>CP125793.1:0-747007 GCA_030062975.1 Pichia kluyveri | reverse complement strand
AGTAGTAAAAACTTCACTTGAGGGAAACTGGAAAATTTTCAGTCTCTGAGAAAGTGGCGAGGGGAGCGTTGGTGGGGGAATTTTAATTTTACTGGGGGATCTTCAATGGGTCACTGGAGGGAACCAGTTCGCTGCTTTTTTTTTCTTTCTTTCGCTCGTTTGGGCAAAAAGGGCTTGAGGTTTAGCCCTATAGTGGGACACGTGACACGGGGTGCTAGGAGTTTATTTTAGTTAGTTAGTTATAGTTATATGATGATTATTATCAATCGATTATTAAATAAAATACACAATTATTTAAACCTACTACGTGCTAGGAACTTGGAATTGCTACTATTGATCTTCTTATCATCTGTGATACCAACTCCTGCATTAACACTTGCCATAGATACTGCTTTATTAACAGCTGCATTAATCATTGGATTACTGTAAATCTTCTTAGTTGTCTTCTTCATACTACTCTGTTTATTACTACTATTATTGGTATTTGCTTTGTTATATAGATTAGTATTTGAATTACTTTTAGTATGACGGGATGGAATTGGTGGTGGTGTTGCACTTGATGTATTTGTAGATGTAGATGTTGAATTACCTGTAGGTATTGGTGATTGTTTAACTTGTTTAATATTAGAATCTGTATTAGTTCTCAAAGTTGTAGGAAATGCACCTTGTTTCACATTATTAGTAGTAGTAGTAGATACTTCTGATTCTTTATTTATTGGAATCTTAACAGTTGCCAATGTTGCAGCTGTAAATGCAATTTCATCAACATTATCATTTCCATTACTGTCATTTGATGTAATAAATTCTTTAAATTTACGATCTTTTTCCATAATTCTTGAATTTGCTAATACACTTGTCCATTGTTTAACCTCTGATTTTTCAACTTGTAAAATTATTGAAATAGAATTTGAAATAATCGAAAATAAACCTTCAGTAATATTAATTTTTTTATCATTTAAAACTTCAACAAAATTAATTAAATTACTTGTTAAATCAATTTCACTTGTAATTTCATATTTATTTAAATTATCTTTAACTCCACGATTTTCCTTTAATAATATTGCTCTTCCAAATGTGGTAATTATTAATGTCCTTGTATAAAATTTAGTATCTAATTTAGGTAAATTAGCATTTGCAGGTTGTTTAACTGTGAAAAAATTCCTAAATTTATTAGAAACTGATAAATCATTTTCATTCTCATTATCATTAACTGTTTTATCATCATATAATTCATTACCTATTATATATTTATTAATATCAATATCATACAGTTTAATACTTTCACTTTCATCATTTGAAAATAAATTAATTTGTGATATTTTATCCTTATTCTTATAACCTAATGGTGATTCAATTATACCGCCTTTATATTTTTTCTCAAAATTATGTATTAAATCAATTGAAACTTCAACAATTCCAACTTTCATTATCCTTTCATCATGATTCTTAATAAATTTAATAAATTTTAAATCAAGTGTTGACATATTTGGTATTTCAGTAGTTTTCTTATTAATATAGGAATTATTACGTGATTTACTACCACTACTACTTGAATGATTAATGTTAGAATTATTTCTTGATGCAATCTTAGTATTTAATACAGGTCTTGGAATATTAGTACCAGGAATCACATCAATTGAACTATTAGAGGTATTTGGAGCTTGTTGGGTATTATTATTATTATTATTGTTGATATTACTGTTACTATGTTGTTGTCTTGATTTAACTATTTTATCAGCAATTTGTTGTTGTGAATCTAATTTTATTTGATAAATTGAATTATCAGATTCACTTCTTGATGATGTTGGTAATGGTGGTTTAGATTTAAGATTACCACCATATAATGCAGTCGATGCTGCACTGCTAGCTGAACGTTTCTTCTTTTGTATAACAGCTGAGTTTTTCATAGCTGGTGAAGAATTATTGTTATTATTATTCTTATCATTATTTGGTGTACCAGGCGTACCAGGTGTACTTGGTGTTGAAATTGATCTTTGCTTCAGTGGTTTAATATTATTTGTTGAATTCTTTATATCACTAGATGTTTTATTCCTTTTAACATATTTAATCTTACTACCGGTATTTTGATATTGTAATTCTAATTCGGGTATTGGTTTCATTGAAATTGCACTTATTTTATAAGCACTCAGTTTAGGTGGATTTTTTTCCCAAATTTCATCTTCGTTATTCCAATTAATATCTTTAAACCAATAATGTCTCTTAATTTCATTAATTGATAATCTATCATTTGGATTTAAAATTAATAATCTTTTAATTAAATCTCTAATAACAATTGGGAAACCAGCTGTAAATGCATATTGTAATTTTTGAATTTTTTGAAATGTTAAATATTCATTCGTTGCCTTAAATGGTGGTTTACCTGCAATCATTTGATAAATTATACAACCTAATGACCAAATATCAGCAGATTTACCACAATACTTATTAATTAATAATTCAGGTGAAACATATTCAGCTGTACCAACAAATGAATTTGCTCTTGTATCTGATGGATAATTACCAGTTTTATCATCTTTATCTAATAATTTTGCAGTACCAAAATCAGTTATTTGTAATTTCAAATTTTTATCAATTAAAATATTTTCAGGTTTTAAATCTCTATGAATTACACCATTTAAATGCATAAAATTAATTGCATCAATTAATTGAATTGAATAATATTTTGTTGATTCTTCATTCATTGTACCAAATTTTTTAATTAATGATAATAACTCTCCATTTTCTGCATAATCTAAAACAAAATAAAGACTTTGACTATCTTGAAATGTAAAATGTAATCCAATTATACCATTTCTTTTACCTAATCTATTTAAAGTATTTTTTTCAATATTAACATATTTAACTTTTTTCTCCTTGATTATATGTCTTTTATTAAGTATCTTAATTGCATATTTATTATTAGTATTAATATCAGTTGCTAAAACCACAGTTGAATATGAACCTTCACCTAATTCTTTACCTAATTTAAAATCTTTGATACCTTTACGAATAACTTTAGAGTTAGTTATAATAATTGCATCATTTGATGTGTTGGTATTGGAATTACTAACATTACTAATATTTGAATTATTAATTTTCAGTTGTCTTAATCTTTCAACTTCTTCATCATTTAAGTCATCATCAGAATCACTTTCATCGGAATCTAATTCTTCATCTGCTTGATTATCATTCATTTGAGTATAATATAATGCATTATTAGTATTTGAATCTTCCTCCAGACTTACTTCATCATTATCATTGATAGTATCATCATTATTATAACTATAGTTATAACTGTTATTATTGTTAGATAATGGATCAACTATATCAAAATGATGATTATTTGAAGTTGGAGTTTTCAATAAATTATTATTAGTTGGAGTTGTTGGAGATTGGAAAGTTGGATTATATTCATTAAATTTTGGAGTTTTAATAAATAATTGTGGTGTATCATTATTGTCGGTGTTTTGTTTATTATTATTATTATTATTATTATTTACGTAAATACCCTGGAAATGATCTATAGGAGTTGGGATTGGAGGGATCTGATTTTTATTGAAATAATAATTATTATTAGCGTTGTTCACATTGTTCATATTGTTCATATTGTTGTTATTATTGACTAAACGATGAATGTTATCCTCAACAGAGGGATCAACTGATTGTTCATAAACAGCAGCACTTGAATTCATTGATTGAGCGTTTGCCGATACAATTGAATTATTTGGAGAATCTAAATAATCATCATACAGATCAGAGTAATCTTCAATTTCTGCAGACATTGAAGGATCTAGAGATGAATAAGTAAACTTTTGATCTTGAAAATTATTAGGAGATTGATCCTGATATGGATGATTTGACATGAAATTGCGATATGTAGTAAATTAGAGAACAAAAAAGTAGTAATGCAATTT
Organism: Pichia kluyveri; assembly: GCA_030062975.1. Taxonomy (NCBI): domain Eukaryota; kingdom Fungi; phylum Ascomycota; class Pichiomycetes; order Pichiales; family Pichiaceae; genus Pichia; species Pichia kluyveri. The sequence goes on along the minus strand of CP125793.1, from coordinate 743,093 downwards.
ATATATGATATGATATGAAAATGACGAGAAAAGAGAGTGGAGAATAGTCAATGAATAACGTAAATACAAGGAGTGTATTGTATTATAGATAAGAATAGGTATATGAATATCGATAAAACGATAAGAAAGCATCAATTGGAAAGTAAAGTGGTGATGATGCAAAGGAAGAAAGCGAATTTCCAAGGGAGTGAGAAAATTGAATGGCAAATCACTTATTATGGGGGAGAATGGGCAGAAAGTGTTGTGTTTTGTTATTTGCTTTTGAGGAGTATAGGTTGTTTATTGAGTATACAACATGAGTCGTATATTGGTTGATAGTGGTGATGTAGAGTCTTATGGAATGTCTGTAGTTGACATAGATAAAGAAGGTGCTGGTATTGGTAGTAATTGTAATACTATTAAGAAGGATAGCAATGATAATAATAATAATAATAATAATAATAATAATAATAATAATAATAATAAACTGGGGTTTTATAGGAAATTAAAGAATCGTATCACCAAAAGGTTTCGTAGAGATAATAATAGTAATAATGATATCAATAGTGGTAGTACCAATAGTTATAATATTGATAATAGTAATGAAAGCACTACAGGATTTAGTGGTAATAGTAGTATGTCTAATGATATTAATGATAGCAATATAATAATTACCAATTATAGTACAAGAATACGTGGTAGATTATATTATTATAACAATGGACAATATTTTGATAATAATCTTAATGAATATCAACTGTCAATACCTAGAACAAGGGATAGTAATATGACAATGATTGTATCACCTAATTGGAATACAATACCAATACGTATTGATCCACCAGTGACACTTGAACAGGAATCAGTTAATAGATTATCAACTACAACAAGGGAACATCCACCATCATTATTTGCAGATGTTGGATCCTCATCATTAAATCTTAGTGATGAATCATCAACGGAAGATTCTTCTACACAATTAACATCTTCATCAACGGAAGATAATTCATCACCTCTCCATCATCTGATGCTGTATCATCAATGGAATTTGAGGATGGATCATTTGAGGAAGGATTTACAGAAACAGTTACAGGATTAACGAGAACCATCACCCAGGCAGCCACCCTTGTTGCACCCAATACCACCACTACTAGATCCACCCAATCACCATCACCATCACCATCATCATCATCATACAACTCACTGCTACAATCACCAGAATACCTCTACAAGAGAACTCAAAGTGCCTGAAATCAATATCTATTAGGTAAGCTCTTAGTAAATTTTCAAGAAAACCGCGTTTTTCTTAGTTAACTCCTTTCACTATGGGCATTTTTTACTTTATTGTATTGTTGACGTGGTGCTGTGATTATAAGCTATATTACAGGGTGTGTTTCATATTGGAATCATATTATAATATTATTATAATTATCTTTTTGTCCACATTATACATCAATCTTCAACATCATGACAAATACCATGAAAATACATACAACGGTCCATCGTAAAAGTGGTTGGATTAATGTTAAAGATGATGGAATTATCTCATTTAGATGGCCAAGGAAATATCTGGTTTTAACTGAAAATAGTTTAGATTTCTTTAAATCAGATGATAAACATGAATTATGGTTAAGAATACCTCTATTACATATTCTCAATTGTTTTAGAAATCAAATGAAGGATAATTGTTTTGAAATTCAATTTAAAGGTAATAAATCAATTTATATATCAACAAAATCTGATAAAGAAATGAATTCATGGATTGATTTAATTTTAACTAAATGTCCAAGAGAAGGTTTTTCGAAACCTTTAAAAGTTACTCATGAGGCAAAAGTTAGTTATGATGCTTCAAATGGTACTTTTAAAGTTAAAGGTATACCCCCTGAATGGTTAGCTTTATTAAAAGGTTCAAATATAACTTATGAAGATTTTGCAGCTGATCCATCAGCTGTTATTGACGTTCTTAATACTTATAGTGAAATGGTTAGTCCCGAATTAAGTCATTCAAATAAATTTACTAACAAATTAAAATCAAATTTAAAATCTCCCCTATCGTCATTGAATACACAACAACAACAACAATCATCATCATTATCATCATCTAATTCATCTCCACCATCATCATCTGGTGCTACATCTTCAAATTTATTAAATGAAATAACAAAACCTTATTCTGATAAATTTTTACAACCTCGAAGAGCTCCTCCAGTTCCAAATAAAGTTAATAATCTTAATGTTTCATCAAATAATAGTAATTTTGTACCAACTAGAAAAGCACCCCAAATACCTAATCAAAATAACAATAACAATAATTCTTCACAACTTAATAAACCATCATCTTCAATACCTCCAAGTATCCCACCTCCACTACCAAATTCAAATAATTTACCTGATTTAAAACCATTAAAATTATCAAATTTGAAAATTAACACAAATAATGATATAAATTATTCCAATTCAAATCCAAGCTCTGCATCTTCTAATGGATCAAATAAAAATAATATTGAATTACCTTTGCGTCAAGCACCAACTCAACCACGAAAACCAAATCAAATCCTACAATCAAATTATAAACAAAACATAAACCAAAATCAAAATCAAAATCAAAATTATAATCCTTATCAACAAATAGATACTATTCCAAAGAGAGCTGCACCAACAAAACCTCAATTACCAGCTCAAAATAATTACCATCAACAACCACACCATCAACAACAGAAATACCAACAACAACTCCCACTACAACATCATCAACAACAACAACAAAAGCAACCACAACAAAAACAATATCAACAACAACCACCACAAAATCATGCACAAATGAATGCACAAGCTAAATTAATGGGTAAATCTAATAACAATAATTTAAGAGCACCTGAAAGACCAACTGATAAGAGAATATCAACAATGACTGAAAGTCAAATAATGGCCAAACTTAGGAGTGTTGTCATTAATGCAAATCCGGCACCATATTTCCAAATATTATCTAAAGCAGGTCAAGGTGCAAGTGGAGAAGTTTTCTTAGCTAAAAGTAAAAAAATGAATGGACAATGTATTGCAATTAAGCAAATTGATTTAAGTAAACAAAGCAGGAAAGAATTAATTGTTAATGAAATTTTAGTTATGAGAGATTCACAACATCCAAATATTGTTAATTTTATTGAAGCATATTTGAATGGTATAAATGATTTATGGGTTATAATGGAATATATGGAAGGAGGTTCATTAACTGATATAATTGATAATAATAATAATAAGATTACAGAGGAACAAATTGCATGTATTTGTTATGAGACAACAAAGGGATTACAACATTTACATAGGAAGAATTTTATTCATAGAGATATTAAATCAGATAATGTTTTATTAGATAAATATGGTAATGTTAAGATAACAGATTTTGGATTTTGTGCTAAATTAACTAATGAAAAATCAAAGAGAGCAACAATGGTTGGTACACCATATTGGATGGCACCAGAAGTTGTTAGACAAAAGGAATATGATGAAAAAGTTGATATTTGGTCATTAGGTATAATGACAATTGAAATGATTGAAGGAGAACCACCATATTTAAATGAGGAACCATTAAAGGCATTATATTTAATTGCATCAAATGGGACTCCAACATTGAAAAATCCACAAAATTTAAGTAATGAAATAATGGAATTTTTAACAGTTTGTCTTTGTGTTGAAGTTAAATTTAGGGCAAGTACAGATTCATTATTAGAACATAAATTTTTCAAAAAGGCATGTCATACATCACAATTAGCAAATTTATTAACATTTAATAGTAAATAGTATAGATTTATAGATTTATAGATGATTAATTCATTCAGTAATTAAACCACTTTCATAATCAATTATGTAAGAGAAATAATTTTTTGATAATACACCATTTTCATTACCAGGAGTTAAATAAACCCCATTATTTGAACGATATAATTTAATTTCATTTAAATTTTGTTTTAAAAGTGGAATATTTATTATAATTATAATTTCACAACTATTTCTTATACCTGAAATTGCATTATTATTAGATAATGTAGTAATGATAAATTTGAATCTAGATTTAAATTATTTATTATATTATTAAATTTTAAAGGTATTTTATCAGTTAAATGTATATGATTTCTTAACATTTTCGATAACCCACCAGAATTTAAAATTAATGGTAATTTATCCCTATAAGTACCATGAATTAAAACATTTGGCCAGTATCCGTATCATTATTTAATAATATCATATTATGAGTCATACCAACAGATTCTATACTATGACCTTGTAAAGCAGCAATTAATAATAATCCATTATTAGGATCTTCCTTTAAGATGAATCTTTTCTTAGAATTATTATTAACAATTCTAATTATATCATCAATTGTAGCCTTATTTGATTTAATAAATTTATGATTTAAAACTTGATTAATTGGTATGAAACCATTAGAATCAATTGAAAGACCATCCTTTAAAGCATGATGTCTTAATAATTTAGCTAATGCTTTACCAATTATAATATCTCGCTTATTATTTTCCATTGTATGATGATCTGTATAATAATAATGATAATCTACTGATAAGAAACCCTGTGAGTGAAAAATAGAAATAAAAATAAAAATACGTCATAAAAACAAAATAAAAAATAAAATAAAAACACAGTCGGAGAAAAAACCGTTGAATCTCCGACTTCCGTAATCCCGTGTTCCTACGAACAATCCCTTCGTAGAAACACGGATCATACCACCGGACAAATACGTTCCACCTATTGAGAGAATTATTAGAACAATGACCACCCTCTACTTCCCCCCGTAATTGTACGTAATCTTCCCCCCGCCTGTCTAACTATTCTCTCACCTTAGTCTCTCCACTCCGTATGTCCTTATTATTTTAATAGGTGCCTTAATCGGGGATCTCGTGTTGGTATCCTACATGGGAACTTACAAGGTTTTTATCTATAAATACCTCTATGTTTCCCATTTTGATAGTATCTGGATCAGGATGTAAATTTTAAAACAGTTTTAAATTCATTTTTTAAAAACCATACATACATAAAATGACTATAGATCCTTGTTGTGAAGTTACTAAAACACCAGTCGGTGAAGATGCTAAAATTAAAGTTGCTCATGCAACTAGATTATCTGCAAATGGTCCAATTGAATGTGATTTATCAGGTTTCCATTTACTTAATTCTCCTCTTTTCAATAAAGGTACCGCCTTTACATTAGAAGAAAGAAAAGCTTTTGAATTAGATGGTTTATTACCTCCTGTTGTTAATACTTTAGATGAACAAGTTCAAAGAGCTTATAATCAATTACATTATTTGAAAACTTTATTAGCTAAAAATGATTTTTGTACTTCAATGAGACAACAAAATAAAGTTTTATATTATAAATTAGTTCAAGAACATATTCGTGAATTAATTCCAATTGTTTATACTCCAACTGAAGGTGATGCAATTATCGCTTATAGTGATAGATTTAGAAAACCTGAAGGTTGTTTCCTTGATATTACAAAACAAGATGAAATCGATTCAAGATTAGAAAAATTCGGTAATGATAAAGATATTGATTATATAGTTATATCAGATTCTGAAGGTATTTTAGGTATTGGGGATCAAGGTGTTGGTGGTATTAGAATTACAATTGCAAAAGCTGCTTTAATGACTTTATGTGGTGGTTTACATCCAGGTAGAACAATGTCAGTAGTTTTAGATGTTGGTACTAATAATAAAACTTTATTAGAAAATGATTTATATCTTGGTCTTAAAATGCCAAGAGTTAGAGGTAAACAATATGATGAATTTGTTGATAAAGCAATGAATGCAATGAAGAAAAGATTCCCAAATGCTGTTGTTCATTTTGAAGATTTTGGTGTTACAACTGCTAAACCAGTTTTAGATAGATATAGAAATGTTTTACCTTGTTTTAATGATGATATTCAAGGTACTGGTGCTGTTGTTATGGCATCAATTACTGCTGCTTTAAATTTAACTAATAGAGATTTATTAGATTGTAAAATCTTAATTTATGGTGCAGGTTCTGCAGGTTTAGGTATTGCAGATCAAGTTGTTAATCATATGGTTATTCATGGTGCAACAAAGGATGAGGCAAGATCTAAAATTTTCTGTATGGATAGATATGGTTTAATTTTAAAAGGTATGGATACTAATTCTCCTGCTCAAGAAGCTTATGCTCATGATCCAAAAGATTGGGAAAATATTGATACTAAAGATTTAATTGAAGTTGTTAAAAATGTTAAACCAACAACTTTGGTTGGTTGTTCAACTCAAGCTGGTGCATTTAATGAAAAAGTTATCAAAGAAATGTATAAACATAATCCAAGACCAATGATTTTCCCATTATCAAATCCAACTAGATTACATGAATGTTTCCCAGAGGATGCACTTAAATGGACTGATTTTAATGCATTAGTTGCAACTGGTTCACCATTCCCTCCAGTTGATGGTCATGTTATAAGTGAAAATAATAATTGTTTTACATTCCCAGGTATTGGTTTAGGTGCAGTTTTATCAAGAGCAACTGAAATTTCTGATAGTATGATATCTGCAGCTGTTGATGAATTAGCTTCATTATCACCTGCAAAGATAAATCCAAAATCGGGTTTATTACCTCCAATTGAAGAAATTCAAGAAACTTCTGCTCGTGTTGCAACTGCACTTATTTTACAATCTATAAAGGAAGGTCATTGTCGTGTTGAAAATGAAGAATCTCCTGATGGTGGTAAAGTTCATGTTCCACGTGATTTTGAAGAATGTTTAGCTTGGGTTAAAGAACAAATGTGGAGACCAGTTTATAGACCAATGATCAAAGTTAAACATTCTAAAAAAATTCATACTCATCAATATTAAATTTAATATTTACTATCTATTCTCTGTTTTTCTATCTATCTAATATTCTATTCTTTGTATCATAATCATAATCATAATTAATATCATAATAATCTCTCTTATCGTGAGAACTTCCCAATAAGGCAACTGGATGCGGTTATCTTACAGACTCGTTATGTTTCCACAAATTTCATGATTTTTATTTTCATGCTTCTAAATTTCCCCCAACTTATTACTAAACCACTCTTCTTCAAGACAACCCACAATGAGTATGAAATTACCAACAATTGCAATAGTTAATTCTATACCACCACTCCCTGGTACTTCAACAACTATAAAATTATCACTTCAATCAACAAGACCATTACTTGATGAAATCCTTCAAAATTCTCAATTATCTCCACCTACACATAAATCGATTACTGAAGTACGTAATGTATTGAATAAACCTAATGAAAAGCCAATTAAATTGATTAAAAGTAACCGTGGTTCTAAATTGGAAACATTCCCCGTTATTGCTTGTGTTAGTTATGATACGATTAATAATTCGTTTGGTAATGTTGGTGTAATTGTGGAAATATTGAATATTAATTTATCGACACAGAATTGCGTGTTAACTATTCGTGGTAAGGAACGTATTGGTTTTGATGAATCTTTGAAAATGGTATCAAATTATAATGGAAATGTGGAATATATTGGAAGTCATAATTATGAGATTTTTAAGATTACTGATGATGTTAATACTGATGGAGTAGTTGAAAATCTATTGGAAAATTTACAATTGATAAAATCATATGTTAATGATTTTACTAAAGTTGATGAACCACAGTTTAAAAGTATTTTACAAAAACTAAATCCATTATCTGAGATAATGTACATTCAACTTTCTGATTCATCAAAACCCCTTCAATTTCAAAACTTCGAGAAAGACTTGAACAAATCATTAAATACCACATTATTATTGAAATATTGTGATTTATACGTTACTTTATTTCCATTTACTTATAAACAACAATTCAATTACTTAAATTGTACTGAAAATTCATCAAGAATTGAAAATTTTAAACAGTTATTGTCCTTCGTTAATGTATTATTTACAAAACACTTGAATATTGAACTAGTATATGAATCTTGGACTCGTTTAGGTCGTCTTAATAATGGTCAATACTTACAATCAAAGTTTATTGTTAATCAATTTCGAGCATTACGAGACTTACTTGAACTTGTTGACCCTGGTAGTACTAAGGATAAAAGAATCCATACTACTACTTCTACTAATAACAAATCTAATATATTCAATACATCTCATACAATTAACACCAATAATAATAAAAATAATCTTATTGACGATGATGAAGAAGAAGATGGTGATGATGAACTAAAATCTATTAAAGATTTTATTTCTAAACTTGATATAATTCATATTTCAAAAGATGGTAAGACTTTACTGATCAAAGATTATAAAAGATTAAAGAAAATGCAGAAAACTACCGCAGATTATCAACAATTACATAGCTATTTTGATATAGTTATGGATCTACCATGGGAAAGTGTTGAACAATCTAAGTCTAAGAATAATATTGATCTAGAGAAAGCACAACAAATTTTAAATAATGATCATTATGGAATGGATTCAGTAAAGGAAAGAATACTTGAACATATTGCAATTTTGAAATTAACACAACAAAGTGAAAATCCTAAACCTAATTCAAAGGCACCAATTTTATTATTGAATGGACCACCTGGTGTAGGTAAAACATCACTTGCAAAATCAATTGCTGAAAGTTTAAATTGTGAGTTTCAAAGAGTTTCATTAGGTGGTATAAATGATTTTGCAGATATTAAAGGACATCGTAGAACTTATGTTGGTTCATTTCCTGGTTTAATTATTCAATCATTAAGAAAATCTAAAAGTATGAAATTAGTTATATTACTTGATGAAATTGATTCAATATCAAATAGTAATAATTTAAAGGGTAATCCTGAAGCTGCATTATTAGAATTATTAGATCCTGAACAGAATCATAATTTTACTGATCATTATATTGGATTCCCAATTGATTTATCAAATATTATATTTATTGGAACATGTAATGATCAATGGAGATTAAGTGAACCATTAAGGGATAGAATGGAAACATTAGATTTAGATGGTTATAATTATAAGGAGAAAGTTATGATTGGTAAAAAGTATATATTACCAAGACAGATTATTAGAAATGAACTGAGAAAAGATCAAGTTTTAATCAATGATGAAGTTTTAGAACAGATTGCAGTTATGTATACACACGAGGCAGGTATTAGAAATTTTGAAAGATTAATTGGGAAAATTTGTAGAAAGAAAGCAGTTGAATTATTAATTGAAAAAAATGGGAAATATTGTTCAACGGTGACAAAATCAGATTTAATTAAATATCTTGGAGTACCAATAAGTTTCACAGATTCTGAAAAATATTCATCAACTAATTCATTAATTCAAGATGATTTTGGTATGGTTCATGGATTATCATATAATTCTGATGGATCAGGATCACTACTTAGATTTGAAATGGTTGGAGTTCCAGGAAATCAAAATATTTCATGTACTGGTAGTTTAGGATCAGTTTTATTAGAAAGTTGTGAAATTGCTGAAACATTAGTTGAACATTTAATTCAAACTCATCTATTTATTGGATATGATTCTCAAAAATTAATTGATAGACTAAAGAATACAAATGTTCATATGCATGTACCTGAAGGTTCAATTAAGAAAGATGGACCATCAGCTGGTTTAACTATGACATTATGTTATTTATCATTAATACTTGAAAAACCCGTTAGTAATGAAATTGCAATGACAGGTGAAATCACATTAACTGCAAAGGCATTACCAATTGGTGGATTGAAGGAAAAACTTTTAGGAGCAAGTTTATCAGGTAAAATTACTAAAGTTATTGTACCAAGATTAAATAGAAATGATTTAATTAAAGTATTTGTTGAATCAATACCTGATCGTTTAGAGTCAAAGATATTATTAACAAAGCTTGTATTAGATGAGGAACAATGTTTATTAAATAAAAATAAAAGGTATAAGTTTGATAAAATTGTTGAAAATTGGGTTAAGGAAGAATATGGTGTTGAAATTAAATATGTTGATGATTTTATGGGTGTAATTGAACATGCATGGAATAATGAAATTCAATTAGTTCGTAAAGAATCCAGAGCACATTTGTAATAATATAATAATATATAATGACTATATAACTTATAAATAACTTATAAATTATTTAGCATATTGAGCAGTCCATTCACGAGCTGTTTGAATTGCCTTATCATGATTATTTTTCCATTCATCTGCAACTTCATTAGCTAATGGATCATCAGGATTTGGTGAACTTAATAAAGCTTGAATTGATAATAAAATTGTACGAATTTGTAATGCAGGACTCCAATTATTCTTTAAAACATCAAGACAAATTCTACCTAATCTATCAATATTTGGATGATAAATTTTTGTTAAAAATCTAACCATTGGTGGTGCCATTGGATAATCATCTGGTAAAAAAAGTTCTAGTTTGAAAACTCCATTCTCATATGGTGAACCTGATGGTCCATCTAATAAAACATCAAAATAACGTAAATTCTCTTCATGTGGTGTTGCCGTTATTCCAGGAACTGGATCAGATATAAGTCTTTCAGTTTCCTATAAAAAAATGTATTGTAAACTTAATGTTAGTATATTTTGAACTTAATAAGTATTTTTAAAAAACCTTCTACATACTCTAATAATTCTCTTCGGTAGGGACGACATCCTGATTGGGTGTATATAAGTTGTATAGGTGTATAATGAGAGAAAGAAGTGATTGTCAGAAAAGAAGATGATGATCATTAATATCGTTTAGATAACCAGCGAGTCTTCAAATTATACGTTAACTTAAAGTTATAGTTACCATGAATCTTTTTATGGAATTTATCACTATACATATTTGATTACAATACAAATAATATGTCCAAGAAAAGTGTTGGCGGTAGATTCAATGTACTTAGTATAGGTCTTGTCTCTGGGTTTCTTATTGGACTTTATATGATTAAAGATTATGAATTAGTTAAATATTCACCACCAAATCCTGAAAATTTTGATGAAGATGGTAATTGGAAAGAGAAATCATTCATCAAAGTACGTGTTGCCAACGGTGTTGCACCATTACAAAAGAAACATAAACCTACTGATAATGAAGGACAAGGAGAGGTTCAAGTGGAAGAGAAATAGTTGTACATGTATATAGGTATGATATAGTTTGGATATACTTTTAAATAAAAATGTTTTATAGATGATATATTAATAATGATAATAAAGTAATTTACATAGGATTTTGATGATTGTAACCTTGGTTTTGACTTTGATTCTGCATTTGAGTTTGTAGTTGTGCTTTATTTCTTGCTTCAGCTTGCATTTTAGCTTGAACATGTGCCTGTTGTGCCTGCAGTTGAGCTTGTGATAGATTTTGTGATTGTGAATGACCTTGTTGCATTTGAGCTTGTTGCATCTGTGCTTGTTGTATCTGTGCTTTCTTCTGCATTTGCATATAAGTTAATGCTTGATTTTGTTTCATTGCCATTCTTTGTTGATTATTCTTTTGATGTTGTGATCTAACAGGGAAATAAATTTGTTCATTTATATTTTCAACATTCATAACTGCAGCTCTTGCATACATTTTACCTAATGGATTAGTTTGTAATCTTGGTAATAAATTAGTTGCAAACATTTCTCTCATTCTTAGATATCCTGTTCTCATTTTAACAGGTATACAAACATTTCTCTCTAATGGGAATGGAATACTTCGACGAACACCTGCTAAAACTTGTCTAGTTTCCTCTTCATCATCTAATGCAACTGATGATCCATGTAATAAATCATCCTTTGCTTGTTGGGCTGCAGCTGCAGCTGCACCGATTTTAGCTTGATTTTTCCTTTGATAAGCTGCTAATAATTGATCATATGGAGCTGAACGACCTAAAACTGCACGTTTTGCACCCATTGAATGTGTTTTACATGTAAGTGAACGTGCACAAAATCCTCCATTTGGTAATGGTACACCACATTGTCTTTCAACATCAACGGGTCCTTTGTTTTTCGACTTAACAGTTTTGATTTTAGTTTCTTTCTTTTTCTTACCTGATGTTGTAGAACTTGTTGAATCAATTTTAACTTTCTTCTTATCAGGTTCAACAGAATCTTTCTTATCATTATTAGATTTATCTTTTGTTGCTTTTATCTTAATTTTCAATTTTTCCTTTTCTGAACCCTTATTTGATGATTTATCCTGTTCTTGTCCCTTATCTTGTATTTTATCTTCCGGTATTTCACTCTCTTCAGTTAAATCCTCTGTATCTGCTTTTCTCTTATATCCACCTTTTTTCCCATTTCCGTTTATATTTCCTGTTCCATTTCCATTTCCATTCACAGTTCCATTCCCATTCTTACGTTCCTTTTTATCGACTTCAACAGATGGACTTAAACCATCATCTAAATCAATAACAACAGCATTATTACTATTACTAATATTATTTTTATTTTTGTTATTATTCTGATTGTTTAAATTATCACAATTTTCTAAATGTTCAAGTATTTTATCAACTGAAATCGCCGTACCACAACTATTACATATTCTATAATTTATACGATCATGTAAATTACTATCACTCGTGTTATTTGTCGTGTTATTATTATTATTATTATTAGAGTCTATGAAGGATCCGAATCCTCTCCAATTTTTGATATCTGGTATTGTGGCATCGTTATTCGATATTTCCTTTATATTAGAGATACTCTTATTCAAATCACTCCCGAGTGATTTCTCTATTAGTTCACGTGTGGCGTATCTACTCATTACTCGTGTGGGTTAGTTTCAACTGATAGAAGTAACAGTACAGGCTGTTGGAAAAAATGTGTGAAATTTTAATTAGGTAATATCAACACGGTGATAAGATTTAAATTTTAACTATAAGTTGTAGTAAAGCTGTATTAAAAAAACGTAATATCGAGTGTAAATAAATAGAAAAGAGAAATGAAATAGGTAATGTAAACGTAAATGTAAGGTAAAATAAAGCAAAGTAGAGAAATAGGTAGAAAAAAGTACAGTAGAATTATAGGTTAAAGCATTTACTCAGTGTAACCAATCAATTCTTTAGCCAGTTCAAGTAATCTATGGCTGAGTTCACTCTGTAATCCATAATGTAAACTCAAAATATCATAATTAACACTTTCGTTGTTACCATTATTACGTTGTCCAACGTATAATCTTAATCCACATAATAAATTCTCAAGAATGTAATGGTCATTTTTATCAAGGACATCTCCATGTTGATAAGAAATGAATGTATCTTGTTCAAATTTAAGATTTTCGGTTATACTATCAATATCAGTGTCATCTTCTTTATCGGTATTTCCAGAAATTGAAATATTATCAAAATTATCATTAAATTCATCATCATTAGAACTATTATCAGAATCTAACATATCAGAATCGACACCTTCTTCAATTTCATCTTCTAAATCATTATAATTTTCAGTATCAATATCATTATTGTTATCATTTTGATTCTCAATTTCCTTTTCATGTTCTAAAACAACAACTAATGTTCTAAACGTTGCAATCAATGCCATTAAAGAAATTGAATCTGAACACATAAATTTTCTTGATTTTTCATTTTTCAAATATTTGATTAAACTACGACCATATTGATAATTATTAATTTCATACTGGTGTAAAATAATTGAACAAATTAATGATAATCTATTCTCCTCTGAAATAATTTCTAATTTTTTTTTAATAAAATATGAAGAATTTTGAACTGATAATAAAATCTTCAAAACTTTTGATAAAACTGGCGTCGAACTTCTTAATAAATTCAATAATTCATCTTCCTTCCCATTATTGGTTTCAGAATCTGATTTAATCTTTATTAAATTATCTTCAACACTTAATAAAATCATCTTCAAAGTATCATCCAAGAATGAGTTATTTTTTGGATTTAAAACTGATTTGAAAATCTTACAACATTTAATCAATTTGATACATTGAGGTGGTATAAATGATTCAATTACTTCAATATCATTGATCAATTTGAGTGTATCCTGTTGAACTATTGAATTAAATTCAGTATTCTCATTAACAATATCACTTAAGAATTTAACCATTCTAGCTCTAATATTCTCAACTGACCACAAAACAATTGATAGTTCAAATAAATTTAATTTATTTGTTGGTGTATTGAACAAATATTCATAAATTGAATTATATGCGTGATTTTGTAAATTATTTGCAGATCCATATAATTCAATTGCAGTTTTCTCACTAGATTTAGTTTTTGTTAAAGAAACTAAAATTTTAGAAATTTGGACATTGATATTTGTTGAATTTATGAAATTTGGATCAAATTTGATAAAATCTATTATATGGAAATTGATGTAATTAATATTATTATTGTTTTTATTAAGCATTTCAGAAGTGTTTGATAAGTTTAATAATGAACTAATTAAAAAGTCAATTCTTGAATTGAAACCTAAAATATAACCAATAATTGGGAATCTACGCATGAAAAGTTCCAAAAGGATAATTTTGTTAAAAGTATGTTCAATTGGATTAGTTAAATTTGAACCCACAATAATATTTTGATTTAATTTCCAACTTGAAACATCAGATACATTTAAGATTCTAACATAAGCAAATAAAATACCTGAAAATGAAGTTGGAAAAGAAGTTAAATCAAATGGAAAAACATCAGCAGCTTGATTAGTTGCATTTCTGATTTGGTTTGAACTCGAATTTAAATTATGAGTTTGAGGGGATAAAAAATTTAGTATTGAAGCAATAGCGGATAACTGGAAAGTTTTTGTATTTTTATTTGTTTCCGAATTTGTTTTATCACCTTTTCTATCAAAGAAATTTGGGAATGATAAGTTGAAGAAGTAATAAATACAAGAGAAAAAAGTAGCATATTGAATAAATATATTTAATTTTTGTAATAATAATATTGGAATTGCATTTAATGAAGAATAATTTTCATTGGTATTACTAAAAGAATTTGATAAGTTTGAGCCTATTAAAGCTGCCACACCACCAACCAGTAATTTTGAAGGTAGGTTGTTATTGTTGTTGTTAATATTATTGTTATTATTGTTAGCATATGGGTATGAGGTGAATTGTCGGTGATACCCATGATTGTTATTTATATCATGATTGTTCATATTATTCAGATTGTTGTTCATATTACTTATATTATCATTCGTAGTATTATTATTATTATTATTATTATAACCATTATTATTATTTTGAGTAGCATTATAATTATTGGTATTTTGAGAACTTGATCTCGAAGGAGGATTAGTTGAAGCTGAAACAATGGAAGAATTGTTTAAGAAAGGTTGCATTGTTGTTCTATAACCATAACTACTTCTACTATTATTATCTAAATCATTTGGAACAGAATGGTAGACTGGAGGTTGTAGATTATAATTATTAGTAGGATCATAATATGAAGGATTGTTAAGGGTATCATTGTAATTGTTGGAATAGTTGGTATTATAATCAGTATAATTATTATTTTGATTAAAGGTTGTTGAGTTATTATTATTAGTAATATTATTGATATCATAATTATTATTATAATTAATAGAATGATTATTATTTGGCATAATAATTTGAGACATTTGAGGTTGATTTGGTAAATTACTTATGACTTCAATTGGTAAATTATGTAAATCATTTTGAGGTTTATAAACATAATTTGGATTTGATTGTAAAATTCTAATTTCGTTTATTAATAAATCATTCTTTGATTTTAAGTGTTTAATATATTCTGTTGCCTTTGATAAAATTGAAGCTTTATTTAATTTTGATGCAGGTGTTAAACCTTCTAATTCATCAAAATTTGTTGGACTTTCATCATCTAAAATTCTAAGGGTTGGTACGACATTTTTCAATTCAATAAATTTTGAGTTAATATTTGATCTATATTTTTTCTCAACAATATTATGAGATCTCTTTGGGTGTTGATTGATAGAGATATTATTATCTTTAACATTATCTTTACTACTACTTTCTTTATCTTTAATATTAATATTATTATCTTCATTGTTACTATCATTATTATTATTAATTTCAATTTTTTCCTGCTTATTAACCGATTGAGGAGATATGGGAGAAGATTTAAGAGGAGAATCAGACCCTGAAGATGAAGGGGATAGTATCTGACTGCTCATTGTTGTGCATACAAAAGAAGAAAAAGGTACATTTAACAATGAAAAATGGATGAGCCAGGTATAAATCAAAAAAGGGCAACAAAAATAAAATAAAAAAGAGACAAAACCCACCGTCCCATCGACTGCACTCTTATTAAATAAAAACTCACTCTCTTTTTTTCTTCTTCCACTTTCTCTAATAAGCTATTACTATTATTAAATTGTTAAATTATCGTTACTTTGCCTTCAATTTGGTTTTATCTTCTTTTAGATCTCTTTCTATTCTCTTTTGATCTTTCACTTCTCTTTTAGTACACACACCCAACTACTATATATATCACACTAGCCCATCATGTCTATGAAAAGAATTAATAAAGAACTCCAGGATATTGGTAGAGATCCTCCATCTCAATGTTCTGCAGGTCCAGTTGGTGATGATTTATTTCATTGGCAAGCTTCAATTATTGGTCCAGCTGATTCCCCTTATGCAGGTGGTGTTTTCTTCCTTGCAATTCATTTCCCAACTGATTACCCTTTCAAACCTCCAAAGATTCAATTTGAAACTAAAATTTATCATCCAAATATTAATTCAAATGGTAATATATGTTTAGATATTTTAAAGGAACAATGGTCACCTGCTTTAACTATATCAAAAGTTTTATTATCAATTTGTTCTCTTTTAACTGATGCTAATCCTGATGATCCTCTAGTACCTGAAATTGCTCATATTTATAAAAATGATAGAGCTAAATATGAAGCAACTGCTAAAGAATGGACTAAAAAATATGCTATTTAATTTTAGTATCTTATCCAGTATTTAGTATTTTTATAAAAAATATTTTATAAATAAATCTAACCAATATTACTTACTTATCATAGTACTCTATACTATACTTCACTATAGTATACTGTAGTATACCCTCCCTTATAGTATCGACCATCCCTCTAAATACCGCGATTACCCTTAAATAACCGTTGATTCTATCTTGACATGTTTTTTTTCTTGTACAAATCTTTTACAAATTAAACTTTCATTTTCCTTTTCCGTCCCATATCTCTCTACACAATGGAGAAACCACCAAAGAAGAAACCAGCATTTAGAAGAAATTATATTGCTTGTCTAAACTGTAGAACAAGAAAAGTCAAATGTGATTTAGGTAGTGTTGAAAATCCTCATGATCCACCTTGTGCTAGATGTAGAAGAGAACGTAAAGAATGTGTATTCGTTGATCCAAAAAAATTATCAAATCATCTACTTGCTCATAATCAAAGGAAAACTTTACTAAATAATAATAACAATAGTGTTAATAATGTTAATAATAACAATAATAACAATAATAACAATACTCCTATTCAAAATAATTCAACAAATACTATAAAAATTAATCCAATATTACCACTACCTAATCCTTATTTCCATTCAAAGCCAATCTTATTAAATAATAACAATACTATCAACAATAATAATAATAACAATCCTCAAAACATTCAATCCAATTTTCATAACCCTAATGAAGAGTATGATTATAATGATGATGATTATAATGATGATTCAAATTCTTTACATTCATCATCAAAAACTTTAACTAGAATTTCTTCAAATCCTTTAGATCCTTCATCAAATCCTTCAATGCCATCAGTTAATTCATCAATTCAAAGTTTAACTAATAATGCAACAATGATTTATTTAGCTCATGTTGCAGGTAAAGTATCACAAATTGATAATAATAAAGAATTTTTTGTTAAAAATTTACATGCTGAAAGATTATCAAAATTAGAGAAATCAACTCCTATACCGACTTCTTCTTCTCTGTCAATTAGTAATACTAATAGTCAAAATAATTCAAATACAAATTTAAATAATAATAATACAACCAGTTCAAATAATCAAACACCTAATTCAGTTGATGATACTGAACCAATATTAGATAGTTTTGGTCATGGTAATTCACTTAATCCAATATTAAATAATAATAGATTTACAATACCTCCATTAACAACAACTCAAAGTATGAGACAAAAACCTTCAACTAATTTAACCGATATTGAATATATAATATCATCAAATGCTTCAGATGAAATTAAATCTCAATATATTTTAACTGATATAGAAGCAACTAAATTAATTAAACTATTTTTCATTACTTTACATCCATTTTATCCCTATATACCGAAAGATTTAAGAGATCCAAATATTTTAGCTAATTATCCAATCTTATTATGCGCATTATTGGCAATTTCAGCAAGGTATCATCCATTACCTGAAAAAATTGGTGATTGGGATAACAATGATAATGATCAAAATGAAATAGATAACAATAAAAATGATAATAATAATAATGATGATGATGATGATTCAAATAATAATAAAAATTTGAATGATAGGCATTTATCAGTTCATGAACAATTATGGATTTATTGTCAAAGATTAATGAGTATGACTGTTTGGGGTGAATCTTCAAGTAGAAGTGTTGGTACTTTATTAACATTTTTACTTTTCACTGAATGGAATCCAAGAGCAATTCATTTTAGATGGGGTGATTATGCAAATAGTTCATATGATGATTCATTAGCTAATAAGAAGATTAAAATAACTAAAAATGTTGGTAAGGATAATACTAATAATAATAACAACAACAATAGTAAATCCAACAATTCAAGAAAATCATCAGAGATCAATCTTGGAAATGAGTCTCGTAACAATAGTAATAATAATAATACAAACACCGCTCATCCTCGTGAACATGATGAAGAAGAGGAATTTGTTGGATTAAGTGCAATGAAGAGAAGTGAAATTATGTCATTTATGCTTATTGGTACAGCAACTAGATTATCATTTTTATTAGATACAGATCCATTAATTTTTATTGCAACTCATGTATCAGAAATTAATATTGCAGTTGGATTAAATAAAAAATCAATGTTACAACAAACGTTAAGTGAAGTTGATGTTAATGAACCATTACTTCAATTTACTTTATATCAAAAGGCTAAAATTGAATTATTACAATTTTTTTCACTTTGTTATGAAACTTTATATGGTACAAGACCAAAATTTATTAGTTTAGATAAATATCAAACTTTGGCAATTTTAGATATTTTATCACCAATATTAGAAAATTGGTATAGGAAATATTTTAAACTATTAAAACCTTCAAATATTCATTGTGCTCAATTAACTAATTGTAATGATGATACAAATCCTAATTGGCTTCAATTAATCAATAAAAATGTCAAACTAGAACGTGATTTAACAATTAGTATTGAAAGAGAATCATTAATTTTAGATTATTATTATACAAAATTATATCTTTATTCATTAGCATTATCTGGTGATACATCAGTTAATTTGAGTTTAAGAAATTCCAAAAAGGGTAAAAATTTAAGATTAGATGAATTAGCTAGATATTCAAGATATGTTGAATTAGCTTATAAAGCTGCCAAGGAAGTTTTAGCAGTTATTCAACGTGTAAGGAAATTAAAATTATTAAAATTTATGCCTGTTAGATGGGTTACAAAAGTTATTAAAAGTGTTTCATTTATTGTTAAATGTTATCTTACTTTAACAACAGATATTAATATCAATAATGGTAATAATAATGCTAATCCAAATAATCCTAACTCAAATATGAATACAAATGGTGAAATTTTAAAATTAAGTGTTATACCACTTGAAGAAATTATAACTTTATTACAGAAAACTGCAATTTGTCTTAGATATGCAGCACCTGATGAATTACATTTATGTACAAGATATTCAACAATTTTAATGTATCTTTGTTCACAATTTAAAACTCAATTACGTGAACATAATGATAAATTTAAGAATGGTATAAGAGAATATGAGAAAGATGTTGAATTAAATTATTATGAAAACGATAATGAAAACGAAAATGAGGAAATGGAAATGGAAGGAACTTCAACACAACAACAACAACAACAACAATATAATGAAAATTTTAATCCAAATACCATACATTCTAATGCAATACCTAATAATGCAATGCCCCTTAATATTTCTATGAATAATGAAACAATTAAAAATCAATTACATACGGATAATATATTTGAAAACAAAAACTTACCACAATTTCAAATATTTGATCAAAATCCAATGACACCATTAAATCCAATATCAGTTAATGAAAATTATCCACCACCAAATTCGAATTTTGTTAATAATGATGATATTGAAAATATTAATTTTAGTAATGCAAATCAACAATTATTTGATGATTTTTTCAATAAAAATCCAAGTGAAAAATTATTTAATTTTTTTTCAACTAATGATAATAATCCAGGTTTAGATTTTGTTGATCAATTTACAAAGGAAATCGAAAAAGATTTCTTAAGTAAAGGTGGTAAACATTAATTAATATATTAATATTCTATTTATCTATAAACAATTTCTAATTGAAAACTTTTTTAAATAATTTACGAACGGTACCTTTACGACCCAGTTTTTTCTTAACTGATTCATGCTTAATTTTACCATCGATTGAATTTGTGATTTCTTCATCTTTTTTCAAAATTGGTGAATGTAATGGTGATATATTATTTTCATTATCCTTTATAGTACCAACACTCTTACTACTATAAATTGATTTTAATTCACCAAATGATTTTTTAGTTGGTGTTTTGATAATATTATTATCATTTTTATTAAATGGATCAATGGGTAAATCATTAGTAGAATCTTCAATATATTCAATTTCACCACTTTTAATTGAATTATTAATTGATGAATTACCGATTGATGAATTATTCATTGATGAATCATTTGGATTAATTTCAATTACATTAATTTTAGTTGATTCATCGTTTGATTTTTCCCTTGATAAATTTGAATTTGAATTAAAGTGAGAATTTGAGATTGAACTAATATTTGAGCCTAAATTACTTTTCTTAAAATCATCATACCAATAATAATCATCCAATACATCATTAAATTCACCTAAATTTCTTGATTTACTTTTACTTAAATTTAGTCCAGCTAAACTTAAATGCATTACATGTTTTGTTATTGATTCTTTATCAAATAATGATGAAGATTCTTCATTTAATTGTAATGTTTGTTCAGAATTACCACTTATACCACTAATTATACTTTGTTTCCTATTCCAATATAAATCTTTACCACCAATTGGTGTTTGATATCCATCATGTTTAATTTCAACAATTTCATAAAATAATATATATGGAGTTTCCTTTTCCATAACTTCATTAAATGTATAAGTTTTTGCCTTATCCTTACCAATTTCCATATCATTGAAAATTATCCATTCGTTATTATTACTATTATTTGTAATTGATGAAGAATATTGTCTTTTACGTACAATACTAACATAATGACCAGAGTTTGTTGAATTACCTCTATGACATACACAACTTTGTAAAACTAACATAAATGAACCTCTTGGTGCTTTATGATCAAATGATCTCTTAAAATCAACAAATCCGGGTTTCGTCCTATCCTCTGCAATAAAATATGGATATTTGATAATTTCAGGTATAGTTACTTTCCGATTGATTTTAATTGGTTGTCCACGTTCATTCCAAATATACCTTTTCAAACAAATTGGTATAACTGGACGTTTATTATTAAATCTTTGATTGAAATATGAATTATTCGGTATCTGATTTATACTTTCATCATTTTTGGGAGTGGTGTTAGTATTGGTATTAGTATTAGCTTGAATTGAATCAATAGTCTTTGATCTTGAAGTACGTCGACGATAAAATTCTTCATGATTTTCAACAGTTAATTTAATTTCAGGATCTGTATAATAAGGTAATAATTGTAAATACATCCAAGCAGGTAATGAAACTTCAGTATTTGAAATTGATGATGATCTTCTAGTTAATCTAGTTGGATTAATTAATTGAACATTATTTAAAACACTTGCTAATGTTGATGATCTAGTTCTTTGTCTCTCTAATTTTTGATTAACTGTCCTAAATGAACCAATACGATTTAATGAATCAAATGGCGTTGGGGTTGGTGTTGATGTTGGTGTTGAATTAGAATTTGAAGTTGAAATATTTGGATTAGTTATATTTGGAGAAAAATTTATTATAGAATTAGTAGTTGTTTCAATTGGTGGAGTATTTGATCTATACGGTATATTTTTAAATGAATCAGAACCTGATGATGGAGTTATCATTGAAGAATTGAAAATTGCAGATGATGATTGTTGAGGAGTTGTTGGAATTGTATCAGTTGTTGTATTAATTGATTCTAATGATTTAAGTTTATTTGTAGTGTTATATGTTAAAATACCTAATTTTTCATATTGATTGATTTCATCTTCATTATTGCTAGTAGTACTATTTAAATCTTCTTCATTATTGTTACTAATAGAAAGAGCTGATAATGGTGAAGGTGATGATGATAATAATAATGATGAATCCTCTAATGGAATTTCTGAAGATTCATTTGATGAAATGGGTGGAGGTATATTTGAAGGAAAATTTGAATCATTCAAAAAATTTAAATGAGATAATGTCATTCTTTGATCTATATGTCTTCTAACTGTTATTGAGTTATTAAAATAAGTATTTAAACATTCCTCTAAAGTAACAGGTAAATCCAATGAAGAAGAAGAAGTTGGAATTGAAATTAATAAACATCTTTCATCGATTAATCTTAAATCATCACTAACATTCAATTTCCCATTATGAATTATATCTAATTTCAAAGTTAATAAAGGTAATGATAAAGATTCTGCTAAAAATTCAAAAGCTTGTAAAGAATCTTGTTGTTTACCACTCAAAACCATATCACAACCAAGAGAATTTAAAACTAATAATAATTGATACATTATATTAGTATTAATATGTTCACCAGATCTTAATAAATTAACAATAAATCTCATAATTATTTTCAATTTATTAATTTCAATTTGAAAATCATCTGATAAATTTGGATCAATTGAATTATCCAAGAGGAAATCAAATGAAGAATTTGAATAAAATAATGAAACAATTAAACTATCTAAATAACAAGTTGTATTTTTATAATTATCCATTCCAATTAATTGAATTGATTTAGAATTATTTTTATATTCACCTTTACAAGTAATTAATTTACCATCAATTGATAATTTAAATAATCTAAAATATTTATAAACTAATAAAATATTTGAATTATTATTTGAATCTAAATTTAATAAAATAATGAAAACTGAAATTAATCTTTGATTTTCAATATCATTTGAAACTGATTTACCTAAATTAATTTGAATTAATTGAATAATTTGTTTATGTAAATTTTTACGATCATTTGATAATTTAATATTTGATTTTGTTGAATTATCATCAAATAAGAAAACTCCAGGATAATCACTCGGCAGTTTCATAATTTAAGGGAGTGTGATGGTGTTGTTTATAGATAGTAGTATGAAGAATTAAGATAGATAAAAGAAGGTTAAAATAAGGAGATCAAATTGATCATAATAATAATTAAGATTATGCAGGCAGGCTGCATGTGGAGAAATTACCCAACGGATAAAAAAGTGTTAATGCTGAGAGGGTCCACTTCTTATCAAGAAAGTTTGATTTATTGATTTTATTAGGATCATTATCATTGTTGGTATATAAAGAATAATATATAAAAGTCTATAAAGGTGGAGTGTACATGTATGTATTTTGATGTTGTGGTTATGAGTTGAATTCATTGTATAACCATTTAAAGAGATCTAAATTACACCAATTAATTTGATTTCTTAAAATTGATTTAATATCAAAAATATCAGAAGTTTCATTATTATCATTATCATTATTATTATTAAATAAAACAAAATAAGCAAACCAAGATGCAAATAATGAATAAATACTTTTCTTACTTTTACAAGTTAAATTTGATTTTAAGATATTAATCAATCTATTTTTATGCCAATTAATTAAATCATTATAATTATTATTATTATTTAAATCTTGTGACATTGCAAATGCAATAATTGATGAATAATCATTTGAATTTTGGAAAATTAAACTTATATTAATTGGTTTTTTCAATAATAAATAATAACATGATGAATGATAAATAATTGAATTAAATAAATCTTTATCAATTGCGAAAATAATTGAATTATTTGATTGAATAAATTCTTCATTACCTGATAATTTTAATCTCCAATCAAGTAATAAATTCCAAATATCAACCCATTGTTTAATATCATTATTAATTAAGAAAATTTGTAATGCAATATTAGAAATTTGATTAGAATTTGGTGAAATTGATAATGAATTATTACAAATTGTTTGTAAAATTTCTATATCTTTGATATTATCATTGATACCATCATTGGAATTTTCATTATTAACATTATCGACAGTTTCATCATTAAGTTCATCATTATTTTCATTATTATTTTCATTACTATTTTTATTAATTGTTCTTAAATTACAACAAAATGGTATTGTTATAAGATTTAAGAAAGTTTTATAATTTTCAATATCATTATTAAAGATATTAATTGAATTAATAAAATTTAATAAATTTTTCAATCTTGACCAAATTTGTGATGGATCAATAGATAAGATTTCGAAATATGATAATAAGATAATTGTCCACCAAATTGATTCATTTATAATATTTACATCAGTGTTATTATTATTATTATTTGATAAAAATAATTGAATATCATTTCTTAAAAATTTAGATAATTCACGTACACTTAAAATATAAAAATCAATTGAATTTTCACCTAAATAATTAATATCAAATTTTTGTAAAATTTTTGAAGAAATTGCTAAAATTGCAAAAGTTAAAGATTTTGAATCTCTTGAGAGTGAAAGTAAATGATTTGGATTTTTTAAATGTAATAAATAAGTTGGATCAGTTAAGAAATAATTTGATAATAAATTAGTTAAAGATTGAGTAAATGAAGAATTAATTGAAGTTAAAGATTTATCATTGAAAAATATGAATGAATTAATATTTGAATTAAAATTATTAATATTTTGAAGTGAAGGTATAATTGATAAAATTGAAGGGAAATTAATTGGTAATGAAATGAAATTTGTTTTAATTGTGGGAGAGATATTATTAATATTATTAATATTTAAAGTATTAAGATCTTTTAGTGATAAAATTTTATTTAAAGTTTCATTTAATTGAGAAGGTTTTGACATACCATTTTGAGGCCAAATACAATTTAAATTTTTAGATTGACAAAATTTACAAATTGGTTTTGTTTCATCACATTTTTTATGTTTACTACGACAAGTTAAACAACCCGTTCTAACTCTTCTCTTTTCGGGTGGTGTTGAAATAGTGGTTGTATTATTATTAATATTTTTCAAAGATTTTGAATTTTTCATGGAGGGTTTCCTACCTCTCTTCAAAGGTAGTCTATTTGAAGATATAAGGGAAATAGAATCCGGAGATAAATCTGAAACTGATGACATTGTTATCCATATAGAAATGAATGCAAATATAAGAAAAACCCAACTAAAGATGTATCATAAGATCAATAACCATTAATATAAAATCAAATCGGTTAAAAGTGGATAAAATTAAATTAAAATACCGATACTAATATAAGAGGGCTCGTTTTAATTCTTATCTTGTAACACCGCGGGGATTTTTTATTATAATAGATTAAAATTTATTTATTGTATCACGTGACTTTTTATCACGTGATTGGTATTACGTAATAATATTTTATATTTATGAAACAATTCTATTACAGCATGAATTATTGATTAAAGAAGTATAGTAGGAGTAGAAGTAGAAGTAGAAGTAGAAGTAGAAGTAGATTAATTTATTAATCTTTCTTTCATTTCGTGACTATCTTATACCCCCCAAATATCCTACATATACCCTTCAATCACAATGTCTTGGTCAGGTTTTAAAAAAGCTGTTAATAGAGCTGGTAATCATGTAATTATGAAAACTACTAAAAATTCAATTTTAAATAATGAAAATAATAATAATTTAATTGATAATGAATTTCAATTAATTGAACAATTATTTAATCATTTTGAATCTTTAATAATTGAACTTAATTCAGAATTATCTAATTTTAAAATTATTTTCAATGATTTAATTTTAACTCAATTCTTAATATTTAAATCAATTAATTCTTTCTATGGTGAGGATGAAGAAGATAATAAAATTAACTCTTTTAATAATAAATTATTAGAAAATTTGAAAATTATTGAAAATGATTTATTACCTCAATTAATTGAACCATTTAATTTAACTATTTTCCAACCAATTGAAGATTTAAATAATTATAATAAAGAAATTCATAAATTAATTAAAAAGAGAGGTAGGAAAAAATTCGATTATGAAGTTTCAAATACAAAATTATTAAAATTACAAAATGATTATAATTCTTTACAATATAATCTTAGAGAGAATAATGAAAGTACTAATGATAATAATCAATTAGATAAATTAAATGATAAATTAAATAAATTAACAATTGAAAATAATCAAATTACTAATATTTTCATTGAATTAAATCAAAGGTTAAAATTTGAAATTGATGAATTTATTGCTTTAAGATTTTCATTACTTGATCCTTCATTTGAAAGTTTTATTAAAATTCAATTAAAATTATTTTCAGATATATCTAAAAATTTAAATAATAATTTAAGTTCATTAATTGATTCAAATTCAATTGAAGATTATCAATTAAATAAAATTGATGATAGATTAGATGAAATTTTAATTAAAATGAAATCACTTGATATTGTAAATATATAATGTATTATATACATCTTATACATCTTCAGAAAATATAAATTCTTTAAATTCTTTATATGCTTTATTTAAATCATCATTAATAATAATTTTATCATGAGCACCAGTTTTAGCATATTCCATTTCAGCAGTTGCAGCTGCAATTCTCTTATTTAATGAATCTTCAGTTTCTGTACCTCTACCTTGTAATCTTTTTCTTAATTCTTCAATTGATGGTGGTGATAAAAATAAATATCTTGCATTAAGATCAGTTTTTTTAACTGATTTAACACCTTGCATATCAATATCTAAAATACATGTTCTCTTTAAAACATCTGAAACATGTTTAACAGCTGCAATTGATGTACCATAATAATTACCTGAAAATTGTGCCCATTCAATAAATTCTTTATTATCAATCATTTTTTGAAATTGTTTAACAGTTGAAAAATAATAATCAATTCCATCCTTTTCACCATTTCTTGGATTTCTAGTTGTATTAGAAACTGAAAATCCAAATTTATCAGGATATTCTGACATTAATTTCTTTAAAAGTGTACTTTTACCAGTACCTGAAGGACCAGAGACAACAATAGGACGACCTGCCATTATAATTAGTGTTTATCGATGGTAAACCAGGAATAAAAGATAAAGATAAACACCTAGTCAATAGTAAACAAACAGTGAAAAATTGAATAAAAATTATCAACATTTGAAAAATAAATAAATACTTAGAAAATAAAGACGCGCAGTCCATTTCTTTATCACAGGACATGAATCTAATGCTTGATTTTAACAAACAACATCTTCCTTTTCTATGGAACAACAATGAACTCAATTATAACTTCTATATTGCTTCAACTGTCTGTAGTATTGGCTAAAAATATTATCTCAGGTGGTAATGGTAGTGGTAGTAGTGGTGGTAATAATAACTTGAATCCAATTGATGAACCAATAGATGATTCACCTGATATTAATTTACCTGATGATAATAATTTAGAAGATATAAGTCCAATTGCTGATGAAATATTCTCCTCTTGGGCTTTATTCATTGTTTTATTCTTACTTTGTTCAGCTTTATGGTCTTCCTATTATTTACAACAAAAGAGAATTAAGGCAATTCATGAAACTGTTTTATCAATTTTTTATGGTATGGTTATAGGTTTAATTATTAGAATTTCCCCTGGTCATTATATTCAAGATGCCGTTAAATTTAATTCAAGTTATTTTTTCAATATTTTATTACCTCCAATTATCTTAAATTCAGGTTATGAATTAAATCAAGCTAATTTTTTTAGAAATATTGGTACAATTTTAACATTTGCAATTCCTGGGACTTTTATAAGTTCAATTGTTGTTGGTATTATATTATTTATTTATACTAAATTAGGTATAGAATCAATTCATATATCATTTGTTGATGCTTTGGCAGTTGGTGCAACTTTAAGTGCAACTGATCCTGTTACAATTTTATCAATTTTTAATTCTTATAAAGTTGATCCAAAATTATATACAATTATCTTTGGTGAATCATTATTAAATGATGCAATTTGTATTGTTATGTTTGAAACTTGTCAAAAATTTCATGGTAAAAATGTAGAAATTAGTTCATTTTTTGAAGGGATTTCACTTTTCTTATTAACTTTCACAATTTCAACTATAATTGGTTTAATTATTGGTATATTAATTGCACTTGTTTTAAAACATTCAAATATACGTAGATATCCACAAATTGAAACTTGTTTAGTTTTATTATTTGCTTATGAATCATATTTTTTCTCAAATGGTTGTCATATGTCAGGTATTGTTTCATTATTATTTTGTGGTATTACAATGAAACATTATGCTTATTATAATATGTCACGTAGAACTCAAATTGCAACAAAATATATTTTCCAATTATTAGCTCAATTATCAGAAAATTTTATTTTCATTTATTTAGGTTTATCATTATTTACAGAAGTTGAATTGGTTTTTAAACCTTTATTAATTATAATTACATTTATTTGTATTTGTATTGCAAGATGGGCAGCAATTTTCCCATTATCAAGATTTATTAATTGGTTTTCAAGATATAAAAGACAAAATAATTTAAATAATTCAGTTTCAATTATTCAAGATGAAATTCCTTATAATTATCAAATGATGCAATTTTGGGCAGGTTTACGTGGTGCTGTTGGTGTTGCGTTAGCAATGGGTTTACAAGGTGAATCTAAATCAGCATTATTAGCAACTGTTTTAATTGTTGTTGTTTTAACTGTTATTTTATTTGGTGGTACAACTGCTGGTATGTTAGAAATGCTTAATATTAAAACTGGTTGTATTGATGATAATACAAGTGATGATGAATTTGATATTGAAATTCCAAAAATAAATAAAAATAGAAATACCATCAATAATGTCACTAATGGAAATAATAAATATTTTGATGTTGAAACATCATCAAATAATAATAGTATTAATGGTAGTGCAAATAATTTAATTGATGATAATATTGAATTAACTACTAATGATGGTACTAATTTAGGAATTGATGATCATAGTAAATGGTTTACAAATTTTGATGAAAATGTTTTAAAACCTGTATTATTAGATTCTTTACAAGAATAATCGATTATAAAATTAAGTTAAAATATTAAATAAATATACATAAAATTTACTCTTTATTTATTATTAAGATAAAATATTAGTTGTTAATTTTTGTTCCTTTTGTTGTTCTAATGCCATATCTGTACACCATTTTGCTAATTTGAAAACTTCAGGTGGTAATAATAAATCATTTAATAAATTATTATAATTTATAACAATTTTGAAAAAATAACTTAATGATAAATCATTTATAATTTTAATTGATGTATTTTCAAGTATATCTTCATCAATTTTATTTACCTTTATTTGATAATTTAAAAATTCACTTGTACCTTTATAAACTTTTGTTAAAATTGTTAAACAATCTGGTAATGTATTAATTATTGAATTACTCTTATCTTCAATTTTAGCATTAATTAATATTTCACTTAATGCAATAATTGAAAATCCAACAATTTCCTTATTAGGAATTCTCTTATTTGATTGTGTTTCAACATTACCATAAACAAAACTATTAACTATTTGTAAAATATCAGTTGAAAGAATTGATAATTGTGATTTAATATCATTTGAAAGTATATCTTTCTTACTATTGGTATTACTAACATTATTATTAACGTTAATGTTTAATTTCTTTTCAATTAAATCTTTAAATTGTATTATACTACTACCATCTAATGTTGATAAATCACTTTTAGAAGATTTAGCAGTATTTGTTAAAATTAAAAAAAATTCACTTAATAATAGAGTCCAATTATCAGCTCTATAAAAAATTTGTCTATCAAGGAAATTATTTGAAGTTGATAAATAAGCAATTTCTTGAAATGCAGTTAATCTAATAAGTGGATTTTTAAAATCTTTCATACCTGATAATAAAGTTGAAATTGGAGTTTTGGAATAATTAGTAATTTGTTTATCAATATTTAAACAACCAATTAATGCATAAGCATTAAATAATTCATTTAATAATATTAATGATAAATAAGTTAACCAAAAATAAAAAGATATTGTAAATAATGTTGAATAATTAATATCTGATCTTGGTAATTGATTATTTAAACCTGTTATGAAAACTAAAGGTTTTAAGAAAATATGGAAAAAATAATCTCTAAATATTAAACGATATAGTAATGGAATTGTAAATGAATAAATTAAATTTTTCAATATTGAAGTAATAAATATTTTTATAAATGGTTGATTTTTCAAATAATCAAATGGTTCTTGTCTGAAAACTCCAATTTTAACACGTAAAATATTATATTCAGAGAATAAGAAATCTAATGTAAAAATGATTGATGATATTAAAGTTGTAAAACATAAATATAAGAAATTATCATTAATGAAAGGTTTAATTGTCATTGTTGGAGTTTGAATATAATAGTTTAATGAATTTAATTGACAAAATAAAATAATTGCAGTTATTGAATAGTTAATTAAAAATGATGTGAATAAAATATAAGTATTTTTATTATTTAACAATGAAATTGATCTGAAAACTATATTTGGAGATATATTTGAGTCTGTTGTTGTTGTAAAAGAGCGTGCTTGTTGTATTATAAAATATCCCAACCATAGAAGCATTAATTTTAAAGGATATGAATATAATTTTGAATTAAATGGTAAAGATATTGAAAATGTGAATATAATAGCTATTATAACCGATAATCGGTAATAGAATGTCATTCTTTTGTGAAACACTCTATTGTAGAGTGATTTATAGGATACTACCATTGTTATATCAACTGTCTAGTGTCTATATTCAAAGAAATAAGCACAATCAAAGACAAATATAAAGACAAACAATTTCAAAATGAAAATCATGAAACCCAAAGTCAAAAAAAAAAGCAAATAAAACAATTACGTAATACGATTATACAATATAGTGAAGGGCGATTTGATTTTAATGTTTTTTCAAGACCACTGACACGTTAAGTCATGATTTTCATTTGTGGACAATCAATGTACAAGAGTTCCAAGGGAGACCATAGAGCACACACGATATCTGGCGGTGATTACAGTAGAGATGAGGTTACTAATATTCAGGAGAAGTTAAGTAGACAATTAGGGCCCGAATTTATTAGTAAACGTAAAGGACCAGGATTTTCAAGTGTTCAATATTTAGAAGGTTGGAAAGCAATTAATTTAGCAAATGAAATATTTGGATTTGATGGTTGGAGTACTGAAGTTAAAGAATTTAAAGTTGATTATATAGATGAAAGACAAGGAATTGTAAGTATTGGATTAAGTTGTACAGTTCGTGTAATTGTTAAAAGTGGTGCATTTAGAGAAGATGTTGGTTATGGTTCAATTGATAATTGTAAAAATAAGGCGATGGCATTTGATAAATGTAAAAAGGAAGCTGTAACTGATGGTATGAAAAGAGCTTTAAGACAGTTTGGTAATGCTTTAGGTAATTGTTTATATGATAAAGATTTCCTCCAACACGTGACTAGAGTGGCTGCTGAGCCGCGTGCCTTCGACGCCTCATTACTTATGAGGAATAATACAAAGGATAATGAAGATAATAAGCAATCAACTAATGGTAACAGTATTATCAATAATAATAATAATAATAATAATAATAATAATAATAATAAGGTACAACAGTCAAGAGTATTGCAACAAAATGAACAAATAAAGAATGCGGGAAAAGAAAGGGTAAACGAAATAGAAAGAAGTGTGAATGTTGAAAATGATGTTGAATTTAATAATGATGACGATAATGATAATGATTCATTCCTGTTTAGTGATGACTGGCCAGAAGATAATGAGAATAATAATACTGTTAATAATAATAATAGTAATAATATTAAAAATAATAATAATATTAATAATAATGGTTATGCCAATAAAACTAACAATAATGAGAAAATAGATAATTTACCACCATCACCACAACAAGTTAAAGTACCTGATCAAGTGGTTTTTGTACAAGCCAGTGCCGCATCATCTATTCAAAAAGATCCATTACTGCAGAGTAAAATGACATATACACTGAAACCATTATCATTATCATCATCAACAACTCCAACAATTGATCAAAGTAAATCTGTTCCAATTAAGAAACCTGTTAATCTTGCTGTTGCACCATTAAGAGATCCACTCACTAAGAGAGCTTTTGGTGTACCACCTAATATGCTTACCAGTAAAAGATTGAGAAAATAGTACTACTGATACTGATAAAGGGTAATAATATAAAAACTGAGATCTATGTTCCCCGCTATAGAAACCCTGGTAAAAAATTGTCCATCGCGAACTACTCCCTGGAGATAAAATGTATTTTTTGGCTCATTGGACCCTGGTTTCTTGCTGATGATTTGCTACTATATATTTGCTACCATATCGTCATTAACATATTTACCTTGGATTACAGTTTAGACAACAGTGGAGTATCTAACTCCTAAGAGATACTCTTCATATGTCTTGTTCTGATTTAATGTTTTGTTATCCTTATCATTCTCAATATTATTATGACTAAATGGGATACCAGATGAAAGAGTGTGCAATCACATTTTCTTTTTTGCTTAATAAGTTCTAATTTACTATATATCTTTTACCACTATATATATATATATATATCACTAATAATATTATATCCTATGTTAATCAAATTAACTCTGTAATCCAATTACATCAACAGAACGTATATAAACGATGTAATAAACACTTGAACACCGATTTCATACCGAGTTCAATATACTCCTTTCAATTCTAACCAATTAAAATATTATCCACCATATTATATACATTACTACTTTTAC
Organism: Pichia kluyveri; assembly: GCA_030062975.1. Classification (NCBI taxonomy): domain Eukaryota; kingdom Fungi; phylum Ascomycota; class Pichiomycetes; order Pichiales; family Pichiaceae; genus Pichia; species Pichia kluyveri. The sequence continues at coordinate 710,005 of CP125793.1, read as the reverse complement.
CAACTAGAGGCTGAGAATATAAGCTGAACAGTAATTCTAAAGAGTGAAAAAACCACTATGAAAACACAATTTTTCCCAGGGTCCACGCAACGATCGTGTGACACGATATCTCCGTTCAATGTATTTCCGTTTAAAACTGTTTTTCTTACTGGTTTTTCCTGTTTTTCTCTATAAGGTATTTCTTCATAACCTATTTCGGAGTTATCGTTGGTGTATATATACAGTCAGTACCTGAACCATTTTTTCTGCTTTGCTGAGGAGAAATACTTCAAAATTACATTTAACTTGTCTTTTACCTATTATTATGTTATCCAACTATATCAATTTACAAAAAAATTTAGATTTTATCGTATTGTGATTGAACCCTTAAGGGTCCATTTATTTATTTATTTATTTACAAATTAATTATCAGAAATCATAAAATTTATACAATTTTTTTTTATCTTATTCCAATCATTGCTGTTTAAAAAACTATTGTTTTAATTATTTATTGTCCCTTGGTAAACCTTTTAAATATCTAATGGAATCCCTCATCTAATAATTAAATTAACTCTTTAAATTGTTTTTAAATAATTTGTACTCTATTCTCATTTCTTTGAACAAGCAATTCCTATTAACTTAATAGAATAATGAAGTTAACAACTTTCTTTCAATTTATTTTCTTTGCAATCGCAGTTAATGCCGCAGGTTGGACAAGATATTCACATGAATATTATGCATCAAATAATTGTAAATTAGCAGTTGACAAAGTTGCAGATTTTTGTGGTAAACCTGAAGCTGCTAAAAAATATGCATGTATTTGTAAAAATAAGAATGCACTTGTTTCATGGCTTAATTGTGGTTTTGAATATTTCCCTAATATTTCTCAAGAAAGTTATGTTCAAAGTGTTATTGATCAATGTCTTGCAAATTCAAAAGTAAATTCAACTACAATGAATGAAAAATATTTAATGAAATTATATGATGATAACAAATCAAAAATTGTTGATGTTAAAAATTTCACTTCTCCAGATTTCCCTAAAAATAATACTGCATTCCCAATTTCAGGAAAAAAAATCTCTAAAACTGCTATTCTTGGTTATAAATCAAGTAGAAATAGATGGGGTAATGTTTCAGCTTCTCATTATCTTGGTATTGGTTTCGTTGCAGCATGTGGTGCAATTGCTTTAATTGCAGGTTTAATTAATTGGTCAATCAGATTTAGATTAATTGATTCATTACCAAAAATTTTAAAGAAAAATGTTACATTAGCATTATTTGGTAAAAATCATCTACATTCTAATTCAAATATCCTTGGTGTTAACCCTGATAGACTTGAAACTATATTAATTGGTGCAATGTTATTATTTTCAATTTTAGCTAATTTTATTCTTGGTTATAATTATATGGAAGGTGACACAATTTTCGCAAAAAAGCAAACTGGACTTTCAAGATATTATGGTGATAGATCAGCAATTCTTTGTTCCTATCAATTACCATTATTATTTTTATTCCCTGGTAGAAATAATTTCTTTCAATATATTACCAGATGGAAACAAGCTAGATTTGTTACATTTCATAAATGGTTAGCTAGAATTGTTATTGCAGAAGTTCTCATTCATTCATTTGCATTAGGTTCACAAACTGCTTCATTACCAAAATTTAGTCAACGTATTGATAAAGCTTATTTTAGAGAAGGTATAGCAGCAACTGTTTTTGGTTTTTCAATTTTAATTTTATCATTTGGTTATATTAGAAGATTTTATTATGAATTATTCTTATTTATTCATATTGTTTTTGTTGCTTGCTTTTTATGGTTATCATATTTACATGCACTTGATCAAAATTATCAACAATTTTATTGGGCATGTTGTGGTGTTTGGATTTTTGATAGATTTATTAGAATCTTAAGAATTTTATCATTTGGTGTTAAAAAAGTTGAAGTTGAATATTTTCCAGGTGAAGAAATTATTAAATTATCAGTTCCAAAATCATCATTACAAAAACCTCATCCAGGTTCTCATGCATTTATTCATTTCTTAACACCAACTAAATTTTTGCAATCACATCCATTTACTGCATACCCATCACCAACAGATTCTAATATTTTTCATTTTAATTGTCGTGTTAAGAAAGGTATCACAAGATATATTGCAGATAAATGTAAATCATCAGGTAAAAATAAGATTTCAATGAAAATTTTAATCGATGGTTTCTATGGTGAACAATCACCATATCAAAACTATGATAAAACAGTTTTAATTACTGGTGGTACAGGTTTATCAGGTCCATACTATCATGCAAAGAATTTATCTGTAATTGATTCTAATAGAGAAGTTAAATTATACTGGTCAATTAAATCATATCAAGGTGTTAAAAGTTATTTAAATGAAATTTTATCATTTAAGGATACAATTGTTAAACCAATTATTTATATATCTAAACCTGAAATAAATAGTACTACAACATCGAGTGATGATAATGAAAAGAGAGATTCTAATTCACAATTAGATTCACAATTAATTAATGGTGATGAATTAGATGATGAAAAAGTTAATAAATTATTATCATCATTTGCAGAGATTAGACATGGTCGTATGGTAGCATCAGAAATTGTTCAAAATGAGATTAATGAATCAAAGGGATCAATTGCATTTGGTGCATGTGCACATACAGAAGTTGTTGATGAAATTAGAACAACAGTTGCAAATTGTTTATCATCAACAACTAATAGAGTTGATTATTACGAAGAGATGCAATTATGGTGATTGTATCTTTACTTATACTTAGTTATTTACAATTTACAACTTAGAATTTATATTACATTATTTATTTTTTTTTTCCTGAACTTGCTATTTTATGTATAGATGTAGATTTAATTATACTATAATTTCAAACAAAAACATTAGAATCTCGTAAAAGGTTTTACTATGTTACATTATTGTTTCTAAATTCAACCAAATTGATTAATCCTACTTTTAAAAACTCTAAAAAGACTGACTTATCAAATAAGATTATAATACAAGAATTACTTATATGCTCTTCAACGCTTGCTCTCCAATGAATCAAAAAAAAAGATGATGATGAATATTAATGTGGGATTAAGGTACAATTAAGGGGATAAACTGGACTTAGATAAGCAAGGGTGTGACAGTTACAGAAAGCATCAAGACAGTTAACTCCCAAACTAATGCAGTAATAGACGATATGTCCGATAACTTCAGGTGTAGATTGTAGATTGATACCAATTAAAGTGTGAAAATTGTGAGAAAATTAAAATTTAAAATACCTCGTGTGACGTTAAGGGAAATAACGGACTTATCGGTGGACCCTTTGCACTTTCTCAGGGGAATAACACTTTAAATTTGTTTGTTGAATATATATTGAATATAATAAGTAAAATCTTATTTAATAGGATGGTTTCGTTCATTTTGGACCCTTAATTTTGTTAACTTGTCTCATGTGGGTACTTTTATTTAAGTATTTCAACTTATTTTAAAGCGTTTAAAGTGCTAGAAATCATTATATGTGCTTAGAATAGTCAATATTTAGTAAATACACCATGTTAAACAAAATAGAAAAATAAAACAAGTAGCCAATTTATATCAAATCAAACACTGTTATTATTAACAATTTATGCGGCGGTAAAAGGAATAAAAGGCGGAATTTTTGTAAATTTTAATTTACAAATATATTTCCTTTTTCAAACTGATTGATTGTATGAAAATTTGAACTGGCCATACACAAGGTTATAAATTTTAATTACTTGATATAACATTTCTATTGTATTTGATTGTATAAATTTATTTACTATAAATCCAGTACTGATTCCTTACTATTTAACTAATGGGTTTAAAAGATTATCAGAAATATGATTCATTTGTTGTTTTTAAAATAGTATTTTAGTTTATCTAATATAATTAAAGACAAACTACAACCCTACAATGAAGTTATTAACATTACTTCAATTCTTATTATTATCATTAACAGTTCATGCTGGTAAATGGGAATCTTATTCTCATGCATACTATGCAACTATTGGTTGTAAATTAGCTGTTGATAAAGTTGCTAATTTTTGTGGTGTTGCTGAAGCTGCTGCAAAATATGCTTGTATTTGTAAAAATGAAAATGCTCTTGTATCTTGGATTAATTGTGGTTTAGAATATTTCCCAGAAATTAATGAGAAGAATATTTATTCAAATATTGTTGATCAATGTCTAACAAATTCAAAAGTAAACTCAACTAAAATGAATGAAAAGTATTTAACTAATTTATATAATGAAAATAAATCAAGTATTGTTAATGTTAAAAACTTTACTTCACATGATTTTAAGAAAAACAATACTGATTTCCCAATTGCTGGTCATGCATTATCAAAAATTGCTCATGTTGATTATCATGGTTATAGATCTAGATGGGGTAATGTTTCAACTTCTCATTATCTTGGTATTAGTTTTGTTGCAGCATGTGGTGCAATTGCTTTAATTGCAGGTTTAATTAATTGGTCAATTAGATTAAGATTAATTAATTCATTACCAAAAGTTATTAAGAAATATTTTACTCTTGGTTTATTAGGTAAAAATCATCTTCATACTAATACAAATTCTTTAGGTTTTAATCCTGATAGATTAGAAACTTTCTTCATTATTTGTATGTTCCTATATACAATTTTATCAATGTTTATTATTGGTTATAGTTATCCTAAAGGTGATCCAATTTTTGCAAGAAAAAAAACCGGTGTATCAAGATATTATGCAGATAGAGCAATCATTTTAGCTTGTTATCAATTACCATTATTATTTTTATTCCCTGGTAGAAACAATTTTTTCCAATATATTACAAGATGGAAACAAGCTAGATTTGTTACTTTCCATAAATGGTTAGCAAGAATTATTTTCTTGGAAATCCTTGTTCATTCTTTCTGTATGGCTGCTCAAACTGCTTCATTACCAAAATTTGCTCATCGTATTAAAACAGGTTATTTCAGAGAAGGTATTAGTGCAGTTGTTTTCTTCTTTGTCATACTTTTAGCTTCGGGTCGTCTCATTAGAAAATATTCTTATGAATTATTCTTCCTTACTCATATTATTTTAGTTCCAAATTTCTTATGGCTTGCTTGGTACCATGCACATAGTCAAGATTATCAACAATTTTTTTATGCATGTTGTGGTGTTTGGATCTTTGATAGAGTTGTTAGAATTATTAGAATTACATCATTCGGTATTAAAAAAGTTGAAATTGATTTCTATGGTGGTGAAGAAATTCTTAAATTAACTGTACCAAAATCTGCATTACAAAATTGTTATCCGGGTGCTCATGCTTATATTCATTTCTTAACACCAACTAGATTTTGGCAATCGCATCCGTTTACTGTTTACCCATCTGCAACTGATGATAATGTTTTCCATTTAAATTGTCGTGTTAAAAGGGGTATTACTCAATTCCTTGCCAAAAAATGTAAAGAAACACCGAATGGTAAAATTTCAATGAATATTTTAATTGATGGTTTCTATGGTGAACAATCTCCATATCAAAATTATGATAAAACTGTCTTAATTACTGGTGGTACAGGTATTTCAGGCCCTTATTATCATGCAAAGAATTTAATTGCAAATAATTCAACAAAGGAAGTTAAATTATATTGGTCAATTAGAACTTTGCAAAGTGTTGAAAGTTATTTACCAGAAATTTTATCATTTAAGGATACATCAATTAAACCAATTATTTATGTTTCAAACCCGGGTTCATCATTAACAACTTCAAGTGATGATGGTGAAAAGAAAGATGGTGATTCAATTACTGATGATAAAGAACCTGATCATGATAATCTAAATGATGAAGAAATTTTAAAATTATTATCATTTGCAGAAATTAAACTTGGTCGTATGTCAGCTTCAGAAATTGTTACTGAAGAAATTAATAATTCTCAAGGTTCAGTTGCATTTGGTGCTTGTTCTCATACACAGGTTGTTGATGAAGTTAGACGTACTGTTGCTGGTGTTGTTACTTCCACTTCTAATAGAGTGGACTATTATGAAGAAATGCAATTATGGTAATCAAATAATTTTTCATTGATTTCATTATAGTTAATTTTACTTCACCCTTTTGATTTTCAAGACAAATTTCACTTTTTATCATTTTATTCTATTCATTATTTTTGTTTCATAACCAATAATATATACCTAATTATATCCCTCTAATTTAAAACCAATCGTTATTTAAAGTAATCAATTTTATAAAGAACAATTAACGTACGGTCATTGCAAATTTAATCTCAGATATTTTAGATCTTCCCTCACTTTAGTCCGATTATTTTAAATTCCCAGTAAATCGGACGGTAATAATTTTATTTTCTATTAAGTTTATGGGCTATTTTTACAGCACTATATTAGTTTCTTTTATTTGAAACTCACTTTTTTGATGTTCTTAATGAAATACTGTTTGAATCAGTTAAAAAACTAGCATTTTTGTTTTTTTTGCATAAATTTTACTTTTTCTACTCAATAATTTTATTTCATTAAAAGTTATAGCAAGATTTTTAAATTTTTTTGACAAAATCAAGTTTAAATTTAATATTATAGTTTTAAAAATCAAACACTACTTGATCAAGCTCTTAGCAGCTTAACTACAGCTGATCGAACAAAAACCGGTGCTTTCTGCTAGATATTGCCAAGGGTCACGTGAAAAAGTAATTACGGGTTTTACCACAACTTAAAGTTTTTTGTAAAGTATTAGGAGGATATTGTAGATAGTGTACGTAAAATATTACGTAATCAAATAATTAATATTTATGTTGAATCTTTTCAATACAATAAAGAATAATAACTGTAACTAATTGTACTTAATACTACTATGCGAATACTGTCGATGGAACTGGTATGCGAGTAGTTAGTTAAGATAAAGTTAGATAATAAGTTATCCAAAACTTCTTTTTTTTCTAAAACCAACTCTCCTATATTGAGATGTCCCGCTCAAGAGAGCTTATACATGTTATTTATATATACTTTAAAGAACTGTAATTAATTATCTCACAAGCCAGCCCGATTCTCCATGTGGGGAATCTATTATTCAGTTCTTAGTTGTAATATAATGTGACTAAATCAATTAGTGGAGAAGTTGTATATAATAAATTAATTAATGATCCTATCCCATCATTTTTCATAACCGTTGATTTTCTGTCAACATTGGTTTATTAAATTATTCATCATATTTCTTCATTAAATCTTATTTCATTTAATCTCTTTGATTATTATTATTATTAAAGTCTATCCTTCAGACTATACCACTTGTAATGTCTCTATTGATTATAATATAGATATTCACTTTATATCACTAATAAGCTTCATATTACTTACATTTTTAACAAAAGCTCTTATGGCCAAGTTGGTAAGGCGCTACACTAGTAATGTAGCGATCCTCAGTTCGACTCTGAGTGAGAGCAGTTGTTTAATTTTTTGTTTAACGTTCTTTTTTGTTTTCGTTTTTGGTAAAATACTATAAAATCATTTTGTTAATCAAAAGATTCAATACTACATTCTTTTTAGTGAACTAATAAAAGTTTTCATCATTTAATAGTAGTAGATTATACAAGTGTAAATAAATAATAGTAATATAGATAATTTTTTTTTTGGAATTTTGAATTTTTTTAAAGTGACTTGGGAAAATGAATAACAATAACAATAATAACAATAATAAAGGAATGTATGTATAATCTAATGGAATTTATATTAAAGTAGAAATACTATATTTAAATTTTAATACCAGAAGAAACTTCTAATTGTTCAATAACAGGATTTAAAACGTTTGGATTTAAATCTTTATTTGTTAATTGTAAAAATTCTTCAGTCCATAAATTTTCTAGAGGATTTTGAGAGACTGAACCAACACCACAATGACCACCAATATTTTCCCAATCATTAACTCTCTTTAAATTTAATTCATTCCACAGTTGATCAACAGATTCAATTAATTGATCACAAATTTCTTTATCATGATGTGGAGAAGGAGTAATTCTTAATCTTTCTTCACCAGTTGAAACAGTTGGGAAATTGATTGCTTGGACATAAATTTTATATTTATTTAATAAAGCATCAGAAGCTTTCTTTGCATCAGCCGCATTACCAACTAATAAAGGAACAATATGTGAAGGATTTGGAATAACTGGGATACCAATTTCTTTAAATTGTTGTTTAACATATTTAACATTTTTTTGTTGATTAACTCTATCTTCAATATTTTTTCTAACAATTCTAATTGAAGTTGATAAACCGGACATAACAGCAGGTGGTAAAGAAGTTGTAAAGATAAAACCTGGAGCAAATGATCTAATCCAATCAATTAAATTTTTATCAGCTGCAAGATAACCACCAACAACACCAAATGATTTACCTAAAGTACCAGTAATCATATCAACTCTATCCATAACAGTTTTATAATTTGGAGATGAAATACCTGAATTTAAATGAGCTTTAAAATCTAAATGTTCTGCAACACCAGCACCATGTGGACCATACATACCAACAGCGTGAACTTCATCTAAGAAAGTTAAAGCACCATATTTTTCAGCTAAATCACACATTTTTTCAATTGGAGCAACTGAACCACACATTGAATAAACTGATTCAAATGCAATAATTTTTGGAGTTGATTTTGGATACATTGCTAATTGAGATTCTAAATGATTTAAATCATTATGTTTAAAGATATGCTTTTTAGCTCTTGAATTTTTAATACCTTGAATCATTGAAGCATGATTTAATTCATCAGAGAAAATAACTAAATCTTTAAATTGTTTACCGAAAAGAGATAAAATTGCATCATTTGCAACGAAACAAGAAGAGAAAACCAATGCACCTTCCTTTTTATGTAAAGCAGCAATTTCACTTTCTAAATTAATTGCATGTCTATTATGACCAGCAATATTTCTAGTACCACCAGCACCGACACCATAAGTTTCCATTGTTTTAATCATTTGATTGAAAACTTCTTGATTTTTACCCATACCTAAATAATCATTTGAACACCAAACCATTACTTTATCTTCTTCATTTTGTAAATGAGCTTTTGGGAATTCTTTAGCTAATCTATTAATATTATTGAAAAATCTATAAGAATTATCAATTCTCTTTTTATTTAATTCATTTTCAAAGAAACCATTATAATCAGTTGCAATTTCATTTGAAGATAAATTAATGTTATTATTAGATTTAACAGTTGCATCATGATTTAATTTAGTAACTTTAATAGAATCAGTTGCTTGAGCAGATACAAATTTTGAAGCTTGAGTATAAGATCTCTTTGCTTCAATTGCAGGACCCATAATTGGACACATAGCTGCTTCATTAACTAATGAAGAATTTTTAGCTAATTTTTTCATTGCAGCAGTTGAATGTGATTTAACAAAGGGGCAAACCCTTAAAGAAGCTTTAGTAAGTGATTCCATTGTTAGTTAAAGGTTAACTTTGGTTATAAAGAGTTCAAAAGAGGTAATAAGAAGAAGAAAAAGAGAAAATGAAAAATCAAAAGAAAAGAATGGAAATATAAATAGAAATAGAAATGTACTAGAAGGGGTGTTGAAAAACAGGGAAACTAATAATTTTTTCCATTAAGAGAGAAACGGTTAAGTGGACGTCAAAATTTGAAAATTTGAAAAATTTGTTAGGGATTTGATTACTTTATTTAGTAATGGTTTTGTATTGTATTGTATACTATCTACTATCTAATATCTATATGATCAGACTATGTGTACTATACTGCTACTACCCTGATACATATATATATATATACTGATACTATACCAATACTATATAACTAACTAATACACAATATGTAATAAGTCAAACCCCGTAAGTCATGACAATAATAATTAAAATTTAAGGATCACTCATTGGATAAATAATACCATTACGTAATATTTGATATGATTTATTAATATTAATAATAATTTAGAAGGTCTGGAAATAGATACCTTTCACTTATCTCATTTCTTCAATTACTGCACAATTATGTCCTCTAATGACAATCTAGTACTCAAATATGATACTCAGTATCTATCTCTATCATATGACGAAAAATTGTCTCAAATAAACTTATCTAGATCTCTCCCAGAAGATTATGACAACCATAAAATAATTTCAATTAATAATAATTTGATTTCAAATTTAAATAATCATCAAATATTCATAATTGATTCCAAAATATCTCCAAAAAATTCAAAATCTTATTCTTTATATGAATCAGTACTTAAACCTATATTTCAAATTTTAGGTATAAATTATACCTATCTTAAGACAAATTCATCAAATTCAATTAAAGAATATGCAGATTTAATAAATAATGATTCCGAAAAACACTTGATTTTATTTATTTCTGGTGATACAACAATATTTGAATTTATCAATTATGTGTATTCCAATCATCAAAATAACTTAAATAATATACCAAATTTAACAATTTTACCATTCCCTCATGGAACTGGTAATGCATTATCAATATCAATGAATAATTTAAATGATTTAAATTCAATTGAAAAATTATTTAATTGGAATCAAAAACATTTACCAATTTATCAACTTAATTCAAATAATAACTTAATTCCAATAAATGATTCATTAAATACTTTACAGAATAAAAATATCTTATTTACAGTTGTGGCTTCTTGGTGTCTTCATTCAACTTTAGTCTATGAATCTGATAAACCTGAATTAAGAAATAATTATGGTTCTGAAAGATTTAGAATTGCTGCAAATAAAATTTTAGCTGAAAATCCAGTATTTAAGGGTAAAATTACTCTACAACCTGATAATAAATCTTTTATCTATAATGCAAATAAATGGTCATTAGACAGCATCAACTCAAATTCTTTTACAGATTTATCATATTTAGTTGTTGCTGCTGTTCCTAATTTTGAGAAAACTTTTAAAATATCTCCACATTCTACTATTGAGTCTGATGAATTACATCTAATCACAATACCACTTGTACCATCAGATAAAACAATCTCATTAATGAATGATGCATATAATAATGGTATCCATATAAATAATCCTTTAGTAGGTTATGAAAAAATTTCAAAGACTAAGACTTTAGAAATTGAAATAGATAATTCAATGTCTTCAAAATTAAGTATAGTTTGTTTAGATGGTAGTTCATGGGAAGTCACCGGGAATGACAGGAAACTATCAATTACTGCATTTTATCAATCATTTTTATACTACTTATCATAGATAGAATATCGATATATTATAACAACTTTTCTAAATAAAATACATTTTTTTAATTCATATTATATAACATTTAAGTAAAAGCACAATTTAAATACAATTTATAAGATTGAAAATACTTTCATTCTTTCTTTGCTCTTTTATCAGCATCTTCCTGTTGAGGAATATTTCTTTTATTAGTATCATTAGATCCATTATTTAATGATCTATTATTATTATTATTATTAGCATTAGCATTAGAATTAGCAAAATTAAATCCGTTACCTGGTACAAAATTCATATTAGGATAACCACCACTCATATTGTTGAAATTTGGAATATTTGGAATACCATTCATATTATTCATATTTTGAAATTTTGGGAAATTATTGTTCTTATTCATATTATTATTCATAATATTACCCATATTACCCATATTACCTATTTTATTCATATTATTCATATTATTCATATTTCCAAATGCTGACATATTTTGTTGAGTAGTTGGGTTTCTATTATTAGTTGACACTGGTCCACTTGGAGTCTTTTTACCTTCACCTTCAAGTTTCTTTATTTGTTGCTCTAATCTTGTAATTTTACCCTGTAAAATTTTCTCCTTGAACTCTTTCTCCTTTTCAACAGCAGTTCTGATATCCTTCTTTAATTGCTCTTTCTCCTCTTCAAATTGTTTGAGCAACTTAGATTTCTCTTCTTCAAAATTTTCACCTTTATTATCACCAACTTTAGATTCTAATTCCTTAATCTTATTTTCATATATTGCTTCAAGTTCTTCACGCTTAGCTTTGGCTCTCTTCTCAACTATCTCATTAATCTTTGCTTGTGATGGTGCTCTAATTTTAATCTTATGAGATTCAATCTCTTTTAACAGTTGAAGATCACTTTCAGCTTTTAATTTCTTCTTGAATTCTTCAATATCTTCACCATTTACAGGAGTTGATTTAGATTTCAGTTCTTCTTCAAGTTTCTTCAATGCTTCTTCCTTCTCTTTCACATACTTAGCTTCTAATGCTTCAATATCAACATTTGAACTACTATTCTTATCTAACTCTTCAATCTTCTTCTTTAATTCTTCAATCATATTCTTAGATTCTTGAACCTTTTTCTCATTCTCCTTATTTATGGATTCAATCTTGAGATTCTTTTGATGAACTTCCTCATTTAATTTTCTGATTTGAAGTCTCAATTCATTTTGAGCATCTGAGTTATTGGTATTAGCTTGAATATCAGAAAGTCTCTTGATTTCATCAAGTGCTTGCTGTCTTTCAGTACGTGCTTTCTTAAGTCTTTCATTGAAGTCACCTCTAAGTTTTTCAATTACTGCTGATTTTTCTTCAACTTTAGTGGTTAATTCCGTAATCTTAGCATCTTTTTGAGCAATATCCTTTAATGATCCAGTGGCATTTGCTAATTCGGTGTTTAACTTTTCAGCTTGTTGATTTAACTCAACTAACTTACTTTCCTTATCACTTAATTGTTTCTTTAATTCTTCAACTTCACTACCTAAATTATTACTATTATTAGAGAAATTAGCAATATTAGATTCTAATTCATTGATTCTATTTTCATATAATTTAATTTGATCTCTTAAAACTTTATTATTCTCCTTATAAATACTTAATTCTTGAATTTCATCTTTCATGAGAGCTAATTCATTTGAATATTTATCAACAGCATCTGATTTTTCCTTCAATGATAAAATTTGAACCTTTAATTCATTGATTTCAGTTTCCTTCATTGTAATACTCTTTCTAAGAATAGATTCTTCACCTTGAACATATTTTAATTGTTGACTCAAAGAATCCTTTTCTCTACTTAAGTAAGAAACTAAATTCTTCATATCATCTGAATTACCAAACGATAATGGAGACTCTTCAATTTGGTTGATTAATGTTCTATTTTGAGTTTCGAGTTCAGAAATTCTGATTTTATCATTTCTCAAATCTTGTTCTAATTTCACAATAGTAGATTTATTGTTGTCTTTTTCTTCTTCTAACAATTTATGTGATTCATCCAACTTGTTTTTGATGGATTCAAGTTCATGTAAACGATCTTCAGATTCCTTTTTGATAATATTATTCAAAGTTTCTAAGGTATCAATTTGATTAGACTTATCAGATAATAATCCATTCATTTCATCAAGGGATGCTTCTTTAGAGTGAACATCAGATTTGATAATTTCAATCTTAGATTCATAATCATTCTTAATAGAGTCAAATGTTGAAATTGTTAAGTTCAATTCTTTAATTTTTGATTCAAATTCTTGTTTTTCAGCTCTAGATGATGTTTCTAAATTATTGTAATCAGATTCAATCTTTTCCTTTTCAGTTTCTAAAGTAGTTATGGTTTCTTTCAAGTTTTCAGCTTCTTCAGTAATTTTTTTGATTTTATCTTCAGAAATTTGCTTATATTGAGTATAGGTTTCATTCAATGAATTTAACTGTTGTTCAGTTACAGCAGCTAATTCCTTGTATTGATTGGAATCTTTTGTTGCAATATCTAAATCCTCTAATGCATGTTGTAATTCTTCTTTCAAAACAATCACATCATTTGATCCATCGTTACCACCAATTGAAGTTAACATAGTTTGTTTTCTTTCATCTAGTGCCGAGTGTCTCTTTTTCAAATTCTTGACTTCTTCACTTAAATCTTGAATGATCTTTTCCTTTGCAGCTAATGAATCTTTGATGGAAATGTATTCTTCATTTAATAAATCAATTCTTTGTTGATAAATTCTTGAATCTGTATTCTTGGAGTGTAAAATATTACTAATTTCAGAATTGCTCTTATCAAGTTTAGCTCTTAATGTTTCAACCTCACGTTGTAATGAATCAATATTATTGGTATATCTTTGAATAGTTTCTTTAATACTAGCCTGTCTTTCAACATCAATGGTTTGAAGACTAATAATGATTTTGTTTGATTCTGCCTTTTCGTTATATAATTTATTAACATTATCTCTTAATTGTTGTTCAGCAGATTTCCAAACTTCTTTTTCAGCAGTTAAAGTTTTGAGTTTGAGTTCGGAGCTAATCATTTCGGATTTAGTTTTGACTAATGAATCGTTAGCAACTTGTAAATTAGCTTCAAGTTTAGTGAGATTGGTATTAGTCTTTTCTAACATTGATTTTAATTGTTCATTTTCATTTTTAACAAATGATAAAGTTGATTGAACTGCACCTACTCTTTCCTTGTATAGCTCAGCAGTGGATTGCTCTTTAGATAAGTTTAATAATGCTTCATTCTTTTCAGAAATTGCATTTTGTACCTTGGTATTGAGTTCTGCAATTTGAGAATTATATGATTTTTTAACTTCAGAAAGTTCTTCCTTTTTAGATTTTAGTTCCTCAATTAACAAATTGAGTCTTTCATTAGTTGCATCAATATCTTTCTTTTCACTTAAAGTAGCAACACCGGAATCAAATAAGTTTTGAAGCATATCCTTAGCATTATTAGCAGCTTGTACTTGAGTTTCCAATGTTTTAACTTGATCTTGAAGTTTAGTTATAGCTTCTTTAGCTCTTTGAATGGTTGAACTTTCGGCTTCTTCAATCAAATTACCAGCAGTATTATCTCTATTCTCCAAATCTTCACCCAATTGACGTGAAATAACCAGTAATTTCTCGTTTTGTTTAACTAAATCAACAACATTCTTAAAAGTAGAAAGTCTATCAGAAATTAGTCTATTAGTATCAGTATCATCAATAGTTTGAATTGCACCATAAGAAGTAACAATATTATTGATAGATTGCTTTTCTTCAGAAGTTAATGGATGATCTCCAGAGATCTTAAATTGCATTTCAGTTAATAACACACAAATTTGTCTTTGAAGGTCAATCTTGTATCTATTCAAGTTACGAATCTGTAATTGAAATTCTTCGTTCTTTTTCTTTAAAATAACGTTGGTTTTGGATAGATTCTTTTTATCATTAGTTAAATTTTGTATAACAGCATTAAGCTTCTCTTCCTTCTTTACAATATCTTCATATTTATCTTGATAAGATTGTAGCAGTGGCAATTTACGTTCAAGTTCTTCAAGAACATGAGATAATTCATTTTGTGCTTTAACCTTCAAACGTTTTTCTCTTAATGTTTCTTTTTTAGACTCATTTAGATTAGTAATTAGGTCTGTTAATGTTATTTTAGAATCAATTTCATTCAATGTTCTTTGTGCGGATAATGGATCAGCTATACCATTATTTTCAAATACAACAGATTGGTTAGATAGCTCATTAATCTCTTTTTCTAAATTTTCAATTTTGACATCTCTTTCAATGATTTGGTTTTCAAGATCTTCGAATTTCTTTTGATATGATTTTTCATCTTCTTCAACTTTTGCAGTTGTATTTGCATATAATTCATCAAGCGATGCAATTCTATGGATATTGTCTTTCAATGATTTTTCAAGCACTTGAATATGTTCATCCTTTCTAGAAATTTGAGTCATGTATTGTGATTCTTGAGCAGCTAATTTGTCAGTTAATTCCTTAATTTTAAATTGATATTCATTATTTTGAGCTGTTGCTTTAGAAAAATTAGATTGATAGGTTGAAAGTGAAGTTTGTGAAATATCATACTTCTGCTTTACCCCCTCAAGTTCTGATTTATATTTGTTTAATTTTGACGAGTATTCTAAATTATTTGAATTGATTTCTTGAAGTTTATTGTTAAGTTCTTTTTCATACCAATTACGAGACTCTGTTAATAATTGTACTTCTCTTTCAAACTTGTTGAGTTCAAACTTATATTTTAAAGATTCAGAACCACTCTCTTCATTTAAGATTTGTAAGTCATTAATTTTATTCTTGAGGTCTTTGTTTTCATCCACCAATTTTTTTAATTCTGTGTTCAGTTCATTGAATTGAATTTGTTTGTTTTCTAATAGTTCAGATGCATTTATCTTTTCTTTTTGAAGTTCTGAAATTTTCAATTTCATTTCATCTATAACCCTGGCATTCTTTGATGATGAAGAATTAATACTTTTTAATGTCGATTCAGCATTCAAGAAATCTTGTTCAATTTTGGCTTTTGATTTCACTAACTCATCCATTTCATGTTTGATATTTGATATCTCTGTTTTTGCAGCTTGCATTCTCTTTTGATGAGAATGTTGTAATTGTTCATAATTGATCTCTAATATTTGTGTGTTAGATTTGAATTTTTCAAAATCAGTCATTTTGTATAAAAGAGAGACAAATAAATCCTTATCATTTTTTAGCTTATCAATCGAAATATTGAAGAATACAGAAACAGAGTTTAAATCATCATCAGCAGATATAAATTCGTCATCAAACTGAACTGGATTCTCAGGTTCTTCAACAATATCTTCGCTAACAACTGGAGCTGTGGTAGGTGGTTCGGTATCCATATGATCTTCATCTACTTGTATCTCTTGAGAATCTATGTCCATTTCAACTTGTTCAGGAGTACCATCATTTTGGTCATCTTCCATCAAAACATCAGCTTGAACATCAACTTCCTGTGCATCTTGTTTATCAAGATTGTCTGGAATAACATCAATGACAGAAACAGTTTTATCTTCTTCAGTGACAGGTTGAGCGTTTGAAGTTTCCACCGCAGCTAATGAGACTGGATCAGTATTTTCAGGTTTATTTGATCTTTCATCAGTAACTCCTTTAACAACATTATTTTCATTGTCATTAACATCTTCAGGAATAGTAATCTCTTCTTTAGGCTCAGATTGATCTTCAATTAGTTCTTCCTCAGGTTGATCTTCAACTAATTGAACTTCAGGCGTATCTTCAATAACTTCTTCCACATGTTGATCTTCAATTAGTTTTTCTTCAGGTTGAACTTCAGGCTGATCTTCAACTAATTGAACTTTAGGTGTATCTTCAATAAGTTCTTCCGCAGGTTGATCTTCAATTAATTGAACTTCAGGTTTGTCTTCAATAAGTTCTTCCGCAGGTTGACCTTGAATTAACTCAACCGCCGGTTGATCCTCAGTTACTTCACCAGTGACACTTCCTGTTTTTTTTAAATCACTCTTTTCTGTTTCAACATCAGCTACAGTTTCAATTTCATTAGATTTAACATTTTGATCATTTATTTTAACATCGTTATTATTAGATTGATTCTCAACTGGAGTTGAATCAGAAGCATCCAATGGAGTTTGACTGTCATCTTTAGACACAGATTCCTCAGATGTGCGATCCATTGATAAAATTTAGTCTAATTACCCAAGATTGGCCTTGAAATTCTTTTGCTCAACAAAAATCAGTTTTATTCAAACCAGTAATCTTCAATATTAATTTATCTCAATGTCGCAAATTTGAAAATACCATTTTGTTACCTGTCACATTTTCTTACTTCACGGTGTACGGGCAAAACACACTTTTACCCAATTTTCATTACTTTATGGGCTATTTTACATCTAATTTGTTAAAATTTTTGTCAGCAACAAATATTACAATAACATATTCTTATAAATCAATTTGAATTGTGGTTAAAAACAAGCAAAAGCGGACGAATTCACCTCTTATCACTAAACATTCCATAGAGGTCGCATAAATAAAAATTATTTTAACATGAAATTTAAATCTTTTCAAAATGCTACGCCAAACACGTCAAAGTATCTCATCCTGTTTATAATATAATAGAAAATAAAGAATGGCAGAAGAGTTTCCTATTCAAAAGGAATATGATGGTATGTGAATATATTTTATTTATTTTATGATTTTTACCCAGATTGTACTAACATTTTATTTCCAAAGAACTTCTGAAACTAAAAGATAATTTGTTATCTCAACTACATGAAATTGAAAAAAGATTAGATATATTAAAACCAAGACTTCATGATGAGCTAGATAACAAACATATAGTAACTTCTGATAAAGAATTTGATGATGCTAATGTTGATCCACGTTATGAAAATTCAAAATATAAATTTTCAAATGTAAAATCAGAACCATCAATTCCATTAACTGTACCAAAACCTTCGATAAATGGATTATACAAGGGATCACAGATGAATGATTTAAAACTAGCTCAAAAGAGAAGAGAAGAAATGCAAGCTGCTAAAATCGAATCACAAATAAGAGACAGTAAGGAACGTCATAAATTTCTAAAATCAAAGAATGATTCTTCTGTTTCAGTATCAAGATTAAATCAATCAATTAAGAAGACTAAAGAACACTTAACAAAAGTTGACGAACGTGAAAAGGAGAGACTAAGAAAACTTGCTGATGAACCTGTACGTTCATGCTTTGATTATGTCGAAGGTTACTCAAACTATCATAGAGATGTAGTATCAAATAAAATCAATGGCTTAGACGATAATTATGATCCAGTTAGAGATCCTGCATTTGATATTTATTCTAGAATGTATGTTTCCAAGTTTTATTTTCCAGAAGATGTGATAAAAAGTCAAATGAAAGATACACATGTTTTACGAATACCTAACTTATTTAGTAAACTTCCAGCACATTTAGAAGAGTTAAGAGAATCAAATTTCATAGTAACAGGTGTCGTTTCAGCTAAATCTGAACCAATTCTTAATCCCAGAAAAACATCAAAATACATCAGAATCAGATTATCAAATTTTAAAGTGGATATACTGCTGTATTTGTATGATGATGCATATAAAAAATATTGGAAGATAAGTCCAGGCTCTATAATTGCACTTTTAAATCCAAAAATTGAAGATATAGGTTATTATAGTAACAAAAATGGTAGTAGTTCTGCAGCTAACTATGTTTTAAAGGTTTCTGAAAGCACTACAATTTTAGAGTATGCAAAATTTAGAGATATTGGTTATTGTCCCGGAACCAACAACAAACCATGTCAACAACTTGTCAATAAAAAGGAATCTGCATTTTGTCATTACCATCAACAAAAACGTACCGATAAAACTGCATCTCATAGAAATGAAATGGGAACTAATTATAGACTTTTTGATCCAGTTGATGCTCGTGGAAATAAACAAGTTATGGTTATGACAGAGAAACAAATTGAACAAAGTGAACTTGTTATTGATAATAATAAAAATAAAACGGGTTTAGCAATCGAAAATGTTGCAAGAAATCCCCAATTAAGAGGAAAAGAAAATATCAATACTGAATTATTGATTACTGATTTTTCTAACCCAACTACATTGAATAATCTGAAAACGGAAGAGGAGAAACAAAGAGTTAATTTCACTAGTAGTAAAGCTAATGCAGCTTTCTTTAATGCCGACAAAGTTAATAAGTATGCATTGATTAAACAAGAAAAGGACAGGAAATTAGATAAGAAATTAATGTCTAAGAAATTAGAACTTGATTCATTAGCATTAAAAGATTTTGAAAAGAAACAAACTGCAAATGAATATAAAAAACGTCAAAAATTACATGGCAAAGAGACAATACAATCATTAATGGAAGCTAGTAGGACTGAAAAATCATTACGAAAAGATAGAGAAACTGTTGAGAAACGTTTAAGAGAAAATAAAGAGATCGAAGAGCATAATAGACTATACACTATGAATAAAAGACGACAACTAGTCGATGCAATAGACAGCTCAAAGTATAGTGAAACTACTAAACTTGTAAAAAAATTAGAAACTGAAGTTGAATTGAGTAGTGATGATGACAGTGACGAATTTGAAAATTTAGCAAGTATACGTAAGTTTCTATAATATTAAACACTGTAAACCTTTATAGGCATTTGTCATGATTTATACGAGTAATTATAATTTTCATTGGTATTTATATAAGAAAAAGCTATAAAAGAAAGGTAGCAAATCTTCCAAAAGAGTCAAACGACAGACTATTTTTTCATTGGTATATTAAATTAATTATTCACCAGAACTTGATGAACAAAATTGTTTTAAAATTTTCCTTAACAAAGGTCTTGAGAAAGGTTTTGATAAAAAGCCAGACATGCCAGCATCAATACAATCTTTTTCATTAGAAACATCAGCAAATGCAGTTAATGCAACAATTGGACCTTGATAACTTAATTCATTTCTAATTATACGAGTAGCCAATAAACCATCCATTATTGGCATTTGCACATCCATTAAAATAAGATCAAATGGTCTTGAGCCATTATTAATACATTCTTTAACAAATTCAACCGCATCTTTACCATCTCTTGCCATAAATATATGATTAATACCTTCAAGTTTAAGCATTCTTTTAACAACTTCTTGATTAACTGAATTATCCTCTGCAACCAAAAGTTTCAGATCTGGATCTATATTATCATGAACAACAGCAATATCGGAAGATGAAGAATCAGATTTTCTAGATTTATATGAATGTGCAGTACCAGTCGATGCTCTTGTTATTAATTCTGGTTTATCATAATTTTTAGGTTCAGTGAAAAGTGTAGATTTAGTATTTGATTTAGATGTTGTATACTTGTAACTATTTGCTAGATCCATCGTTACATCATTATGAATAACTGATGTTGAAGGATTTTTATCAGATGACAAAGTATCCTCATTTTGTTCATCAAATGTAACTTTCTTCTTTTTATTTAATTTTTCATTATAAATATCTTTTGAATATTCTTCTAATTCATCATTACTCATAATTAATTCACCAACTTGAGGTAAAGGAATTGTAAATGTAAATGTTGAACCAACATCAACTTCAGAATTAAGTGTTAAAGTACCATGCATCATTTTAGCAAATTGTTTACAAATTGATAAACCTAAACCTGTACCACCATGAGATCTTGATAATGTTTGATCACCTTGAACGAATGCTTCAAAAATTTTATCTTGTAAAGATTTTTCAATACCTGTACCTGTGTCACTAACAGAAAATCTAATAACCCAATTTTTAAATTCATTATTATAATTATTATTTTTATCATTTTGATTATTCTCTTGTAGATCCTCAAAATCAATATTATCAGCACCAAAATTATAACATTTTCTTGATTTATGAACAGATTCAAACTTAGAATTATTTGAATCATTAGAAAATCTATCTTCATTGAAATATTCCATATGACAATTTGGTGATTTGTATTGATCAGATAATGCTTTGGCATATAAAGATGATCTTAAAGTTGATAAAGTTGAAGTAGTTCTATTTGATATTATTGATGAATTATCATCAGAACCTTCCTTTTCATTAGTTATACCACTATCAGTACTATCATCATTAATTGATTTCTCTTCATTAATTTGTTTAACAGGGTAATGATCAGTATCATATTGTGAACCTTTAATATAAACTTTTTCATAATTCTCAGCCTTTGAACGTTCTTCATCATATTCTCCCAATAATTGAATTAATACACGAACTGTACCATTTTCTGGAGTAAATTTTAATGAATTACTAACTAAATTCATTACAACTTGAATTAATCTATTTGAATCTCCATAAAGAATTATTTTTCTTATAAAATTTGGTTTAATTGAAATAACTAAATCAACTTCTTGATCTTTAGCAGTTTTAGCAAAAATTGAATTAATTTGTGAAACAATTTCAATAACTTGGAAATTTTTCTTTTGTAATTTTGATTTATCTAATTGATTTTTAGAGAATGTTAATAATTGAATTAAAATATGTAATAATAATTCACCACTTCTGAAGATTAATTCTAATGAATTTTGAATTTTATCAATATCAGTTTCACTCATTGCAACTGATGTCATACCTAATATACCATTAAGTGGAGTTCTCAGTTCATGAGAAATATTTGCAATGAAAACTGTTTTAGCTTCATTTGCCTTTTCAGCTTGTTGTCTTGCCATATCAGCTTGAACTTTAGCAGCTTCTAATTCTTTTGTTCTTGCACGAACTCTATCTTCAAGATGAGTATATTGACGATCAAGTTCTAATGTCATTGCATTAAAGGCATCAGTTAATTCAGTTAATTCATCAATAAATAAACCTTTAGTTTGTACCAGTGAAGGTAAAGGAGTATTTTGATAATCCATTGATTCCTGTGTATTATAACTATTTGAAAAACTATCAACTGATGAAGGTGTATTCAATGAACCATTCCAACTATTTCTAACACTTGAAGAGAATGATTGTCCTGTTGGAGATAAATTAGGTGGGGATAAATATTCTTGATTTTTATTATCTTTTTCATTAATGTCATTATTATGGGTATTATTTTCAGCATTTGAACTATTATTATTATGATTGTACATTGGTCTTAAAAAATTTAATAAATGAGTTGAATGTTTCCTCCTTCTCTTACGATTCAGTCCTCTTCTATTAGTTATTTCTTCAGTTGCCTTTTGAAGTTTTAAAATAGGTCGAACACCATAATGAGCTAACGGGATTGTTATAAAACACATAAAAGCAGCTAAACCAATACATAAACCAACCATAATTTTAATTAATTTAGTAATAGGACCTTCAAATTCAGGTTGAACTTGTTCAACAGTAACTAACCATAGGGCAAATCCTAAATCTATAGATGAATAGCCTAACGAAACTTTTTGACCTGCAGCATTTTTAATATTAACATAATTACCTAAATCTTCATGTTTTTGGAAAACATCTTGAGCAGGTAAATATTTAGAAATGTTGAAAACATCAGTAGTTGTGATATCAAAAGATTCCAAATAAGAATTTTCAAAAGCATGTCTAAATCCTGTATAATTTGTTAAATTATTATATGGGTGAATTGGTAACAAATAATTAATTGAGGAATATTCTGCATTTTGAGCAGCAGATAATAGAGAATCATTAACAGATTGGAAATTAATTATGACAGTTAAATATCCTGAAAGAAATTGTTGAGGAACTAAAATAGATTCATTTGAATAAACTGGTACAGTTAATGAAATAAAATAAGCTTCATCATCCAGTATTGGACCATCTAAATAAGCTCCATTTGATAATAAACCATCAGGTAACGAAGGACCAGATGAAGTTGTATTTTGATCGAAAATAAATAAAGAATCTAAAGTTGATTGAGATGCATTATAATTTGAATAAGGATTTGAAGCATTTGCAACTAAAATAAAATTCAGATCATATAAATTTGCATATGAAAAATAATTTGAAGCTTGAATTGTTTGTTCCATTACAGTTTGAGCATCACTTAAAGCAGATGGAGAAACGTTACCAGCCTTCCTCTTAGTTAAAGCTTGTTGAACAGAAGGTTTACCACTTAACTGAAGAGCTTGAAAATAATAAGTATCCATAGATTGTTGTAATTGAGAACTTTTCAATTCAGATACAACTTCAAGTTTTGAAACTCTTGTATCAGTTAAAACTGAAGTAAAATAAACACCTGTAACAATAGCTAAGATTAAAAGAGAGAACATTGCAACAAATAGGACTAATCCTATAAGTTGCGTTAGTATGGACACTCTAAGTCTATGTTTAGGGAACATCATTTAAGTATATAGACAGGGGTGTGTATATGATGATGACGATGATGATGATCGTATACTATAATATTGTGTATGAGTGTCTGAGATTCGTTATAGGTTATGCAAAAGCCTTTGACAGCAAGTTATTGTTATTCAGTAAAAGATTAAAGTATTGGAAAATATAATAATAATTTAATTATAAAATTTCATGCACACATTAATAATAATAACATATAAGCGGTTAGTACTATTATCAAAATTAATGATCCAAATTAACATATCCACAAATTGAAAAAAAAAAAAAAAACATGTTACGTAAGCTAGTTAATTACCTAATTAATCTGACGTATAGCTTATTTGAAAAAATTAAAAAATTGAAAAAATTAAAACCAATCGACCAATCGACCAATCGACCCACAGTCCCATCGACCCACATGTTGAAAAATTCAATCGGAACCCGTTCAAAAATGAAAAAACAAAAACAAGAAAAATTTCAAAATTTCTCCCCATTTCCCACAACTTCCCGGAACCGGCTAAGTTTAACAAACGGAGGAACACAGAGCGGAGAATGAAAATTATTTTAACTAATGAATCTTCAGAGTTTATTATTACGATAATGACTCTTATAGAATAATAAGCTGAAATTTCAATCTGTTTAATTTAGCTTTTCATCATTTCATTTCTTTCCTTCGGTTTTCTTTTATCAACAATCAATAAACAATGTTATCATCAACAGTTCGTGCACAATCTCGTTTAGCTGCAATTCATAGACATTTCTCAACAACTTTAACTTCAAATGGTAAAATTCAAGTTAAAAATCCAATTGTTGAATTAGATGGTGATGAAATGACTAGAATTATTTGGTCTGATATTAAAGATAAATTAATTTATCCTTATCTTGATATTGATTTAAAATATTATGATTTAAGTATTCAATCAAGAGATCAAACTAATGATCAAATTACAGTTGATGCAGCAAATGCAATTAAAAAATATGGTGTTGGTATTAAATGTGCAACAATTACTCCAGATGAAGCAAGAGTTAAAGAATTTAACCTTAAAAAAATGTGGTTATCTCCAAATGGTACAATTAGAAATATCTTAGGTGGTACCGTTTTCAGAGAACCAATTGTTATTGGTTCGGGTCCAAATAAGGATCCAAATGATATTGAAATTCCAAGATTAGTTCCAGGTTGGAAAAAACCAATTATAATTGGTCGTCATGCTCATGCTGATCAATATAAAGCAACTGATTTTGTTGTTCCTGAAGCTGGTACTTTAGAATTAACTTTCACTCCAAAAGATTCAAATAGTTCAAATAAAATTACTCGTACAGTTTATAATTATAATGATTCTGGTGTTGCATTAGCAATGTATAATACTGATGAATCAATTAGAGGTTTTGCTCATTCTTCTTTTAAAATGGCTTTAAATAGAAATGCTCCTCTTTTCTTATCAACTAAAAATACAATTTTAAAAAAATATGATGGTAGATTTAAAGATATTTTCCAAGAAATTTATGAATCTGATTATAAATTAAAATTCGAAGAAAAAGGTTTAACTTATGAACATAGATTAATTGATGATATGGTTGCTCAAATGCTTAAATCTCAAGGTGGTTTCGTTTTAGCTTTAAAAAATTATGATGGTGATGTTCAATCTGATATAGTTGCTCAAGGTTTCGGTTCATTAGGTTTAATGACATCCGTTTTAATGACTCCAGATGGTAAAGCTTTTGAATCTGAAGCTGCTCATGGTACTGTTACAAGACATTATAGACGTTATCAACAAGGTGAAAAAACTTCAACTAATTCAATTGCTTCAATCTTTGCTTGGACTAGAGGTATCGCTCAAAGAGGTAAATTAGATAATACACCTGAAGTTATCGAATTTGCAAATACTTTAGAAAAATGTGTCTTAGATACTGTTTCAAAAGATGGTATAATGACTAAAGATTTAGCTTTATTAGTTAATAAAAAAGAATATGCAGATACTGAAGGTTTCTTAGATGCAGTTGCTGCAAGATTATCCAAAACCATTGAAAATTAAATTTTTTACAAACTAATAATATAACCAATCTCTTTTAATTATCTTTGAATGATATTAAATTATAAAACCTTTCTTTATAAACAATCACCTTTATATATACTCCATGTTTAATTAACGAATAAACTTTTGCTATGAATCTAATATTATACTTTCTTAACGTAATCCTTAATTGCTTCCTGATCTTCTTCATTTTCATATTCTAATAACCACCATATACCTTTCATTGAATAAAATGTACCAATCATTACACTGCAAAATTTAATAAATGGAATCGCCAAAACTCTATAGAAATAAGTATGTGGATTCAATTTATTCCCCACTTGTTCATAATATCTTTGATTACTTTGCATACGTATCCTGATATTGGGGTATACTTTATTGACATTGAGTCTAGGTGCTTTTCTTATACGGTTTAACATTGTCGAAAAGAAAGAGATATCGACAAATGTTATATAACTAACCCCCACAAGATCAGCGGAAATTTATTTTAATTTTTTACTATCATTCCCCAGTTATATACACATTAAATTATACTAATTAATAAATTTTTACAGTTCAATATCAACATCATCTCTCTCCATAACATCAGCAAACTCATCTGCATTCCCATATTCATTTCCATTATGATTATCTTGAATTGGATCTTGAAATTGTAAATTATTACTTTTCGAATCAAATCCTACCAGTCTATGGGGGCTTGTTATTTTAGGTGATGCAATTAGCTTCTTTGATGTTAATTTTTGGTCATTTGATAACCTTCTAAACCTTGATCTTCTGAAATGTAAAGAAGTCGGAGAGAATGAAGTAGATGGTGACATCTTCTCTGGTAATTCAATATTCCAATTCATATTGTTATCATTATTTTTAATTTTGTTGTTTTCATTAGTAGTTCCATTATCATTGTTTTCATCCTTTCTGATAACGATACTAGAATTTGATTCTTCCCATTCTTGTATGGTTGAAATATCATGTCTATTAGGATATTCCTTACTAATTTTCGAAATATTTGGTGATATATCAAAATCTCCATTGAATACATCATTTTTTTGAGGTGTTGATTCCGAATTTAAAAATAATGATGGATTAGAATAGTTATTAGTTGTCATATTTTTGGAAATTGTTAATACTCCTTTATTGCTATCTAATATTAGTGATGATTCAATCTCTGATAATGATTCATCCTCTTTCGATGATTCTAAATTGACCCTCATCAATTTGTTATTTATTGAATTAATTCTATTACCTTGTCTGATAAACGAATTTTGTTCTTCATCATCATTTTCTGTTATTTTGGTATTATGTGTACGCTTTTTGGAATTATTCAGTATTTTCATGTTTCCTCCATTAGTATTGGTTAAATCAATAGCTTCCATTTGTTGAATGATATTATTTATTAATCCATTGATTAATGCTTCACACTTTACTCTTGCAGTGTCAAGATTATCAAGACTAGAGAAAATAACAAGGTATTGTGCAAATGTTTTAGGCATTATACCCATATCTATACTAATATTGTTATCATTAAACCATGAATCAAAAAGTATAGATGATTCTTCACCTATATGAAATTCCATTTTTGTTTTCAATAAATCCAACTGTTTTAAGTATAATACATCATCACTTTCTGACCACCCGTCTATCTCTCTCAAACGTTTATGGAACGACTCAGAGTACTCTACCAATAAATCATTCAGCTTGGTATTTTGATTCAGAGAAAGTAATGAATTTTTTAAATAATTGATAAATTTAAGTAAATATTCTTTCAATATAGATAATTGATTATAGTCTTCAAGTTCAACCAACGTGTCAGAAAAATCTGTGAATTGCTTTAGATAAACCAATAGCAATTTTCTTTTTGCAATGTTAAATATTTGATATGATTGTACATTTTGATAATTATTCAGATTCTTTCCAATTCTTTCAATCATTATATCAATTTGAGAGTATATATTTTTCCTTTGTTCATTAAATGTATTCATCTCTCTTTTAACAGAAACATCCATTAAAGTTTCCAATTCATAAATTTTCCTCTTTTGATCAGATATGATTTTCATGTAAGAGCCAACATGTTTCATAACTGTGGTTTTATTCCTTACTACTTTAGTTTTAATTTCCTTAGCCCTATTAGCAAATTTAAGCGCATTTAGAGTTTCGTCATAATGTCTATAACTTGGGGATATACACACAATCATGACTGTTTTACAGTTCCCACCAAGTGAAAACTTCAATAATCTTGTTAGTTTAGAATTTCTATAAGGAATATGATGATTCTTCCTATTATCACATAATGCATTAATACAATTACCTAAGGCTAAAAGTGATTTATTTATATTTGCCCCTTCATGTAATCGCAGACCTGTATTTTTTGTTGCACTTGCCCTTTCACTACCGGCTAAATCAATAATTGATAGAACAGATTTAGTCGAGTTTTCCATAACATCATTTAAAATTGGAGACTGTGAAATATAAACTTGTAAAACGGCATGTGATCTTGATGATGTTAAATTTGCCTCTGTGGGAGAAACAGTTCTATTATAATTACCTCTAATGATTAAATCCATAACATCTTCAACATTTGAAACATTATATTTAGATAAATTATTGACTATAATTTCACTATTTTCATTTTCTAGTAAAGTTAACTTTTTTGTATTTGTTTCAATATTTAGTAAATCAATAATATTTTCATTGTAAATTTCTAAATAACTAATTTGAATTGAAATTTCTCTTTCATTAGAATTTTGAGATACATAATCAAAAATATCTTTCAAAGCCAGGAATATTATACCTGGGCTTTCAGGTGTCCCTGAAATTGTAAAAGTTTTACCACAACCAGTTGCACCATATGCAAAAATAGTTGAATTATAACCTTGTAAAGCAGCATCAATTGAAGGTTTAGTTGCATTTTCATAAATATCTGATTGAGATGAATCTTCATCAAAAAGACGATCAAAAATGAATTTATGTTCCTTGTGTCTCTTGTTATGACGACCTATTCTTGGATTTTCACTTGAAGAAGAATGTGGATCGAAAACCAACATTCTATCATCAACAACATCCACAATTTTCCTAAGAGTTGATTCATCAGGAGTCAGTGGACGTATTCGCACGGCAACAGAAATAGAGGCTTCCTTGGCTATGGAATTCATGTTTAAAAAGAACAAATGAATATAACACTGGGATACATTAATCCTTATAAAAGTCAAGTCAAGTGTTTACATTTCAAAACGCGATACATTAAATTTTCATGTCAAAACTTGAATCCCTCCCTAAAGCAGGGCAGCAATATAGGGTATAAAATTGTTATCGATAGTATACAATGAACGAACATGATAAACATTAAAATTGATATTGGGTGTTATACAGTATTATAGTGTTCATTATATACATTAATCTTTATTATTGTAAAGGAGCATATAAAATTTGTGTCACATATTTTCTTTTGTATCTCACTACACTAGCTACAGCTAAAGTGTTATGTTTAATTGATGTAGTTGCAAGATGATTTAACACGACATGATTTGGAATCGGAAGTGCACCACCAGTATTTGCCTTATCATTACTATTATAACTATTTAGAATAACATTTTCAAGATGTGGAGGAAGTTGAGGTGGAATCAGCCATTGTTGTGTATGATTACCACGTCTTTCATTATTATCTAATGTAGCATAATATTCTTGCATAACAGCTGGATCAGTGAAAATAGCTGGAATTGATGAAATATATTCAACTGCTGATGATGATAATGCCTGTGATTCATCATAGTATCGCGTGTATCCATCACCCATATCATCATCATCTCGCGTTAGTCCTAACCTTGAATCAAGAGTTCTTAAAGAGGCACGAGACCTACTCTTTTCAGTAGTTCTCTCTGAATCTTTCTCAGATGGCCATATTTCCAGATAATTAACAAAATGACCTGAATGATCAGTTGCAGTTGGAATAAAACTTGAACATTTAACTTCATTATCAACAACAAACTTAAATCTATGAGTACCGGGTGGTAACGATATTTGTACTTGAAAAGATCCATCCTTTTCATTTGGTCCATTAAGAGCAATCATTTTTCTCCAACCAGTGAATGTACCCATAACGAAAACTCTCTCACCACCTTCGGTCCAACGGAAAACAGTGGGCACAAGCAGTGTTGGTTCAACAGGTGCATTCATTTGAGGTTCTGCATCATCCATAGATACGTCTCGTTCCATAGACATCTTTATCGTTCAATTTATATAGATAAAATAATCAGACAAAAAAAAAAACAAGAAGTAGTCAATGCAGATTACCAATTGTAGACAGAATTATTATCAAAAATTACCTTAGAAATTCATCATCAACATTCATAAACTGTAGAGCGAACAATGAAATTGAATTACATAATCATCTTCATATCTTCATATCTTCAACTCTAATCAGTGTTTGTTTCTTCTTTTAAAGGTCACACTACTACACATATTTCGAAAATATCAATGGATCCACTCGAACAATTTGAAATAACAAAATCTTATCTCTTGGATAGACTTCCAAAAGAATTATCATCTCCAAAAGTACTCATTATTTGTGGTTCCGGTCTAGGTGGTTTAGCAGATCTTCTCACAGACAATGTCTCATTTGATTATGCAGACATCCCAGGTTTCAAAGCTTCTCATGTTCCAGGTCATAAAGGTGCCCTTGTTTTCGGTCATTTAGGATCTAAATCAACTCCTGTCATGTGTATGGTTGGAAGATTCCACTATTATGAAGGTCATTCATTTTTTTCTAATACTTTACCAGTTAGAATAGCTAAATTATTAGGTGTTACACATCTTATAGTTACAAATGCGGCAGGTGGATTGAATTCATTATATAAACCTGGTGATATAATGGTGATAGATGATCACATAAACTTTCCAGGTTTAGCAGGTCAACATCCTCTAAGAGGTCTCAATTTGGATAGTTTTGGTCCTCGTTTCTTACCTTTATCAGATGCTTATGATTTTGATCTTCGTTTGAAATTTTTTAAAATTATAAAAGAGTTAGGTATAACAAGAAATGTTTATGAAGGTACTTATTGTTATGTTTCAGGTCCAACTTTTGAAACACGTGCTGAATGTCGTATGCTACAAACCATTGGTGCAGATGCTGTTGGTATGAGTACCGTTCCTGAAGTTATTATTGCCAGACATTCAGGAATAAAAGTTCTTGGTTTAAGTTTGATTACAAATGCCGCAGTTTTCACAAAACCTCCATCTGCTAAACAAGCATTAATCAATGGTTTAGATAGTATAGTTGATCAAACTGATGGTATGGCAAGTCATGCTGAAGTTTTAGAAAATGCAAATAATGCCGCAACTGACTTAAAGAAATTAATTGAACATTTTGTTTCTAATTTAGAATAGTTCATCATTAAATTTTAATTTAGATAAAAGACTTACAGAAATAATATTTACTTGATACTTTGCATACTCGGTCTTTTTGTAATTCGTCTACTATTGTCACCCTCTTCACCTTTTGAAGTTGTGGAAAATGACCGTAGCCTACCCTGAGTGTTAATCTTTAGCTTCATAAATGATTGCTGGATACCTAAACTATTGGTCCCTCCACTTGGTTTATTATTTTCAATCGGTTCACCTTTAATCGCATTTCTCTTAACTTCTTTACGTTTCAGTAATTCCTTAGCTCGTAAAAATGCTTTTACCCAAGTTTCGTTTGAATTCACACGAAATCCCACTCTAACATTTGAATTTAATCCACCCTTAACAAACTTACTTCTATCCCACGCACTTAGACAAATCAATTTATTAATATTTGCCAGTTCAAGTATCAAATAACCTTCATGTAATTCTTCGTCAAATTCATAATCATATAAACTAACATTTTTGTTAGTTAACTTCACCTCAATAATTCTATTATAAAAATCTCTAGCTTGCATTTGTGTTGCACTTTGAGGAGTATTTAAATGAAATCCATCATTTAGTTCATATATGAAAACTCTCGCATGACTCGTAATAACCATAATACAAGATTTCAAATTTTTGTCAAGCTCTCGTTCATGTTTGGTTATAATGCTCTCAAGTATTGAATGGTTCAATGTCTTTGCAGGATTACCCTTATGAGATATCTCACTTTTGAATATATTGTCCAATTTTAAAATAGTTTCTTGTTGCATTAATTTGTTAGTTATGACACTGGGTATTTGTTTATCCATCAATATTGGATTTACTAGTTGTTCAGGGAATTTACCACTAGTTCTTTTATGAGTAAGCATCTTACCGATAGCCCCAGCTGCAGCAGCAGCATCAGATGATGCAACTCTAGGTTTTGGTAAAACTAATTCATTCAAACTTTTATTAGGTGCTATGGAAGGTTTTGGTTTCATTTTATTATTCATCATTGCTGATTTTTGAGCATAAGATAACTTCAAATCTGGAGATAAAGGCGCTTTTTTAACAACAACTTTCTTTTCCAATGATGTTATGTTTTTGAACGATGTATGATTTATTTTCTGCGCAGCTGGAATTGTTGATGTTTCTGGTATTGTTGGAGTTGATTGTTTCGTTATAATTACCGATTTGGAAGATTCACCATTCGTTAGCATCGAACTGAATGATGAGCCTGAATTTCTTTTCAAAAAAATATCATTTCTTGGGGGTGGTTTTGATGTTGACTCATTTTTAATTGGTGGAGGAACAGTGATACCAACCTTTGCACTGCTTGGTTGTTGCATGTAAATTTTTGTTGGAGTAATATTTCTAATATTTTCATTGTTTTTCACAACCATCTTTCCGTTTGCCGTTTGGAATATTTGATTATTACTTAACTTGGGAGATTTCGGTTTCAAATTTGTATTGATATAATTTGGCTTTGTTGTTGTAATATTAAATGAATTTGCTGACTTTGAATTGATTAATCTCTGCCCTATTGCAAAATCTTTTTCATCAATTCGATTTGTTAGGACCTTATTCATCAAACTTGTATTATTTTGAGCAGTTAGAAGTTGCTCTTTAAGAATATTTTTACGTTTGTTACCAACATTTAGTTCATTCAAGTTACCAGAAGCTTTTATTGTTGTAGTTGGTGGAGCGTTCTTTTTTATCGAAACTGGAGACCCTATTCTTTGATTGGAAATTGGTGTCATTTGCTTAAGTTTAAAGTGATTTTCAGGTTTATAAGGTTCTAATTTAGGTACCAATCCCCATATAGCATTCTTATCATTCCAATTAATATTTTGAAACCATTTATGTGATTTTATACCTTCAACTCCCAATCTTTTATTAGGATCTGCAATTAATAAACATCTTATGAGATCAACTACATATGAAGGTATTGGGTATTTTGATGGTTCAGGGAATGTATAATTAACTTCCACAATTTTTTCAAATGTTTCATATTCATTTGTAGCCTTAAATGGTGGTCTACCAACAAACATTTGATAAATAATACAACCTAAAGACCAATAATCACTTGCAAAACTCGATTGATTATACTTTAATAATTCAGGTGAGATATATTCAGCAGTTCCAACAAATGATCCATTTGATGATGTAGAATCAATATGATCATTAGATGTACCATTAATTTCATTTGTACATCGTTTATCATCTTCATAAGTAGTTATTATAGATAAATCTGTTTCTGATGCTAAATTATCATTACAATCATAAAACTTTGCAGCTCCAAAATCTGTAATCATTAATTTCCAATCTTTACTAAGTAAGATGTTTTCTGGCTTTAAATCTCGATGTATAATCCCTTTATCATGTATAAATGCAATTGTATCTACTAATTGAACAGTATAGTAAAGTGATAATTCTAAACTTAAACTACCCAATCGATGTATTAGATTGAGTAATTCTCCATTTGATGCATAATCAATGACAAAATATAAATTCTTTGGATCTTGAAATGTATAGTAAAGAGTTACAATTCCTGGATGTACTCCTAACATATTCAATGTATTTTTCTCAATTGTAACATATTTCTTTTTCTTTTCTTTATGTATATGTTGTTTATTTAATACTTTAATTGCATAAGTATGAACATTTGTTCTAGATACTGCACGATAAACTTTTGAATACGATCCTTCTCCAATACATTCTAAAAATTGGAAATCAGCAGCCGATCGTTTCCGAGTAACCTTCTTCATATCTTCACTATTGGAATAACCATTACTGGCTATTACTGTCCCATTACGCTGTGTCATTGGCAGTTGAATTAGCTTAGATTGATCGTCCGACATCTACAGAAATTCTGCAATATGCAATTATATACCCTTCGATAATAAAAACCGTGCGAGTCCTCCTACTGTACAGAAAATTTGAAATCCCACAATTTTCATGTCGCACGGGGATTAGTTATCTAATACCCATTTCCATTCCTATTACATCATCTTTTTTAATTCAACTTACTTGATACGCATGTCAGTGTGTATGTGGACTTTGAATAAAATAATAATCATTTTTATTGTAATCACTTGACTAAACTATGTACATGTACGTAGACTATAAATAAAAAAATAATGGAATAAACTAAACTATTTACCAAAATAACTAATCCTTTTTACCTTCAACGTCTTCCCCGCCCTTTTTGTTTTCTTTTTCAGAGTCCTTTTCCTTACTCTCTGGTTCAAGTTTACCCTCTAAATACTTATCGAAAGCATCGTTTCTATTAGGAAATGGTCTCTTACCAAGTAACTCAATCATGTCTTCTCTGGTAATGACTTCCTTAGTTAATAATCTTTGAGCAACTTTTTCAACTTCTTCACTCTTTTCACTCAATAAATTACGGCAACGATCGTAACATTCTCTAACTATACGTTGAATTTCCTCATCAATTAAACTAGCAGTCTTATCACTGAATGGTTTAGTAAAATCATTACCTCTATCCATATCATAACTAACTAAACCAACTTTTGGTGATAAACCACATCCTAAAACCATCTTTTGTGCCATACTAGTGACTTTTTCAAAATCATCAGATGCACCAGATGTAACTGATGAAAAGTGTAATTCTTCAGAGACACGTCCACCAAGTGTCATAGTCATTCTATCTAATAATTTTTGTGTGGTGTATAAATAAATATCAGCTGGTAAATATTGTGCATAACCAAGTGCACCTTGACCTCTTGGAACAATAGAAACTTTTAATAATGGATCTGCATATTCTAAATACCAACCACAAATTGCATGACCGGCTTCATGATAAGCAACAACTTTCTTTTCATCAACAGATAATAATTTTGTTTTCTTTTCTAAACCACCAATAACTCTTTCAATTGCTTGTTCAAAATGTTTCAGTTGAACAAAATCTTCATCCTTTCTTGCAGCAATTAACGCAGCTTCATTACAAACGTTTGCAATATCTGCACCACTAAAACCTGGTGTTAAAGTAGCTAATCTACCCTTTAAATCTTCAATATTACTTTCTGGAGCTAATTTAATTTGTCTTAAATGAACTGCAAAAATATCTTTTCTGCCATCCAATTCTGGATTACCAATGTAAATTTTACGATCAAATCTTCCAGGTCTTAATAATGCTGAATCTAAAACATCAACTCTATTAGTACCTGCAAAGACAACAACGTGATCATCAGATGTGAAACCATCCATTTCAACTAATAATTGATTAAGTGTATTTTCACGTTCATCATTACCACCCATACCTTTACCTTTACCTCTGGACTTACCAATCGCATCAATTTCATCAACAAAAACAATAGAAGGTGCGTTTTCTCTAGCTGTCTTAAATAATTCACGAACTCTTGAAGCACCGACACCGACAAACATTTCAACAAATTCAGAACCGGAAACAGAATAGAATGGAACACCAGCTTCACCAGCAGTTGCCTTTGCCATTAAAGTTTTACCTGTACCTGGAGGACCATTTAAAATTGCACCTCTTGGAATCTTAGCACCCAATCTTTCATACTTTTCAGGATGCTTTAAAAAATTAACAAATTCCATGATTTCTTCCTTTGCCTCATTACATCCAGCAACATCATTAAATGTGATTTTAACATTTTCATCTGCATTAAATTTCTTAAAAGTCTTTTTGTTACCAAACAGACCACCACCCATTCCACCTGAACCAGATAACATCTTTTTAGTTGACCAGAAAATAAAACCAAATAATAAAACAGTTGGTAAGATTGCCCATAAACTTTTCCAAAGATTGGTTGAGTGAATGTACATAACAGGAATTTTCTTTTCATCTGGTATATTATAAGTCTCTTGAGCTTTCTTCAGTTTTTCTTCAAATTTTTCTAATGAACCAATAGTGAAGTAATATTCAACATTTGGATCATGATTTGGTTGATTTCTACCAAATTCATTTAAGATAACTTGAACAGTTTCATTATTAATAACAATCAATCTATCAACATAACCTTTACTTAATAACTTGGTTTCAAATTCTTGGAAAGTGATTTCTTTATCAAAGTTTTCAGAATATAATGTATAAGTTAATAAAGCACCAGCAATGATCCATAATAACAATGTATCTAATCTAAATTCCATTTCCAAAAACTTAGTTTTGTCATCTTGAGATCGATGACTTCTGAATTCAAATGGTTTTGGATCTTTACCATCTTTTGGTTTCTCAACATCAATTTTAAAACCAAAATTCTTACCCTTCTTCTTAAATTCTTCCTCTATTTCATCCATCTTTTTATCAACTTCATCTTTTTCTTCCTCTGGATTGAATATTGGATCTTCTTCATTATTAAATTCCATTTGTTTATGTTGATGATAGTACATTAAAGATTTATGAAATCTTTGAACATTTTCAACTTTTTCACCAGGAACTTCTGCTTCTGGGTCTTTTAAAATTACTGCAATCATTTTACTTGCAGATGGTGAGATCAATCCACCCATTTGGTATTTATTAAATAATTCAATGATTTGTTTATTTTCAGACTTGGTAGAGTCATTCCAAATAGCTTTTAATTCTTTTAACAATTGTTGAGCTTCCTCATCACTATATTCTCTTTCACCTCGTGAATTGAACTTTTGGTGTGGTGGTTGAGATGAATTGAATCTAACTTGAAAATTCTTTTTATTGACTAAATTGTTATTAAATGCTCTAAAGTTACTAACATTTTGTCTTTTATTGTTAATGTATTGATAATTGGTATCATTTGAATCTTTTCTGTAATATCTTCTTTTAATACCAGAGCTTATTGGTACTACCAAAGGCGATGTTATTTTTGAGGAAACAACACCGCTGTTGATCAACGGTCTGAATCCATTCAGTTTTGACAACATTCTTTGTTCTTGTCTTGTACTAGTAGCAAAGAAAAAAGAAAAAATCGACGAAGCATCATCCAAGCCAGTGTTTTGCCCTCCCTCATAAAGAGGTTTGCTCATATTAATTTTCTCTCTTTTTTCAGTCTTATTATTACGTAATGTCCACTCTGGCCAAAGACCTAAATTCCGTCATTTTCAGTTACTAATCAGTTTTATGATAATAAGTTTACTATAATATATACGAAATGCTGATTATATAAATCTAATGAAATAGAAATCAAAAAATTGACGAGTTTTATTAAACTGTGGAAACAATAGATGAAGCATTTTGTAAAACATCAACCATCTTTTTACATTCCTTTCTACGTGCAACGGTGAATTCGTTTTCTCTAACTAAACTTTCCATGTTTTTATCTGCATAAAGTTTTTCTAATAAAACTTTTTGTATATCTGCACGACTTGTTTGAATTAATTTCAACATAATAGCTTTCGGCACAACATCTGCAACTGTACGTTTAACAATATTGAAATAACTCGATATAAGTAATTTAATGACTTCAGTTTCAACAACTTCCTTTTCACTCATACCACCACTAGCCTTTAAGACAGCAGGTGGAGCTTCCATTGCAGCTAACTTCTTCTTATTACGTGAACTAAAGAAACCTGAGAAAAAGCCGGATTTATCATCATCAGGAACAACACCAGCATTTGCACTAGTTGTTGCAGAACTTGAGTTTGATGAACTTGAACTATTTTTGAGAGGTTTACCAGTTTTTGGATCAACTTGAACAGCTTGGGATGGATGTAATTTTTCATTAACTAATGAAACTGCTTCAGAACCTTTTAATAAATCTGGATGAGCAGTGTTAATATAACATTCTTCAGAATGAATAATATCAGCAACAAATGTATTAGTTGGTAACATAATTTCCTTAATATATTCGGTAAAAACAGAAGCAATTCTATCCTTTAATGAAGGATATCTAGCAAATGATGATTGTGCTAAAATTTGACTTAAGATTCTAATTAATTCATCATAAACTAATGTAATACAACGTAATGAAGGGTCTTCAAATCTTTTAATTTGTTGTTTGACTAAAACTTCAAATGCGGCAGTACCAACAAATAATGATGGGGATGAACCGGAACTATTATACATAATAGTTCTAATATCAGCATCCTTTATACGATCAAATGGATCTAATGCATAAACACCATTTTTGAAAACCTCATGGAAAACAAAACTAATTCTAGCACCACCACTTAATTCATTTGATGAAATATCCTTTGTATGACCATCCAGAACACCATTATAATCATTACAGAAATCTGTAATGACACTTAGAACAGTTGATGATGGAGAATCAATAGTTTCTGGACCTAATGAAACTAGTTCGTTTTGATATTTTTTTAAAGCTGTATCAATTTTTGCTCTAATATCTGGTAATGTTGCTCTAATATGACTTAAAAGAATAACATTCAATTTTTTTGCTAAATATGGAGTACCACAATATTGCGCCTTAGTAGAATATGAAGGATGATTTTCAAAGAATTTAGCTTCATCAGCAAGGGCTGCTCTAATAGTTTTATGATTTTCAATATCTTTTTGACCTCTATTAATAACAGGAACATAACCCCCTCTTAAAGGAATAACTCTACCAGCTAAAATATCAATAACATCGGTACCTTGATCCATCAAATCAACCTTAGTCAAAACACCAATTGTTCTAATACCTTCTGGGTCAACTTCTCTTGCTAATTTTAAACCATCAGAATTAGCTAAATCTTGATTTGCTGCATTAACAGCTAAAATGATTGCATTTGGTTTAGAAATAAATTTCATGATCATATCTCTAATTTGCCTTTCAATATCAACTGGTTGATCACCAACTGGCACTTTAGTTAAACCTGGTAAATCAACCAAAGTTAAAGTTAAAACATGAGGAGAATAAATTCTTAAATTGATTGGAACTGGTGAAATACCGGCATTTTTACCAGCAGTTGTATCAGTTGCCTTAATAATTTCTTGACGAATTTCATCAAAATTATAAAATTTTTTACCAGGTAAATGTAAGAATTCACCCCATTCATCGGCATTATTTTCAGTTTTTTGACCTTTATCATCATGTGTCTGTAAATCTAATAAATCGGAATGTGCATTAGTTGAAGCAGATCTTGCAGGTCTTCTATTAAACAATTGTAAAATCAATGGTCTTCTAGTGACAATACCTGTACCTCTTGGTAAGAATTCTCTACCAACAATGTTTTCCAAAACGGAAGATTTACCTGAAGATTGTGAACCAACAACAGTAATTTGAGGAAGATCAATTGGAGAAGATGAACCGCCTCCCAATGGTGCCAAAGCATCCTGAAGCTTGTTAATAGTAGTAATTAAATGCTCATCCATAGTATGCGTATTTAAATGAGTATATGATGGAGATAGATATAAATCAAACAACACAATGATTTGCCATCAATTATTCGTTTACCCATGTGTAACTTACTCTCTGTACTATTTTTCTTACCTGGCACAAATTGGTGGCTGAGAATTGTGAGAAGTAACATTTCCCCAATTTCTTCAATTGGCAAAAAGCGCAGACGCATCGACCCAACCGAGAGAGAGAATAAAACTTTTTTTTCCATTCTCTTATCTTATCTTATCTTAAAACTGTTCACTTTAAAAAATTCTTATCTTTGGAACTTCTCACATGTCATCGTCGAAATTGTTATCTTTTTCACTGAATTTTTCATTAGCTATATATCACTTATCAAGTATATTCTCCACATGATTCTTATCTATAAACCACACTTGACAACACCTTATTTTCTCTTATAATTTCTATCATTTATTATAAATATTACCATTCCCAATTCTATAATCACATCACTTCATATATCTTAGAGATTAAATACTACATACAATCACAAAAATCTCTTTCACTTAAGAACCATTTGATCTTATTTCATTTAACTAAAAAAAACGCCACATTTAATGATTGACCTTAATCTAATATTACCATACACACTTCTTACAATTGTAATACCAACAATTGATCTTATTTTACTATGTTTCCTTTCTCAAAAATCTAATATATTCACTGATGTGTACTTCTTCACAAACTTAATAAACTTTTTGATAGTGTTTTTTATATCAAAAAATACTGAACTACCCAGCCACACTAAACTATTTGCTATATTTTCAATTTTGATATATTCATTTTTAATCTATTCTACTAAAAAGAATAAAAATGACACAATTAACAACTTACCAAATACATCTCTATCTTCATTACATTTATCCACTGATGAAACAACTCCAATTATTTCCTCAAATAGTGAAATAGATTATCAAACTTTTAAAAAAACTTTACAACCAAAAAGAAGTATAGAAACTTCTTTAATCAACCATATTGCTTCCTCTTTAATGAATTCACCACAATCTGTTAGAAGTAATGCACAAGTTTCCAAGAAATCCCTTGATCTACTATTATTCAAAATTGATGATGTAATGTCTCCTGCAACAAATGTTCCCGTACGATCCAATCACAAAAAAGGTTTTGAAGCTAATCCTATTGATGTTATTGATGATGATATAGAAACAATTGATATTACAAAACCATCAAAAGAACAAGAAAGGCATTGCTCCAAAAAATCTTTTAACACTTCACCAATACTATCAACTTTAATGGCTCTTTCAACACCTGCAGATGCTTTGCCTATCAATATCAACAAAGAAAATGATTCTAAAGTAAATATACCAATCACAGAATCATATTTTATATTGATACCTTTTGTATTATACTTTTCAATTACTTTGTTGAATACCAGGTTTACCATTCATGACATAAATGAAGATAGTGATAATAACTATAACTTCTTACATCTTACAAAATTGAGTTTGATTTTAATTTCTTGGATTCTATTTTCTTACAGTGTTTACTTATATTCCACTGTTCAAACAGAGATAAAAATCCTACTCTACATTCAAACAATAGCTACATTTATTTCTTTCTCTCTATGTGTGTTGAAGCTTTTCAGAAATAAATTATCGACTGAAAAGTTTATACCACTTCAAATAACTACATGAATACTTTATTCCTATTTACAATATAATATACCCCTTTAGAAAAACTTTCTGTGATGCTGTGTTTACTCTTTTATTTGCTTTTTACATTCCTTCATTTTGAAATCAACCTTTTTCTTATATAACAGTTATATTTAAAAACTTCCATGTTTTGGAACCATTCGTCCCATTGTATTTATAGAAAAAAAAATATCTACCAATATTATCAATTATTTACTATTTCTTTCAGTGACCACTCTCCGCTATCTAATGGACATGAATTTCTAGTTTTAATCCAGGTGGATATACAATGTAAATGAAAACTATGATTACATGTACCAATAGCTCTTGGACATTTTATTTGTTCACTATTACCTGGTTGTTCTGCTTTACCTTGACAATCAATACATGGCTCCATTAAATGATTACGACAAATTGCACATGTTTCATTAGTTTGATCCCATGACCAAAAGGCAACTGCTGTCCATTTCTTTATTTCAAATCTTTTCTTCTTTGGTTTTTCTTTTTTGGTTGTATTTGTACTAGACCCCTCTATTTGGTTCTCTAAAGGTGCATCTGTATTATCAGTATCCATTGGTTCAGACATGTTTGGCTCTTTATCTTCAAGATAAACTTACCCAACTTCAGAAGCAAAGGCGCAAAATTAATGTTGATGAAATTTCGTGAAGCTTGTAATAAAAAAATAAACCATGCATGCTTCATGAAAAATCAACAAAACGTTATTACTGTTATTTTAAGCTCATTCTTGTTTACTATAGGTAAACGTCATGGATAATCCCGATATTGCATCTTTATATCCACCACCTCCACCGTATTATAAATTTTTTACCAAAGAGAATGTTTCAAAATACATACAGTTGAAAGCTGATGGAGAAACCGATGAATCTATAAGTGAGATGGTGAATCTTAAATTTCTGGTACCACCTAAACAACCAAACAAAGAGCAATATAGAAGTTTTGGTGAATTATGGTGGTTCAAAGATAAAAATGTCGGCTTAAAAGAAAGTGGAATTGAACAAATTTATGGTGATACTATACTAAAACCAGCATCGGATGATGTTT
Organism: Pichia kluyveri; assembly: GCA_030062975.1. Taxonomy (NCBI): domain Eukaryota; kingdom Fungi; phylum Ascomycota; class Pichiomycetes; order Pichiales; family Pichiaceae; genus Pichia; species Pichia kluyveri. Next base: position 668,097 of record CP125793.1, on the reverse strand, counting down.
CAAAAGATAATGAAGATGTCAATGAGGAAGAAGATGAAGAAGTTTTTTCTAAGACACGTATTGAAGAACTTAAAAAAATGACAAAATCAGTTTTATTAAACTTTCTTGAACTGGTGGGTGTGATAGCTGAAAATCCAGAACAAGCTGCAAAGAAAATTGAACATATTCGTACCATTTTGATCAATATCCATCATTTATTAAATTCTTACAGGGTTCATCAAAGTCGAGAGACTTTGATACTAAGATTGCAAGAAAAGATATCACAAACGCAGGATGAAATCGACAATATAAATGAAACCTGTGAAATGGTTGAAACCAAAATGAAAGATATTTTAGCACATATCGATGGCTTACAATTAAAGACTAAAGAACAAGAAAAAATAAGCCCCCCAATAAATCCAATACCCAATTAGATAAACATTCGTTATAAATTTATGTACAAGTTTTATATAACATTAAAAAAAGATTAATTTAGAAATCTCTTATTTAGACTCTATGTCTGATTCTGGTTCAGGGATATTACCGATTATATTAGAGAAACCAGTAAATTCAACACTCATATCGTCATCCACACCCATTCCATAGTCAAAAACACCACCAATCATTGAATTATATAAATTTTCATCTTCAAGTGTCCATTTCTCTTCGACGCCTATTGTTTTAAGTTGTCTCACAAGACCATTAATTATGAAGGAACGTTCCAATAAATTTCTTTCGTATGGATCAACACTACCATCAGGTAACATGTTTTGAATAATAAAAGTACGTGCATTAGGATCAAATTTTTCCGAGTTTGTATTACTATCGAAGCCTGATGCAAACATTGAAAACTCTTTCTCGGGCACTATACCATCAACATTTCTTGCTCTTCCCATTATCATGGCTAAGTTTGAAGGTGTTTTAATAGCATCTGTACCTAATATAAATATTGTTTTAAGACCAGCTAATGTAACACCTAGAAGAGATGATGTATTTGTGACATATAGATCGATATCATCCTCAGTTTTGGTTGATTTATCAACAAATTGTGTAAAGTGTTTTCTTACATCCAACACAGCAATTTTTCTCTTAGTTTTCTTGGATAATTTTTCAACAATAGAGTTAGAATTCAGTTCATCTGAATGTACTACAATTGCAGGTTTTCCATCTTTCATCCAATCTAAAACATCTTGTTTCTTTAATAGTTTGCCTAATCCTGAACATAATATTTCAATTTCTCCCATTTTGACTTCTTGTGGAATTGAAGACCATTTTGTATTTCTATGTTTTCTATATGCCTCCGAATTTCCATATGAAGTTCTATAAACTTTGTTTAACCACTCGCTAGGGGTTTCTCCATATTCAAATGGTTTCATATCATACAAGGTAACTTTAAATTTGTCAGAAGTTTCATTCTTAAATCTAGGGAGAACAAGTACTGTACTAACTGCAACTTTGTCACTGATATATTTGTAATGTGGAACATCTTCTTCATCTCCAAATTTACCGATTGGTGCAAATTTCTTCCAATCTATCCATTTTGTATACTCTTTTAATTGTTGAATTAATGAATCTGTTGCTGCATCATTAGTTGTTAAAATAACTTGAGGATGTGGGCAATTATGCATACGTCTATAATCTTGAAGTTTTAAAACATAATTCATGAGTTTAACAACCGGTGCTTCTTTCTTAGTTTCTAACATCAATGTTTCGTCAATCATAGAGGTGAAATCATCAACTGCAATATATGATAATGAATTTATTTTCACAAAATCCATACCCTTACTACTCAAAATATCTAATAATCTTTGTGGAGTAGCTACCAAAACATGAGGTGCTTGAAAATCTGTTAAATCATCTTCTTGTTGTAATTCTTCCTCAGGAGTTGATCTATATAAAAATTGAACAATATTTTTAGGATTGACTTGTTGATCCGTTCGTAAATTAGATATTATACCATTGACAACATTTTGATATTGAGTGACAAGCGAGTTTGATTTGACAAGAATTAAGGAATTTATACCTTTACCTTTGATATTCATTCTACGTAAATTCAATGCAGATAATAACAGTGAAAATGATTTACCACAACCTGACGGCCCTTTTGCTACGGTACTACCATAACCGCTCATTAAGGCGAAAAATCTTTGTTCAAAATTGGTTAATGGAAAATCAGCATAACTTTCCTTTGAATAAGAAACATGTCTTCTTTTCGACAAATATCGAACAATTGCAGTACTCAGTGGATAATCAAAACCAACATTAAACCAATTCAAATCTTTATCAAGGTTTAACTTTATACGTTGATCTATGGGAAGAAGATGTTTCTTATTGTAAGATTCAATAACATGCATGTTTTTTGTAATGTATTCATCTATTGGAGTTTTAAGACCTTTGTCAACTTGATTATATGCTTTACGGTATTTCGTTCTCCAATACTTTGGTCCAATTGATGGAGTTTGGTTATTATCATTTTTTTTATTTAAACCATTTTTTTGAAATTTTGCTAGACTTGATGTCTTTCTATATGATGGTTCATCTCCTGAGTTGGTATTTGAGCCATAATCTTCTTCAGGGTCTTCGTTTAATATATCATTTAATAATTTTTCATCTGATGGAATCTTTGTAGAAAAGTTACATTTTTTATTAGTATATCGTATTAAAAAATTGTACAATATGGAATTGTTTGCGGTGGTCACTTTGACCATTCCCATTTAACTAAATATCTTATCTTTTTTATCTGCTGTGTGTATATGTTTAGTAGAAATCTAACTTAAAATTCTTATTCAGCATGTAAAAAAAATAAATACATGAAAAAAAAATTTCAAATGTCACATAAAATACTGTCGCGACGTCGTTAAAAGATTTCTTTCCAGGTTTATTTTCTTCAATTAAACTCTTTTACCATTTTGACACTGTAAATATTGAAAGAACTTTTGCAGTTTAGCCATAATTCATTATACAACAAACATGCTTAGAATATCAACAAGACAAACTGTCTCAGCTTTGTTTAAAGCCAGAACTCAAACTAATATCACTAAATGTTTCACTACATTCCAATCATTACGTCAGGAGGATGAATCAAACAAACATGGTCATTCTCATAATGGTGTACCATGTGGTGGACACAGTCATAGTCACAATCATTCACCATCTCATTCACATTCTCACTCCCACTCAAATGATGGAAATGTTGCACGTGTCAAGATGGATAAACCAATGTTAATGTTAGCTTTCACATGTAAGAAATGTGACACCAGATCTTCACACGTTATTTCAAAACAAGCATATGAAGGTGGTACAATTCTAGTACAATGTCCAGGTTGTAAATCAAGACATTTAGTTGCAGATCATTTGAAAATTTTTTCTGACAATAGAATCAAACTTGAAGATATATTAAAGGCACAAGGTGAAGGTATTCAAACTGGTACTGAAGATCTTATCTTTGATGATATCCCAGAATCATTAAGATCACTTATAGGACACCATGCAAAGGATGCACCTGCTGAGTTTCAAAAGAAGAATAAATTACCAGAAGAGCCACCAAAGATTGCAGATGATTCCAAAAATTAAAATAAATGAAATGGGCAATTTTCCTGAAATAAATAAATATTAAAACTTGTATATAAACAAATTAAGTTAGTTGCATTAATATAATTTATCATCATTATCCTTACTTTATTTCATAAGTAACTCTTCTTTGCTGTTGATCATTAAAACAATGCCTCCAAGATCCAGATATATACCGCAATCAGCATCTTCAACCATAAACACGGATATGTTCTCCTTGAATAACAAAAAAAAGCAATCAAATTGGTTAAACAAAACATGCTTTGTTGATAAGTATCAACTATTGTGGTTTATAGCTCATGTTAATACACTTTTGGGATTTGTGATGTATGTAACTTGTTTATCAAATCCAGGAAAGAAATTTTTAGAAATTATGTCTTGGTACAAAATCACTAATATCAGTTGTATTTTAACATATTCAATTGTAATATATAAACGTTATTTATGTGATGATAGCATTGAAAGAATTGAAGCTGGTAATAACATATTCATCAGTTACATATTAAAAACTGAGAATGCTCAATTAATCATTTCAGCTATTCTTTGGTCAGTAACAGAAGAATCGATATTTAAGTTGATTCCATTTGTAATATATTCAATTTTGAATATATCTTGCTTTTTTGTTTTTGATGCATATCCAAAAGAAACTTTCTCCGTTGCTCTTGCACCATTTATTTGTTACATAAAGGATCCAAGTTTAGTATTTTCAGCATTTAATGATGTTGCAGTTATTGGTATTTTGTTAAATGAATCATACTATAGTAATTCCTATTATGCTTTCTTTCTTTATGTTTTCATTTGGGGTTTGAAAGTTGAAAACTCCGAAGCAAGTAGAATTGCTCTTTACAAAATTGTCCAATTCTTTGATACAATACTTACAAATTCATATGTTCCCTTGAAGTTAAGATTAGGTTGGAGCCACGCTAAGAATCAAATTTGTCAAGTTTTATCATATCCTGATATCTGTAAATCATCTGAAAAAGCTACTTTTCAGACTGATGATTTGAAAGTAGAAGAGAAAGTCGTATACTAATCAATTGTATTTTTATGTGTTTTATAAAATCTATGTATTATACCATAAGATAATATCGGATTAATATTATTTTCCATCACCAACTATGAATTCATAATTTCTAGTTTTAACTCTTGTAGAGCCTCAAAACCATCAGTATATTCCCAACTAGATTTACCCTTAGATATTAAACTTCTAATAGTACTCTTAGCCTTAAATTTCCAATCCTTACAAACAACATCACCTGCTCCGTGTCTTCCTTCTAATTCACCGAAGTTTTCATAAGCTGAAACCAATTCTTGACATGCTTCGACAGCAATTTTCCACACATTTTCATCAGACGTTAAATCCGGATTATTTATAACAGCTCTATAAGATTTTTCATAATCTTCTAATGCTAACCAAGGTTTCTTTCTCCAAAAATCAACTTTGGCAACGATTCTCCAAATACGAGAATCACTATTGACCACACTTGGAATCATGTTACAAATGAAATCAGTCGCGGTTTTTTGGAAATATGTTTCTCTTTTATTTGCATCGAAAGGTTCAGAAGTTAATAAATCAGCAATTTTTTCAACAATTGGTATATCTATTGATGTTGTACTATGATCTAAATCTTTCTTATCATTCAATAAAACTATAGATGCATGTAAAACTTCATCCCATTTACCTAATTTCACAGCAACTATCAAATAGTTTTCCCAAATTTTCCATGATTTCTTTGTAGAATCACCAGAGTTGACGGATTTTTGTAATGCAGTGAATGCTTCTGAAATTTTATCGAGTTGAATTAAAGCTGATGCAAGATTGGACCAAGCATAAGAGTTTGAATCGTCCAATGAAACACATCTTGTGAATGCTTCTGCTGCAAGTTCATAATTACCAACTTCTAAACCCATACAACCATAGAAGTACCAATTTTGAAAGTTGATTGGATTTGCAGATAAACAGTCAAACATATGGCTGATAGCTGTTTGTAAATTTTTTTCAACATTAGAATCCTTTGGTGGATTACTGTAAAACTTAGCCAAACTTCTTTTTGCATTTGCATATCTTCCAATACTCCATGCTTTTTCCCATAAACTTGGATCACTCTTAATATCACCTAAAACAGACCATGATCTAGCATCATTAGGATTATATTGTAAAGCTTTTTCAACAAGTTCTACACCTTTATCAGAGTCACCAGTTGCGGCATAACATAAAGCAGCATCTGTCCATTTCTCTAATCTTTCGTATATTTCAAGAGCACTCTTTAATGATCCCAATTCCATCAATTTTTCAGCTAACTTAGTATCCATTGACCATTTTGGCATTAATGGTAAAGTATAAATATACCTTAATCTAGTGGCATTAGTTAATGCTACAGTAATATCGGTTGAATTCCTAAACTCAGTTGGAAACTTGACTTCATCATCAGTTTTTGGGAATAATCTAGCAGTGTGTTCACTTGTGACACCTAATTCTTCGACTAAAGAATATAATTGTAAAACACCTCTTTCAACGGTACGTGATCTAGCAGTTTCTAATAAAGAACGATACCATAATGCTCTAGAGAAAATTAACCAGTTTACATATTCAGAAGATGAAAATAAAACTCTTTGAATAACAGCGATTAATTCTTCATTAACAAGAGTATTTCCATCTGGTGTGTTGTTGTATATAGCTTGCATTCTTAATAAAAGTTGAATATTATCGAGATTAGCCAAGGTGGGTTGGTCATTAGGGTCAATATTATTTAATTCAGCAGGGATATCCGATTCTTTTACTGCTATTGGAATTAATTTTTTATCAATAGTTGTTGGAATTTCATCATTCATAGTTGAGTAATCAATTTTTATTCTTTTAGTAAAGTCATTTTCAATATTTGTTTCTTCATCTTTTAAGATTTCATTATCACCTAAGGAATCAAAATTTGGTTTTTCTAAAAATAAATCATCATTTAATTGAACATCTTGTGGTTTGAAACTTTTCTCAGACTCTTCTGAAGATAATAATGTATTGGATGATTTTGCTAGAACTGTTAAAGTTGCAGTTGATTTAGTTTGATGTTTAGTCATTCTTGCCTTACAACCGGTTAATATCAAGGACATACATGATGCTTTATTTGCATTTAAAATAAAATCCAATGTTTGTACTTCCAAATCTCCAGCAATTGAAATATTTGCGTTTTCTAAATAGTAACTGATAAGAAGATATTGATTAGCTTTGGAATTTACGTTAACAGTATCAATAAGTGCATTGACTGTTTTTTTACCTAATAACTCTAATGATAATGTAATAATTTCTGATGAAATCTCAGGTAAAATAGATTGTTGAACTTGTAAGGCACGAGCTCTCCACCAACAAATAGATGCATTAATATATGCACCCTGGTTTTGTTCGGATAAAAAGTTAACATCAAAAGAGTTTTCAATAACAAAGCTTGAATCTAATTTGTTTTTTTCTGAACCTAAGAGAGAAATGGATGTTCCTTGTAGTCTTTCAAACATATGTAATGATAAAACAAGAAAAAATGGTGTTTCTGAAAGGTGATATGGTGAGTAACCGCTGATACTCAATAAATCTAATGATTGAGTTTGGAAATTGAATTTAAATTTGGTGTTAGTATTAGTTGTTGTGAAAAGAAGACCCATAAAACCAATTTCTTTATCAGATAATTCAAATGGTAATTTTGGACCTGAAAAATTAGCAACAACAAAAAATTGTAAGAAAAGGATAGCAATACTCAATGTATAAATTTTCTTGTGTTCTTCAGATATAGCACAACTATTAATATTTTGTTTGAGAATATCAGTGAGAGTATTGATGTAAGTGAGTAAATCTTCACCATTTGAAGATACATAGTTTTGAGTTGCAGTTAAGATATCGTTATTTTGAAAGAATATTTCGGAAAATAATTTGGATTGAAGCAGTTGAAAGTAGTGACCATTGACTATTGCAAGGACATGGTTTTGGATTTGTTCGTCTACTTCCTCATGATTGTTATCAAATTCTATTTTAGGGTTTTGAAGAACAAGTTTTGCCAAGAGGGTCTTCAAAGACATGTTTTGTTTTTAAATGAGTTTATTTGGGGATAAAAGAGTTGGACTTTTAAGAGTCTGGATTAGAAAAGAAAAAAATATCATTTTCATGAAACTTTTTCAACATCAGTAGTGTGAACTTCACAGTGGAAAAAAAAAATGGGGCTCAGCATTTAAAGGTCACGTGTAGTGTATTTTGAGTCCTCTCAAGAGAAGAAGAGTGTCTACTTGAAGACCTTCTTTCATACTAGTCGTTAGATACTCCTTAATGGAATGAACTCTCTCACAAAGTTTGTAACAGTGATGGTCATTTAAAGAAAAAAATACAGTGAATAGTTTGAAATTAAAAAGATGGGTTTAGGTTTTTATACAGTAAAATCATACAATTTTAATCAAATTTAAGATCCATGAGACCTTCACAATCTTTAACCATGTATGGATACCAGAAAATAGTTGGCCAAATGGTAACAAAATGCCACATAGCATGAGCGTCAATCAGGTCAAAAACTGGTGGAAAATCAAATAATTCAAATGACATACCAAAAATAACACTGGTGACTAATAATATTGGTGTTAAAGTCCAATTAATTTCTTTACTTTTGATATTATCAATCAAGCTGAGATGTTTATTACGTACTTTTTTGAATTGTGAAACTGATAGAGTTACCCATAATATGTTTTGAATAATACCAACAACAACATTTGCAGCCATATTGTATGTATATGACCAATCATTTAATAATTTTGTAACATGAGTCAAGTACATGAAAATACATGAAACAGCAAGTAATAATCTTTTAAACTGATTTTGTGTTTTGTATAAGCTAAAAAATCTAACATTGATTGCGTAAAATCCAGTTAAAACAGTCAAACCTGCAAAGAAATAATCTAATCTCTCCCTGTTCCAAGTATCTTTTAAATGGAAAATAGTAGAAAAAAACCAAGCACACATTGATGCAACAGCAACAAGAGCATATGAAAAATACAAATTTGCAATTTCATTATTACCTCTTTCACGTTGTAATTTATAATGTTTAGATAATAATTTAAATCCCCAGTAGTTTGGAATAAAGTTACCAACACTGAAAAGTGCACTAAAAAGTTCCTGAATACCAAAAACTCTGATAAATGGCCACTTACCATGGAATTGGTGAATTTCTTTGTCGTCTTCAACTCTATCTATTGTAATCAGTCTTTGACATTGATAATCACAATTTGATTGACATGACCAACCTAGGGCTTTTAAATGTAAACCAAGTGGCAGTTTATCGAATAAACTGATTAATTCTTCATCTTTCATCAAGTTTTTATAAGCTTCCTGGGATATTTGTGATTTGTGGTATTTTGAATCTTCACATGAGATAATAATACAATATTGTAAACATTTCTTAAATTCTGGTAATTCATCACCAAGAGAAGCAACCGTTAGTCTAGTCAATGATAGCACTGAAAAAAATAGTGTGACAATTGATGTGATACTAGTCATACCTCTCTGCTATACCAATTCAATGCCTTTAAATTAAAAGAATGAAGTTGTTTAATTGAGGCATGAAGAAAAAGATGGTAATTTCGGCAAGACAAATTTTCAAGCTAACCCGTTAAAGTATAGGATCTTTAATCTTTTCACCTTGTTTCCAATATATGCACAATGAGTCGTCATCAGCTGGACCTAGTAGTGTGTCAGAGACTACCTGGAACAAAAATTGGTCTTCTTTGCCCTAAATGTGATGGTAGATGTCCAACATGCGATTCTTACGTGAATTCTAAAAGAAAAGTACATATTTGTGATGAGTGTGCATTTGGTTCAATGGGTGAATGCTGTATCATTTGTGGAAGTACGGCGAGGCCGGGAGAAACAATGAATGAAGCCTACTATTGTTCTCAATGTTGTTTGTTAGAGAGAGATAGAGATGGATGTCCTAAAGTCCTTAATATCGGTGGTTTACGTTCAGACTATTATTATCAGCAAAAGAAAAAGAAGATAGAAACTCTTAAATAATAAGATTGGGTCGTTAATTTATAAATAATTATATCATCAAAATATAAAGTGATAAAGAAATGAGTTTATTGCATTATTGCCATCAATAATGCTAGTTGTTAGTCTTGGATTCCGCAATATTGTTATGAGAATAGTGTTGTAGACGTCTCAAAATTAACTCTAATGTTTTAGACTTACATTTTTCATACCATAACCATTCTAATTTGATAGATAATATTTTCGCAGTTGATAAAAGCTCTTCTGTGGTCTTTTTTTGTAATGGTGTAGTTATCAGCAGTTGTTTGACACTATATAAATGTTCTAATAAATCATTTTGATCATCTGTATTTTTATCAAACATAAATTTTGAATCATGACTATCCAATGAAGAAATTGTACTTGATGATGATAGAATATAATTTTTAGAAGAGATTGATGCAACTTCTGATGATTGTTGACGGTTATTAGATACTTCAACGTTATTTGTGGAGTGTCTTGAAATTTCATTGATAATATCATCCACTGTATTCATACTCAGATTTGCGTTTTCGAAAGCATCAACAAGTTCGTGATCACTATCTTCTGAGCCACTGATCGCACCGGATACATCTTTATTAAAATTCAATGAATGAACTGGAGTTATTGTATTCATATCTGAAACTGAATGTTTGGTGTGATCTAAAACAGTGGTATTACTTCTAATTCTTGTTTGATTAATATTTTCTGATTGTTTCTTTTGAGGAGATCTTTCATTTTCCAAGCTGGTATATTTATATTCATGTTCCTTAATTTTCATACTTTTTATCTTTCTGTTAATAGAAACTGTACCAACTGGTACAACTTCGTAATATTTTGGTTCATCATGTGCTCCTGAAAATACGTCAAGTCTATTCCTGGGTATCGAGTGATAATCTAAGGGTTGTTGTTTCATTTTTATTTTTGATAATGAGCTCATTATGTTTATACTGTATATCCAGGATTTTACATCTACTAATGATGAAACCATGTATAGATTCTTAAAGTTTTTGCCATAAATAAAGAACGTGTATTTTGCAAACTTTGAGTTGTTGTCTTTGGACTTCTTAGATGAACTTCTCTTCTGTACTTTAATAGTATCGTTTTCATTTTTGTGAACATCCTTTTCATTTAGTTCTGTAGGAGATGATATTGAAGTGTTGATAATTCTATCATATTCTAAATTCTGGATTTTTCTAGTAGCAAAGGAATCTGATCCAATAATGAATGCAGGTAAATTGTTTTTAGTTTGTACTGTTTCTTTTTCTGATTTACTAAAATATGGAAACGTCATAAATGTAGAAGAATCTGTATTTGATGAATTAGGTGAAATGCTATCCTTTAAATCTTCAATAATAACGGTTTTGGTATTATCTTCTGGACTAATACCACAAAACCTCATCCTAAATTGTGAAACACCCTCAAAGAAGAACATACCAACCGTTGTTAAGATACAGAAATATGGTTTCCAAATTTTATTTTGATTACTCTTATTCTTAGTTTTATCATTTTGAATATGATCATTTAATGAAGTTTTATTCTCAATGTCAGTAATATTAGTAATATCATTTGAAACAGGTTCAGGTACGGGTATAGTTGTTACTGGTGGAGTAGATGAAATTTCCTGTTTATCAATTATTCCAATTTTTATAACACGAGTAAGATAATATTCTTCTATGCTTGTCGATGCATTTAGTGGTTTGACTATGGTATCAAAAGAATTCAAATATTGACCTTTATTCTTTGGAATCTTCAATGTGAATTCTACATTACTTTTAGTAAGTGTATTCCAGATTTTTATAAGTGTTGCAGAGTCTATTTCTTCCTCAATTTGTTTGGAGTAATCATCCAATTGATTATTTATCATTTCAATAGATGGAGTCTCAAAATCATCTCCATTATAAATGTGATCATTACTTGCTGGTAAAAATGGGTTTAAACAGTTGAGTTTTATGTCATTATCTTTTACTTTAAATAGCTTGAGCTGATTCATATAACTAATGTCATTCTTAATAATGGTATCATAAGGATCTATCATGGTGGGGCCACTCCATAAAAATGAAGTACTCTTTTTTCTTACAACTGCTGGAGAAGAGATGGAATATTGAGGTGTTGATTTTGTCAATGATGCGGATGATTGATTGGAGATAGGACCACTTATAATAAAGTTTCTGTTGTTATCATTAGCAGCACATTTAGAGTAGGAATGACCGTTCAAAAAAGTTGTATTTGGATATGGAAATAATAATGATCCCTTGGATTGCAAAGCTAATAATGAAAGTTCACTTTGTTCAGGTAAGATTTTAATAAGCGGTGTATAAGTAATATTATCAAATAAATAACCCAATAATTCTTTAACTATTAAAGTAGTCAACTGACTGTATCTTGGTCCATTATTATTATCTTCAATAGCGTCTAAGACATTTTGAATAAACTCGAATCTTGTCATTTTTCTTTTATTATTTGGATTAAATTTATCTGTGTGTACCATAATTAAAGAATATGTCAAGATATAAACATTATCCTCTGTTAATCCTAGATCTGAGTTACAATTGTAATAACGTTTTGCAAACTGATAAATCAAACGATCAATTTGTTGAGTTTCTTTGGGTAAATAATTTAGCATTAAAAATTTTCTAAGTGAAAAATCTAAAGGTTCGTGTTTGAAGTCGTAATATGTTTCTAAATAATATTCTAATGAACGTCTAGCTAAATCATTATCTTCCAATGATAGAATTTCAGATATTGAGGTAAGTGGGTATATTTTAAGTAATTTGTTAATGAACTGTTCAGGTGTCTCATCTTCTGAAATATTCAAATTTTTCATTTTAGATGGTGCAGTCGGAGGTTGATGCGTATGCAAAGAGGCAGTAGAGCTAGATGATGAGTTTGAGTGTCTTAATGTAGATGAAGTTGCTGAATTACTGTTGATTTTAACAAAATTAGTTATTGATGATAGTAACCCGGTGTTACTTCCTGCTAAATCAATTAATGGATTGTCGATGGTATCCATAGTTTTCGATCTTTGTCTTAGATGTGAATTACTAACTCTATTATGCTTGATATTTCTTCTTGATTCTAACTCCTCTTTCAATGGTTTATTTGGAGATATAGTATTTTTACTATTTAATCTCATAGTATTGAAATAAGCCTGTTGACTTTTTGAAGGTAATGAGTCGTCTAGATTAACATATGAAATGATTTCTCTTCTTTCAGCATCAGTATATGAAATTGATCTTCTAATAACAGGTAGCTCGTTTTCTAGTGAGTAATTTTCAGAATCATCAGAACATCTTGAAGTTGATGTAATTGTACTATGAGAATCCATAAAGAAAATTGATTTAGTGGTACGTTTGAGCATGTTCAATGATTTTCCAATAGTACTTTTCTCTGATGGTGTTGAGGAGCTAAAACTTGAATTTCTATTCAAATCTGAAGAATTTAAAGGAGGTTGAATTGGTGATGAAGGTTTAATACTTAAAGTATTGTTCATGGATGAGCGTTCGGGGGATAATGGCACATCAGGTATATTATTAAATTCTCTCTTAGTGGGAGACTGAATGATTGGGATAATTGACGAGTTACTTGAAATTCTATTTTTTGAGTTTTTGCTTTTTGGAATGTTTATAAATGAATGATCTGATAATGGCGTGTCGGTTTGATTAGAAATGGAAGACATTGAAGAGAAACGTTTAGGAATCAAAGATGAAGAACTAATTGATAATCTTTTCACATTCTTCTGTAATTTTGATTGTTTACTTTCACCTATATTAGTTTTCTTTGATAATAGTTTGCTATCCATTGAATCGACAGTAGTGGTTTTTAGTTTCCTTGAAGGTAGCCAACTTGTCGAATTTTTGAGTTTCGTTGACATTTTCTTTTGTTTGACATTTTGGTATTCAATATCATCACTATCGTTATCATCATTCTCCAATGAATTGACCTCCGAAATTTCCGATAAATGTCGTGAAATGGATAGTTCAGATATGTTTGCTGGCATTGAATTTTGTTGAACACCAACATCATTGCGAATTCCACGATGTCCTTCTTTCAATGACATAGTTTCAATGTTTATATAACTCAATCGGTACTTCTAAAGCTCTATTATATGTAAAAAGAGTCTGTTAAAAGATAGATGTATGCTTGTTGTATGCAGAAGTATGCAATTCTATACGAAACAGCAGAAAAATGCGGAGACTAATCGTGTACACTGCAAGAAAAAGTTGTGCTGATGAAATTTCAAAGGAATTGAGACTAAAAATTGATCGGACTGAGCTGTTTATTTCATGCATGTACATTGAGATAATTACCTAATTTTCGTATATCATCGTATAAACACAGTTCTTTTTTTCTTGATTCCCTTTTAATTGAGCATTGAGTGGTTATCAGAGATGTCACATCCTTATAAATCAATTGTAGGATCCAATGAACATCACAGGAAACATGTTAATCATCAAATACAGAGGAAAATACAGCTTTCAGCTGTTGAGGAGCATTATTTGAAGAAAATGATTATAAAGCAACAATTAGAGGCTGAAATCAATTCCCTGTCACCGGAATACAATGATAGATCAGGATTACGTCGATTTGGTCCACCATTTGTACCAGCAGATCCAAAATTATTATTAAATGATTCAGATACTTCAACATTAGAACAGATCTACGCAATGTCTGAACTAAGTATAGATGTATTCCGTCAACAATTCCCATTATTAAGATTTATATTTGATAATTTTATTGTAACATTCCCATTTATCAAGATTCATTTGAGTAAGATGGGTAATACATATCTTGAACAATCTAAATTCTGGTTGAAAATACAAATGTTATTTGAGTTGTTTAAAAGTAAAAAGATTAGTAATTCCAATGATAGAGGTTCAACAAGTAAACGAAGTATGATTGTCAGGAAATTTCAAGGTTTATTCCTTTCATTATTCAATTCTGCAATTTATTGTAAACAAGATGCTGAATATTTCCAGATGGATAAAGAAAGAAGAGGTGCATCTAAGAAATTAAGTAAATTTACTGGGTCTGAAGAAACAGAAGAATCCTCAAAGGATAAAGAATTGAAAACATTTATAGAATTAGAGAATGATATGAAGGACTCATCATACTTATTAGAGAAAAGTGTAAGCACGTCAACACTTTTAGATCATATTGATGAAATCAATGATGATGATTATATTAACGGTTATTACATCAATATTATTGGAGTTTCCGTTGAAAGTGAGACAAAATCTACATTTTGGGGTGCTAAAGAGGGTAAGTATTATACTTTCATAATACATATCAAGCTTCCGAATGAAAGAGGGTACTTTATCAAAAGAAGATACTCTGATTTTGAGCAATTGTATAAAGATTTAAAAACAAACCATCCAGGAATTAAAATTCCAGAATTGCCATCTAAAGATAAACATAATGTTGAAATGAGTAAAGGTACAAATATTGACTCAAATAGTAAACTGGATAATGAAGAATATAAAAATTTACATGAATTAGATTCAGAATTTGCAGATATGGATAAAGAATCATTAGACGAACTATTCCAAAACTCATTCAATAACAATGTTCCAAAGATTGTAGAACCACTAAGTCCACCACCAACTAAAAGTATTTTTGGTAAACCAAATAAGTTAAAATCGCCACTTGGATCACCAATTTTGTCATCCCCAAGAAAGAGTTCCGGTAAAAAGGAGAATTCATTCTTGAGCAATTTTAAAAAACCGTGGACTGGAAGTAATGGTAGTAATGGAGGAACATTGACACCTGGATCACCAATGTCTGTCTCTTCATCAAGCTCATCAATGAGTCATAAACGTAATGGATCATTTGGATCCACTAATTCAATTGATTCTATAGACACTGCAGATTCAAATGATACATACTATTCTGCAAATGCATCAGCTAACTCATCCAACACTGATGAAAAAATGGTATTCCCACGTGAAATATTAAGACAATCATTAAGAGGGTTTCTAAAATACACATTATTCATTAAAACATGTTCAGAAAGTAAAGAAATCAAGAAATTTTTTCAAGATGATAAAATTGAATTAACAACAAAGGAAATACATGATATTCAACATAGAATCAATTTTGATCATTTACGTAAATTACAACATTATAAATTTCAAAATGCATTGTCTAATATTGTTACAGTTCTAGAGAAGGATGTTGAACAATTAAAAATTGAAATTTATAATGAAGGATTTGGATATATTTTTGATAGAATTAAGAAATATAACACACTAAGAGAATTATGTGGATATGATTATGAAAGGGGTAATGGAACATGGTTGGAAAGAGCATATGAGACCAATGCTACTGTTGATAATACTGATGATATTGAAATTGATAAATCATATAAACCATTAAGAGGTCTTATTAGAGTTATTTTACTAGAAATAGCAAGTACGCAATATGAAATGTTAATTGGAAATGATAGTGCAATGAGTACTTTGAAAACTGTTAAGAAATTACACTCGATTTTCCCATATAGAATTATTGCCGGAGTTTTAAGATTCACTAATCCATTAATGATGGTTAAGAGAATGATTGATATCTTCACATATCAAATGCCAACCATGTCAGGAATGACTGGAGGTAGTGTAAATGCAATAAGTAATGGATTAAGTGGTATGATGCAAGGATTAGGATTGAAGAAGAAATTGGGAAGAGAAGATCTTGTTGAAAATATTCCAAATAGTTCAAGTAGTACTAATAAGGGTAAATCATTATTACAAATGATATTTTCTAGTATGATTGGTGATGATTTAAGGAAACTTGAAAAAGAGATCATTGAAGTTAGTGATTTATTGAAGTCGTTTAATGATAACGACGAATCATCATATGGAAATGGAGAATTGATAATTCAAAGAATTGATGAATATTTTAAGAGTGATGATGGTGTTGTATTAGGTATTAAGAAAATCAGTACAACATGTGGAATTGATCTACCTATGAGTATTTTAATGCCAAATAATGGATTAAAGAGTGAAGAATTGAATATTAAATTTGTTGAGAAATTATTAAATGAATGTCAAAATGATAAAGAAATTGATGATGTTACAATGTATAAATTAGGCAAAAGATATTTTTTCACCCAATTAAGGAAATATGATAAAGAAAGTTTAATTGAGTTATGGGAAGAACCAGAATTAGTTGAAGTTATTAAAGAGGTAATTGCAATGTTTTTATCACCATTAATTGAAGTTTTCAAAAAAGCTGAAGTTTACAAATATGTACCAATATTTGCACATTATATGAGTGAATTAATTGAAATTTGTGAAACGTATGGATATGACTATGGTACTTTTACGCGTAGTGATATAGTTGGATCATTAGTTAAATTAGAAGAAAAGTATTCTGAGGATGTTTATAAATTTTTAAGAGACATTTACACCAATGATACTAATGGACAATTATTTGAAGGTGTAATTGAATGGTTAAATAAGATTACACAAGTTTTAAAGAATGGTAAGCGTGGTGAAGTTATTGATGTTGTCAAAATTATAAATGATAGTGAGATAAGTGTTGAAGACAAGAAAAATATATTACATAATATACAATTAGCGGTTACTAAATCTGAAAAGAAGAAGAAAGCATTAGAGAAAGCGGAGAAAGAGGGTGGAGAAAAAAATGATGAAGTTAAAGGTAATATTGAGAATATTGATAATGATTGGTTAAAAATGGGTAGAGATAGAGCAATTGATAAAAGATGGGACGAGATTCATAATAGAGTATTTGATGTTGGAGCAGCAGTAGCAGGCGATTGGGATGATATAGGAGATGGATTAAGCGAGAATGAAGATGATTACAGTGATACTGCAAGTGAAGATGGTGATACTGATAAAGATGGACTTGCTACCAATAAATTGAATGAATGTAGCAATGTGAGTGAATTCATCACTAAATACATGAAAAGCGGGATTGTTACTAATAATACCAGCAGCACTGTCAAGGAGATATCAAAGAAGGGAATTATTCCAGTGGTGGTGACGAAAGAGTTCACTAAATGTACGCTTGAACTTCTTCCATGATAATTATGTGTCTATGAAAGTTGTATCTATCCGCGATGTTAATACCGGTTATGAAAAACTGTTAATTACTCCAGGCAAGATTGGCAATGCTTCAACTGATAAGATGTATTTCTTATAGTCATTATTATCTAATCTTAAAGAGAGCAGGTCTATGGTTTATACTCTATTATCTACATTTAATTCGTAAATTTGTACTCAAACACTTATTTCATTCACTTTTTTTTCTCATCTAATAAATCCTTATTTAGTCAACCCAGAGCGCCAAACAATTTTCGTCAAACGTTGAAATTTTTTTTTTCGTTATCACAAAATACCGTGCCGAAATTTTCTACATCACAAAGCAACTCCAACGACAATGAGTTCCTATCACCACAGGCGACACGTATAAAGGCTCGTAGAAAATATAGTGTTCTCTTAAAGACACAGTGTTAACCTTCAAATATTTTCATGTTTTAAGACACTTTATAAAATATCTGCTTTTTCCCCTTTTATCTTTAATTCGTCAGTACAATTCTGTTTCAGTACTTTTTAACCACAAATTTCAATTTATTGATATCGTAGTTATATAATAGCACTGATTATTAAGGAAATACAATGATATAGGAAATGGATTAAGTGGTGATGCTGATCGATATACAGTTGCTACCATTAAACCAAACACCGCCACAAACCCAACCACACACACATCAAAGTGGCGGTGCAGCTAATTATGCGCGCTTGACTCGGACCCCTCCCCCTCCTTCTCTCTGAAATCTCTCTCAAAGCTTCACTGTCACTATCTATCCGCGGTGTCACTGTTTCTATACACTATTAACAGCAATATGGTGAAGTAATGGCCGTCTTTTAACTGATAAGATATTCTAATCATAAATCGACGATACATCGTTGGTTTATATTAATATACATCATCGATAAATTATGTTATTCGTTTCTATTTAAACACTTCACCATTCCCTCCACCTTTGTATTTTAGGTTATTAGTATAAAAAAAGTTTCTTTAATTTAGTACACCCTAAGCGGCAAGTAAATTACCACTTTCCTTTTTTTCCCAAACATTGAAAAAGAAAATTTTTTTGTCGAAATCATAATAAAACATTGACCTGATTTCTCAACATCGTTCTGTTTTCTCTTAAAATGACTTTACAATTTCTTCGTTCCCCAATGAGCAATTCCAGCAATAATGATTTCCTATCACCAAGGGCATCACTAATGAATAAGGTGTCATCATTTCACGATAATGATAAATATGTAAATAAATATCATCCTGATTATGTCCCAGGTACTGCAAATATTCTTTTAGAAAAAATTGATGGTAAAATTGAAGATTCAACTATGAAAACTACCGCTTCTGGTATCATCTTACACCCTCAACCAACTGAATCTCCAAATGATCCTCTTAATTGGTCAGTAATGACAAAAACTTATCAATTTGCAATCTTAATTTTTATTACTGCTTTCACCGCTGCAACTTCAAATGATGCTGGTTCAGTTCAAGATTCAATGAACGAAATTTATGATATTTCATATGATTCAATGAATACAGGTGCTGGTGTTCTTTTTGCTTCAATAGGGCTTTGTACTTATTTCCTCGGTCCTTCAGCTTCTTTATATGGTAGAAAACTTACTTATTTCATCTGTATCATATTAGGTTTAGTTGGTGCTGCTTGGTTTGGTGCTGCAAAAAGTACAACTGATACTATATGGTCTCAATTATTTGTTGGTGCTTCTGAAGGTTGTGCTGAAGCATGTGTTCAATTATCCATCTCTGATATGTTTTATGCACATCAATTAAGTTGGGCTCTTACTCTCTATATTTTAGCTACCTCTTGTGGTACTTATTTAGGTCCTCTTATTGCAGGTTTTATTGTGGAATATGCAACATTTAGATGGGTCGGTTGGTGTGCGGTTATCATTTCTGGTGGTTTATTAGCATTTCTCGTTTTCACTCAATATGAAACTTATTTTGATAGATCTAGATATGTTCCAAGAGAAACTCATTTATTTGATTTAGCAGCTATTCCTGAAGAAAATGAAAATATTCAACTAAATGATAGTGATAATAAAGTTGATGCATTATCAGTTGATGAAGAGAAGAAAGTTGATAATGCAGAATTGAATTCAGAAACTTCAATTGATAGTTTTTACATCTTAAATAACGGTGCTGATGAAAAACCAAAATCTTACTGGAAAAAAATTGCACTTATTACACCTGCTACAAATTTAGAAGGTTGGGGTATTAAACAATATATTGAACGTTTAATTGGTATGTTACGTGTTTTCTGGTTCCCTCCAGTTGTTTTATCTGGTATCCTTTGGGGTTTACAAGATGCATTTTTAACTTTCTACTTAACAACTGAAGATGATCAATATTATGATCCTCCATTCAATTTATCTGATACTGGTGTTGCTTTAATGAATATTCCTTGTCTTATTGGTTCAGTTATTGGTTGTTTATATGCAGGTATCTTATCTGATAAATTCGTTCTTTGGATGGCTCGTAGAAGAAATGGTATTCAAGAAGCTGAAGATTATCTTTACTTTTTAGTTGGTGTATTTATTGCTTGTCCTATCGGTTTAATGGTTTTCGCTGCAGGTACTGATCAACTATGGGGTTGGAGAGTTACTTATGTTGTAGGTTTATCATTCCTTGGATTCTCATTTGGTTGTTCAGGTGATATTGCAATGAGTTATTTAATGGCTGCTTATCCAGAAATGGTTATTGAAGGTATGATTGGTGTTTCATTAATTAACAATTCAATTGGTTGTATTTTTACATTCGTTTGTTCATTATGGCTTGATGCAATGGGTAATACACATACTTATGCAATTTTAACTGGTATTCAAGTATTAGCTTGTTTTGCTGCTGTTCCTTTCATTATTTGGGGTAAACCAATGCGTGCTTGGACTAAAAAATACTACCTAGACTTTATTGAAAGAAGAGATGGTGTTCATAGACATGGTGTTCATCATTGAATATTTTCACTTTTTAAATACTTTTCATCATCTTATTCATTTTTTTATATTTCTTTCATCTTCAATTCCTTTGTACAATTTTTAATCCTCTTTAATATAACATTATAATTATCTCTAATAACCGATCCAATCTCCGATTTCAAATTTCAGATAATAAATTTTAGATATACCCAAAATGGTAACTATAAGCGCACATTTTATTTCTCTAATAGAACCCGCCACAGTTTCCTTATTGATTTATGACAATCTTTCTTATCATTTGAAGACGACGACTGTATTATCAGTATTGGTAAGATTGATCTGCCAGTTTAGTGTATTAATGTTGAGAACTACTTAATCTTGAATATTTTTCGTTTTTCAACTTCTTTTCAAACTATTTCATTCTTTTTTGGAAACAACGAAAAAATGTCAGTTCCTTTATCTACTAAAATTGCATTACCAAACGGTGAATCATATGAACAACCACTTGGTTTATTTATTAATAATGAAAATGTTAAACCTGTCTCACAAGGTGAAAAATTAATTTCATATAATCCATCAACAGGTGAACCAATTACTGAAGTTCATTGTGCAACAGTTGATGATGTTAATATTGCAGTTGATGCAGCTTATGATGCAATGAAAAGTTGGAAACATGTTGAACCAACAGTTCGTGTTAATTTACTTATTAAACTTGCTTCATTAGTTGATGAACACAAAGATACACTTTCAGCGATTGAAGCTTTGGATTCAGGTAAACCATTTGAATCAAATGCATCCGCTGATGTTCAATCAGTTGCAGATTATTTAAGATATTGTGCAGGTTGGGCAGATAAATTACATGGTACTCAAATCCCACTTAATTCAAAATGTATGGCAATTACAAAACGTGTTCCATTAGTTGTTGGTTGTATTATTCCATGGAATTATCCACTTTCAATGGCAAGTTGGAAATTTTGTCCTGCTTTAGCAGCTGGTTGTACAATTGTTATGAAAAGTAGTGAAATTACTCCTTTATCTTTATTATATTTTGCAAATTTAGTTAAAGAAGCAGGTTTTCCACCTGGTGTCTTTAATGTTTTATCAGGTTATGGTAAAGATGTTGGTTCTGCATTAAGTAAACATCATAAATTAGACAAGATTGCATTTACTGGTTCAACTGCGACAGGTCAAAGAGTTATGGCAGATGCAGCAAATTCAAATTTGAAAAGTATTTCATTAGAATGTGGTGGTAAATCTCCATTACTTGTCTTTGATGATGCTGATTTAATTGAAGCTGCTAAATGGGCTAGTTTTGGTGTTATGTATAATACAGGTCAAAATTGTACTGCAAATTCAAGAATTTTAGTTGATGAAAAAGTTCATGATAAATTTGTTGATATTTTCATTAATCAATTAAAGGAAGATTGGAAAATGGGTGATGTTTTTAATAAAGATACTAGTCTGGGACCAGTTGTTTCTCAACAACAATATGATCGTGTTCAAAATTATATTAAAATCGGTGTTGAAGAAGGTGCAACTATAATTCAACCATTAAAAGATCAAACACCAAACGCTGGATTTTTTATATCTCCAACTGTTTTCACTAATGTTAAAGAAGATATGAGAATTGTTAAGGAAGAAATTTTTGGTCCAGTTGTTACTATTTCAAAATTCACTGATGAAAAAGATGGTGTTGCTAAGGCAAATGATACTATTTATGGTTTAGCTGCAATGTTATTTTCAACCAACTTTGAACGTGCTAACCGTGTTGCTGACTTATTAGAAGCTGGTAGTGTTTATATTAATAGTTCTAATAATGAAGATGTTAGAGTTCCATTTGGTGGTATGAAGATGAGTGGTATTGGTAGAGAGTTAGGTCAAGAAGCTTTTAACTTATATACAGTTGTTAAGAGTGTCTACCATAATTATGGTTCTAGATTATAACTTTTCTCCCTGTAATATCTTATATTATTAAATATACAATCTAATAGTTATGTTGTACAAAAAACTTCCTAATCGGGTAATTTTGAATTTCCACCCACGACATCAAAAAATTAAAAATTCATGAATCGGAATTTTTTGTTAATTGTTGTACCTGTAAGCAATATTCATACTTCTTTACCTTATAACCTCTTTCTTTGGACAAGTATGTTTTTTGCCAAGAAAGAAGAATCAGAACCACCTAAACGTGGAAAACGTGAACAATGTTGGGCTTCAAGAGATGCTTATTTTGCATGTTTAGATAAACATGATATTATTAACCCATTAGATCCAAAAAATGTTAAAACTGCAAAGAAAGAATGTGGCAGTGAAGATAAACAATTTGAAAAAGATTGTATTGCAAGTTGGGTTAAATATTTCAAGGAAAAACGTCCATTTGATATCAAAAAGGAACGTATGCTCAAAGAAGCAGCGGAAAATGGACAAGAAATTGTTCAAATGGAAGGATACCGTAAATAAGCAGGACGTGCATACACAATGTATTTATTCTCTCTATTAATCTTTATAAAAAATCTGTACATATAATTCAATATAAGTAATAAATTAAAACTACAATAAGAACTACATTGATCAATCTTTTTTAAGTGTTCTTTGCTTTTCAGCATTTTCAACAACTTTTTCATCAACGAATAAACCTTTACTTTTTCTAACATTATTCATAACTGTTCTAATCCAATTTTCTCTATCACCATCAGCACCTAATTCTTCAATTTCTTCTTCAGTTGTTGGAACCCAGAACGGATCTTGTTCACAAACTTCGAATCCATCGAAAACTAATTGCGGAATTGCACCACCACTTGTACGTTTCCTTATATCCTCACTAAAACCGAATGATGTTAATACTGGCAATTTTGCTTGAACTGTGAAAAATGGTGTACCTTCCTTCATTTCTTCACTCAAAATATTACCTCTTTGCTTTTGAATAACTGTATAAACTTTACCTAAAAGTTCAGCACTTGTTTGAATATCAACTGTATACATTGCCAACATGATACGTGGTGATGCTTTAAGTAATAAATCATGAATTTGATCTCTAATTTTGGTAAGTATCATGTCGTTTTGAGAATTTTCTGATTCAGTTGATGTTATTTCTAAAATTTCAACTTTAACATTTTGTATAGGCTCATTGATAATTGGACCTTCCTTAATAGCTAATGAAAATCCACTCTTTAAGTAACCGTCCAATGAATTATTACCTGATGAATTAATAATAACATCATTATATTTTTCACTTTTCAGTAATACATCATCGACAGATTCATCTAATGGTGAAAGTTTCATTTTAATTGTATGATCACCAACAATGACATCTTCACAAACAGATTCGAGAATGGTTTCTCTAAATGGAACAATTGGTTTACCAACTGTGAAATCAATTTTAGCAAATCTATCTTTTAAATCTTTAACACATCTTTCCAAATGTAATTCACCTGCAGTTTCAAGAACAACTTCACCTTGATCACTAACATAACCTCTGACACATGGATCTGCTAAATTCAATAATTTCATACCATGTAGTAATTGATTCATTTGATTTAATTTAACAGGTTCTAATGTGACTCTAACAATTGGTGGAACATCATTAATTGTATTAGATGTTGCAAAATTAATTGAATGGTTAGATTTAACAATTTCAGGTGAGATTATTGTACCTGATTTAAGAACAATATTTTTAAAATCTGATGATCTGATACCAACAATTGAACCTGCAGATATTTGATCTATTGCAGTTAAATCTCTTCCCATAAATCTGTATAATTTATCTATTTTAATTTCATGGACATGTGGGGTATTTGATTCATCATCATAAGGTTTCGATGTGTTATATAATGGGGATAACACATATAAGGTATCATTTGTATGTATAGTACCTGAATAGATACGAGTAAATGCAATTAATGCTTCTGTATCTTCAGGTAAGTCTTCCTCTTCTTCTTCCTCTTGTTGATTTACTACAATTGGTTCATCATCTTCTTCTTCTTCGTACTCAAATTCAAGTTCAAATTCATTATCTGCATCAGCATCTTCTTCTTCTTTTTCTGCTTCTACATCATCTTCAAATTCTAAACCTGGAACATCAGAGACTGAAAAATTAGAATCTAAATCTAACTTTAATTCATCCATATTAAAACGAATTTCTCTCTCTTCTTCCTTTTCTTCTCCATTTTCTTCCTTAGTTTCATTATCATCAACATTGTCATTTACCTTTTTAGCTAATTTAGAAGCAGCTTCTGCTTCTGCTGCTCTAGCTAATTCTGCCGCCTTTGCAGCTTTACCTCTTTCATATTCACCTCTATCTCTCATAACTGCTTGATTTTCAGGCAATTCATTCAGTGGAACAGAAATCATTTTTGAAATATAACCACATAAAATACCATCAGCATTACAATTTATTAAATCTTTATGAAGAGTTTCATCAATTTGATCAGAATATGGGATAGAATCTAACAATTTATCCATTTTATTAGCTTGAGCAATAACAGGTGAAGGTAATTTATCAATAATTGTGGATAAAATAGCATTAGAAATTGGTAAGAATTGTGACATTATTGTACAAGTAAGTGATTTAACATCTTTTGAATTTAACTCCTTTGGAGGGACTTTAATATTAAGTGAGGAAGTTATCTTCGTAATTGCATCGATATCTCTATCATTGACAGAGTTGTAAATTTTCCAAATTGAATCTAAAATAAAAGCAATGAAAAGGTTTGATCTCTTTGATTTAACGACTTTTTTATTTTTATCAATCATATAATCTGCAAATAATTTACCATCTAATTCAGATTTTGGAATACCTAATTTTTTAGACAATATAGCAGCAAATTGATTAAGATTAAACCCCCAACCATCATAAGCACTTGTGAAGACCACATTATTTGAATTTGGATGGAAATATATATCATCCTCTGAAGTTTCAATCCAAGGTTCATCACCATTCCAATTAGAATGAGATTCAATAACATCACCATTATAAAAGGATGCCATAATAGTATTAGTTTGATGGATTAATTTGTTTAAATGATCATAAGCATCAGAAGGTGATAATTGTAATTCTAAAATCAATCTATCGATTTTATTAAGTACTAGAATTGGTTTTAAATTATCAATCCAAGCTTGTCTTAAAACTGTAATTGTCTGAGAGCAAATACCTTCAACAACATCAACTAAGACTATTGCACCATCTGATAATCTTGAAACTGATGAAACTTCTGAACTAAAATCAATATGACCAGGTGAATCAATTAAATTAATGAAATACTCTGAAATTTGACCTTGTTGATTAATTGATTTGAAGGATAATGAAATAGCAGATGATTCCATTGTAATACCTCTTAATTGTTCATCAGGTCTTGAATCTAAGTATCGTACCTTACCTGCCATTTTCTTTGAAATAATACCATTTGAAGCGATTAAAGAATCTGAAAGGGTTGTTTTACCATGATCGACATGAGCTAAAATACAGATATTTCTAGTATTTGACTGCATTATTTACCTGTGAGTGTATATAGTAAACAATATACAAAAGAGATCTAGTATACAATATTAACATAAAAATTTTCATTCATTTCTTTTCCTGTCTTATAAAAGCTGCATTTGACAGTGAAAATATTCTACCACTATCTTCCATGTGTGGCGCAGTCGAGGACCCTCTGGTATGGGAGGCGCTGTGGCTGGTGTCTCTGTCTCTCTCTTTATCAAAACCTGTTATTATATTACCTCCGCCCTGTAGGTATACTGTCTCTAGTTTATGAATCCGATCATCCAGTGCATGAAGTTCATCCTCTAGTGATTCTTGTTTAGCGGCATTAGCCTTTAGCTGACGTACTAGTTGCTTTACTTTATCTGATTCCATTGCTAAAAGAAAGTAGTGAAGTAATTGCTGTAAGAATTTCAACGCGAATAACCAACTATTTTAAAGAAAACAACTCTTTCAACATGTTTTTTAGTATTTTATTTTCATTATATGTTTCACTTCTTGTAGATAACTAACGATGTCCGTAGTGATAGATCTCAATTCAAGTGCTGTTCATGCAGGCTTCTCATTTAAGGAATCTCCTGATGTTTCAATAAATCCTGTTTATTATAATAATGATGATCCAATATTTGATCCAATTCCTTCATCTTCAACAACTACTGAACCTTATACTATTTTTAATGATGGTATACTATATAATGCATCAATTACACCTGCATTTATACGTCATATCTATTCTCAACTTAATGTATCAGATGAATCATTACCATTAGTAATGGCACAAAATGCTTGGTTCGATCGTAAACAATTGTCCAAATTATCAGAAATTGTATTTGAAGATCTTGAAGTACCAATTTTCCAAATTCATGAAAGACAACTATGTACAGCTTATGCATTGGCTAAACCTGATGTTTGTCTTGTTGTTGATATTGATTCAGATTATGCATCTTCAACTCCAATTGTTTCAGGTAAAGTTATTCGTCGAAGTATTACAAGATCTCATTATGCAGGTGATTTCTTAGGTGCATGTGCTTCAAAACTTTTAAATTTAGATAATGATGAAAATGTAAATTACTCAACTGCATATTCAAAATCACAGGAAATGTCAGATATTATTCATGCAGCTTTAGATACTTCTGATAATGATTATGTTACTTTAAAGGGTAAAAATTTTTCACATTCATTTACAAGAGATGTTATTAATAAATCATTATTAGAACCATTATTTAGACCTCATTCATCTTCATTAGGCGTTCCACAGGATGCTTTAGGTTTAGGTCAATTAGTACTTAAATCATTACAAAATACCAATACTGCACCTGCTGCATTATTATCATCACTTGTGGTTCAAGGTCCATATGCATCAGCACCTTCATTAGAGGATGCATTATTATCAGATATTAGATTATATGTTAAAGATCATCAATTAGCAGCTTATAGATCAACTGATGCAGTTGAAAGAATAACTACTCCTTGGATGGGTGCAAATATTTTATCACAATTTAAAGATCTTAATGTTACTAAACAAATGTATAGTGAAGATCCAGAAATCTTTGCACGTAGAATATTCGGATGATGCAGTGGTATTTTATGACATGTTTACTATTATGTGTATTTTGTGTATTAGAGCTTAAAGATTGGGTAGCTGTCTGTATTATTGTTCTATGTTACGGGGTACGAATATAGAAACTGTCGTCTATTATGAACATATAACACAAGTATACACTTATTTATATGCTTTTGTAAATACTTGTTTAAACGTCCTAAATTAATTAAAAGTTACAAAAGTATCATTTATAATTAGATAAAAAATTATTATCAGAGACAACTGCACACGTCAAAGATTTAGAGATTAGAGCTGTGAAAGAGGAAGAAAAGTTTCGATTTTGCAAAGTATCTCAATCTCAGATATTAAAGAATTAAAGAATTTTAAATCAGTTTCCAAATTTGCAAGAAATTGATTGATGAAGTTAGATCTTACGCCATTGAAAAATCATTAATCGCTTTTATTAAGCAACATTTCTTGCAAACGTACAAACAAATCCCTATGTGTGCTCATTTACATCATTCTATTGAAGTTTTGTTAATTGATTATTTCATCAAATTTTATTCATTTTTAGACTGTTCCAAACGTTATGCCTGAAAGGACTGAAGTCAATGCTTTGCAAACTAATTTCCGTTCTCGTTTCAACCATGAAAAGAAACGTTTAACATTTAAATCGGAATGATTATTATTTGAAGAAAGGTAAAACATCCTTTTCAAAGAACGAAAAATCCATTGATATTAATGTTGATTTAAACGGTTGTACTGAATTAGTTTTCTTAGACAGTAGTCCATATCTTTCTCGAGCAGATCTGCAACAGCTATTTCCTCCCTAACAAGCTCTAATCTCGCAATCTTCAACTTGAGCAGTTGTCCTATAAGAGTAACAGTTGTAGCTTTTAATGTAATAATTCCATTAATGACATTCCGCTTTTTCAATATTTTCTTTTCTCCCAGTTTAGACATAAGAAATAGTTTTCAAAGTCGCGTCTAATTCCTTATATAAGTTGCTATAATAATGACGTCCTATTCTCCGAATATGCTACTTCAAAATTGTTTAAAATATTATGTAATATAATGTATCTAAAATGTAATAAAGGTTAATTGTTCTTAAATAAAGTAAAG
The DNA here is from genome assembly GCA_030062975.1 of Pichia kluyveri. NCBI lineage: Eukaryota > Fungi > Ascomycota > Pichiomycetes > Pichiales > Pichiaceae > Pichia > Pichia kluyveri. The sequence continues at coordinate 639,403 of CP125793.1, read as the reverse complement.
GAACTAAACAATTATAAAGATCAATATGAATATCAGAAGATAACTGTAGTTATTCATAAAAATGTGGGGAATTACTTTAAAGTCGATTGGACTATAAAATCTCTCATTTTACCATATCACATTGCTTAGCCGCCAAAATCTCACTGAGTCAAAAAAAATTGAAATTTTGAAATTTTGAAAGATCTTCAATTTTTAACATGGAAACTTCTCTTATAGATTTCTCTAATGTTCAACAAGACCAGAATAATGGCAGAATCTATTAAAACTACTAAGAAGGCCTTATCTACAGCTACCTCAAATGCACCTGCTTTTACTCTTAAAACCCCAAAGGGTACCAAAGATTGGGCAGATAAAGATATGACTGTTCGTTCAGCAATTTTCGATCATTTAACTTCATTATTTAAATCTCATGGTGGTGTTACAATTGATACACCAGTTTTCGAATTAAGAGAAATTTTATCTGGTAAATATGGTGAAGATTCTAAATTAATTTATAATTTAGAAGATCAAGGTGGTGAATTAACTTCATTACGTTATGATTTAACAGTTCCATTTGCAAGATTTGTTGCAATGAATGGTATTTCAAATATTAAACGTTATCATATTGCTAAAGTTTATAGAAGAGATCAACCTGCTATGACTAAGGGTAGAATGAGAGAATTTTATCAATGTGATTTTGATATTGCAGGTGTTTATGATTCAATGGTACCTGATGCAGAAATTTTGAAAATTTTAACTTCAGGTTTATTAGGTTTAGGTATTGATAACTTTAAAATTAAATTAAATCATAGAAAAATTCTAGATGGTATTTTCCAAGTTTGTGGTGTTACTGACGATGATGTGCGTAAAGTTTCATCAGCTGTTGATAAATTAGATAAATTACCTTGGGATGATGTTAAAAAGGAAATGGTTGTTGAAAAAAATCAACCTGAAGAAGTTGCTGATAAAATTGGTACTTTTGTTAAAATTAATGGTACAGTTCAAGATGTTTTATCAAAATTAAAATCTTTTGATGAATTAATGAATAATGAATCTGCTAAAACTGGTATTGAAGAAATTGAAACAATGACAGAATATCTTGAAGCTTTTAAAATTGATCAATTTATTTCATTTGATATGTCATTAGCTCGTGGTTTAGATTATTATACTGGTGTTATCTACGAAGCTGTTACTGAACAATCAGCTCCACCAACTGATGCAGCAGAGAAAAAATTAAAATCAAAGAAGAAAAATAATAATGATGATGCATCTGAATATGTTGGTGTTGGTTCAATTGCTGCTGGTGGTCGTTATGATAATTTAGTTGGTATGTTCCTTGGTACAAACTCAAAGGGTAAAAAGGCACCTTCAATTCCTTGTGTTGGTGTATCATTTGGTATTGAAAGATTATTTTCACTTATTAAACAACGTCAAGCTCATTTAGATAAAATTAGACCAACTTCAACTCAAGTTTATATAATGGCTTTCGGTGGTGGTGATGGTTGGACCGGTTTCTTACCTGAGCGTATGCAAGTTGCAGGTATGTTATGGGATGCAGGTATTGAATCTGAATATTTATATAAAAAGAAGGCTAACCCACGTAAACAATTCGATGCAGCTGAAAAATCAGGTTGTCCAATTGCAGTTATTTTAGGTAAAGAAGAATTCCCTAATGGTGATGTTAGAGTTAAAGTGTTAGGTCAAGGTGATGATAATGAAGGTGAATTAATAAAATTAGAAAATATGGTTGAATATGTTTCTAAAAAATTACAAGAAGTCAAAGTTGATGGATTGTCAGATGTTGAAAGATTACTTCAAGCTAAATAATTGTAAATATAATAATGATGTATAAAGTAGAAACTTTAATGCAATATAATAATAATAATAATATATTATAAGTTTTAATATAAACTAATACAGAACGTTTTATAAATCACCTGCAATATCAACTTCAAAACCAAATTTACCAGGTTTATCAGAATCTAATGATTGTTTCCATGATAATCTTGCAGAATTTTCACCCTTATTGTAAACTAAACCAACATCTAATCCATGTTTCCAATCATTTAAATTTTTCAATTCACCAATTTTACTAATTTCATTACTTGTTGTACATCCATTAATACTATAATAAAGTCTAATTGGATTATTAATATCGATTAAACCCGCCTTTGTATAAACTCCAAAATTATAACTTAAAAATGATCCTGCACCAACAGATTTTAATGGCATAATTGGAGTTTCATTACCTGAAACAATTGGATAAAATTTATCTTGAAAATGAATTGTACCACCATTTAATGCATTAAAATTAAGAATACTTCCAAATTTAAAATTACTTGAAAATGTTAAACCATTACCAAGGAATGATTTAACATAATCCAAATTAACATTCAATTTATAGAATTGATCTTCAGAATGTGATGATGCATCAATTAATGATGCAATACCTGATACTTCATTATTAACACCAACTGAGAAACCATTCATTGGTAATTTGAAACCTGAACTTGTTAAAAATTTCATATTAGTTGATAAGATATTTAAGAAAATTGAATTTTTCAAACTTTCACCTGCATATATTTTAACTTCATCATTTGCACTATCGTCAACATCGTGTATATTTCTGTTAACTATATTAAAACCACCTGTTAAAGTTGCTAATGCACCTGAATGCTTACAATATTTTTGTTTAATTAAACCAAATTGTAAACTTGAAGAATTTTGATTTGCAGATTGATAAATTGTATCATTGGTTTTAATACTATTAAAATCACCAAATAATCTTAATGATGTATTGATTGTTGGTTTTGAAAAATAAATATTTAAATTTTGTGATAATGTTCGGAAATTATACATTGAATTAATTGTAAGATTTTCACCACTACCAAATACATTATTATTTGAATATGATGCATTAATATAGTTATATGCATCATTGTGAACATTTTTAATTCTTATATTAGATTTTGGTAATGGATGTAAATGAATTGTACCAGTTATATTAGTTAACGCATTATTAAATTCATCAAATTTTGGTTTTGATTCAGTATCTAAATCAAATAGTAATTTAACATCTCTAAAATTACCTAAAAATCTTAATTGTTGCATTACTTTATTACCGTCCTTAACTAAATCACCAATTGATTGTGTTGATGATTGTAATAATGGTGAAATGACATTTTCAATAAATTTTGGATTGAATCCATCTGCACCTTCAACGGTTAATTTTTCTAATGATATTGGAGTAGTATCAATATCAATGGAGTTCATCTTACCTATAGTATAGTCTACTTTAAAAGTATATGGCACAGTTAATAGATTACCAAAATGAGCCATTATGCAAGCATTGAAATAGTTGATTTTTTTTCATGGTAGTGCGAACAGCCAATGAAAGTGGCAGATGGGTTGGATCATTCTACAACTTTTCACTTAGAGTGTCTCTTTCTATAAAGGATATAAAAATGTAATTATACTAAATAATTTAGATATAGTATTTGTATTGTGAATTTTTTTGAACAGATTTAAGTACTTTAGAATTGTAAATTGGTTCGAAAACTTGTTTATTGTGATGAACGTGATGTGGGAAGTACCCAACTTCAACAGGTTTTTGATAATAACTATGACCAACAGGGAAGTATTGATAGCTTGAACCACTATCTTGTACCTGTACTCGATCTTTTGATATTGTTAAATTAGTTATACTATCATTTGTTGAATCTTTATTATCTTCAATATCCACAGATACTTCTTCAATTTGTGTAATCATTGGTGCATCATCTACTGTTTCTGATTTATTTCTCTTTCTATTGTTCATTTTCTTTTCATTTATGAACATTTTACTTATTAAAACATCTCCCTTATTCGCATAAAAACTTGGATTTCTACCACGTACAATAACAGGATGGGATTCAAGTAATAAATTGATGTTCTCTGTATTTGAAAAATTTGTTAATTCTACCTCAACTATAACTGTATAAAATTTAGATATTGCATCATATCTATTATTAGCAGTTGCTGATTTAAACTTGAGTTGATCCCAAGTAAATGATAAGATATTAGAATTTCGAGATTTAGTTTGCGATTCCTTTAATTCATCAAATGTAAACGATGATTCAGTTTTATTCAAAACAGTACGTCTCTTATTTGATGATACAGTTTCTGCAAACATGAATTCCTCTCTTTTTGTTAATGTTATAAATTGACAATTCTCATCATTAATTTTATGTTTCCTTAGACTGTTGGAAAGTTTCAATCTTAGTATGGAATCTGATGTTAATTGTGTTTTACTTATATCAATATCAATATGAACAGATATACCATTTCTTCTATAACAAGCGAGTTGTTTAAGATTGGATTCATCCTTTAATAATTCAGGATTTGTATATAATCTTCCATTAAGATTTGCAGAAATATTGATATCTAGATTATCTAATTGTGCTTTTGCAACAGGTTCAAGTTTCAAGAGATCTAAAACCTTTGATGTAAATTCAGGGTTTATTCCATTATCGGGTGGAGTATCTTCTTTACTTTTAGATTCCCCATAATTATTAGTTTCCTCTGTATTTTTATTACAATTATTATTACTTTTCTCTGGACTCATAGATGAAAAGTTAACTTGTGGTCTGTTTGAACCAGTTCGAAAAGATAGTATATCGTTTGAATCAACATTTGAATCAACATTTGAATCAAACAATTCAATATTATTAGGATCTTCAAAATAGTTAAAATCTAATAGATTAGATGATGAAAAAGTTGTTTCTAATGGCAAATATCTAGCATAGCTTGCAGCACCTATTATTGATATTGATTGATCTTCAAAACTACATTGACTCATTATATCTATATCTGTCGTTGATGGTATACTTCTGAGATTTTTAGGGTCATTATTAGTATCAGTATTTGTGGTAGTATGATTATTACCTTCGTTATTTGTGTTATGAAGTTCTTGCAGAAACAAGGAAGCAAACTCGTCGTCTATGTTATTTCTATATTTCATGGTAAGCTTATCGATCTTGGTTAGTAAAGATTAGGAGAAAAGATAAAAGAATGGTTGAAAAATGTGGAGAAAAAAAAATTCGGAACTTCCTCTCTTTTTATACATTTTTTTTATAAAGTTGAATATTTTTTGGGTTTATAATTGATTAATTAGTTTACAATGTGTTGATCTTATAGTAATAGTTTACAAAGAATAATTATATATTATATAAGGTTCCTTTTCTCATTAATTAAAGCTGAAATTGCTGCTCCATAAATACTGCTATCTTCTATAAAATCCAATGAAATATTCGGAGTTTCCTCTAATAAAGATTTTTCAATTAGTACTTCAGTTACAGCTTTTTTATAACCTGGAAAATGATTTAACATGGAACCAACAACGGAAATATCTAATTCATTTAAGGAATTAAACTTTCCGATATTGACTAATGAAATAATATATGAAACTAAAATAATTGAAGCACGATAAATAACAAACTCCGTTATTTTTTTCAAAATTATTAATTCTTCTTCAATTAAATCGAATCCAACATTTTTACCTTGATTTAAGAGTGACAGTTGATGGGCAGTTAATGAATATTCAGTATTTGGGAAATTTCTTTCGAATAATGATTTTTTGTTGTCATTAAAATTTATAAATATTCGACGAATAATTTCGGGTATATATCTTCCTGATGTTAGCAACTCTAATGGTTGAAAAACACCATAATGGGAGGTTGTTAAATGAGGTGGTAAAATTGAATTATCATTGTCAATAATTGACCATATACCTGAAATTTCATGATCACTTGCAGACAAATAATCTTTCAAATGCATTCCAAGAAATGATGCTTCAGTATTGACAAGTAATTTATCATTTAAAGCATATGATTTGGGTAATTTTGATTTTTTCTCATTTGAAAATAATTTAGAATCTATAAGCATACAAGAATTTACACCAGTACCTTGAACTAAACCTAATTTAGAATTTTTAAAATAAGCACCTGAAATAAAAACTGATATTGAATCATTAACAATTGTATAAATTTTTATTGGTATGTTATTGGAAGCAAAGCAATTTTCAAAAATATCCTTTAGATCACCAGATTTAAATTCATCACAAACTGAAAAACCTTTACCTAAATCCGATACTATACCTCTATTGGAAGCAATATTTTGAATTATTGGGAAACTCCAAGTTAGACCAATTTTTATTTTATTATCATTATCTGATAACTTTTCAATCAATTGATTATCAATAACAGATTTAAAATTAGTTGCAATCCAGTTGAAAAAATGTATATTAAAAACTTTATTATCATTGTTAATATTCCAAGATTTATTTATAATACATTGAGCCTTTTTATTAGGTAAAAACTCAACAACACTAATTCTTAGAGTTGAACCACCAATATCAATAACTGTTACAAAACCTAATAATTGTTCATTTTCATTTGGTGGGATACTTAAACACGGTAGCATACAATTGTTTGATTTATATATTGAGTCAAATATTTGACTTTCAAAAATTTCAGTTATCTTTTCAAAATTATCATTGATTTGATTGATTTTAAGATAATTAAGTAATTTTTGTTCAATAACATTATGGGTATCAAAATTTAAAGTTGAATCTGATGAACTATCTGTATCAGTTGTTAAACTTTCAGTTGAATCTGATGAACTATCTGTATCAGTTGTTAAACTTTCAGTTGAAATGGCAACAGAATCTGATTTATCAGTTGTATAAGTATTTTCTAATGATAATTCTGGGGTACCTATATTCATTTATAATATTGATAGTTTGTTAAATGTGAAAAACAGAAAAAAGGAAGATACAATAAAGATTGAATAAAGTATATTAATGAATTTAATATCACCTGCTATATTTGTTTGGATAAGCGGGAGTATTTGTTTGGTTAATGGATTAATAGATTAAGAGATTAATAGATGAAAGAATGAAAGGATGAAAACAATACGAATATGGAGATTATTGATCTGTTTAAGAATCTAGAAAATGATCAAGTGTTTAGAGTTCCAATATGTGAAATAAAACATCACATTAACTTTCACTTCCAATACTGTGATATAAAGAAGTTAATTAAATGATAATAAATTTGCAACAGTTCAATTATGTGTTACAAATTAATAAAGATGGATTAAATTTCAAATTCAGTAAATGTTGCAATCAAGTTGAAACATCTCCACAAAAATAAATCAAAATTGTAACACAAGATGAATTCATAAATATTTTGGAGAAAAACAAAAAATCCGCGAAGTCCGCGAATTTATAATTCTTTTTTCTTTTGTTTTTGTTTTTGGTTTTCGTGTTACTTAATTAAGTCTCTCTCTTATCATTCAAATTGTACTTGCCGTGTGTGTGGTGAGATTTTTTTAGTATTGTGTAAAGAGTGGGAAATACGACAGTTTTACTGTGTTTTTTTTTTTGAAATCATCTTATATAAGTAGTGAATTAATAATTGTATTGTAATCATTGTAGAGACAATTAGAGATAACTTCACATTCAAAATGAAAAGATCACCCACTATGGATATGTTTCGAGGCTTTAATATTATTCAAATGGAAATTGCTGAAACATTTGATGATTTAGATCATGCAAAATATAATGAAATGAAATTAAATTGGGCAGATACAATTTTCCCCTGTTTCTCATTTATAAGTGGTATGTTATTAAAGCAAGATAAAATAATACCATTAAATAAAAATATTCAATTAATTGGTCTTGGTATGACATTTAATTTAATTCCAACAATTTTAGAAAATAAAAAATTTAGACCTTTAGGTGTATTACAGAGACATGGTTTAAGTTCAATTTTATTAAATAATTTAATACCACCAAATTATCGAAATAAAATAATTTTCCCAATTGCATTAACAACAATTTGGTCATTAATTTCAAAATATTTAGCAAATAATACCGATAAACCTTTTGAAAATGAAATTTATACTGCACAACAAAAAATTGATTCAATTTTCTTTAAAGGACGTCAATATCATGATAATTTTGATCCTGAAGGTTTATTAGGTGCATTAATGACAACTGTTACAATTTGGTTAGGTTCATGGTTTATATCACAAAATTTTAATTATAAAATAATTCCATTTATAGGTTTTTCATTCATTCTATTTGGTAGATTATTGTCCAATGCATTTCCTAATATGTATCCAGTTTCAAAACCACTATGGACACCATCATTTACATTACAAACTACAGGTTATAGTATATTGAATTATTGTATATCGAATTGGTTATGTTTAATATTACCAACTTCAATATCAAATTCAATTCAATTAATGGGACAATATTCCTTAGAAAATTATTTCTTTGGAGAATTATTATTAGTTGGACTAAAGGAATCTTATGTTAGATCATCTGGAGTGACATTATGGGATAAAATTAAATCATTTTTTAAATTTAAGTTCCCATTCACAAATATTGATATGAGTCCATATATTATGACAAGTATTTTCAATGTTGTATTATTAGGTTTTACACATTTATGTCATTGGAGTCATTTCAAGATAAGACTTTTCTAATCTAATTTAGTATATACCCGTTTCCTTTAATTATAGCTTAATAACTTATAACTTAATATCTTCCGGGATAAAATCAACCCATATTATATAACTTCCGTCGGTATGCGTGTGGGGGAAATAAAACCGTTGGCATTAGATTAAAATTGCTACACAAGAATTACTCGGAGATTTGTTATGTTACAATTTCTCCTTCCGCCCTCCTCGTAAGATCCTTATCGCTAATCTTTTCCCGCTCTATGGGCTTTATTATATAGTGAAAATATTTTTCAGTAAGGTGTTTGATTCAAGCAGTTTTTTTGAGTTTCATTTCACAAAGTTCATTAAAATCTGGGGATTCTTATCGCAGATTGTAGCATAGGATATGTGTTACAATATACTATTATCGTTTTGCTTCTTGTTCAAACATATATTTCCATTATAAAAGAACACTTACTTCATCTTACTGTCACTTGACTTTAAACATTCACTCAATAGAGTCACATACTTATTATTAATCTATTTTTATTTTATATATTATTGAAAAATATCTAATTTAAACATAAATATATTGAAGATAAACCAAACTAAACTATAAACACTCTCTAAAATATGTCAGATAGTAGTTTAGCAAAAGATAAATCTCAAATTGATGAATTTGAACTTGAGGTTGCAAATCATGATTTACAAAATTTATTAACCGTTGAAAAGGAAATTGGTGTCCTTGAAGCAATAAAATTATATCCTAAGGAAGTCTTTTGGTGTGGTGTCTTTTGTTTAGGTGTTGTCATGGCAGGTTATGATGGTCAAATTATTTCAGCTTTCTATGGTTTACCAGCTTTCCAAAAAAGATTTGGTGTTCAATTAGATGATGGTACTTATCAAATTACTGCACCTTGGCAAACTGCTTTAGGTATGGGTTCTCCAATCGGTCAAATTATTGGTACTTTATGTGTTGCTTGGCCACTTGAATGGTATGGTAGAAAAATTACTTATGCTTTTGTTAATGTTGGTTGTATTGGTTTAATCTTTATGCAATTTTTTGCTCCTTCATTAGGTGTTTTAACTGCTGGTGAAATCTTAGCTGGTATCTTATGGGGTTGTTTAGTCCTAATTGGTCCTTTATATGCTTCTGAAGTTGCTCAAATTAAATTAAGAGGTATTTTAACTGCAATGACTAATTTAAGTTTTGTTATCGGTCAATTTGTTGCTAATGGTGTCTCTGATGGATTTTCAACTAATGCAACTGAATGGGCTTATAAAGTTCCTTTTGCAATTCAATGGGCTTGGCCTTTAATTATTCTTGCAATGTTACCTTTTGCTCCAGAATCCCCTTATTGGTTAGTTCGTCATCAAAAAATTGATGAAGCTAGAAAGGCAATTAGACAAATTGCTTCAAAATCAGTCTCTGATGAAATTATTGAAAAAAGATTACAAATTGTTATTGACACAGATAGATTAGAACAAGAAATGGAACAAACCACATCATATAAAGATATCTTTAAAGGTTCCAATTTAAGAAGAACTGAAATTTGTACAGTCGTTTATGTCGTTCAAGTTATGTGTGGTGTCCCATTTGCAATGAATTATTCAACTTATTTCTTTGAGTTAGCTGGTTTCAACCCAAGTAGGGCGTTTGATTTATCTCTTGGTTCAACTGCTATTGGCTTTTCTGCAACTTGTTTCACAGGTCTCTCTCTTACATACATCGGTAGACGTCCATTATATCTTTGGGGTTTAGGTTTTACAACTACTTTATTATGGATTATTGGTTTCTTAGATATTCCCAAAAACTACTTATCTAGACCTGCTCTATCAAATACCCAAGCTGCTTTGATGTTGATCTGGTCATTTGGTTATCAATTAACGGCTGGTCCTTTGTGTTTTGTTTTAAATGGTGAAATTCCTTCAACTAAATTAAGATCTAAAACTATTGCTTTTGCCACAGCTGTTCAAGCAATGTTTTTTATTGCTGCAACTGTTGCTTTACCATATATGCTTAATCCAGAAAATGGTAATTTACGTGGTAAAACAGGTTTTGTTTTTGGTGCATTCTCATTATTATGTTTCATTTGGAGTTTCTTTAGATTACCAGAAACTAAAAATAGAAGTTTTGAAGAATTGGATATTTTATTCCATAAAAGAGTCCCAACTAGGCAATTTGCTACTTATGATGTTACCTCAGATTTACAAATTACTGGTTTACCAGATGAAGAAAAATCCAATGTTGTTGAGGAAAACCCTTCCCTATAATTCTTTTTCTAAAATACAGTGTTTTTATGATAATTTACTGTCTTTTCAATTTTTCCCTATATATTACTACTTTCTACAGTGCTTGTATAACGTTTTACAATTATCCAATAATTTCTAACCAATAAACCCCCGTTCAAAAAAAATAATAAACAAAACCCTAAGTTTAATGCTTCCCAAGAATTCCTCCCCACAAAAATGTAACTTTTCCTTATGAAATTTCTCGTTTGATCTTATCGGACTTTTATGTAACAATTTCAACTTGAACAAAAATAATATTGTAACACAAAACAATAATTAACTTTTACCCTTTAAATATTAACTATATGGCCAGTTATATCATTATAATCAACAATACTGCAATTATGTTGAAAATACTACTTTTTGAAAATTAAGTTTTATTTCAATAAAGCATAAATAGTATAATGGTTGAGCCAGTCAAATTCGAAACTAAAAACGAAGCTGCTAAATACGTTGCTTTATACATTGCAAATTCTATAAATCTCTTCCAACCAACTGAAAAAAAACCATATGTTTTGGGTTTACCAACAGGATCATCCCCTGAACCAGTTTATGCAGAATTAATCAATTTATATAAGAAAAGATTAGTGTCGTTTAAAAATGTTGTTACCTTCAATATGGATGAATATTGTGAAATTGAACCAACAAATGATCAATCATACGATTATTTCATGCATAAAAACTTTTTTGACCATGTTGATTTACAACCTCAAAATATTAATATTTTAAATAGTTTGGCTGAAGATTATGAAAAAGAATGTGCAGATTATGAAGCAAAAATTGATAAATATGGTAAATTTAACCTTTTCATGGGTGGTTTAGGTCCAAATGGTCATATTGCATTCAATGAATCAGGATCTCCAAGAGATTCAAAAACTCGTATAGTTAATTTAGATGAATCAACTATTATTGCTAATTCTAGATTTTTTGGTAATGATACTTCTAAAGTTCCAACAAAAGCTTTGAGTGTTGGTATTTCAACAATTATTGATAATTCAAATGAACTCCTCTTTTTAGTTTTCGGTGAAACAAAAAGAGAAATTTTACATAAAACTCTTACTTCTGAAATTTGTTCTGGAATTCCAAGTACTTATTTAAGAGAACATAAAAATTGTATAGTTGTATTTGATAGTGAAGCTGCTGGAAATTAAATTGTAATTTTTAATTAAATCTAGAGACATTTACATAAATAAAAAACATTTAATCAACTGTAATTACTGAATAATAATTATAATATTGGTTAACAACTTCAAATCCATTATCTTGGAGACTTTTTATTTGTTTATCCTCTATATCGGTTAGGAAGCATTGAGAACAATTATTATATTGACCTTTAACATACATTAATGCAGTACATATTAAACCTAATTTGAAAACTTCTGATAATGTATTATATAATGGATCAATGAAAGTACCCGTAATACATGCATAATCTTTACTGTTAACATCATCATTTGAACCTTTCATTTGATCTAAGAATGGGTAGAATTTAGAAAATTTGGATTTATTATTGAAAACAACAACACTTCCAACGATTGATTTCTTTGTAGGTTCTAAAGCAACAATTATATCTAGATTCCCAGATTGATCCAAATATTGATTTTCGCAGTCTGTAAGTAAATCATTGCATAATTCAGCATAAATACAACCACTATTATTATTCTTCATATCTTCAAAATTCTTATTTAATTGAATTGTCAGTATTTCAATAGGATTTTTGCAAATGTCAAACATTATTCCAACAACTTGTAGTTGTCTAACTAAATTCTCTGCAACTTTCCAGTTCGATATATCATCTAATCTCATCAAGTTACATAATTTTTTTTTCGATGTCATATTCAACATATTGTTAATATCAACTTCATCCCAAGATGACTTTGTTTTATCACTTACATTTGTTATATGTTGTTTATCAACTGTTGATATTAATTTATTTATGCTTATTCTATCCATGCTCGAATTCATTATATTACCAAATGAACGTTTTCTTCTGTTCGAGGATAATACATTGAGTTTGTGTTGATAAGAATCCAAACTAAAATCCCATCCAAATGATTTAAAAAAATTCAAAACTTGTTGATTGCTGTTTGTGTTATTGAAAACTAAATCATTCTTTATTGATAACTTAGGAAAATTATTTCCTAAATATATTTTAGAGCATTTACAATCATTGAATAAATATTTCATAGTTTTGGAATATAAATATGTTCCAATTGCAATATTTCTCTTGTTTTTATCAACTAATAATAGCACAATATTCCCAATATTATTCTTCTGACTTTTGGGGCTATAAACCCACACAGTTGAAATACCCAAAATGATTTTCGAACTTGTATTCCTTATAACAAAACTATGATGATTATTACCATCAGAATAAAGTCTTTTCAGACTATTTAATGAATAATTTTGTAAATTTTGATCTAAATATCCATTATTTTTCAAAAGTTGAATCATATTCTCAAAATCACGATTAAAGTTAAATGATTCCACAAGCCAACTTGTCGATATTGATTTATTTCGATCATTGGATTTATTTTCAACTTTACTATCAACATTATTTAGCCCTGGTATTCTACCAACCGCCTTAAAATCACCAAATAGGATCTTTGGTAAGTTACAGAGGGCATTAATTGTATAATCATAAGTACAAATATAACCAGTTGGTGAACCACCTATATTAATGTCATACAGAAAATCCGTGGGTGATGAAACACTTATAATAATCATTTGTCTGTTAGTTATTCCATTCTTTTTAGATTTTAATGAATTTGAGTTACATAACATTGAAACATGTTTAGAAACTCCAACTTGGTATAAATTATTAGTTGTTTCTGCAGTGAAAAACAACAAAACTTTAGATTTGAGAATTAATTCTTCATGAAATGATGTTAAACCATTAGAGTTATAACTTGTATGATAAAAATTATAACCAGGTTTATACTTTGCTAGCATCTTACCTAATTCCATAAAAACATCCTCTCCATAATTTAGTTTACCTTTTAGTTTAGATTCTGAATTTAAATTATTAATATGTGATTTATTACCTTGTACATCAACAGTTTCATATAATGGAGCAATTAGAGGAGTTAACAAAAGTACTGTATTATCATTTTCCACAAATGGTGTTAAATTATTCGTTATTGGTAAGCCTGAGTCTCTTATAACAGTTATTGATTTTTCATATGCTCTATTTGATAGTAATCTATGTTGAAATAATACATCATTTGAAAGAAAATTAGTTTCATTCAATACTTCATTCCATAAAGGTAATTTATTCTGTAACTTTTTTATTCTTTCAAGACTTTTGATAATTTTATTTTGATCAATTAATTGATCCTTAATGACTGATTTTAAAGCATTTATTGCTTGTTGTTGAATTTCAAAATTACTACATAACATAATTAAATCACAGCCAACAGAAAATGCCGATATACATCCTTGAACAACACCAAAATTTTTATCCAATGCTTCCAGTAATAAACATTCACTTATTACAACACCATCAAATGCAACTTTTCCACGTAAAAGGTCAGTGACAATTGTTGGACTTAAACATGCATGTAAATCATTTGGATTAACCGTCGGCACTGCACAACCACCTACAAGTACACTATCAAGTAAATTATCTTTAGTTAATTCAATATACGGTACCATGTTAAATTTAATTAATTGATCCGTTGATTCAGATATCATTGGTAATTCAAAATTAGAATTTATAGTAGCAGATCCGTAACCTGGGAAGTGTTTACCACAATTAATCATATTCTCATCTTTGAAAGCTCTAGCTGCAGCTCGAGAAAATTTTAATACAGTTTCTAAATTATATCCATAAGATCTAACACCAATCATTTGATGTATAAAAGAATTTGCAGTATTTTTCAAAATATCTAAAACTGGACCTAAATACATTGAAAATCCAATAGCTTTTAATTCTTTAGCTATAGCACGATAAACTTGATAAACTATCTCTTCTGAATTAGTTGCACTTAAAGTCATTGCACCGGGAAATTGTGTTATATATTCCTTATCAAATAATGAATTTAACATTCCACCTTCTTCATCAATAACAAATATTATTGGATGTTCATAATTTGATTCCATTGCTATTGTTTGTAAATCTTGTATAAGTTTCTTTGCCTGTGATGCATTAGTAAAATTTTTGCCACTTAATATTATGAATCCTATATTATATTTTGTTATCAGTAATGTAATTTCTTCCGTTACATCGATACCATCAAATCCTACAAGGAAAAACTTCCCAACTTGATTCATTAGATAAGATGAATTCAAATTATCAGTCATTCTAATGATTCAAAACTTAGATATCAGATCCTATTACTAAAAAACTATTTATTTTATGTCTAGAAAAGGAAATTAAACCTCCTCCAAACTAACCCCAAATTCATGTCACTCATAGAAATTCCCCAGAAAAGAAGTGTAAAATGGAAAAACTAGAAATATTATTTTCCAATTGAAAAATGCAACACAAGATAAACGTTAATCAAGCGGAGAAATTCCCCGGGGTGCGATTGCAACATTACGAAAAGGCCGATTATCGACACTCGGGTGTACTTTTCAGTTTGGTATTCATATAATGAGTGTGGCATTATTGCAACATTATAAATGAAGACTGTAACAGCCAGGAATATGATGAATATGTTGAGCAGGTGATACATTTTTAAAATAGTTTTGAGATGAAATAACCACTATCAACAATCAAATTTTTAATAAAAAAATCATTTATCTTAACTAAAAGAAGCAAAAAAGCTAGGTATACTCAAATAATTAATGATAGGTATAATACATTTTACCAACTGCTATTTAGCAGATAACTCTCAGCTTGTGAAAAAAGATTTGTACATAGATACAAAACAAGGTATAATCATAGATGGAAGTAGTATAGAGAAAGAAAATAATGAATGTAAAGAAGGAAACCAAAGTGAAGCTAAAGTAGAAGTTATTGATTTAGACGGTAATTTAATATCACCAGGGTTCATTGATATTCAAATAAATGGATGTTTTGGGCTTGACTATTCAACAACTTTTGAAGATTCTCAAAGTAAGGCTAATTTTGTATTGCATTATACTGAAAGCATGGAAAAATTATTAAATCATGGAGTTACAAGTGTTTGTCCAACTGTTACATCAAGTTTTTCAAATGTTTATAATGATGTAATGATGATAATTGGTTTGAAAACTAGATCATCAACTAAAACTGATTCACTTGGTGTTCACCTTGAAGGACCTTTCATTTCACCACTCAAGAAAGGATGTCATCCACCTGAAACTTTAACGACTATGGAAAATGGTTATCAATCATTAATAGATATTTATGGTGAAGAATTTGAAAAATATACTGCAATTCTTACAGCTGCACCCGAAGTCGACAACTGCTTAGAAGTGATACCGGAAATAACTAAAGATAATAAAATTGCTTTCTCAATTGGACATACAATGTCAGATTTTGAAACTGGTTTACAATCAATAAAAAATGGTGCAAGTATGATTACACATTTATATAATGCAATGCCAAGTTTAAATGCTAGAAATCCTGGTGTTATTGGATTAACTAATACAACACAAGATATTTTACCTTCTGAAAAAATACCATATTATGGACTAGTTAGTGATGGAATTCATGTTCATCCAACAAATATTAAATCATCATATTTTGCAAATCCTGGTAAAACTATATTAGTCACTGATGCAATGTATTTAATTGGATTAGAAGATGGTATTTATAAACGTGGTAATCAAGAAATTGAGAAAAATGGCAATTTATTACATTTAAAAGATACCAAAACAATTGCAGGTTCTGCAACTCATTTAATTGACTGTGTTAATAATTTAATTAAATGGACCGGTATATCAATTGAAAAAGCATTAGCTACTGTTACTAATAATCCTGCTATGTCATTGAATATTTCTAAAAGGAAAGGGTTTTTAAAAACTGGTTGTGATGCAGATTTAGTCATTTTAACACCACAAGGTGAAATTAAACGAGTGTATAAACTTGGTAATAGAATTGTATAGAATTATTTAAAAAGTTATTTTATCTAAATTAGTGTTAACTACTGTTTATTTTGCTGTTTTATTGATTTTTTACTTTTTTTAACATTTCATTCCATAATATAATTTTTTTGGTATCAAACTTTTTTGCATTTTTTCATATTTTTCAAGAAAAAAGTTTCAAATTTTAAAGATTTTACCGTTTTCTTTGTTGCACATATATTACTGATGTTATAATACTCCATAACTAGCATAAAAAAGGTAAAAACCTTTACATTCCTTGTTTAAAGTTAATTCAACAAAACTACCCAAAATATCACGTGACCTTATTTTAAAAACTCAAATATTTAAAAAATTTGAAACGGTGTCCCTTCGGGGACATATGGTCAAACGAAAAAATACAGAGAAGATTAGCATGGCCCCTGCATAAGGATGACACGCTTTACAAAGAGATCTTACTCAACTTTTTTTTTTCAATCAATTACATTCTATGTAAAGATTGTTTGGGACTGTCTAATATGTACAATCAAGTGTTTTTGGTGAAAAAGGGGGTTAAAACATGAATGAATTTTAAAAATGGGAAACTTTCCAATCATGTTTTCGAATTTTGAATTCTAAGAAATTGGAACTTTTTTTCATTATACTCTAATTAGTTGAACTATAAGTTATTTTAATTATATCAATATAAACAGGGGAAATTACACAAATTAATATTAAACAAATTTAATCAGTTTCTTGAACTGAAGCAGTTGATTCATTTAAGAGTGAAGTAATATTTGCAGGTGGATAAATTGCAGTTAATAACATAATTAATTCATAAATTTCAGCTGGGACAGATTTTTGATAAATATCTAAAATTGCAGTTGGATCAGGATAAACTGATAAAGCTCTATAAAAACGAATTGCTGCATCAATTTCTTTACCAACAATTGCACTTAATTTTTCAGCTAAAGTAACTTCTTCTATGAAAGTTTGTTCCTTATTTGATGTAGATAAAGGTTCAGATAATAAAGATTCAACTAATTTCTTCTTTAAAACTTCAGTTTTTTCCTTCTTTGAAATTTCATTCTTTAATTTTTCTTCCTTTTCAGCTTGTCTTTTCTTTAAGTAAATTGATTTTCTAAATTCAGCATTATTTCTTCTTTGATAATCAAAGTAAAGACAATAACCGACTGCACCTGCAGCTAATGAAAGGAAAGTAACGGTAGCTGGATTTGCCATTTTTATATGTTTCTAAATATGCTACTCTAGTGTAGGAAAGAACTTCAAGAAAAAGGAATAGAGAATCAGGACTACTTCAAAGGCACAAATAATGTTGAACAAATTAGTAGGTGAAGAAAAAATGCCGAAATTTGTGAAAAGGGGAGAGTGAGTGATAATTTATTATAGGATGGTGTACAGATGAAAGTGGGGTTTATGTTGATTATGGAGGTATTTACATGGTTATAAGGGGATATACAGGTATACTAGTAGTATAAATATATGATTAGGGAATTTCATATGAGTTTGACTGATATGGAGTAGTCTTGTGTTGATTGAAAGAAAGAAATTAATGTGAAAAGATGTAATATGCATGAATTTCATAAATTTTTTTTGATCTTCAAAATATTTTTTTTATCTTGAACTGGTTCTGAAACTTTTGATTTAACAGGGAAATTTTGATATATTTAGGGTATATATACACTTACAAAATGGCAGTTAAGAAAAGATCAACATTAAGAAATAAAAGTAGTAAAAAAATTGGGAATATTACAAAGAAAAGTGTTGAAGAAATCACCAAGAATGATAAAATAATTGATAAAATTGCAGAAAAAGTTGAGAAAAGTATTGAAGATAATAAAACTACAAAATTTAAGATTAAAAGTAATAGTATAATAAGTAGTACGATAAGTACTGATCCTAATCAAGTTGGTATAAGTAAAAGTGCAATTAGAAGAAGGAAAAGAAAATTACGTGATCAATTAAGACCTAAATTAACAGAAGATTTATTAGATGCATTAACTGAGAGTACGAATACAGTTATTAATAAGGGAGAAGATGGTAAGGAAGAAATTATAATTGAAGAAAAGGTTAAATTAAATCATTTACCAAATCCATTAAATAAAAGAGGAGAAATGGCATTATTCAAGATTGAGAATGAACAATTTAAACAAGTTTTGAAAAATAAAGATTTAAGAACTGGTGGATTAAGTGCATTAAGGAACTCAATTTTAAGTAATTTAAATACAGAATGAATGAATATTTTAAATTTAGAATTTTTTTTGTAACATTATTTATTTATTTATAAAAGTAATAAATAAAAAGGGAAGATTTATGAATAAAGTAAAAAAAATGAAATAAATATAAAAGTAATAGTTTTAACTAAGTAAAATAGAATAATAATGATGTTAATAAATAATAAACAAATATAATTGAATTAATTGAATTAATTGAATTAATAAATTAATAAGATCTATACCACATTCTACCAGTTGTATCACTCATCATTTTCTTTTGTAATTGGAAGATACCATATAATAAAGCTTCACAAGAAGGAGGACAACCTGGGACATAAATATCAACAGGAATAACTCTATCAACACCTCTAACAACAGCATAAGAATAATGATAATAACCACCACCATTTGCACATGAACCCATAGAGATAACCCATCTTGGATAAGCCATTTGATCATAAACCATTCTTAAAGCAGGAGCCATTTTATTTGTAACAGTACCAGCAACTATAATAATATCTGATTGTCTTGGTGAAGCTCTGAAAATAATACCTAATCTATCTTGATCATATCTTGGAGCTGAAGCGTGCATCATTTCAACGGCACAACAAGCTAAACCGAAAGTTGCAGGCCAAAATGATGATTTTCTAGCCCAATCTTTTGCTTTATCTAATGAAGTAATTGCATAATCCATAACATTTGATAAAGGTCTTTCACTTAAAACTGGAGTATCAGTTGGTAAAGTATTTGGTGTAAGACTTCCAGAGCGTATATTTGATATAGAGAATGATCTAATTGAATTCTTTAAAATTGAATTTGAAATTGAAACTGTATTTGATTTAAATACTAAAGATTTTGATATTTGATTTAACATTTTATGAATTTTATATGTATGTATAGATGTTTTTATGTATGATTGTTAATATGTTATTAATAAATATAGTAATAATGGAATGTGTGTATAATATGATATTATTTATGATTGTATTTCTTAATGAATATATTAAAGTTTATAATTATAATAAATGAATTACAGACAGATTGATGAACAATAGTAAATAATATAATTGAAATAGGATATAAGTAAGATCTTTACTAGTAACAGTTAACGATATCTGTAAGGGAAAACTTAAATGAAAGTATCAAAGATGAATTGAGAGACGTTTGAATTCAAATTTAATAATAATTGTGTAATTGGAGCGATTCTGTTGGTTGGAAAAGTTTTTGTATTTTTCATAGTAGTAATTGAGTAATTGAGGGGAATTGGGAATTAAAATAGGAGAAATTATAAAATTACGTAATACCAAAGACGCGTCTATTATTAAATTAAACATATGTCACGTGACACAGACGCGACTATTAAGAAGGCTCATTTTTATTCTTTAATTAATTAATTCAATTAGGGCTCAGTTGATCTGAATTATTATTAATAGCAACTTTACTCCTTTGGCGTTTGCTCATCTTTGTCTTCTTCCTACATTCTTCTTCATAAACCGGACATCACCTTATTCGAGAGAATGGAATTACAGGTAGTAATTAGTTGTTGTAGTAAGTATATTTGAAATTTAGAAATAGGTCTAGTCTATCGATGAAAAATTTATAGTACTAACGAATTAATATATAAGGCAGTTAATTGATAAGTTAAAACCTACAAGAAAAGATAAAATTTATTACGAATATTTCAAGATACTCTAGAACAGATCTTATCATATAGTGCCCAATCATGAATCAATAGAGGTTCAAAGGTTCCTTAAAGTAAATAAATAAATCAAACTGACACCAAAACAAAACCAGCCATCGGGTAATCCTCAAAACTGCCAAAAAAGAAACGAAAAATTACTAGGGGAAATTTTCTATTTTTGCTATCAAAAGAAAAAATATTCTATTGTTTGTTTACAATTTGATTTTACTTTTTTTCCTTTTACCACAGCCACTTTTCAAAGGAGAGATAATTATTTATCGTATATTGTGTGCATGTGTTTCACCCCTGAGTCAAATTTCTATTTTCATTTAAATACTCTTGAATTTCTGCCTTGATCTGCTATTCTTCCAAAATGCTATTTTCACTCTTATTTTTACTACTTTCTTAAAAGTTTCATTCTTTACCCTTTATTCCTTCACTTTTTTTTATCAAAAGATAATAATGAACTTATCATTAATATACTTATTTTCTCTTATCACATTCACTTTATCTTCTCCAATAAAACTTCAAAAAAGAAACTCTCGTTGGGATTATAGTTCAGATGATATTTACGGTGTTAATATTGGTGGTTGGTTAGTCCTTGAACCTTATATTACTCCTTCATTATTTGATGCTTTTGGTGGTGAAGATTCAACAAAACCTGTAGATGAATATCATTTTACTCAATATTATGGTAAAGATAATGCTGAAAAAGTTTTACAAAATCACTGGTCAACTTTTATGACTGAAGATGATTTCGAATTAATGTCTCAATATGGTTTAAATTTTGTTAGAATTCCAATAGGTTATTGGGCTTTTGAATTATTAGATAATGATCCTTATGTTCAAGGTCAAGTTGAGTATTTAAATAAAGCTCTTAAATGGTGTGCAAAGTATAATTTAAAAGCTTGGATTGATTTACATGGTGTTCCAGGTTCTCAAAATGGTTTCGATAATTCAGGTTTAAGAGATACTTTAACTTGGCAAAATGATCAAAAAAATATTGATGTAACTGTATCCGTTTTGAAAACAATCGCTGAAAATTATTCCACTGACGAATACAAAGATGTTGTTATCGGTATTGAATTAGTTAATGAACCAATTGGCCATGATCTTGATGAAACCAAATTAGAAGATTATTATAATCAAGGTTATGATATTATTAGAGAAAATGGTGATGTTCCTGTTATTATTCATGATGCTTTCTACCAATTAGATCATCACTGGGACAATATACTTAATACTCAAATTGACCCAAACATTTGGGATGTTATTGTTGATCATCATCATTATCAAATTTTCTCAGTTGATGAATTAAAGAGAGATATTGATGATCATGTTAAAGTTGCTTGTAATTTAGGTTGGCAAGAAGCAAATGAATACCACTATAACGTTGTCGGTGAATGGACTGCTGCTTTAACTGATTGTGCAAAATGGTTAAACGGTGTTAATAGAGGGGCAAGATGGGATGCAACTTTTCAGAATGATTATGCAATTGGTACCTGTGATCATTTATTTACTGCAGATTATTCATATTTCCAAGATGAAAGTGTCAGATCAATGTATAGAAAATATGTTGAAGCTCAAATGGATGCTTACACTCATTCAAAAGTCATGGGTTGGATATTCTGGTGTTGGAAAACTGAAAATTTAATTGAATGGGATTTCAAACAATTAGTTTCACTTAATATTATACCTCAACCATTAACTTCAAGAGAATATTATAATCAATGTGGTTATGTTACTTATTGATTTAGTATTTTTCCATTAACAAGTTTTCATTTTCATTTTCATTTTCATTTTCATTGGCTGGTTTTCTTTGGTTTTTTCATTTATTTTACTAACATTACTTTTCTCTATCTTTTGCTCTCTCTCGTTATATATTAGACTAATTTGCATTACATTCATTCTTTGTATATCCTAACACGTGTATCATTCATTTATAAAACAAACAAACAAAAAACATTTGTACAGTATAAAATGAAAGTTTCATGGCAAAAAAGTTGATTTCACACTATCAACATAAAATTTCTGATTTTTGAATTTTTTTATTGTTACATGTCAAAATTGATCTTACAATGCTAACTTTTTATTACTAAAATTCTACAAATCATATACAGTTTTTTTTTCTTGATCATACTAAATACACAATAAATAATGGAATGTCCAATCTGTTTAGAAAATATAAATGAAAGTGACTCAAATTTCACAATAACTAATCCGTGTAATCATTTTTATCATTTTGATTGTATTGATTCATGGACAAAATTATCATCATCAACATGCCCAAAATGTCGAATTGAATTAACTTCAATTATTAATAAATCAAATAAAATTGAAATTAATTATAAACAACAAGATAAATTAGTTAACATGATTAATAATGAATCAACTTCAATTGAGAATCATTTAAATACTGAAAGAGATAATCAAATTGATAGTCATTTACATAATCAAAAATGTTGTATCTGTGATAACTTTGTTTTGATTAATCAAATTATAATTTGTCCCCAATGTTCATCATTATATCATCGATCATGTTCTGATGGTTTAAATTGTCCATTATGTGAAGAATGGATTGATAATGTTACTTCTCCTCATTTAACTAAACGTAGGAGAAATAATCATTTAAATATTGATAATGATAATGAATACTATACTAAGATTGTTGATGAACTAAATAATAGAACAAATAATGTACAGAAAGAAACGTCCAATGATACAGAGGAACAAGCTTGGAATGTGTTGAATTTAATACAGAATGAAAAAACTACTTGGGCACAGCCTCCTATATCATCTTCAATACCAGCAACTACAACTGCAGTTTCATCATCATCATCGTCAAATATTACTACTACCTCTACGATTGAACGGAAATTGAAAAGGCCAAATAGTCAAAAACATGAACTGAAATTAACTCATAATGCATTAGCTAAACTTGATTCAAAATTTAATAGTTCAAATAGTAGGAAAAATCCTAAAAATATACGATCACAAATAATCCCAAATCAAAGAAGAATCATATGCAAACCTGATGAACTTTCATTTATACAAAAATTAATTATTCAAAGGCTTTTATTGAAGCCAATAATATCAAGTTCTGAAATTTCTAATAAATTATCATTTGATGATTATACAAATTTAAATAAATTATTATCACATAAATTATACGATATTATAAAGAAAAATGAAATAAGTATCTCTTATATTAACGGTATAATAGAATTAGCTGAACGTGAAGGATTTCTTCCATTTGAGAATAGAAAAGATGTTGATAAATTTAATGTTTCATTCCATGATAATTCAATAGTTACAAGATTTGTTAACTGTAGTTGGCTAACGAATAATAATCATATTAATACATTAATTAATGATGAAATTACAAAATTTATGCAAGATAAAAGTAGGTAAACTGCTCATAACGGTTCATTAAAAAGAGATTTTGTTATATATTAAATATTAAATATTATAATTGTTTACAGATAAGTTGAATAAATTTCAGTTATTCCATTACCGATAATAGTTTGTCCTTCATCAACATATTTATTAGTGTCTTTATCTAATAATTTGATATCAGGTGCAAATAAAACTAACTTATTATCTTTGAATATAACTGGTGCGTTTGTGAATGCTATAGTATGATTCAATCGTCTCCTATATTTGATGCATTTGAATCTTTCATTGTTCTTACTATTACCATTTGCATTTTTATTTCCATTTTCATTATTTTCATTATTTTCATCATCATCGTCGTTATATTTATCATTGCTACCACCACTTGATTTATTTAACCTTTGACTTCTTGATGGGACATCAGTATAAACTCCTCCACTCAGAATATATTCTAGATTATCATTTTGACTCCAAGGACCAAAAAATTCAACATTATAAATAATTGAAACATTTATTATTTTCCAGTCCCTTCTTTTTAAATCTAATGCAAAAGTTGCATAAAATTTAGATCGCTTCTGTGAATCATAGAATAAATTCTGTTTCTGACTAAGTACTAAATTTCCTGTATCATCATGTTCTTTATAATAAAATTTTTGACAACATTTTAAACCATTTTCCCAATTATCAATTTTCGATTTACCATCTTTATCAAATAAATTTTCATTATCATTATTATTATTAACATGAAAAAACTCAAAAGTTTTCTTATCATAGTGAACTTTTTGAATACCTCCAATTATATTTATATAAGAACCAGAAATAAATGCTTGATGACCGCAGATACTCGGTATTTGTTTTATACGTGCAATATCCGTTAATCTATACCATAATTCAGTTTGAAAATCATAAATCCATGAATCATTTAAAATTGATTTATTATAAAGAATATCAAAATTATTTTCATTGACAACTTTTGTATACATTATTGATGATCCACCTAAAACAAATAAAATTTTATTCTTTAATGACGCAATTGAACTTGTATGTAAATTATTCATCGAAAATGGTGAATGTTGTGATGAACTTGTATTATTATTTGAAGAATTTGATGATATACTTGTAGTTGCTGATCTAGTCGATTTTGATTTACTTTTATCAATTAAAAATGTTTGTGGTGTAAATGCTAGATTGATATTATGTTTTTTCTTTATTGGATTTGGTGAAAATATTTTGACTTCATCAACTTTTTCACTATCTTTATCATTATCATGTTTCTTTTCATATGTAAAATTAAGGTCACTATTATCTGATGAAATATCATCATCTTTCCATTTGAAAAAGTTACTGAATACACTACTATCAATCAGATTCAATGAGAAGAAACCTCTTGGAGCTGGCCAATTTGTATCACTATGATTAAAAACACCTGTAAAATTGGAATTATTTGAATAATTAGGTAATTTATTCAAATTATTATCAATAATATAACTAAAACATTCATCAACTAAACTAAAATTACTGATTGGACTTGCAACTGCTTGATCTGATGTACCATTACTGTCAAGAAAAAAATCACATTTCCATAAATCATTCATTGCAATAAATGTAGTACCAGAATCATGCAACTTATAACCTCCCATGACAAAAATGGTAGAAGGTTCTTTATAACTTGTTGAATAAGTTTGTTTAATATTATTCATATTGCTGTTATTCACATTTTTTTGATCATCAAAGGTAGATTTATTACCCATTGATTTATTTTCTTCAATTGAAACAGAAACCATCGAATGACCAAATCTTGGAATCGACGTTGAGAAAATTGAACTATATGATGGATGAACTGATAATTTAATTTCTCTAAATTTACAATTAATTATATCAAATAACCAAAATTGATCATTTGGGATTAATTTTTTCTCAATTGTACAATGTAATTCATCAGGGTATGTAACTGTAGTTTCAATATCTAAACCACCATAAAACATAAAATATCGATTACTTAATTTAACTGCACTTGAACAAATCAGGGATCTTGGGGAAGAATGTGAAATAATAGAACTAACAGTTGCACTATTTGAATTCAGCATAAATTTATTCAACACATCAATATTCAATACCTTATCATCATTATTATTATCATTATTATTTTCATCATTATCATTATTGTTATCATTATTATTATCGTTATTGTTATCATTATTATTCTCATTATTATTGTTATGGTTTCCATTACTGCTTTTAGTAGTATTACTACTTGATTTACGATGATGACTATTAATATTATTATTATCATCAAGATTACAAACCCATCTAAAAGATTTTGATTCCGGCAGATATTTTCTAACAGAATTAAAAGGTTTTAGAGACATTGATTCTATTTTATTTTTATCCAAGGGTAATGGTAAATCATAATCACAAATCATTTTAAAATTTTCTGGAGGTATTTTAAAATTTTTAGTTAATTTTTTTAAAGTTTTTTCATATTCATCAGTTAACATTGCATTTATACCACCATATAAATAGACACCATCAGGCATATCAACAGCAGTATGATATGAAACACCAGCTAATGGTTGATCTGAGAATAAAGTTGGTAAATTTGCAAAACTATCAAAGTTTTGAAATTGTTCACTTCTATTAGTTTTTTGAATATTTTCATCATTTGAAGTAATTGCTCTATAAACTTCATGAGATTTATAATAATCAAACGATTCATTTGGAAAAAAATTGGATTTATTAGAATTTGATGTTAATGTTGTTTTCAAATTTGAAAAATATTGATGATATTTATAATTTGCTTTATCATATTTATTAGGATCAGATAATGGGACCTTTGAATACATCATAATAGTTGATGCAGGTTGTAAATAGACAGGTAGTCCTGGTCTCCGTAGGTATTCCTCCATTTTTGTATGATAATTGCCAATACGATAGACTTGTGTAATGGATCAGAATGACTTTGTGAAAGAAGAATTAGCAGCTATGTACATAATTGTGGATGTACCAAAGACTCGGCGTAAAATTAGGGTTGCAACTTGACACATTTTGGTAGCGATAAGGTTTTTCATCAACGACATATCCCACATTACTAAGGTTTTTTCTTGATATATAAATCGAACCACCTTACTACGGTCGTTAGTTAGATATATATATATTAGATATTATATATTATATAGAGAATAATTAATTGGTAATACCGTAATAGTGAAGGTAAGCAGATAAAGTTTTAGTACCTTCAATATAATTCGCAACATCAACTTTTTCATTAATTGAATGTGCACCATCATCACCTTTACCCATTGGTAAAAGAAGGACATTTGATTTTAATTGTTGTTCAAAAGTAAGAGTAATTGGAATTGAACCACCTTCTCTAGTTAAATCTGGGTCAATACCCCAAACTTTCTTTGTTGCTAATTTAGCAGCAGTAAATTCATTATTAAAAGGATCACTTACCCAATAAGCACCACCATGAATTAATTCAGCTTTAAAAGTATTTGGAGATTTTAATTCTTTGAATTTTTCATTACAATAATCGATAACTAATTTATCTAAAGTATCAGAATCGATATTTGGAACAGTTCTAATAGAGAATTTACCAATAACTTGTGAAGGTATAACAGTTTTAGCACCAGAACCTGAGAATGCACCTTCAATACCATGTAATGATAATGATGGATATCTCCATCTATGCATTAAAATATTTTTCTTATCTTGATAAATTGCAGTATCTGAACCAGAAGCTAAATTTAATTCATTAACATCAAATTCAATATCATTATATAAACCATCTTCCTTTTCAGTTACAGGTGCAACCATTTCCTTTATACCAGGTATATTAATTTCACCATTAACATCAACTAATTGGGACATAACTTTAATTAAATCAGTCATTGGTTCATGAATAACACCACCGAAAATACCTGAATGTAAATCAGCACCTGGACCTTTAATTATAATTTGATAATAATTACAACCTCTTAAACCATAAGTTAAAACAGGTTTTTTAGTACCAAGCCAATAATTATCTGATATACAAACAGAGGAAACATTTTTAAAATACTCATTTGCTTCTCTTTCAACTAATTCATCTAAACCTAAAGAACCAGATTCTTCCATACCTTCAAAACAGAAAACAATATTAACAGGTAATTCTAAACCTAATTCTCTATGAGCTTCAATAGAATTTAACCAACCCATAACAGGACCTTTATCATCAGTTGAACCTCTACCAAATAATTTACCATCTTTTTCAATAAGGGTAAAAGGATCAGAATCCCAACCATCTTCTAAAAGAGCAGGTTGAACATCATAATGACCATAAATTAAAACAGTTTTCTTATTTGGATCATTACCAAATTTTGATAAAACAATTGGAGGTAATTGTAAATTTTCATCATTAACAGGTGGAGGTTGAATACCTAAATCTTTAATTGTAATATCATCAGCACCTAAATTTTTTAATTCATTCTTTAAAAATTCAGACATTTCGAAAACTTTTGGTCTTAAAGTTTCATCACCAGAAACTGAAGGGATTGAAACAGCATTTGATAATCTTTGAATAAATTTTGGTTTTAATTCATCAATTTTAGCAAATAAAGGATTTAAAGTAGAATCAATTTCAGACATTTTATTTATATTAATTTTACCTAAACAATAATCTGGAATGTTAGTATTTGATAGAGATCTTCTTAAATTATTAAAATTATTAAAATTATTAAATTTTTTAGAATAGCTAATGAATTTTAAAGATTTAAGGAAATTAGAAAAAATAAACATACCCTGTTGGGAGAATAAAAGAAAGATATTAATTAAAATAAAATAAAATGGAATAAAATAAAATAAAATAAAGTATTCAACTTACAATAATAATCATAATCTCTAAGGACCCATTAAAAGAGCCACAAGAGTAATGGGCTACAAAAACAAAAAATCAATCAATCATTACGTAATACAAAATACAAAATAGACGGGACGCTGAGCCACCAACTTTTTTAAAACGAGGTCGATGGGACTATATTTGGAAATGAGGGGTATAAACGTATAAAGGTATAAACCCGTTTCAATAAGGGGCTCTATTAGTATTATTATTTATAATGGATCTCTTACTATATTACTAGTACAATTGTTAGCTCTATTTTATCATAACACTAGTGATGCATTTGTTCCTTATCTTGTGCATTAGTTTACTATTAGCAATGTACTAGTATGTGTTGGTATGCATTAATACATGTACTAAGTATAGAAGTTCGACGCATAGTCCCCGCTCCATTACATAATATCAATTAATCCGTGCACCCCACACACACATTATAGACAGATACTGGATTTTTGACTCTTATTTTACCGACAACTTACTCAATATGACACATTTTGTCCATTTTTTTTTCATTTTTCAATTCTAGTATTCAAATCAACGGTTTTTTTAGTTTAGTTTATCTCATATCTTTTATCTTTTATCTTCTATCTTTTAATTATTTATCATTTATCTTCTTTTATCTTCTTTTATATCCAACAAACAAAATGTGTGGTATTTTCGCAGCTTATAGAGTGGATGATATCCAAACTTTCAAACCAAAAGCTTTACAATATTCAAAAAGAATTAGACATAGAGGTCCAGATTGGTCAGGTAATGTTGTAGCAAATTCAACAATTCTTTGTCATGAAAGATTAGCAATTGTTGGTTTAGATGCAGGTGCTCAACCTATTGTATCACCAGATGGTAGATATACTTTAAGTGTTAATGGTGAAATTTATAATCATATTAATTTAAGAAGTCAAATTAAAGATTATCCTTTTAAAACTTTATCAGATTGTGAACCAATTATTCCATTAGTTCAAAAATATGATATTGATGCTCCAAAATATTTAGATGGTATGTTTGCTTGGGTTTTATATGATAAACAAGAAGATAGAATTATTGCTGCAAGAGATCCAATTGGTATTACAACTCTTTATATGGGTAGAAAATCTTCAAGTCCAAAAACTGTTTATTTCGCTTCTGAATTAAAATGTTTAACTGATGAATGTGATGAAATTAAAGCTTTCCCTCCTGGTCATGTATATGATTCAAATACCGATAAATTAACTAGATATTTCCAACCAAGTTGGTGGGATGAAAATAAAATACCTGAAACTCCACTTGATTTAACTTTAGTTAAAGAAACTTTAGAAATGGCTGTTAGAAAAAGATTAATGGCTGAAGTTCCTTATGGTGTTTTATTATCTGGTGGTTTAGATTCTTCACTTATTGCTTCAATTGCTGCAAGAGAAACTCAAAAGGCTGCTGCAGCTGAAGCAAATGTTGCAATTGATGCAAATACAACTCTTACAGGTGTTGATGCAAAGGGTAACCTTTCATTTACTGGTTGGACTAAATTACATTCTTTTGCAATTGGTTTACCAGGTGCTCCAGATTTAATTGCTGCAAAGAAAGTTGCTGAATATATTGGTACTATTCATCATGAACATACTTTTACAGTTGAAGAAGGTTTTGATGCTTTAACTGATGTTATTTATCATTTAGAAACTTATGATGTTACAACTATTAGAGCTTCAACTCCAATGTATTTATTATCAAGAAAAATTAAAGCTCAAGGTGTTAAAATGGTCCTTTCTGGTGAAGGTTCTGATGAAATTTTCGGTGGTTACCTTTATTTCGCTCAAGCTCCTTCAGCTTCAGAATTTCATACTGAATGTGTTAAAAGAGTTAAAAACTTACATTATGCTGATTGTTTAAGAGCTAATAAATCAACAATGGCATGGGGTTTAGAAGCTCGTGTTCCATTCTTAGATAAAGAATTCTTAGAAGTTTGTTTAAATATTGATCCAAGTGCTAAATTAATTGATCCAAAATCAGGTAAAATTGAAAAATACATTTTAAGAAAAGCTTTCGATACAAAGGATGATCCAAATGCAAAACCTTATTTACCTGATGAAATCTTATGGAGACAAAAGGAACAATTCTCTGATGGTGTCGGTTATTCATGGATTGATGGTTTAAAGGAATTATCAGAAAAATCAGTTTCTGATGAAGAATTTGCAAATCCAAAACCTGAATGGGGTAATGATATTCCAACTACTAAAGAAGCTTATTTCTATAGATGTAAATTTGATGAATTATTCCCTTCAAAGGCTGCTGCTTCAACTGTTATGAGATGGATTCCAAAGGCTGAATGGGGTTGTCATGAAGATCCTTCAGGTAGATATGCTAAAATTCATGATGCTGCTGTTCAACATTAAAATTTTATTTGATTATTCTTTATAATATTAATAATATACAATTTCTATAAATAATTTTTTTCTTAATTAATAAAATACATAATATAATTTCTTAGCATGATTAATTAAATCTTTGTATCAATTATACATCCTTTAATAAATTTAAAACCTCTTGCATCTGTTTGTTCCCTTGTAACAACATCAACTTTATAATCAATAATTTTTTCATCATTAATTTCATCAATTTCTTCATTAAGATCAAATTCATCTTCCATTTCAATATAATCAATATTTTGTTCAATTTCTTCAAAATCAGGTGCTAATGCACTCCATTTTTGTAATGGTTTAACCCCCCACATGAAAATTGTACCACTATCCATTCCATTTGCACAAACACAACAAACATTACCATTAATTGATCTAGTTGCCCAATGAACATCAATTAATTCTTCATGTGCACCTTCTAAAATTTGAACTAATGATCCCATACTTGTTTCCCAAACATAAACATCATGTGCAGCTCCACTACCACCCTGTGATGATGCACAAACAAATTCTCCAGTTGGTGAAAATTTAACTGTATTCCATTGAATTCTATTAACAACATCTTGATATTTTTGTTCAATTTCTAATTCAAATGTTGTATCTTCTTTATACCAATTACTTATATCATATTGTTTAATTATTCTATCACTTGAATTAACAATTAATCTATTAATTGGTACATTGTTTAACCCAAATAATAAATTTGATTCATTATCATAATATGCCTTTTCAACAATTTCAACACCTTTAATATTACCATTACAAATCTTAATATTTTTTATAACCTTTAAGTTTTCAATATCAATTATTTGTAACCATCCCATACTTGTACCTGTAATTACATATTTACCAT
This sequence comes from Pichia kluyveri, assembly GCA_030062975.1. NCBI lineage: Eukaryota > Fungi > Ascomycota > Pichiomycetes > Pichiales > Pichiaceae > Pichia > Pichia kluyveri. The sequence goes on along the minus strand of CP125793.1, from coordinate 607,230 downwards.
TGAAAAATGAGAAACAACATAGTGAAACTCCAATATTTTCATTACCTACATCAATATCTATAATTTCACCATTTTTAACAATACAAATTCCTCCATCAACTTTACAAACAATAACCATCCAATTATCCCATGTTAAATCTTGTTTAATTATATCAACATTCCAAACACCACCTGTAAATACATTTTCCCAAATTAAATTAATTTCAGAATTTTCCAATTCATGAATACAAATTTTCCAATCTCTTGACCATGATAATAATCCACAATAGTTTTCATTATAAATCCATCGTAGTCCAGTTATTGGCATTGTATGTGATTTAATTATTGTAGTAACATTATTTGTCCATGTATCAATTATTAAAATTGTACCATCTAATAATCCCGATGCAATATAATGTCCACATGGCGAAAATTGTAATGATGTTGAATGTCCATATGATAATGTCATTGTTAATGTTGTAGGATATTCCGCCGTTATAAATTGTGGATCATGTAGGGATAAGTTCATTGTCGTGCTTGTCAGACAAAGGACCAAGGAATCAAAGAATCAAAGGATAAATTAATGTTTTTGATCTTACACGTAGAGTGGAAAATTAAAAATAATTTAATCGGATTTTAAGATAACACAGTTCTTTAACGATAGCTAGAAAAATTTATTTATAAATACAAAATAAAATGAAATGAATAAGAGAGAAAAAGTAAGTTAGATTAAACTACAATGAACACTACAACCTTCTTTGTGCATGTAATGAATTATCATCATAATATTCATCATCATCGTAATTGTTATTATGATGATCATTGTAGAAATGTTCTTCTTGAACAGGTGATGATGGATGAATATTAGTAAAATCAGTTGAATTGATTCTTTCACCATAAACACTTAAACCAGCTGTATTATTTGTCAATCCACTTAGATGTGATTCATTTCTATTATGAGAGAATGGAATTTGAACACTATCTGATTCAAAAGGATTTTCTTCATGTGGTTTAAATGGATTTTTGGTAGTATCACCAATAACTGAAGAATCTAGTGAATCACGATCTGCATTAATTTGATTATCATTATTGTTAATATTACTACTAATTGGTTCAACTTCATTGTTGTTATTTTTGAATGATTTATTTCTACTTAATAATGATTTACCCCTTGATAAAAAGCCTGTAATACCACCTTTTTGAGTTTCAGAATCTGATGAATTATTTAAATCATTATTTGTAAACAAATTAGTTTCAGAATCTTTTAATTCAGGTGAATCAGCTTCAAGTTTTTGATTATGCATATCATTTTCCCAATTATCATTATGATCTCTTGCAACCATACCTAATTCAAATAATTCATTTGATGATACATTATCAGTATTTAATGATTGATGTTTACGTTGGAATGAAGTTCTATCATCTTTTGTTGGAGAAAATTTAGCATCAGGATTTTTAGAGAAAATTGTAAATGCAGCTAATAATAAAATGACAATTAATAAAATTAATGAAACTGCTGCATTCATAATAAAGAAAACTAAACCCATAACTGATGCAACTCTAAATGGTTCATTATAGATACCTGAGAAAAATGTGAAAAAGAATGAATTAATTGTTGTAATAACTTGAATGAAAATACTCAAAACATTTGTAAATTTATCCATATAAGGTAAATAATGGCACATCAAACCAAGATAAAACATATCTAAAATCCATAATGCCATTGCTTGAGTTCTACCTGATGATTGTGCAAGACCAACAAAGAATGATTTAACAAAAATATATGATAATGAAACTGCACAAAACCAATATTTTGTCGCATTTAACATTGTATATAAGAATCCATAACGACTTAAAATTTCAGGATTACCATAAAGTAAAGCCGCTGGATTACCATGTTCATCAATTGATTTTTTACCATATCTAATAACTTGGAAACATGCAAAACCTAAAGTTGATAAAGTTAAAATTAAGAAAAAAACTGCAATTGTGACAACTGCACCTGAATCAACTTGTGTGAATTCATATAATGATAAAATTAATAATTGAGGGTAACCAATGAAAATATATCTTGCTAACATACCTTTAAAAGTTGGTCTCCAATCAGTTCTATATTCAATATTTTTATTAATCCAATTTGCCTTTTGACCCTTTGATAAAGTTTTATTAAGGTATCTATAAATGAAAAAGACACCAATTAAAACATATAAACATAAGATGAAAAATGTAAAACCTGTACAAACGATTGATGAAGGTTCAATATTTGAATCAAATCCAATACGTTTAATACCTCTTAAAACAGTTAAATAATCATTTGATTCAACATGAGTCATTGGAATAAACCATTTAGTATCTTGATCAGCATCACTTCTTGGATTAATGGATTTAGTGTTTATAATTGAATCAATATTAAAATCAAAATCATCATCATAACCATAATCATATGAATAAGAAGAAGAAGAAGAAGAAGAAGAAGATGATAATGATGAGGAAGATAAACCAAATAATGATCCAATTTTACTAACAAAATTTGAATGTGATATATAATCTATTGAACGTTGAGTTAAAATTGATTTAACACCACTTGTTAAAAATTGAGTTGGTGTACCACCAGTTGCTTGAACAAACCAACGGAATATTTTTTGCATAAATTCAATTCTAATTAAACCCATTGACCAAGCTAAATTTTCTGCCCAAGAATTAGCAATCATTGGAACTTGATCAGCTGAAACCATTGCAATAATGACAACACTTTGAAAATAAGTAAATAAAGAAATTGCAGCAGCTGACATTCTTGAAGCTGAAGCTGAATTACCGAAAATTGATAATAAAGCAGAAATTAATAAACCTAAACCTGCAACAACAGCTGTAGCCCATTTAGCACCTTCATGAGAAACATTTTTACCATTATCGAAAGAAGCTTGTAAACAACCTAATAAACCATTATTTTCATCAGTTATAACTAATCTTGCAACTGCATCTAAATTAGGGAAAGTATATGCAATACCTGGAATTTTATCAACATAATCTTGTGAAATATATTCAATTGATTCAACTTCCATATGAGATGGAGTAATTGGACAAAATTGTTTTAAATTTAAATTACATAAATCAACAGTTTCATGAATAATATCAAAACCAAAAGCATAAACAGTTGCAAAAGCTTTTAATTTACCTTGAATTTTTGCAGTAAGTGAAATATCATAATTAATTGAACGTTTTTCAGCATCGAAAACAACATTAAAATAATTTGGTATAATATCACTATTATTTTTCATACAGTTAACTAAAGAATTTGAATATAATCTTCTTTCAGCATTTGTAACATTTGATAATGATAATATTAATAAAATGAAAGATATTATCTTAAAATGTAAGTTTGATATGCTATTAAACATATTGTATTGTATTGTTTGTTAATCTAATTTTCTTTGTTAAAATGAGTAACTTATCCTAAGATATATATAACTATAGAGCTAAGCAGGAAAGTGAGTAGCCTGATGAGAAGGAGATGAATGAAAGTATATCAGAAAAGAAAAAGAAAAGAAAAGGTGATAAAAAGACTAATACAATAAACAATCAGTCTCTAGTAAAACTCATCTAAGCTCAGTTACATAACAGATCAAATCAACAAGGTGAGGGAGAGGAAAAAGAAAAGAAAAGTTTTTATTTTCTTCATTTGGTTGTACGTAATCATCAACATGATTATTAATCATTTCATTTCATTATTTCATTTCATTGACATTAAATAACTTATATAATATAAAAGAAGTAGAGGAAGAAGTAAAGGTATAAAACAAACACAAAAAGAAGGAAAAAAACATACATATTAGAATCATTTCTTCATATCATGAACAACTTTAATAATTTTAGCAACAACATCAGGATTTGATAATGTTGAAATATCACCTAATTGATCTTCTTCACCAGCTAAAATTTTTCTTAAAATTCTTCTCATAATTTTACCTGATCTTGTCTTTGGTAAATCATCAACAATTAAAATTAATTTTGGTGCAGCAAATGGTCCAATTTCTTTACGAACTGTTAAAATTAATTCCTTTTTAATTGAATTTAATTCTTCTAAATTTGAAAAATTCTTCTTTAATGAAACAAATGCTGCAACTGCTGAACCAGTTAATTCATCAGGGAATCCAACAACTGCATTTTCACTAACTAATGGATGTTCAATTAATGCAGCTTCAATTTCAGCTGTTGATAATCTATGACCTGATACATTAACAACATCATCAACTCTACCTAAAATCCAATAAAATCCATCTTTATCCCTTGCACATCCATCACCTGAAAAATAATATCCATGATAAGGTTTTAAATAAGTTTCTAAATATCTATTATAATCATTCCAAATTGATCTTGTCATTGATGGCCAACAAGTTTTAATACATAAAACACCTTCAACATTATTACCCTTTAATTCTTCACCTGTAACTGGATCACAAATTGCTGGTTCAATACCGAAAAATGGTAATGATGCACTACCTGCCTTTGTTGGTGTTATACCTGCTAATGGACAAATTAAATGTGAACCACTTTCAGTTTGCCAATAAGTATCACAAATATGTGCTTTATTTCTACCAATAAATTCATTATACCATTCCCAAACATCTTTAGCAATTGGTTCACCAACTGAACCTAAAACTCTAAGTGAATCTAATTTAAAATTTTCAATATATTTTTCACCAGCTCTTTTCAATAATCTAAGAGCAGTTGGTGCAACATAAAATTGATTAACTTTATATTTATCAACAATTTCCCAATATCTTGAAAAATTTGGATAAGCAGGTGTACCTTCGAAAACAACAGTTGTTGCACCATTTAATAAAGGACCATAAACAACATAAGAATGACCAGTAATCCAACCAACATCACCTGCAGTGAAAATAATATCATCTTCATGAACATCGAAAACATATTTAGTTGTTAACATTGCACCTAAAAGATAACCTGCAGTTGTATGTAAAATACCTTTTGGTTTACCAGTTGAACCTGAAGTATATAAAAGGAATAAATTATCTTCACTATTCATTGGTTCAGGTGGGCAATAAGGATTATATTTAATAACTTCTTCATGCCACCAAACATCTCTTTTAGAATTCCAAGGTATATGAGAATTACCAGTTCTCTTGAAAACAATAACATTTTTAACATCAGGACAATGAATTAAAGCATCATCAACAATTTTTTTAGTTTCAATAATTTTACCACCTCTCATTGATTCATCAGTTGTAATAACAATTTTAGAATTAGCATCTAAGACACGATCTTTTAAAGAAGTTGAACTAAAACCTGCAAATACGACTGAATGAATTGCACCAATTCTAATAATTGCCATTAATGCAACAATTGCTTCTGGAATCATTGGTAAATAAACAGCAACTGTATCACCCTTTTTAACACCTAATTTTTTAAAACTTGAGCAAATTTACAAATATCTTTTAATAATTCACCAAAAGTAATAATTTTACCTTGATTAATTTCATCAGCTTCATAAATAATTGCAGGTTTATTTGGATTTTTAATTGCCCATCTATCAACACAATTATAACAAGCATTTAATTCACCATCAGTAAACCAAGCAGAAGGTTCACCATTATTATCCCTTAAATGAGGAGCATTAGGGATTTTAAAAGTTGTAAAAGGTTTTGACCAAGATAAATTTTCAATTGCCATTTTACCGAAAAATTCAGCAGGATTTTCAATTGATTCTTTATACATTTTTTCATAATCATTAAAAGAAGTTAAATGAGGTTTTGAAGGATGTCTTTCAAGGAAACCTGAAGGAACTTCTAAAGCATCAATATTCATCAAATGTTCATTCTCTAAATGAGTTTCTGGCATTTTGATAAGTTAAGTTAATTTAATTTAATATAGTATCGTATTGTTTGATTGATATAAGAATAAATATATAGATAAGATTATTAAAGATATGAAATAAAGGAGATGAGCCAAGTTAATATAAAATGGGCGAATGATAAGATATTTATAATAAATTACATTAAAGAAAGATCTTTAATACTACTACTACATTACCCCACATGAATAAAAGAAAGGGTCCCACCCACTTCAGAGAATTAAAAAAGGGTAAATCTGTTAGCTAATACTATAGTAATATCAAAGTAATATCAAAGTAAAGGTAACCTACTGTAATAGTAAATTCCAGTCATCCGTTGTTAAATTGTAATAAAACATGATGATACTCTTAATAAGAAGAGCCTTCTCTAATATAAGATTTAAACTCCGCTCCGAATCGGATGCCTGGAGAGAGGGGTTAGTATTATTCATAATAATATATTACGTCATCATATTATTTTTATCACGTGACAAGCGACGATGCGACTGTGATATTTTTTTTGGGCTTTTGATGGCTTAGCTTATTATCATTAAACTACTAAATGTTAAAAATAGCAACTTAAAAAATTCCTCAGTGAAAAAAAGAAAAAACGCGTTTTCTGCTCTACTACTAAGAGAGAGGCTGATTTTGTTTTGTATTTCATTATGATTATTATTATTGTGATGGTGATGGTGATGGTTTATTTTATTTTATTTTATAAATATCTTATTTTATCTCATTTATTCTTTTATCTATCTTCTTCCTAATCTCACTAGACAAAGATGATCTTTCGTAATTTACTATCATACATACTACTAATATCATTATCTATAAATTCTTCAAATGCTTTAAAATATTTAAGATCAAATACTTTACTTACTTGTATGGAAAATTCTGAATTTAGTTCAACTTTTTTCGATGTTTATTATTATCCTCATAATTCAACTGCTGTTTTCACTGTTGATGGTTCATCTTCAATTTCTGGTAAAATTAAAGCTCATTTTGAATTAGTTGTCTATGGTTTATCTGTTTATCAAGATTCAATAGATTTATGTTCCCTTAATTATCCAACTATTTGTCCAATTAGTTCAGGTCATATTAATTTAGAAGGTACTTATACAATTAAATCTGATTTAACTGACAAAATTCCTTCTGTTGCTTATACTATACCGGATTTAGATGCTTATGTTTTAGTTATGGTTTATTCAACTGATGATGATGATAATGAATCTCCTCTAGCTTGTCTTAGAGCTGAAGTTTCAAATGGTAAAACTGTTCAAACTAGATATGCAGGTTGGCCAATTGCTGTTATTTCAGGTTTTGGTTTAGTAGTTTCCTCATTTGTTACTATTTTAGGTCATTCTGCAACTGCTTCTCATATTGCTTCAAATGCTGCATCCCTTTTCATTTATTTCCAAAATTTAGCAATTATGGCAATGATGGGTGTAGCTAGAGTACCTCCAATTGCTGCTTCTTGGGCTCAAAATTATATGTGGTCTTTAGGTATTATAAAGGCTGATTTTATGCAAGATATCATTTATTGGTATGTTCAATCAACTGGTGGTGATGTTAGTGATGTTCTTTCAAATAGAGATATAATCTCTTTATCAATTCAAAAATTAAAACATTTTGTTCTCAATAAAAGAGCAATTACAGCAGCTGCTCCCTCTGCTGATGATTATTTAACTGATTCAACTCTGTATTATAATGATGAATATAATTTAACTTCAAAAACTTTGGTTTTAAGAGGTATTCAAAGAGTCGCATTTTTAGCTGATATCGAAATTTCAAATGTTTTCATGACAGGTATTATCTTCTTCCTTTTCATTGGATTTGTACTTATTTTCTTAATCTCTATATTTAGAGGTATTTGTGAAATCTTAATTAAATCAGGTACAATTAAAAATCATAGATTTGCATATTTTAGATCAAATTGGAATTTAATTATCAAAGGTGCAATTTATAGATATTTTGATATCACATTTTCAACAATTGTCTTATTATGTGTTTGGGAATTTACTCAAAATAATTCAAGTGGTTGTTTAGCATTTGCAATTATAATCTTTGGTGTTGTAATGATTTTAATGAGTTATGCAACAATTAGAATTTTCTTTGAAGGTATGAAATCAATTAATCAATATCAAAATCCTGCTTATCTTTTATTCGGTAATGATAAATTTTATTTTAAATTTGGTTTCCTATATGCACAATATTTAGCAAGAAAATATTATTGGGTTGTTTTAAATTTCTTTTATTTATTTATTCGTTCATTATTAATTGCAGTTTTACAAACTAATGGTAAAGTTTGTGCTTGTATTATTTTTGCAATTGAAATTATTCATACAGTTGTTGTTATTTGGTTTAGACCTTATATGGATAAACGTACAAATATTTTTAATATTTTCATTGCAGTTGTCAACTTAATTAATTCAGTCTTTTTCCTGTTTTATTCAAATGTTTTCAAACAACCTCCAGTTGTCTCATCAGTTGCTGCAGTCGTTTATTTTATTCTTAATGCTATTTTTGCATTAGTTTTATTAATTTTTACAATTGTTACTTGTACAATTGCTTTATTACATAAAAATCCAGATGTTCAATATCAACAAGTTAAAGATGATCGTGCAGCTTTTATGACATTTGAAAATAATGTTAATCAAAATAAAGATTTAGAATTATCAGCATTAGGTGAATCTGCAATGCAAGGTCAAGATCATGATGCTTTCTTTTCAAATAAAGAAAATGAAAAACCAAAATTATCTCCATATGAAATTGAAAATACAAATAGTAAATCACATCTTGAACCTTATAATCCTGGTTATAGTAATGATAGTATGAATACAAATAATAATTCTAATAATAATAAATTAAATCCATTTGCTGCAAATGATGATGCTTCAGTTGTTAGTTCAACTTCTTATGATAGAGAAAATCCTTTTAGTAATAATCATAGATTAAGAAATCAATTATAATTATCATTTACTATCATTTACTATTATTAATTCTTTACTAAATTTATTTAACTTTTATTTTGTTTGTACTTTATTTATTCAACGTTTATTACTTTCTTTTTGGTGTTTATTTATGTCTGTATATTTTTTATCAATATTAAATTCATTGAAAAAAATTAAAGTTTCGCATTCTAACAATTAATCTACATCTTTCTTTCCCTATGGATGATAGGAAGGATAGTACTGAGACGAATACCACTTGGGATAGTTTAGATGATGATGCAGTATTGTCATTTATTAATAAATTAGATTCTCATAATCAAATTAAGAAAAATAATGTTAAAAAGGAAGTTTTGACAGATATCGATACCGATGTAGATACAGAAAATGATGATGAACCTGAATTAAATGATAAACCTCAAGAAGGTCAAAGTAATGATGATATGTTATATGCTTCAATACGATCATCACAATGGAGTTCAATGAATGATTCAAAATTTATCAATTATGTTAACAAATTAACTCAATCAAAACAATTTGATACAACTATTGAAGTTGAAAATACTTCTTATAATGATGTTCAATTATTATCATCTCCTATATTACCTGGACAACGTAAAATAGAAATCGAGACAAGTGATAATAATAATGATGATGATGATAATGAAAATGATGAAAATGATGAAAATGAGGAACTACCATATGATCAATACGATAATTACGAAGATTATTTTGCTGAAAAGAACAGAAAACAAAACCTTCAAGGTGAAGAATTATCAAAATTTTTAAAAGCTAATGATGATTCAGGTAATGATTATCCACCAATTTTCAAAAATTGTGCAATTCATGTTAATGGTAGAACTGATCCCGATATTTTACAATTAAGGAAATTAATTTTATTATATGGTGGTAAATATGTTCATTATTTATCATCAAAACGTTCAGTAACTCATATAGTTGCAGAGAATTTACCCCCAAGGAAAAGAATTCAATTTGGTAATTGTAAAGTTGTTTCACCTAAATGGATTATGGATAGTATTGAAGCAAAAAGATTATTGGATTATTCGTTATATAGGATTGAAAAGTTGAATGATTATGGACAACAAATTATTAAGTTTCCTAAAAGAGATATAGTTGAAGAAAATGGGGAGATTGTTGATGATAATTTCGATGATATAGATAATGATCAATTAAGTCAAGAATTAAGTCAAGAACTTCAAAATACAGGTATTGATGCAACTCACCCAAATTTTCTTAAGGTGTTTTTTAGTAAATCAAGATTACATCACTTAAGTTCTTGGAAATCTGAACTAAGATCCAATTTTATTAATGAAGCAATTTTAGCTCTTCAATCAAAGAAGATCCCACAAAACTCACCACAAAGGATAATAATGCATGTTGATTTTGATTGTTTCTTTGCAACTGTATCAGCAATGAAACATAATCCACCAATAGATATTAATACAGTACCATGTTGTGTTACACATGGTGGTAAATCAGCAGATATTGCATCTTGTAATTATATTGCACGTCAATTTGGTGTTAGTAATGGAATGTGGTTGAGTAATGCAAAAGAACTATGTCCAAATATTGTTTCATTACCTTATTATTTTGAAGAATATGAAATTATCTCAAAAAAATTTTATCAGAAATTATTGTCAATGGATATTAATACAATATTACCAGTTAGTATTGATGAAGCATTAGTTGATATATCTTATCTTTGTTCACAGGGTGATCAAAATGTGGAAAAAATAGTCAAAGGTATTAAAGACGAGTTGGATAGTGTTACAAAATGTACTCTTAGTTGTGGAGCTGGGAGAAATGTTTTGCTTGCCAAACTTGCATTAAGAAAGGCTAAACCAAATGGTGTCTATTATATCTCTGATAATAATGACCAAATTGATGAATTCTTAAAAACTGTCGATGTTAAACAACTACCAGGATTTGGTAAAAAGCTTTACCAGAAATTGAACACATTTTACCCAAATAAGGAAGAAATAACAGTATCAGATTTGAAGAAAATTGATAAATCATCATTAATTAACACATTTGGAGCTAAAATGGGTGCAAAACTATATGATTATGCTAGAGGTATTGACGATCTATCAATTGATATTTTAAAAGATACTGATAAATATACAAGAAAATCAGTTAATATTGATGTTAATTGGGGAGTAAGATTCAGTACTGATCCCGATGTTGAAACTTTTCTGTCAAGATTAGCAAATGAATTGAGTGAAAGATTGCTAAATATAAAAATGATTGGAACGTCAATAACATTGAAATTATCAATACGACATCCCGATGCTCCTATTGAACCAACTAAATATATGGGAATGGGTAGATGTGAATTCACTTCAAAAACTGCTAAATTGGGTGTGGCCACTAGAGATTCCGGTGTTTTAGGTTCAGAGTTGAAGTATTTATGGAGGTTTATGAATGTTGAACCTAAAGAATTAAGAGGTGTTGGAGTTAGCATGAATAAATTAACTCATGATGATTATAATATTGATAATAAACAAATGAAGTTAAACTTTACTTCTAATGTAAATCTGAAACCTCCTATTACCAATAAAAGTCCATCACCAGAGAGTTATCATTCACCAGTTAAAACGTCAAGAAGTAGGACAGGCTCACCAGTAAAAGATGATCCAGAGGAGCAAATTGATTGGGATGTGTTCAATTCATTACCACCAGATTTACAATTAGAGATTAAAAATGAATTAAGAAGAAGAAAGTTACAAAGCTCTCCGAAGAAACGTAAATTATTTGCAAACGATAAAGATATTGCTAATCTTCTTTCACCTAAGAAGAAAAAACTGACAATGGAATTAGAAAAGGAACAATATTTATCACCACATAAAATCAAGGAACAAAAACAGAAGAATATAGTGTTTCAAGGTATTCCCGTTACAGATGAATCAAGTCTTTTGAAAAAATTAGTTGCTTGGATGGATTACACATTAATCGATAATAATGAGCTAAATGAGAATGATCTTGAACTATTCCGTGATTTTATGATTCAAATACTGTCTTCAAGTGACACTTTACGCTTTTTACGAATATACCAAACACTGAAACGAAGAATTTTGATCTCTCCCATCCAGGAATCCAAACAATTTAATAAATGGAATGAAGAATTAGAAAGTCTTAAACAGTTGATTGGAGAACAGCCATTATCTGATTTTCAATTTAAGTTCTAAATTTCTCTAAATAATCTACTTATTCTATATAACACACCTTTTAAATATCTTTAACGATTAATGAACTTGGAGCTCTTAACCCCCATTCAGTCCATGAACCATCATACACTGCAATTTTACTTGAATCGTAACCAGCCAATTGCATTGCACATCTAACAACACATGCGGTAACACCAGTACCACACATTACGATAACTGGTTTTGAATCATCAGAAATTTTATTTTTAAAAATATTCTTCAATGACATTGTTGATAAAAATGATTTTTCTGGAGTTAAAAGATCTGTAAATGGTATATTTATTGCATTTTTAATATGACCTGATGATAAACCTGGTCTTGGTTCAGGTGCTTCACCTGAAAATCTTGGAGCTGATCTTGCATCAATTAATGTATATTCAGAACCAATCTTATCATTTTCCACTAATTCTAATAATTGTTCGTAACTGACAACTTTAGATGGATCAAAAGTAGCAGTATATTCACTTGGTGGATAAGGAGTTGGTGAAGTAACTAATGTATTATTTACTAATGTATCAGATCCATGGACCTTCATAACTAAATTTGGATCAGAATGTGATTTTGTGTAAGATGGGTATGTATTCAGTATATATAATTTAGAGACATCATGACCAAAAATTTCAAACATCCAAACAGCACGACATAAACTGAAGATACCTTGTTGATCATAGAATAATAAATTTGAATCATTTTTGATACCTAATTCCCTAACCGATGATTCAAAATCTTCCCTTGTTGGTAACATATGTGGATATTTAGATGTGAAATCTTTAACTTTTTCAATATCAAAAAAGACAGCATTATTTATTCTGCTTTTCATGAATTCATGGTAACCATTTACTGGAACATTTGGCATATACCAAGATGAATCTACTGGTATTATTGAATCCGGATGTTTCTGATAGAATGAAGCTACACTTGCAGGTGCTACCAATGAGATCATTCGTTTGTTAAATGTATTTGAAAACTTCAGAGATGATTTAAAGCTTGTAGTCAACATTGATAAAAAAATTTTTTTCTTAGTTACTGATAAGAAACTGAATAATAATAATAGTTATATACCACTCTAATAGGGGTCTTGCCGATAACAATTGTCCATTTGAGGGTTTCGTATAAAATATTAGGAATAAATTCAAAATCAACTGTTACAAGCGGGTTTACGTAATCACTTGCTATTTTTCTTTGACTTTCTCATGTTACTGAAATGAAAACATGAAAATCGGAGGACTCACAGTAACTGCAAGAGGAGTGGTGTGTAAGTTTCTTGTATATTACACAATAGTGCTTGTATCGAAGCATCTATATTTTTAACGCACATAATGGACTATTCTGATATTTTAGGGAATGGAGAGGAGATGGAAGAAATACGTGATACTGATTTTGATTCAGTTTTGAGTGGTCAAATTGCAACTTTCGAAAATATGTTTGATGGCAAAACTGAACATGCTGAGAATGCCATTGATTTCAGTGATGAAGATGAATTAGCAGAAGAAGATGAAGAAGAAGAATCTCGAAACAAGGATAATAATGATGATAATGATAATGACAACGATAACAATGAGGAGGAGGATGACGATGAAGAAGATGATTTTATGAAAGAATTACAACAAGAAGCAATGGAAGGAGTGGAGAAACCTGGACAGAAAGAGGAGACTGAAATGAATGCTGTTTTAGGATTAGGTGTTCCCGGTCATGTAGGTTTGCAAGATTTGGATTTTGCATCAAACTCACTCTTAGATTCAACAAAACAAATTGGTGATTCAGATATCGAATTATCTGATGATGATGAAAGTGAAAATATTAAAGGTGAAACATTCAATAAAAAACATATTAACAAAAACGATGAACATGATCAACAACAAAAATTAATTAGTGATGAAGAAAGAAAAAAGAGAAAGGAAGAAGAGAAACGTTTAAAAGAAGAAAGACGTGCTGCAAGGAATAAGAAAATTGTTAAGATACTTTTCCCAAGTTTTGAACCAGGAAAGAGAATGCAATTACAAAAGCTTTTCCCAATTATACCATTAGAATATACATATCAACAACCACCACCTGTAACTGCACCACTATTACCTAAAAAAACATTTTTTGAAGTTGATGATGATGAACTCACTGAATTTAAAATGTCTACTAAAAAACTCAAAGAATATAATAAACTGAATAAAAGATCTAATAATTTTATGCCTGATGCTCGTATCATTAATATCCAACTTGAGGAAGATTCACAAACTGTTGAAACCAACGAACCTAACAAACGACCAATCACAAAAATTTCTTATGATACAGATCTCATAATAACGACAGCTGATTGGGATGATGATAAAATATTTAATGTTAACGATGAAACTATAAATTTACCTGAACGTAAAAGACTTAAATTTGAAGCAAGTAATTGGGAAGATTGGGTTGATGATGACGAAGATGTTATTTTTGAAGGTAATTTAGATTTAGATGCTATAAATCTGAAACTTGATATGAATGATCCAAACTTAATGTTAATTGATGATTCCAAACAACATCATGTCAAAAGCATATATATCAATAATGATTCAAGTATACCTACTACCCAAAAACTTTTGGAACAAAAGTTCAGTATATCCAATGATAAGGAATATGATTTATTGAAATCAAATACACAAATAAAGGTGAGAGCTACCATAGGAACTATGAATATAGAGCATGCTCTTCCTGCTATCAGATTACAATCACCATATTATCAAGTGAATCCTCCTATTAAAGAAAAAAGAGGATACCATAGAAATAAGTTCAACGTTAGAACAAATGTTAGAATATTTTTTTCTAAACCAAGAACTAGAAGGAGGAAGAAAGATAGAGGAAAGGAAATTTCAGAAATTTTCAAAAATTCAACTGATCTTACCTTAGGTGATACTGCTCCATTTTTCCTGTGTGAATATAGTGAGGAATATCCAGTATCATTGAGTAAATTTGGTATGGGTACCAAAATAATTAATTATTATCGTAAAATAACAGATGATGATAACACTAGACCTAAACTTCCAATCGGTGAAACTCAAATTTTGGGTGTTAATGATAGATCACCATATTGGAATTTTGGATTTGTTGAAAAGGGTAGTGTGGTCCCAACATTATATAATAAACGTGCAAGAGCTCCGTTATTTCAGCATGAACCACTTTCAACAGATTTCTTATTAATTAAATCTTCCGGTGGTGGTAATGGACAAAGATTTTTCTTGAGACCAATCAACTATATGTTCACCGTAGGTCAAGTTTTACCTGCTGTTGAAATTCCCGGTCCACATTCAAGACGTACTGCACAATTGTTGAAACATAGGTTAAAGATGATTGCATTCCGTAGACTGAATGCAAGTGAGCATACTAGAATTGCTGTTAAAGATTTATCTGAACATTTTCCAAATCAATCGGATATGCAAATAAGACAAAGACTAAAGGAATTTATGGAATATCAAAGAAATGGACCAGATCAAGGGTTCTGGAGATTGAAAAATTCTGATAAATTATTAGATTATGATAGAATCAGAAGAATGTTATCACCAGATGATGTTTGTATATTAGATGTTATGATGTCAGGACAACAAAAATTTGATGATTTAGATATGTTTAGAAGAGAGAGATTACAAAGTACTGATGATAAAAAAGATAAGCCTGAAAATAATCAAGATGAAACAATAAGTCAACAAGCAGCACCATGGAATACCACTAGAAATTTTATACAAGCAACACAGGGTAAAGCAATGATTCAAGTTCATGGGGATGGGGATCCATCTAAAACTGGTCAACCATTAACATTTTTAAAAATTTCAATGAAGGGAGGGTTTAACAAGAATCTTGAAAATTCATCAAAGGGTGGTACACCAATAAACATTAGTCATACACCATCATCAAATAATACATATAGTACAACAGCTCAACAAAGATTATATGAAGATCAAATTAGAAGAGCATGGTATAAACAAGCAAATAATTTATCTAAATATAGAAATACAGATAAACCACGTATTGTCGAACTAGATGAATTAAGTGATTCAAGACTTATGATAAATGCTAATAAAGTTGTTGATGAGGAAGTTAATGAAAAACCAAGATATATTAAGATTACACGTATGGTTAAAAACTCATATGGTATTAAGGAAAGAAAAGTTCAAATTGTTAAAGATCCAAAAGTTGTTGAATTATATGTTAAAAAGAAACAAGAACAATTATTACAATCTAGTGGTAGTGCAGACAATAATATGGTAATTATAACTAATGACGAAGAAGAAAATATGAAAGTTAAAAAACTTCTTGAAGAAGAATTGGCTAAATTAGAGAAACAAGCTGAAAAGAAGAAAAAGAAGCAACCGGGTATTACAGCAGCTAATATTGATAGTGAAGGTCGTCTTAGTGGTAAAGGTATTGGTAAGGGTAAATCCACTAGTAGACGTTGTGCAACATGTGGTTCATTGGGTCATATTAGAACCAATAAAACTTGTCCATTGTATTACACTATTCACAATAAATCCAATCCTAATTATATTCCAGGTACTGAAACACCCCAAGAGCTTATTCAAAGTACTGTTAAACCACAACCTGGTAAGTAATGTGTGTATTGATCTAATTCTAGTTGTATAAGTATTGTAATAGTAATGTATGAAGATATTACGTCAGCATAAATTTTACCATTCATGCACATGTGAGAAGTTATCAATTCAGTTTGACCTTTGATAAATTGTCGATCTTTATAAGATTATTCGTAATTGAACAGTCAAAAAGAAGTAACAATGGAGAGTACACGTAAAGCAATACGTGTTTTTGATGCGTTTCGTAAGTCTAGATAAAGAATTATATGAATGATGAATGATATACTAACTGAATACACTTTTTTAAAATATTATAGCCAAAGTACCACCAAGTGATACAGTTGGATCATATAGAGGATCATATTCAACATTTGTAACATATTTTTTCATGGTTTTCCTAATATGGGTTCAAATTGGAGGATATATAGATGGATATATTGATCATCAATATTCAGTTGATGAAATTGTAAGGAATACATTAGATTTAAATATTGATATAGTTGTTGCAATGCCATGTAAATATTTAGATGCAAATGTACGTGATGTTAGTGAAGATTTATATTTAGCTGAAGAAATTTTAAATTTTGAAGGTGTTAATTTACCTAATGCATTTTGGAATATGGCAAAAAGTAAGAAATCAACAATTACACCTGATATTGATAATGTTTTATCAAATTCATTAGAAGCAGATTTTGTTGCAAAGGGACAACGTCATAATTTAGAATTGCCATCATGTAGAATATTTGGTAGTATTCCAATTAATAGATTAGAAGGTGATTTCCATATTACAGCTGAAGGATATGGATATAGAAGGCCACAAGTTACACCTGAGGAATTACTTAATTTTACACATTTTATAAATGAATTTTCATTTGGTAAATTTTATCCATATATTGAAAATTCATTAGATGGTACAGTTCAAAAGACAAGTAATGGTAGACATACATATCATTATAATTTAAAAGTTGTACCAACAATTTATGGTAAATTAGGACATGAAATTGATACAAATCAATATTCTGTTAGAATGTATGAAACTGATAATAAATATTCACCAGGTATTTTCATTCAATATGATTTTGATCCAATAAAGATGTCAATTATTGAACAAAGATTATCATTTTTTCAATTTGTTATTAAACTTGTTACAATTATTGGAGGTTTATGGGTTATGGCAAGTTGGTTGTATAGATTTATGGAAAAAATTATAATTTTAACATTTGGTAAAGAATTTGCAAGACGTGGAGAGGAGAAAAAATCTGGTTTATTAGATGATCCAATTGAAGAGTATGAAAGTATCTAATAATGATTTTATTAATAAAACGAATACATTGTAATATTAAATGCCTGGTATATAATATATAGTATAGATTACTTAAATAAACAAACAACTTTTAATTTTAATAATTATTTTTGTAACAGCATTTTAGCTTCTTCTTTATTTGATACAGCAGGAACGAATTCAGTAAATCTATAATATTCATCATCATCAAATGTAATTATATCCCAATATTTATAAACCATCATATAACAAGCCATCATTGATATACTACTAAATAGTGAACCATCAACATAATGATTTAATTGATTACAAATTTTATCACTAACTGCATATAATAATATTTGAGAAGCAGCAAAAAATAGAGTTGATAAGAATAATGCACCTAAAGCCCACCAATTGAAAACCAATGTGAAGCAACAAATAAATATTTGAGATAATAACCAAATACATAACATTATTGCATTTAAAACAAAATAAAACACGAATAAAGGAGTTGTATGATTATGATTTAAACTTGAACCCCAACCTTTAAAAGTGAAAATTGAAATTAAATAATTAACTATGAAAACAAATATTGAACTAATTATTAATGATAACATTGCCTTAAATGAGCCATCATCCCAAAAATTAAAACTTGAAAAACCTGCAAATAATAATGACCAACAAGAAACTGCAAGATTAGCAATTTGGAAACTTACAAAATAAGCATAAGAAGATGAACCAGGAGGTGAAACACCTGTATCAATAATTAAAGTTGCAATTGTTTGAGATATTGAAATCCAAAAGAAGAATAACATTTCCTTACGAGCAACTGAAGTATATCGTGATCTAACATTATAAATTATCATTAATAAGACAATCAAATTACCTATATTAATAAAAGCGGTACCTACTTCAAATATTAAAGTATTTGCAATATTAATTGATCTAGCATAACAAGTTGGTAATATACCATTGAAAGGATAATTTGAAATATTTGAAGATGATGAAGAAGATGATGATGTTTGTAAAGGTCGTATTAAAGAGCAAATAGGAAGTGGTAATTTCTCACAAATAGAAGCAAAGTCTCCAAATACCATTTGTATTAGTATTTATTGGTTATAGTGTAGTATCAACTTACAAAATTAAATGAAATACAGATCAAAGTAATACCCTCTTTGTTCTAAGGGAACATTCTATATTACTTTTTTTTCATCATCGATAAATAATTTATTACGCGTTTGATATAGATTTTGTATAGATCTGGTTTGATTTTCTGTGAAAATTATTTTATTTTATACTATGTCATGAGAACTATTTCTTTTTTGTATTTTTTATATTTCACAGAAAAATTTGAAAACCCTTTCGTTAATTATCTCTAAAATTTCTAATCTTCAAAACAGAGATCATATAAGTTTTAATTAACACGTTCCACTCTACATGCAGAGAAAAAGCCCCAATTTGACTACCAACTACCACCCGCGCATGAAAAAGAGAAAATCCCAAAAAGGCAATAATGGAGAAAAATAAACTCGAAGCGACGCATAGTGAAGAAATTTAAATTTAAATTTAAATTTAAATTTAAAGAAATTTTCCAAATTTTGAGAAAAAGTGAAATTTCAGTGATTTTCATAATTATTGTTTGATAGTGTGTTGATAAATGATTGATTGGTGATTATTTATTTTATCGTATTTCTGTCTTTTATCTTATTCTTATCATCCTCTCTTCTCTCCTCTTCTTTTAGCAGAGTAACTATATAATGAGTCACGTTGATAAGAAACAATCTGGTTTAGCTAGAATCTTAGGTCCTGCAGTTGCTGGTGTCTGTGAAATTGGTGTCTTCCATCCAGTTGATACTATCTCTAAAAGATTAATGAGTAATACATCAAGAGTTAATACTTTAGATAAATTAAATACTGTTATTTTCAAAGATAAGGCAAATGCTCCAGCTGGTAAACGTTTCCTTTCACTTTTCCCAGGTTTAGGTTATGCTGCTTGTTATAAAATTTTACAAAGAATCTATAAATATGGTGGTCAACCATTCGCAAATGAATTTTTAACTTCAAATTTTAAAAAATCTTATGATGATTTATTTGGCCCAAAAACTGGTAAAGCTTTACTTTCTGCAACTGCTGGTTCCCTTATCGGTATTGGTGAAGTTATCCTTTTACCTTTAGATGTTTTAAAAATTAAAAGACAAACAAATCCTGAATCTTTTAAAGGTAGAGGTTTCTTAAAAATTATTAAAGATGAAGGTTTCTCTCTTTATAATGGTGCTGGTTGGACTGCTGCTAGAAATGCACCAGGTTCTTTCGCTTTATTTGGTGGTTCCGCTTTCGCAAAGGAATTTATCTTTGGTTTAAATGATTATTCATCAGCTTCTTGGTATCAAAATTTTATTTCTTCAATTTGTGGTGCTTCAGCTTCATTAATTGTTTCAGCTCCATTAGATGTTATCAAAACTAGAATTCAAAATAAAAATTTCGGTACTAATGAATCAGGTTTCAAAATTATCAAAAACATGGTAGCAAATGAAGGTATAACTTCATTCTTTAAAGGTTTAACTCCAAAATTATTAACAACTGGTCCAAAATTAGTTTTCTCATTTGCTTTAGCTCAATCTTTAATTCCAGCTTTTGATAGAGCATTAAAATAATTTTAATTTTATTTCAATCTGAAACAAATTTCTTGTAAATAATGTATTAAAATAGATTTTATAATTAAAAATTATATAGAAAGACATCTAATAACCTAATTCCATTTTAATCGAAAAAAAAAAGTAATATGATATAATATTTATTAATTAATTATTGTTTTTATAATTTATTTACATGATATATTTATATTAATCCTTATACAAATAAACTAATTATCAGTTTTAGTTTCAGTTTCAGTTGATTTATTCTCAGATTGATGTTCATCTAACAATTTTTCTGCTTCCTTTAAACTCTTTTCATTATTTTCTCTCTTTATTTGATCTGCTAATTGTTGTAAATCATCAGTAAAACCATTTAAATAATCATTAACTTGTTCAAAACCTGGACCTCCATTAACATTATCCATTACAATATTAACAATTTCATTATCAAATGTATTATCACTCTTTGTTGCATTTATACTTGATGAACGTAAACTTGAAATATATTCCCATGATTCATTTGCTGTATTATTAAATGCTGAATCAACCATTAATTCTAATCTCTCTTCCGTTATAGCAAAATTTGATGCTCCATTATAAAGTTCAAATAAACTATTTGCTCTTTCTTGATCAATCTTCAATTTAGTTTCTAATCTATTAGATTCTCTCTTTGATCTTAAAATTTCATTTTCTTCATCAGTTCTTGGTCTAACTAATGGACCTTCTAAATAACTTTCAACTGTAGGTGCAGTATATAATTCAGCACGTGATGCTTTATGAAGTTTATTCTCAAGTTCTGCCTTTTCTTCTTCAATCTTAATTTTAGCAACATGTTCTTCTATTCTTTCTAATCTTTTGACTTCAGTTTCATAAGATTCCTTCAAGTATTCCCTTCTCATTTTAGCATTTTTTATTTTAAATTGTTGTGAAATTGGCATTTTAGAAATTTCTTCATCAGTATATTCTCTCTTTGGAACCATTGCAGATTTTTTCAATAATTTTTCAGGTGTTGAAACTTTTGGTAAAATATAATCTCTTGAAATCTTCTTTGGATGAAGAATTCCATCTGCATATCCTGTATCTGTTGGTTTCTTATAAACTTCATGTTTGAAAGGTTGTTTAAAAATTTGCTTTGGTCTAGGTAAAAGTCCAGACTTTCCTGTAGCTTTCATCAATCCTTTAGCCATTCTGTTATATTTAATGAGTTGATGAAATTAAAGGGAATATGTTCCAATCTAAAAGAAGTAGATATCTCTTCCTGTCTTACTCTACATTGTATTGAAATACTGATATTTTTTCATGAAGTTGAACCTCGACGTTGTGAAAAAATATTGAATTTTGTTACTACATGAATTACTGAGAGAGAGTCCCGTCGTTTTGCCATTTACAGTAATTATTGTTTATATTGCATCTCTTTAACTGTTTCTTCTCTGTGTTTCATATCGTAATGGACGGTAAAAGAAGGGTTGTAAGTGAGAATGGAATCTTACAGAATATTGGACTACATAATGATCAATCTATACTGTCGGAAAGAGAAATAGCAGAACTAAATACCTCCATACTACAATATTTAAAACCAATTTTACAAAAGGAAAGGCACATTTATCATATTTTAGAACAAAAACTTATAGACACACAATCAAATTCATTACAATATTCAGATCTAATACCCAATGAAATATCGGAGAATTTTTTACAGAAAAAATGGTCAAATATCATTAAATTACAGAAAAATCTACATGAATTAGAGAATAAGAATAAAATTTTAGAGAATAGAAATAATGAATTAATGTCAGTAATTAATGAATTAACATTAAAATTAGAGACTAAATCAAGTACAGAATCATTGAAAAAGATAGATTGGATACCTAATACATTAAAGGCATCATTAAAATATCATACTGCATCAATAACTGCAATTGTTATTCATCCATTTAATCCATATTTAATCACAGCTTCACAGGATGGAATGATAGTTTTCTGGAATTTACTTGATTTATCTGAACCTATAACACAAATTAAAACAGCTCATACAAGTTCAATTAATTGTTTAAAATTTCAACCAAATTCATCAAATTTAATTTCATGTTCAAATGATCAAACAATTAAAATTTGGGATTTATCAAATATAAATAATTTAAATAAAACTCCAATGAAAATATTAACAGGTCATGAACATGTTATATCTTCATTATCTATTAACAAGGAGAATCCCAATATTTTAATATCTTGTTCAAGGGATCAAAATATTAAAATTTGGGATTTACAAACAGGTTGGACAATTGATAATATAATTGGACATTCAGATTGGGTTCGTTGTATTGATTCAGTTGGTGATTATATTATATCTGGATCATCAGATACAAGTATTAGATTAACACATTGGCCATCAAATACAGGTATTGGTTTATGTATTGGTAATACACAAGTAATTGAAGATGTTAAATTTTTACCATTAGAATGTAATAAATATTTAGATAATTTAAAGAATGATAGTAATGATACAGATATTGAAGATAATAAAATTTATGAAAAATTAGGTTATAAATATGCAGTTAGTTGTGGACGTGATTCTTTAATTAAATTTTGGAAATTACCAAAACCTGAATTTAATCCAATAACTGGTGATCCAATTGTTAATAGTATTAATCCATATGGTGAATGTATTTTACAATTAAAGGGACATTTAACTTGGGTTAAAAAATTAGAAATTCATTATAATTGTAAAAATTTAATAAGTTGTTCAGATGATGGTACTATTAAATTTTGGGATTTAACAAATTTAAATGATTCAAATGAATTAATTAAACCAATTAAAACACTTAATGAACATGGAAATTTTATCAATTGTATAACAATTGCTCAACCTAAGGGTGAATTAATTGATGATAATATTAGATGTTATTTAGCAAGTGGAGGTGTTAATCGTACAGTTAACGTTTGGGTTTAATAAAAAAATAATAAGTTTTATATTCACTTTCTCTATTATACAAAAAAATATACATTTTATATTAATTTTAGTCATTACATTTAAATTTATTTAGTTTTTCAATCCAACTTTTGGCACATTTTTTAGAACAGAATCTTCTCTTAATTGTAACTGATTTACTACCTTTTAGATCCCACCATTCTAAAATATCTGCAACTGATTCAATACATGGATTATTACATGAACCACAAGTTTCACCATTTGTACCAGAAATTAATGAATTCATTGCACGTTTATAGATAAATTCATTAGTTGATTCTTTCCAATTAAGTATTTCACTTTCTGAAATTAAATATTTAGATATTTGTCTTAATGCAAGTTCACTTAATTTTGGTACAAATGGTATTCTTGATTCAATATAACTTTGTTTCTCTAATCTATATTTTAATTTATTATCTGATTCATCCATATCTATTTTATTATTATTCCAATCATTAAAACTTCCATTATTATCATAACACATATCTTGTAATGTTGTCAAACTTCTAGATAAAAGTGATGCTTGAACTGATCTTTTACTAATTTGTTTATTACTCCTTAACCAATGAATTCTACTAAAAAATTTAATTTGTTTATCATTTGATAAAAAATAATTTGTTTTAAATTCATTTGAATATAATCTAAGTAAGTTTTCATCAACTGAATAAAATTTATCAACTGATGTAAAAGGTATTAATTGATTACCAGTGATTGCTAAAACTTCAAGTTTTGGTAAATTTAATATATTATGTGGTAAAAATTTAAATTTATTCATACCTAAATTTAAAGATTTTAAATAAATTGCTTTTTCAATATTACCTGATAATCTTGCAATTTTATTATTTCTTAATGTAAGCATTTCTAATCTTTCGATTAAAAAAATTTTTGGATTAATTGATCTGAGATTATTATTTGATGCATCAATATAAATAACTGGTTTAATTATACCATCATTAGTACAATCGATATAATTTTCTATATCACTTATTGATTCAGATAATGAATTTAATTTTAAATCATGTAAATTTAATGTTAAAATTGGATTTGTCTGATTAATTGGTTGATCAAAGAAATTTTCAATTGCTTTATTTAAATTTGATTCACCCTTTGATGAATTTTTAACAACAAAATAATTTGGTTCATCATATAAAGTTGGAGAATAATTTGAAGGTAATTCATCATTTTCAAGATTGTAACCGAAAACATGACCATCTCTATCAATTGCAAAATCTATTATATAATCATCTTTAGGTTTAATTAATATTGAACTATTTGATCTTTTCAATGATCTTAAATTATAATCATCATAAGAAACTATCATTCTTTGCTTTTTACGTGTTGGTTGTTCATTAAATGTTGAACCATGCCTTGACAGTGGATGAATTGATTTTTTCAAATTTGGTCTATGAAATTTAAATTCATTTTTCGATTGTGAATTTATTTGAGTTGGTGATAATGGTAATAAAGTTGGTGATGAAGGTATTGTTGGTTTAAGTTTAATTTCTGTATTATTCCCATTATTAAATGAAACCATATCATCAAAAGCATCTGATCTTAAATGATCATGTTTATTGAAAAAATCAGATTGTGATTCAATTATTGGTGAACTTGGTACATCAAAATTTAATTGATTAATTGGATCACTACTAATTAAATCGTCATTAGTGGGATCATTCATTGCAGTACTTGAAGTATTGTTTTCATTATAATTATTATTGACAATTAAACTATTTTCTTGCAATACAGATGATGAACTATTCAATGCAGAATAATAAAATTTCCCCTTCTTCTCAGGTATACTTGATGATATTCTATTATGTGATGGGTATTCATTATTATTATAATTGATATTGTTATTGTTATTGTTATAGTTATCTATTTCGTTATTGTATTCATTATTGTATTCACTTCTATTTCTTTTCATATTAGCAGGTGCATTTATATTATGATCATTATCATCATTATTATTATCATCATTATCGAAATCATCATTATTGAAAATGTCCTTCCTTTTATTTTTATTTAAATTTTGAGATGATAAAACTTCCAATGGGGGTACATGTTCATCAATACGAGATTTATCAAATGCAAATGGCAATAATGGGCCAGGCATTTGTTTAGTTTGTTTATCTAAAAAACTTGAAAAGAAAAAAGTTACAATAAACCATTAATTTATCAACAGTTCATCAGATGTTAATTCATCTAATAAATCGCCTAAAAGGGGAAAAAATTGGTACGCGTCTCTATTATTGGAGGGCATTTTATCGGTGATTTGATGGGTTTATTTAATTAATATAGAGGGTATATAAGATATAAGATTAAGAAGCATTTTAGACAAAGATGTTGATTAGATTTCAACTACTTTAGGACGAGTGAAGATCATTGCACATGTTAAACGTCTTCTATGACGACCATTTGGTTTATTATCTGATTGTTGACATTCAATTGCAGATTTTGGTTCAGGTATATTAATTTGATTATCATTAGTAATTTCATTGATATTAGAAATTGAAGGGCTAGGAGATGGAGATGGAGTTGGTTCAGGATCTAGATGAGGAATATGATATAATTTATTAATAAGATGAGATTTACGACGTTCTAATTTCATATTTTTTTCAAATTCTTTAGTTTTAGAGATTATTTGTGAACTTATTTTATTATTTATAATGTTAAATTCATCTTCAATTGGTATAATTGGATTAAAATCTTTTAAATTATGATGATGACTAATGAAAATATGATGCATTTCAGGACTTGAACAATGTCTTGATCTTATTATTTTCTTGTCAGTATCATGTTCATGTTCATCATGTTCATGTTCATGTTTATCATCATCATCATCATCATTTAAATCTTCGTAAATTGATTGAGTTGGAGATAATGGTAAAATTTCATCATCATTATCATTATCGTTTTCTGAATCAGATATAGCATTCTCTGGAACAAATGGTGGGCTTTTATTATCATTAATCAAAGTATTGGTATTATTTTTTAATGATTTTGGTTTATAATAAACTAATGAACCAATCATTGGTATTGAACCTCTATTATTTTTCTTAAATCTATTAAATATGAAATTATTATTATTGTTATTGTGGTGATGGCTATGATGAGTATAGTTATTATAACGATTATTATAATGATTATTATATGAATGACCTATCTGTAGTTGATCAATATCATCGAGTGAAGAACTTCTATAAATATGGAAATTATGAATATTATTATTATTATTATTATTATTATTATTATCTTATTATTATTATTATCCTTTGAAGTTTGTAAATCATCTAATGAATTATTATTATCAATAATTGTAGTATTAATACTATTAATACTATTATATTGCATACTTTTTGAATGGTCCATTTGAATACTTTGACTTGGACAAGGACTTATAGGGACTGGAGATAGATTTGATGAATCAGTAGATATATTATCATCAGCTACCACTAGACTGACTCTTCTTTGATTTACAGTTGATTGCATATTAACTGTTAACTTTGGTATATGGATCAATAAGAAAAAAAGTGAATGACAGAGATAAAACTTTTCAAAGCAGAGTAAATTAATCTATCAATTAATATAAATGATCATAAATCTCTGTTCCTGTTTAGGCGGGTATATTATTTTTTTAAATAATAAATTCCAGTCCTCCCCGCAAAAATATAAATTTTTCAATGAGAGTTGATTGATTATTTTTTCTGTGAAAGGGTAGGTAAAGTAATATATAATATAATATACAATGAATAATATTCTACTGTGGTTTAATTACTGCCAGATGGTAGCAATTGTATAAATATTATAGAAATCTATATGAGAAATAGCCAAAAGCCAAGAAAGGGAAAGGGTCTTGTGATGGGGCAAATTGCATATAATAATAATAATTTCTAACAAAATAAAAAGAGGGAGGCGCTCTTTTTTTTATTTTTTTTTTTTTTTTTTTTGTGGGGTGAGATTTTATTATGTGGTATTATTACTATTATTATTATTATTATTGTACGATAATACCGATGTTGATACAGAGTTAGTGGGCATTTTGATATAGCTGTTAAGTAAAATTAATTTATACGAAAATGACACTACTGATTATGGTAAGTTTGAAAAATATTTCTTATACTTATACTTGCCTTAATTAAATAATCATTATAAAAGACTCGATCCAAAGACCTCAAGCGAACTTTCTAGAAAATTTCAAATTTTCAGATTGAGTCGCTCATGAAGTGGTTGTTGTTGGTATCTAAACCTTGGACTTTTCCTCCTCTTCTTTTTTGAGTTTATCTGATTCTCTTTTCTGGTTTTTAATCTTTTGCTGTTTTCTTTTGACATTATCAACTAACAGTGGGTAATCCCCTATACATGGGTAAATCATATATTTTCATAGTCAATTGAGATATATCATTATACACATCATTTGGTTATTATATAATTTTTAAGGAAATTCCAGTGTCCAAAATGATAGAAGTGTCAAAAGATTCAGCCGTGATGCCTGGCAACTTCTAAATCACTATCATGGATTTTTCCATTTCTTTCAGCCATCATTAAATCAAGGATTGCTTTGGCTTCAGTATCATTTAAAATTGCATTAACCTGCTTACGTTTCTTATCTGCATTTACCACCGGACATTTACCTAGATTATGAGTATCACTACCACATTTCTAGCATCCTTCAGCAAATTTCTCTGGACAATCGTAAACAGCATGGTTTCTTCCACAAATAACACAATGTTTAGGAACTCTGCTTCTACCTTTCTTTGATTTAATTCTTTTATTGACCTTGTGATTGTTACCAGTACCACGTTTCTTATTACCAACATTATTGTTAATACTATCAACATGATTATTATTTGATATATCATCATTGGATCTGATACCAGCAATGACTTGTTTATCCTTGGTAATTTCTTTCAATACAGTATCTTTGTTTCTGATACCAGCAAAAGATCTAAATTCCTTATGTTAGCTTGCTTGTGGATAATAAACACTTGATAACCTCCATTTAATACCAAATTCTTCAGCAAAACGTTTTACCTCTGATGAAACAAAATTAGAAGCATTATCGCTCAAAATTGTCCCAGGTACTGGAAAATAACCAAATAATTGATTTATCACCATACAAACCGTATCCGATTCCATTGAATTGGTAGGAACAGCAAAACAATAACCGCTAAAATATTCAACACAAACCAACATATATTGTACCACAGTCAGATATTTCGTTGGGTGTACCCTCATACCTTTTACTGGTCCAATAAAATCAATGTGCCATAGCTCACCAAATTGTGGAGTTTTCACCTTTTGCAATGGTGCAGGCAAAGACTTGAAAGAAATAAACAAATCACAATGTTTGCAGTTTTTTAAAAGGACAATTGGAAAACCATGGAATTTAGCATGCCACTCAGCAAATAATTTCATACATTCATCAATTTTGATAATTGAAAATATTTTATTTTCATAAACAAATTTTAATCCATCATTGATTAATTGAAAATTATTTTTTACTTCATTGTAACGACTATCTAAAACACCATTTGATTTCAACAACATTAACATCCTTTCCAAATCATCATCAACCAAACCATTGAATAACTTCTGATTTCTTTTACTAAAAGGGTTTTCCAATTTAGCAGCAAATCTAGTAACTCTGACAGCATTGAATTCATCATTTAAAACATCTAAATTCAATTCCGGTTGTTTATCAACACAAAAACGACTCAAAAAATTAGCATGATTTTTCTTACTGGGTAAATATTTAATAACAACAGGATAAGTTGATAATGTCTCCAAAAATTTCAAGATTCGCTTTTCTAACATCGAATGTTTTTGAGAAATACTAACCAAAGCTTGATGATCAGTATAAACAACAATCTCGTTCGAAAGCAAAAGATAGTTGTTAGACAAAGCTAATAGAATTCCTAATAATTCTCTTTCCAAAACTGTGTACTTAGATTGAGTAACAGTAAAACTTTTCGAAAAGAAACTAATTGGAACCGATTTGACGTGTACAGTTTAAAGTTATTATAAAATTAACCTTTTCGATGTATATTTTTAAAAAGTTTATAGTTTATTCTTACATTGTGTAATACATTGAAAAATTTTATTTTTAACATTTTGTACAGTTGAAAAAGAATTAGCTGATCTAGCTTTTAGAACTTGATATAAACCAAAGGTTCCTAAACGTTGAAATTAAGTGATATCCCTTTTACCACCCATTCTTTGGATAATATTATAAATATAAGTAAACTGTATTTTTTTTCTAATATAATGTCAATAAAATAACTAAACATGTGGATTTATTCAGAAATAAATTTGTTCAGCGAGTCTTTAGTAAATCGTATACTTTTCCACACGCACCTCTTCGTATTTGAAAATGTTGACATGTTGGATCGACTTTTATAATAACAGAGAGGGCAATCTCTTTTCAAAGCAACTTTACAAGATACACATCAAATGACGGATCAAATACCTTCATTTGATTCTTGGAAATCTTCTCTTGTATATAACAATGACTCAGATGCAATTGATAACTCATACTTATCTGTTCAATCATTAGTTTATCAAAATTTAACAATTATTCATAAACATTTACATTCATTATCTGATAACACTGATTCAACTTCAAATGATCATCTTTTATATATTTACACTCAATTGAGCTCCTTTGTTGATTATATTTTAGAAACTTATCCTAAATCTAAGGAAATTAAATTTTTGTCAACAAATTTAATGAATTTACTAGCTAAATCAGTTAGTTATAATTTATTACTTTTAATGAAAAATGGTCATGAAAAATTCAATATATCTTTAATTGATCTTGTTAATAAATTGGTATCTCCTTTATTAGAAAATGTTAAGAAACTTTCAATGTCTAAAAATTGGTACTCATCAATTAAACACCTTTCAATTATACTTTTAAAATTTATCTTCACTAATTTCAATGGCTTCTTAAATAACTTGAAAAATTCATTGGTTACTTTACTATACAAACATCTCTCAAAAGCGAATGACTCATATAACTCTTCAATTGAATCAGGTAATTTTAAATCAAACTATTTCTCAGATATAATTCATTTAATTGATATCATTTTAACTCATGATAATTCAAATAATGTATTAGATGATAAATTATATAATAGACTTATCAAATTACATAAATTTACAACTCAAAAAAATACTTCATGTAGTGGTTCGACTAGTTCAGCATCTTCATCTTCAAAATCTAACATTAATTTAACTTCTTCAACATCTGCAAATTCTGGTGCATCAAATTCAAATTCAAGTTCAGTCAATCAATCTTCTTTCTATACATATCCATTGATCTCTGTGATTCATTCACATTCTATCATCACTTCAATTTTAAAATCTGATATGCATATTGCTTCAATAACTTCGAATAAAAAAACTAATATGAATGCTACAAAGTATTTATCGTCATTGAAAGATTATATTAATCAAGTATTCTCTGATATGGATACTGATCATAAAAAATTGAAACTTTCATTAACTAAAAATTTATCAGATTTACTTGTTTATACGTTCATTGTTTTCGGTTATAATATCAATGAAGTAGAATATGCTTTAGAATCATGTTTATCCGTTTTATTGAATGAGTATAAATTAATAAAAACTTCATCAAATTTAAAATCTTCAATTCTTGAAACGATTGTTCAATTTTTATCAAAAATGAATTTATACTATCAGACAGATAGAATTCAAATATCAAGATCTTCTTCATCCATTAATTTTGTTTCATTAAAGTTATTTGATATTTTAAACATTATCTATACCAAATTATTTGATTTATCTGTCAGTTTCCCTATCATTGAGAATTCGAAATCAAATAAAAAGTCATCTTCAACAGATTCAAATTCAGGTAGTTCTATTTTGATTGATAATTCCATCTCAATGAATTTTGCAATTAAAACTTTAAATCATCTATCTTTACTACACAAATTCCTCATCAAAGAGTTAGATAATGATGTCAATAAATTGATTCTTCTTTCAAAGTTGATTTTAGGTAATTCAAAATCAGAATCAAGTATTAAAATAAAATGCTTAGATGAAATCGTCAATCCAAATAATACAGATGAAGTTGCTAATGTTTGGTATGCATCGAATTTATTATCCTTTTCCCAATTATTGATTGAAAGTTTAAATGAATTCGTTTTATCTGATCATGGTAGTTTATCATCTAGTGATATCAATACAGATATTGCTTCTCAGTTGGTTCATAAAGTTAAGTCTCTTACATTAAATAAAAATTTTAGATTACGTGTTATTGCTTGTGAAACTTTAGTCAAATTGTTAAAAATAAAACCTGAATTAAGTTTTGAAATAATGAACCAATCCTTAAACAATTTGTCCGCATCTTTCCAGAATAAAACAATACAACAAGACCAAAATAAAAATCAACCTCAAGCACACACTTTTAATAGTAACTACTCCAACTCATATTTAATCTCATCGATATTGTCTTTTTCTCCTCAAGAGTATATTACATCAGATTTTATACTTGAAACTTATTCTTTATCATTGGATTATTTGAAAAAATTTAATACATCTGTTGTTTCCACAAACTTATCTGGTTCAACAAATAATGATTTTTTGATTTCCAATATTGATTATGAAAGACAAATTGTTTCATGGATTCTTTTACTGGGTATTTTCAACTATGTATCAAACGATGAGAACATGAAATCAAACTATGTTTTCCTTCAAAATGCAAATCAATTTTTAGTTCTTTGGAAAAACTTATTAGCTCACTCATTACCAAATGGGTTCCTGAAAATTGATCCTGCGGCTAAAACAGTAACTAACTTGAATGAAATCATGAAGATTATTGAAATCAAAAACCAATCATTAGTTTGTTTAATCACATATATTAGCTTTTTGAACTTAAATGATAGTTTATCTGATGAAGATTTAATAAGACAACTTAATCAAATTTTAACTAAAGGTTACGGATTTATCACAACGCTATTAAATGAGCTTAAATCATTAAAACAAATCCCAGAATATTTACTTAATTCTATCAGTGGTGGTAAATTGAGAATTTTTGAAGCATATTTGAAATTATTACCTCATTTAAACATCAAAAATGAAATCAGTTCATCCATGTTGATTGAAATTGTTGGAAATTTCTGTGATATTGAAAAGTTTAGATATCAATTTAAAGATCCTTTTGGTAAATATATCAAAACCTCCAAAAAGAAAGTTTATATTAATTCTATCTCAGAATACACAATTTATTATATTGATGATGGTTTATGGTATGGATTAACTAGTAAATTTAATAACTATAAAGTTGATGAGTTAATGATTAAGGATAAATCAAAGCAAGCTAAATCAAATCAAATTGAATCGGACATTGATTTAGTTCCTTTACATAATCAATTTTTAATTGAATCTCCATATTATCAAAGTATTTGTTCAAATATCAGTGTTTTCGATGATACTACAGAATCCAGAAGCTTTAACTTTTTAAATCATTCATTACTACATGATTCATTTTTGTTATTATACAATAACTCTTATGATATTGGTTATACTGATACTATGAAATATCCAGTTTCTACAGATACTATGACAGTTGATACCTCAATTGAATTATTTGCAATTTCATTTCCTCATTTATCATCAAAAATTCAATTATCTGTTTTGGAATCGATTAGAAGTTCAATTTTTTATCAAACCAAAGAAAGTAAGTCAATCAGTAATAACAGCAATAACAAAAAGGCTTCATCTACTGATGAATCTGAAGAGAGTAAAATCAAGCTAGAATTTTCTCTCAACTTAAGAAAACGTGCGATATCTATAAATTCTTCAATTGCAATACACAGTCTTTTAAATTACATGCTAAGATATAATTATAATCATACTGTTAAACTTAGATTACAAAAGGATGTTGCTAATTTGATTGTTGAGACTTTGAAAAATATTAATTTTGAAGATATTTATCTTGTCAATTTGAATTCAGAAAGTATTGGTATTTGTTGTTCATTAGTTGAAAATAAGGACATTCAAGAAGACGTTTTACATAATCAAGTTACAATTATCATGAACTCTATTGCTGAAAACACAAATCCAAACACTAGAGCATTTAATGTGAAAACATTATCACAATTAACAAAGTATTCCAATATAGTAAATACTTCCAAAATCGTCAACACGTTTTTAACTTTAGTATTGGATCCACATCCAGTGGTCCATGCAGCAACGTTAAACGCTTTAGATATTTTTCTTAATGGTAAGTCCAATATAGAAGTTTCAACCGATTTAGCTCATCAAATTTTAGGTAGTTTACAAAAAATATGGTTAAGTGATGATTTTGGTTTAAGATCAAGTACTACTATTGTTTCCAATGTCAATTTTAGGGAGCATAGTAATTCTGTAAACTTGATTGCCAAAATATTGAGATCATTAGTTAATATAACAGGTCCAATGATCCGACTATGGGATGATGATCTTAAGAGACAATTAAAATTCTTGTTATTTAATTTACAAAACTTGGTGACATTTGATTTTGAAATTTTGATGAGAGAATTTTTGAAAATATTTGAAGAGTTATTAGTTTATGACAAATCTTTGATTGATTTGAAGAATTACAAATTATTAACTAAATTATTAATTATTAACAACTTTAAGATTGGTGTTAGCGGTCATTCTTTAAGTAATTTACCATTTGATAATGAATATGATAATGAGAATACAATTGAATGCTTCCCTTGTACCACAAGTTTTAAATTATTAAATATGTCATTAGAATCTGCATTCCAACTATTTAAGTTAGATAACGAACAGAATGATGTTATTGATTATGATTTTGAAAACTTATTATGGCTTGCTCTTGAAAGTGATCCTGATAATGAATCAATTCAAAATATTATTACTATTTTAATGCAAGACTCGTGTGATTCTAGTTTGAATAATAAAGCTGAATGGTATAATAAATTGATTAAGTATTTCAACATCAATAAAAGTGAATTAAATCGCCCGCTATTAAAGATTTTTGAAAAGAGAATCAATAATGGTGGCATGTATTTCAGATCACCATTGACTACAACAACTGCTAAAATAAATAATGAAAAGAAGTCCAAAACGGAAAATACCAAAAAGGTTTCATCTGTGGATGATCCATCTGTTGATACTAATGAAGATAAGGAAACTTTAACATCTGAGCAACCATTATCTACAATGAATGGAGAAACTGTGAAAAAGTATAATACTAATAATGACGGTGATGATGATGACGATGATGATGATGAAGGTGAGTATTACTATAATAGGGGAGCTACTTCTAATAATGATAAAATAATTCATATTCTTGATTTATCGAATGAGCAAATAAATTGGAAATTCAAGCTTTTTATTCTAGGTTTATTAAATGAACTATTAACATATTGTGATTCAGATATTAAGTTTAAAGTATTATTATCTAAAAAGATTTCAGAGTTTGTTAGAATTTCATTTACTTCATCAGTTTCAAATTTAATTTCATTAAGAGTTTCATCATTAAAATTACTTGGTAAAGTTATTGAATTATATTCTGATATGAAAGATCCATTATACCCTGAAATTTCGATTCTTGATCAACAACAAGCACAAATTATGAGTACTATTACACCATCGTTTAATAAAGAGTCCAATGTGGAATTATCAGGTGAAGGTATTGTTTTAGCTTCTAAGTTTATTAGTAGTAATATTATCGATGTTTCCAAAACTGGGCGTATTATTAAAATATTAACATCATCATTAGAAGATATTGCAAATAATATTGGTAATTTATCAAATGATAATAATTCAGAAAATAAGGTATTAATGAAAGTTGGAGATGTTGATATTTTAACTAAGAAATCTGAAAACAAGATTAAGATGTATATCTTACAAGCATGGTCTAAGATTTTAATTTTGAATGAAGCTAATCATAATTCTAACGATTCCATAAATGAATTAATTGGTACATACATTAAAGTTTTGATAACTTTATGGGTTTATTCACTTAGAGAATTTTCGATGTTAAAATATGCAAAGAGTGAATATGTTAAGAGTTATAATTTAAATGAAGGATTAAGTTTAGAAATTTATGAAAGTTGTTGGATTGATTATGCTGAATCCATATCAATTACAATTGAGAATAAAGAATATTATGGATATTTAAGTGAAATTATGGGTGATGATATTAGTAAATTATTTGTTAATATATTTGGATTATGTTTGGAGTATTTAGTTAAGAAATCAAATAAGAATAGTTTAGGTGAAGCTAAAGATGATATCAGAATTTTGAAAACATTAAGAAGATTATTCAAATTACCATTATCAGTTAAAATTTTATTTAATGATTATATTTTCAGTGAATTTGTTGATATTATTAACAAATTAATTATTGTTGCATCTGATATACAAGAAATTGAAATTTTGAGTAATGTTGATGAATTAATAAGTAATATCTTCATAGATTATTTTGAGGATTTAACTGTTAACAATAAGGAGGAAAAATCTATTGAAGAGATATATTCTGATTTTGACAAGTTATTTGAATTATTAAGATTGATTATTAAGATTATCAATATGAAATTAACATTTATTAGCAAAAAGGAAATATTAGATAATGATTCAAATGGAATAATATTAGATGATAGTTATATCTTATTACTAAAGAAATGTTTTTCATCATTCATTGAAATGATTAGTTTATTACCAAAGCCAATTCAAATTGATTTATATTGTAATTTATTATACATGTTAGTATTAGTTCATGAATTTAAGAATTCACAATTAATTACAATTTTATTACCAGTTTATCAAAAATGTTTGAGTAATTATAAAGGGTTAATAGGAGAGGAAATTGGTGATAATAATCATAATAATAAAAATTTAAAGAATATATTCAAGATATTGAAAATTGATTCAAAATTAAGGGAAGATCAATTATTAGCATTTATAATATTGAAAACAGTACCTGAAATTAATGTTGATTCTGAAGATGTTGCAAAAATCAATACTATAATTATTGAAGGATTAAAATCACAAGAGAATACAATTCTTTCATTATCAATTCAAACTGTTAAATCTATAATTAATAATATTTCAAATGATTCAAATAACAATTCCTCAATTATATTCAAGGGATTAATTCCATTATTAATCAATTTATTAAATAATGATAATGAAGGTAATATGACTGATTCACGTATAATGATTGAAATATTAATGACATTTGTCAAAAAAATAGTTGATATGGGTGAAGATGAAAAGATTGAAGGTAGTTATGAATTAATTATTCCAATTATAATTTATTTTAATGTTAAGAATGGATTTGATGATTATGTTCATGATAAAATACTTGAATTAATTGAAATTAATCCAATTAATTTTAAGAAGATAATTCAAAGAAGTGATGATGAATTAAGAAGTAAAATTGAAGAATTAGTTAATAATGGTAGTAAACGTGATGAAATTGTAATGAGTAAAGAATCTCATATTGAATTAAAGACATTAGGTTAGTTTTGTATAGTGTATAGATTATAAAGTAGTAAATTTTAGAAAATAGATACGCGTAATAAAATAGATAACGACAGAGTATTTGTTGTGATGATGATAAATATTATGTTTTGTTGTTGATTTATGGGGGAATATTGATGTTTTAATGATTAGTTGGATGTGTTGGTAAGTATAGTAATTGTTGATGTACTTTAGAGGTGTTATTGTTGTTAAAAAAAGATTGAATAAAATCTAACGGGAAGTAATAACCAGAATAGTTTTGATATTTTTAAAATAATTGAAGTGGTAAAATTAGTAAATTTTTAATTTTTTAAAAAACCTTAAAAAAAGACACTAAATACAAAGGTTATATAATATAAAAGAAATATAAATGATATCATCAATATTTTCTAGCTAATTTAATTTCAATTGATTCAACATTACCAAAATAATTACCAAAATAGGAGATAAAACAATTTTTCAAACAATTTAAATTTTCATATAATCCAGTGAACATTTCTTTACCATTAGGATTTTTAATTCCATACATTTGCATTAATTTTCTATTTAATTCAATAACTGATAAGTCTTTTTGTAATTCAAACCAAGGATTAATTAAAAATTCATTTAAGAAATTTTCAAAATTATAATAAAATTCAAATCCATTACCAATAATTAATTTTTCAACTAATAAAATATCATAAGAATCATCTAAATTTTGTGAAGTAATTAAATAATCACAATTTACTAATTCAAATGGGATTGGATGTGATGAAGTTGAATTAATTAAATTATCGAATGAATAATTGGAGAATTCATTATAATCACCAATATTATTTTCATTTGATAAAAATTTTAATCTTTGATTATTATTAAGGAAGAATGAAGATGGGAAAAAATCTTTATTATCAATACAAATATTTTGTAAATAAGGTGAATAATTATTATCAGTTGTTGAATCTGTTAAATGTTTGAAAATTTTAATTGATGCAGTTTCATTATTAATTAAATTATTAACTCTTGAAAGGAAAAGTAATAAAGAAATTGTAATTATTATGAAATTAATTGATTTTTTCAATAATTTACAAAATGATAATGAACATGAAGATGAAACTAATTGAGCTGCTGATATTGAAATTAAATGATAAATTGGATACATTGATGAATCAATTGAAGGATTTTGAAATGAATAAAATGTAATATAAATAATTAATGGTAATTTATAGATAAATAATTGATATTTATTAAAACCTGATAATAAATTAATTAATGCCAAAATGAATAAAATATTTTGATTTAATAATAAATTTTCAATATAATAAATATTAAAATTTGATAATTTAAATAATGATAATGAATTATATGAGATATAAGTTATTTTTGAATAAAATAATGAATCAATTTGTGAAATAAAGAAAGCAATAAAGAAAATACAACTTAAAGTTGATAATGAATAAATCATAAAAGTTTTAGATTTACTAAAATTATTCTTTAAAACTGATTTTGGTGAATAAATCAATGAATTAATTAGAATATATGATGAGAATGGTAAAATTAATAAAATTGCAGATGGATAAGTTGAAAAAGTTGCAATTGAAATTAAAATTGTTGCAATTGTATAATATTTATTAATTAAAGGAATTGAAATTCTGTAAAGGTTAAGTAAAATATTTGTTCTTGAGGATAAATCATCAACATTTTCATTTTTATTTTTATTTTCAATTTTATTTTCAAGGGATAATAATTCATCATCAATACTTTTAATAAATTTTTCAGTATTAAAATAAGCAATTATATAATTAGTTGAAACGATTGATAATAATAGAGCAATTGAATTAGGTAAAATTGAAACAGATGCTTGATACATACCAGGATTTAATAATTGGAAAAATAAAAACCAATATTTAATATTTTTATTTAAGAATTTTAAAGTTTTAGATAATTTAATTTCTGCAATTGTGAATAAAATTGATAAAATAATTCTAATTAAATAAATGAAAACATAAGGTTGTAAATTTAAAAATTTCAAAGGGTAACTGAATAATGAGAATGGAATTAAATAAACATATGAACCAGATGAATTAATTGGATCATAGATAATTGATTGTTTACCAAATAATCTAATTAAGAAATTTAGGGGTTCCCAATAATTATAAATTTCAATTGAATCATTCAAGGGAGCATAAATAGCTGCATGAAGACGAGCAGTTAATAGAGCGGTGTTAAGAACGTAATCCATTTCCTTTTAGCTGTTTAAAGGGAGGAACTGTAGATTGATTTGTTATAAACACTTGTTCCAATTGATCAATATTGATATCAATAATAATAATAATAAATTTCATGTTAGCGACGATGCGTCGATTGGTGTGGGGAAGTTATTATTATAGTATTAGTATAAGATAGTGAAGTATAGTGAAGTATAAGATACAATATAGAGAGAATAGATACAATCACTACAATGGAATAGAACATTTGTATTGAATAATAAATAACTATAAGTGTATAAAAGAATTAGAATAAGAGTAAGGGTTAAGGAGTACTTGATTAGTTATATCTATCCTTTGAATTTGCATTCCAGAAGAGACCATCTTTATCAACTTGTTTACCAACAAGAACAGTATTTGGAGGATGAAATTCATTTTTATCACTATAAGTATGTTTAACTTCCCACCAAGGTACATCTTTCATAATTTCAGCTTCTCTATTATAATAAGCTAATGATCTTCTTAAAATATCCCTATCTTGTTCAGCTTGTAAAAGTGGTAATAAATTAATTCTAGCTTGAAGTTTCTCCCTAGAAATTTCTTGTTGTTCTCTATTACCTTGAATAATTTTATAAAATCCGTAGGATGACATTGTAATTAACATACCAAGCCAAATAGTTGGTCTAAAACCTCTTGAAGGAATATTTCTCTTCCATTGGATCTTGTCATAACCCTGAACAGGTGGTAAGTCTTGATGATGTGCCATTGGATATGTGAAGTGTATTATATAAATAATAAGATACCATCCAATAGTAATAATATACCTTATACCAATGAAAATTTAAAATCAACTTTCCCTCACTAAATAAAATGTAAAATAATTTACTTTATTATGGTGTACGAGTGTCTGATAGGCATTGTATATTCCGATGTCTTATTATCAGATGATTATCTTAATGACTTTACAAGACACTCTCTTTTATTGGCAATGACAGTTAAATTAACAACTAAGGAACAAATCAATTCATTATTAGACAAATACGATACTTTCCTATTTGATTGTGATGGTGTGGTTTGGATTGGTAATGAATTATTACCTTCCGTCAAGGAAACAATGGAATTATTACAACAACATGATAAAAAATTAATATTTGTTAGTAATAATAGTACAAAATCTCGTAATGATTATATTCATAAATTAAATAATTTTGGTATTTTCAATATTAATGTTGATCAAATTGTTAATTCTGCTTATTCAACTGCAACTTATATTGAAAAAGTTTTAAAATTATCTAAAACTGATGGTAAAAAAATTTGGGTTTTAGGTCAAAGTGGTATTACTGATGAATTAAATAATAAAGGTTATCAAACAATGACATTTGATGATTTAACCAAAAAATTCCCTCATGATGAATTAACAATGGATAATATTGATAATTTAATTTTCAAAGATGAAATTAATTGTGTTGTTGTTGGATTAGATTTTAATACAAATTATTTAAAAGTTGGTATTACAATGCAATATTTATTAGATAATAATATCCCATTTATTGCAACTAATATTGATTCAACTTTCCCATTTAAAAATACTAAATTACCCGGTGCTGGTTCAATTGTTGAAATTGTTAAATTTGCTTCAAATAGAGAACCAAATGCAATTTGTGGTAAACCAAATAATGGTATGATGGATTCAATTTTAATTAGTAATAATTTACAAAAGGATAAAACTTTAATGATTGGTGATAGAATTAATACTGATATGAAATTTGGTTTTAATAATCAAATTGATACTTTATTAGTACTAACAGGTATTGAAACTGAAGAAAGAGCTTTAAATGAAAAAATTATTACTTATTATACTAATAAACTTGGTGATATTTATGATTTATCAAAATAATAATTATATAGATTATTTATTAAATATAGATTATTAAATTATTAAATTATAATATATTATACATCCGAGCTTATATTATTATTTAAATATATTGAAACGTTTATTGCAATTACAATTAAACTTTATCTAATTACTATACTATTGAAGATGTCTAATTGTGCAAAATTCCCAAAGATATTAATGATTCAATTTCAATATATTAATACATTTATCAGAATTTGGTAACTAGATGGGAGAAATCAATAGGTTATTAGGTGGTGTCAAATTGTCTAAGCAAATTGCTAATCATGTTGAGGCAAAAATTAAAACTAATCGTAACAGTGTTCATGTTGTTGCTAGAATTCTAGAAAAATTAAAGATTCCGGTCAATGATACCATGATGCATTTCAAGTTAAATGAAATCAATGCTAACGATTATTGATATCGTTAGAATCAAACAAACTATTGAATTCATTCTCGTTGGTTTAGAAATATCTCAAACCCCATTCAATGAAAAAGTCAGTTGTGAAATCATTATTAATTCAGGCAAGCTTCCACAATATTTTATTACCACATGGAGAACATCAAAGGAAGATTATAACCTATCTCAACTTTACCATTCAATTGAACAATTGATTGTTGATATTAACCGAGTTGAGAAAACAAAAGGTATGAAACAAATAAATAATATCACTCACCATAAGGAAAATCATGGAAATTATGTTAGATCTAAGTAGTGTAGATATTGTAGACTTTAATCCCACAATACAAGAGATTGCAGAAAACTAAAGGCTAAAAATGAAGCCTAGTGATCAAGTGTATAGTACTATTAAGTACTAATACCACTTGATGGTAAAAGAAGAAGAAGAAGAAGAAGAGTGAAAAGAAAGAGTGAAAATTTTAATTTTAATAATGATGTAATGACATAATATAATAAATTTCGCTCTTATAAAAGTAAAAGTTGGTATTGATGGATGTGTTTCGTATATAGTAGTTCTTTATAATAGTATAGTATAGTATAGTATAGTATAGTATAGTATAGTATAGTATAATGTCAGTAACACAGGAAACATTAGAGACTAGTGAATTAATTAATTGGACAATTTTTCAAGAATTATTATTAATGGATGAAGATGAAGAAGGATTTGCATTAAGTTTAGTTGAAACATTTGTACAACAAGCAAATGAAACATTTATTAAAATTGAAGAATTAATAAATTCTAATAATATAAATGATGAAACTTTGGAGAAATTATCACAATTAGGACATTATTTAAAGGGATCAGCTGCAGCATTAGGATTAAGGAAAGTTCAAGAACAATGTGAAAGAAT
The DNA here is from genome assembly GCA_030062975.1 of Pichia kluyveri. Taxonomy (NCBI): domain Eukaryota; kingdom Fungi; phylum Ascomycota; class Pichiomycetes; order Pichiales; family Pichiaceae; genus Pichia; species Pichia kluyveri. The sequence continues at coordinate 564,910 of CP125793.1, read as the reverse complement.
TCAAAATTATGGTAAAAAGGATTCATTTGATAATAATGAAATTGCCAATAATGCAAGGGATAATAATGATTGGATTAAATGTGTTAATGAAGCATATAGGGAAACTAGAATTAATTTTGATAAAAGTAAATTATTACTGTCACAATATTTCCAATCAGAATTATAATCATGGAAAGGGGAGTTAGGTATAATGTATGTATGTATGTATGTATTTTAATTTAATAATATATAATTATAAAATAATATAAAATAGTATTATAGTATTATTAATTATTATTCTTTTCTTTAATATTATTCTCTATAAAGGAATAAACCAATATAAGAGAGAAAGATAATATACCAAAATATATACAGATAGTATTTAATTGATTATCTGATATCATTGATTGATGTAAAGATAGTTGTATAATAAGTGATATTTATATCAAGAGATAATACCTTATTCCAATACAAACAAGTAACGTGTACTCTAAAAAGAGTCTATAATAAATTTAATAAATATACAGTCCCATCGACGTAAATTATTACGTAATATAATAATCATACACGGAGTACCGGAGTATTTAAAAATACCACATTATTTTAATTTGTTAATTTTTAACTTAATATGGTAATTTTAACCATTAAATAGCTTTCCAATTTAATTACTGTCTTTTCTTTCTCTTGCTTTCTCTTCTTTCTTTTACTTTCTCTTACTTTTCTCTTACTTCTCTTTACAACAACACACTCTCTCAATATGTCTAGAAAATTAACTTTCATTCCAGGTCCAATTGAATTCTCTGATAATGTCCTTAATGCAATGTCAACCCCTTCTCAAGCTCATACTTCTCCGGAATTTATTAAAGTTTTCCAGTCTGCTTTAATTAAAACTAGGAAAATGTTTGATTCTTCACCAGATTCTCAATCTCAACCTTTCATTTTATCTGGTTCTGGTACTTTAGGTTGGGATTTATGTGGTGCTAATTTTATCTCTTCTCCAAATGATAATATCCTTGTTTTATCAACTGGTTTCTTCTCAGATTCTTTCGCTAATTGTCTTAAAATTTATTCAAATAATGTTGATATAATTGAACCTGAAAATTTTGGAGATTCAACTAATTTATCTACTCTTGAAAATAAATTATCGGAAAAATCTTATCATTTAATTACAATTACTCAAACTGATACTTCCTCTGGTGTTTTACAAAATATTGAAGAAATTTCAAAAATTATTAAGAAAATCCAACCAAATGCTCTTATAGTTGTTGATGCTGTCTGTGCAACTGCTTGTGAAACTTTAAAATTCGATGCTTGGGGCATTGATTATGTTTTAACTGCTTCTCAAAAAGCTGTCGGTGTACCTGCTGGTTTATCAATTTCAATTGCTTCTAAAAGAGCAATTGATATTGCAATTAATAAGTCAAAACCTCATGCTTTCTTTACTGATATTAAAAGATGGTTACCAATTATGAAAGCTTATGAATCTGGTAATGGTGCTTATTTTGCAACTCCTGCAGTTCAATTAGTTCATGCTCTTAATGTTTCATTAGATGAATTATTATCAATTAATGATGGTACAATTGATGAAAGAATTTATTTACATAAATTAGCTTCTGATGAATTTAAAAATAAATTAATTAATCAATTAGGTTTAAAATTAGTTCCAAATTCTTTAGATATTGCAGCTCATGGTTTATCAGTTATTTATTATCCTAATAATATTAAAGGTTCTGATTTATTATCCAAAATGGCAGAAAATGGCTTCACTATCGCTTCAGGTATTTATAAAGATTATAAAGATAAATATTTTAGAATTGGTCATATGGGTGTATCAGCAATTGGTGAAAGAAAGGATGAATTAAATCAATGTTTTGAAGCTCTTAAATTATCATTATCTCAATTAGGTTATGAAAATTAATATCGTAAAGTAATATTATATAGATTACAAAATAAATACACACTAATTCATTATCATTAACATTTCATTTTTATTATTTGAATTTAATTGTGGGAAATTATTCCTCTCTAAAAATGTACTTAATTCACCTAATGTAAAATCAGGATATAAATTTAAAAAATTTTCTAATTTTGATTGAAATTTTTCAGAAAGTAAAGTAAATTTATTTAAACCTTTAAATAATAAAATTAATAAAAATGTTGTCCTATATGGATTTTTACATTTTGGTAAACATTTTTCAACTGATATTTGTAAATGTTCAATATATGTTAAATAAGTTAAAAATCCTTTCTTTAAATCAATAAATTCTTCAGATCCTTTAATTTCAATTATTTTATCAATTAATAATTTAATCATATTTGATTTATTTTGTAAATTAATTATAATTTCGAAAGTTTTAAATGTTGTTAATTCATTCGATTGACATTTATAATAAATTTCATCATTAATATCACAATAATCTAATATCCATTCCTTTAAATTTTGATCCATTCTATCATAAAATAATGTATAATCTTTAATATTAAGATAATTATTACCTTGAAAAATTATCCATGAATTTTCAACATTTTCATTAATTTTCCTATCAAATTTAATTAAATTTGTTAAATAATCATATTTAGAATTTTCAATTAATTTTATAATTTCATCCCTAATTGATTCAAATGGTAAATATTCATAAAATTTAATATTAAATTCATAATCTAATTCCTCTGATGTCATCTCTAATGGTTCTAAAAATTCTTTATATCCAATACTTATTTCATTTTCTTCAATTCTAGTACAATTATTATCAATATATTTAATACAATCTTTTAAATAATTAATATCATTTGGTACATTATTAAATTCCCAATATCCTCCTTGTTTAGGTCTCGTATATTTAACTCTCATTAAAAGTATATCTTTAAGTAAATTTAAATCATTTGGTAAATCATCATTTGTAGGTGGTGGTGGTAATTGTGTTATAATTGTATTATTGTTTATAATTGTTTGATTTTCATTAATATCAAGCATTTGTAATTGTAAATTGAGACTATTAGTGAATGGATCCATGATTGTTTGTCTTTATATTTGTAACATTTATTCCATTGATAAATGAATTAAAGATGAAATCAATTATTTATGCTAGAACTCGATTATTATTTTTTTTTTACGTAAGTTATAGGAAAAATCATAAACAGCGTTGAGACCGGATTATACAGGGTAAGATATAAAATATAAGATATAAAATGTTAATGTTAATGTAATTGTAAATTTAAAGAGCAATATAATAATAAATGAATAAAACACATTGTTGAAATGTAATATTAATTTATCAACTTTAAGTTGATAATGGGAAAGCACCAGCCCAATTAGAAATTTCATTCTTTAAATTATCTAATTCAGGTGAACCATCAGCAATTTTTTTCTTAAAATCTTTTAATTTATTTGCTTCAATTGGTAATTCAGATTGAATTTTCTTTGCATATTTAACACTTGAATCAATATAATTAACAATTTTAACAAAATCTTCTTCACTTAAACCTCTAGTTGTCATTGCAGGTGCACCAATTCTAACACCACCTGGAACTAAAGCAGATTTATCACCAGGAATTGAATTTTTATTTAATGCAATATTAATTTTTTCACAAACTGCTTCAACTCTAGCACCATCAATACCTTTATCCTTTAATGAAACTAAAACCATATGAGAATCTGTACCATTTGAAACTAATGAATAACCTAATTTTTTAAATTCATTTTCTAAAACTTTTGCATTCTTTAAAACTTGTTCTTGATATTCTCTAAATTCAGGTGTTGCAGCTTGCTTTAAAGCAGTTGCTAAAGCTGAAATTGTATGATTATGTGGACCACCTTGATGACCTGGGAAAACTGAAAAATTAATTGGATTTTCTAAATCATAATAAATTTCTTTACCAGTTTTTGGATTAATTGATCTAACACCTTTTCTAAAGAAAATCATTGCACCTCTTGGACCTCTTAAAGATTTATGAGTTGTAGTTGTAACAATATCAGCATATTCAAAAGGTGAAGGAATAACACCTGCAGCAATTAAACCTGAAATATGTGCCATATCAACAACTAAATAAGCACCAACTTTATCAGCAATTTCTCTCATTCTTTTATAATCAATTAATCTACAATAAGCTGAAGTACCTGCAACTAAAGTTTTAGGTCTAAATAAAATTGCAGTTTTTTCTAACATATCATAATCAATTAAACCAGTATTTAAATCAACTCTATAAGGCATTGTTTCAAAATAAGTTGAAACTGCTGAAATTTTTCTTGTATCAGTTTGATAACCATGAGATAAATGACCACCATGAGGTAAATCAAGACCCATTAATCTATCATGAGGTTTCATAATTGCTTGATAAACTTCTAAATTAGCAGGAGAACCAGATAATGATTGAACATTAACCCCCCATTTCTCAGGATCTAAATGGAAAGCTTTTAAAGCTCTTGCTTGACATAATAATTCAATTCTATCAATATGTTCATTACCACCATAATATCTTGCACCTGGATAACCTTCAGAATATTTATTACACATTGGAGTTCCTAAAGCATCGAAAACTGCAGTTGAAGTAAAATTTTCACTTGCAATTAAATCAATTGAATGTTTTTGTCTATCAATTTCATCTTCAATAATTTGTGCAACTTCAGGATCAGTTTCTTTTAAATGACCTGAAACCATTGCTCTATGAGCAGGAGATAAAGCATCGTGTGACATAATTTGTATTATTAGAGTTTTGTCTAATAAAGTAAGTAATAATTTCTAAAAAGGAGTAAGATAACAACTAAATAAATATAACTTTTAAAAAGCAAGAATAATCAATCAATTTATAAATAAAATTAAAATGATTCCCCTGTTACGGGGTGTTGAAAAAATAATTAAATAATTAAATTAACATGACACATTGTCTATTGTTTAATTATTATAAGAGAGAAGTCAAATTTTTATTTTTTTATTTTATCTTAGGGTCTTTGCACGTGACTTTGGGTCGATGCGTCTGTATGTCTTTTATTAGTAGGGTAGTTCATTATACCTTACATGTCATTTAATTATAAGATTTTTTTATTAACAAATTATTATAAAGATAATATAGTTATATGGATTATAGATTTATTGTTAGATTAATTTAAATACATACATACATATAATGTAATGTAAAAATAACTTAACGATAAGATTTTTGGAATCTTGCTCTTGCACCACGACCACCAAATTTCTTTGGTTCCATTCTTCTTGCATCAGCAACTAATAAAGTTCTATCATAAGAAGCGAAAACTTTCTTTAATTCATTCTTTGAAGATTCATCAACATATTTTGCAGTATAAGCAATTAAACCTTTTGCAATTGCTTGTCTAATTGCATAAACTTGTGAAACGTGACCACCACCAGTAACTTTAATTCTAATATCTAAACCTGCAAATTTATCTAAACCAACTAATAATAATGGTTCATAAACTTTATGTCTTAAAATTTCTGGTTCAACAAGTGTAATTGGACAACCATTAACTTTAATTAAACCTTTACCTTGTTTAACATGAGCAACAGCAGTTGCATTTTTCTTCTTACCAAATGTTTGGACAGATGGGATCTTAGCGACGACAGCAGACATGACCTGATAAATGAAGTATTAATCAAGAGAGAATATATAAAATAATGAATAATATTAAAGTAGTATTGAAATTAAATTGAAAAATTATCATAGAAAATCAATAAGACAAAATGATAATATGGAGGTAATACCTATATCCTCTTACTATACTATAATCTTTACTACAATACTTTCCCTCTCTCACTGTATAAATTTTTCATTTCCTCACTCTCAATTAAATTAAAATTTTTGAAATTTTTTGAAATTTTTTTCTCTTTATCACAGTCACAGTGTCCCAAAAGGGTAATCTGCGCGACGCACTGCACTTTATTGTCTCAAAAGGGTAACACCCCCTCGCACCCTCTACCCGCACTTTTGAAAATTTAATTTTACCCATCATTTGTCGGGAAATTGAACATTTACCCACTAATGCTACCCTCCATCCCCCGCTCAATGGTGAAATTTTTTTTTTTCTTCATTTCAGTTTCTCAATATTCATTATTTTCTATGTATGATGATATTACTGATTATTCTTGTAGATTTTCTTTAATTTTTTCTAACGTTTGATCACCTTTTTCTTGTTATTATTCTATTAGCAACAACTCCTTAACAATGGGTACGTATACTACTTATCATCTTAAATCAATATATTAATATATTATTAAACCATAATGAACAAATATACTAACATAATAATAATGAACATTCAATTAATTTTTAATTTAATATAGCTATTCACAAGAACCTTCCAATTCTTAAGAACCACTTCAGAAAACACTGGCAAGAAAGAGTTAGAGTTCATCTTGATCAAGCAGGTAAAAAAGCTTCAAGAAGATCTACAAGAGCTGCAAAATCTGCTAAAGTTGCACCAAAACCAGTTGATTTATTAAGACCAATTGTTAGATGTCCAACTATTAAATATAACAGAAAAGTTAGAGCTGGTAAAGGTTTCACTCCAACTGAATTAAAGGCTGTTGGTTATACTCCAAAATATGCAAGAACTATTGGTATTGCAGTTGATTTAAGAAGATCAAATAAATCTGTTGAAGCTTTCCAAATTAATGTTGAAAGATTAAATAAATATAAAGATTCTCTTATTATCTTTGATAAAACTACTAAACCAGCAGGTGAAGAACAAGTTTCAATTGAAGCAACTTTCCCTGTTGAACAAATTGCTTCTGATGTTACTCCAAGAGCTGTTGTTGTTCCAGAAGAATCTGCTTACAGAACTTTAAGATTAGCAAGATCTGAAAAGAGATATAAAGGTATTAGAGCAAAGAGAGCTGCTGAAAGAGCAGAAGCTGAAGCTGATAAAAAGAAATAAGTTTAGTTAATTTATAATATAGCTTTATTTAAAATATAAAAATTATCCTAATACATTTTCTATAGTAATATAAATTAAAAATCTTTTGATATAATTCAAGTACTAACATGTATAATACCTTTGCAAGCATTTAACTATCATTTCATTATATTACATCTACGATCTATATCTACAATCTACATCTACATAATATTTTTTTAGCAAATTATTTTATCAATTAATCAATTAAAAATTTTATATTCTATTTATAAAAATACATAAATTCATGTTATTTAATCGAATAAACCGAAACCCATATCATCATCGGATTCTTCCTTTGCTTCTTCAACTTCTTCTTCAGCTGCTTCTTCAGATGAACCTGCTGCTGCACCTGATGATGCACCTGCAGCTGCTGGACCAGCAGAAACGTTAAAATTAACTAATAATGATTGTAAATCTTTACCTTCTAAAGCTTTTGCAAAAATTGATGCCCAAATTGATTCAAATTCAATATTTGCACCTTGAGTTAATTTAATTAAATTTTCAGTAGTAATTTCAATATCAGAATCTGCTAAGATAACTGATGCGTAAGCTAATGCGGTTTCAGTAGACATATTTTGTTTAATTTAATGTGGAATAATCACTCTTTAAGCAAATAAAAATTGCAGACTAGTTCCTTAATTTCAATGAAAAGGTAAAAGATAAATGAAGAAATATAATAATAAATTAATGTTAAGAAATATTCAATAGTAAGTAATTTTTTAATTTCCTCAACCTTTTTTCCAAAATGAAATTTCTATTATGTGGAAAATTATATAATAAAAGTGAGGGTTTCCCAATGCGGTAATTAGGGCTTAGTGGTCACGTGTTGAAAGATTTGAAAGGGGCTCGTCAAAATTATTATCAATTTAAAGATTAACATCGATTAATTGCTAGTTCTAGTTTAATTTTAACAAGTTATAAATAAATAAAGAAGAAACAATTATAAATAAAGAAACAATTATAAATAAATAAATAAATAATACAATAAATGATCTAGATCAACTAGTTTATTGCAATAAATGCACCAATTGCTGCAATTGCAGGAACAATAACACCATTAACATTTAATAATGAACCTGAACCTAAATATTCAGTACTAACAGTTGGTTCAGCTGATTTAGTTTCACTAGTTGAAGATTCAACAACAGTTGTTGAAGATTTAGTAGTACTTGAAACTGGTTTACTATTATCATTTTCTCTTTCACTATTAGAAGTAATAGAAACAGATGATGTTGATGATGCTGGTTTAGTAATTGAAACTGATGATGATTCAGTGGTACATGGTTCAGTAACTGTAATGGTAACACCATCAGTGACAGTGGTATAAGTAGTGTATGAAGTTGCTGATTTGGTAGTTGAGACAGATGATGATCAGTGGTACATGGTTCAGTAACTGTAATGGTAACACCATCAGTAACTGTAGTATAAGTAGTATATGAGGTTGGCTTTTCAGTACATTTTTCACATGTTTCAGTTGCAGTTGTTGTATTCTTTTCAGTGATAGTTGAAGTTGCAGATAAATTACTCTTGCCTCTGTTATCAGCATCAATACTTGAATCAGATGAAGTTGAAACAATTGATGATGATGGGGCTTTTGAAGGTGAAGCAACTAATGATGATGATGATGATGATGATGATGATAATGATGATGATGATACAGCTCTTGATGATGATGGAATTCTTGTTGATGAACCAATTAATGATGATGATGATGATGATGATGATGATGATGAATTATCACAAGTTTCACCGTGTGGTAAGTTTGGTAACTTGATATGATACATCATATATTGAGTATCAACATCAACCCCTTGATCATATTTAATTTTACCAAAATTCAAATAACCATCAGTTGTCTTGTAATCATTGTCAGAACCTAATAAAAGGAAATATTCATCATTTGTACATTTAACTGGGAAAAGATCCATACTTTCCCATTTTTCATTAATTAATGAAGGATCAACTGCACCACCATTATGAAGACCAAATTTAGATAATTCAGTTGGATCAATTAAATTAATAAATGAATAATAAGTTGCAGGTTTAATACTTGAATTTAAGACACCCTTTTTAGTTGAAATTTTTTCACCAACACCGTCATATTGACCAACAATATTATCAGCATCAGTTAATGACCAGAAATCAACGTGTTTAAAGATTGATTCAGTACCATCTTCACCACCATTACCTAAATGAGAATCTCTTGGTAATAACATAATTAAATTTTCATTAATAACTCTCATTTCACTTTGTGATGCAGTCTTTGTTTTACCATCAGCTGCGGTATAAGTTGGTAAAACAACAACATATTCACCAACTAATTGAGGTGGACAAACAGTAATATCATATTTCAATAATCTATCATTAAATCTACTCTTTGATTTTTCTCCACCGTCTTGAACTGTTGCAGATTGTAAAATTGTAAATAAATATTTACCGTCAGGTGTAATATCCATACCTTCATAACCTTTATTTCCAGTTCTACCATCTTCATTTGGTGTAACAGAATATGATGGATCAGTCCATAAAGTATTATCAGATGAAAAAAATAATTCACCATTAACATGAGGTAATAAAGCATCAGGTGCCATAATATAATCAAGCATATTACCATTTGAATCAAATTTAAATAATGAAGGACCATATTCATCACTAATCCAAAAACCATTTTTAATTGAACCATTAATTAAAGTAATTGCTTCAGCATCTAAAGAAATTTTAGTTGAAAAAGTTTCATTACCTTTTGGAATTGTCCAACCATCACCTTGATATTTAACAGCTGGCATTTTTAAACCATTATAATCAATTGTTGTATTTGAATCTAAACCTGTAAAATATTCTCCATTAACATCTTTTAATAAAATTGTATCTTTATAATTAAGTTTAATATTTTCAGATGAAGATGAATTTTTTGGAGTGAAAATAACATCAAATTCATGAATTCTACTAAAAGTATTAACAGTACCTTTAACATTCCAACCTCTATCAGGTAAACCATACATTGTAAAATGATAATCACCATTTGAATCAATATATAAAGTTGATTGATCAACTTGTAAACCTGAACCTGGTGACATTGTTTCACCATATTTATCAACAGCATTTGATGCAAGTTTACCAAAACCTACCATACCAAAAGATTCTAAAGTTGTACCTTCAATATCAACACTGACATAAGCCATTGCTCTTGATAAGAGTGCTAAAAAGACAATTTTAATTAATGAGTTCATTGTTTGAAAAAAAATGATTGACTTTAGTTAGTAAATAAAAATTATCTTGCTTAATGATATATTAAATTAAAATTGTTTCTAATATCATATAATTGGAACTAACGCCTGGTATTTATATTCAAATGCATTCAAAACAAAACAAAATAAAAACAAATTAGAAAAGCGAATAAACGTTTATACCAATTAGTCCTTCCCCAACAATAACATTAAACGGTAATCGTTCTTTCACGTGGGAGACCTTAACACTGCGCTCTCTCTTTGTTTATGTTGTATTACTTACATTATATTGGTGCCCTATTTCCAAATTCCATATCTTATCACTATTTTAAGCAGTATAATGCAACCAGTATAATAATACAACTTCAACTTCCTAGATAATACACGTGGTTATCAGTTTTAAGTTTAGTACCGTACCTTAATCGTTTCGGAGTTCTCGCTGACGTATTACTATGCTGAGCCACCAAAACCGTTTTTTTTTTCAATTCTATTTTCTATTTTAAGCTATATTTGCACACATTTTATTTATTTATTTATCTATGTAACTTTTATGGGGAACTTAAAGACACTGTATTTTTTACCCTTCTTTATAGACACTTGAAAATGAACCATATAATACCTATTGATTAAACAACTTTCAAATGTTGGTATCAAACATAATGAGCTCTTATCCCTCTGTTTAACACTCATTGCTAACGGTATTTTGACCTTTGCAACATATTTCCCCCTATCTTCATCATACATCCATTTATTACTTAAATTAATAGTTTCTTCCAGAAATTTAAATTTAGGGACATATAATTCCTTTACTGATAATTTACTCATTGCATTAACAGAATTATAAATATTTCTATTAACTTGTGTTTCTTTAATTAATCGTTTTAATTCATTCAAATATGCTGTGAATTGTCTACGAATACTTGGAATAGTATATTGTATCAACTGTTCATCCATTAAAAATTCTCCATCAAAATTGATTGGTAATGCATAATTAGAAAATACGTTAATAGTCTTTAATTTAGATGTTATATTAACACTTGTTGGTAATTCAGCCTTATTTTTATTACCTGCCTTACATGGTTCTGTTGAAAATTCAAATTCAACAAAACAATGTTCTTGATTAACATTCCTCAAACTAAGTAACGATGTAACTGTACTTAAACTATCTGGACTATCTGAGCCAATAGATGATATTGGAACACTTTTATTTCTTCCATTTTCTATTGTATTACTTATAAATGAGGTAAGTACATTAGACCTTGATTTCTGTGGATTTAATGAATTAGATCTACCCTTATCATCATTATTCTGTTCGTTTTTGCTGTGTTTTTTCTTTTGTTTGGATTTCAATGCAAATGATCTAATGGATTTTATACTACTATCCCTAGACATTGATGCTTTAATAACAATCTCACCGCCTGATCTTCCAAAAAAATCTTTATTCATTTCAATATTATCATAATGTAAAAATGATTCACCATCACTCCTAATAATCTCTGGATGGAAATTAGTTGAGCTACCATTCAATTGTTTGTATTTTTTTGTCTCGTCTACTTCTAGTGATGCAACTATTTCATCTTGTTCTCTTCTATCAAGAATTCCACCTTCTTGTAATTGTCTCTTAGTTTTCAATTCATCAATATATTGAGAAACAAGTTTTTCAAATTTAATTATCTGTTCATATGTTCTAATATTAGTCTTTATCTCTCTATCTACAATTTGATTTTCAGCAAAATGTTCATTTTCACTACTTAAATTGACTCTAAAATAAAATTTCTCTATATCAAACATAACATACTTATTGTTGATACTTTTTGGTATTTTCCTACCAAATTTTTCAGCAATATCCTTATATCCAATCATTTCAACTTTAATAAAATATGATATTGATTGCTCCTTTAAAGCAAAATCATCAACTATAATGGGACTTCCATAAACCCCATCGCATCTTTTATATCCTAATATAGGATCGATTTCAAGATCTTGTTCAGTATCACCAATTGCGGATGCATCATATCCATATGATGGTAACATATGTAAATGCTCTGGTATTTGATCCGGACAATTAGTATCTAATAATGAGTATGGTAATTTGAATGAAAAAAACTTTTTATGAATAGTATCTGGTTCAATACATCTATTTTCTGTAAATCCAATAACTGTATTATCATTGAAATCTTTTTGTGAAATACCCTTAATTCCATGTACTTTTGCCAATATATGACCCGTATGGAAACAAGCATTTAAATCATAAGTTTTCAAAAAACTTTTACTTATAATTTTTCTATCTTCAGTTGTTGATCCACTTGCAGGTGTTCTCATTTCACCTTCAAGTGAAACTAACAGAATTTCAAATGGTAACGGTTCATTGATATTAGATTTGATTGTAACATACCCCGTTATTAAATCACCTGGTTTATATTCTGTTAATAAACTTTCTCTTTCAAATGATTTACCAATCATTGGTAATTGTTTAGTTAACGTTATTTTAATATCAATAGGTATATCAACTTTAATTAAATTATTTGTATTATTAAGTAATAATGATTTAGGATTCCTTATTGGATCTATATCAATATTTTCACTGGAATTAATAACTCTATTAGATCTTAATGTTGCTAATTCAGATTCATAATCAGGTAAATCCGTTGAATTCAAATCATCATGTAACGGTCTATTAAACATATAATTATGCATTTGAAATGATGGTAAAATATCTTCCAGTAATGAGCTTCTTGCTTCTGAATACATTGATCTATCATCATTCGTTATTATTCTACTCATCTGACTCTGAGGTATTTGATGATGTTTATTATTATTTTTATCAACTGACATGATGCTTATTTTCTGTATATCGGCTTATCCCCGTTATTCCCTGTGCGAGTTATATTATCCTTTTTATAATAAATTGAAAAAAAATACAAGAATGCACAAGCCGGAAAAAATATATATAGTATGATGTTGTTAATGTACAAATATTTTATTGTTTATAGAATGTAATATACAGAGAGATGAAAAAGTATTGATGGTTTGATGTTGTAAAACTATATTTATCTGAAAAATTTCCAATTGTTCAACTGATTACAACCACTCAAAATTTCCTTTTCGGGTAATTTTCAGAGCGCGGTTATCCCGGTTGATTCTTGAATATAGCCTAAGTCTATCCAAACTATATTATAGTGTGATAACAGCCTTATACAACAGACAATGGGAAACACATGTTAACCTTTTGCTTTGATTTTTTGACACTTACCTCAATATCCACAGCATATAATCTACTTAAATGGCATTGTTGAAATGTTGGAACTAAACACATTGTTGATAATTTATCAATATTTTTCAAATCAAAATGTAATGGAATTTGGAAATCACATTCATAAATATTTGAATTTGAATTGAATTTCCATTGATTGTGCAAATCAATTGTTTGAGTTTCAAAAACTTTTTTGATTATTTGTTCAGTTGTATATAATCTTGAAAGCCCATTAACTTTATTATAAATACTTCTAGCTAATCCAGCTTCTAATTCTTTTAAAACTTCAACTAATTGATGATAATAAAATGAGAATTTTTTTCTCATATTAGATAAATTAAAATTATCTAAACCTCCATTAAATATAAATTTATTATCAAATGTAATAGGTATTGGGTATGGTGATTGAATATTAAAAATTTTCAAATTTGGTGAAATTGTGATTAAATTTGGTAAATAAACCTTTGATGAATTTCTCTTTGATGAAATAGAATTTGGTGGTTTAAATTCTAAATGAATATAAATATTTTCATTATGAATATTTTGTTCAGTATATGATTCGAGTGATTTAGCTGATGATACAGGTTTTAAATTCAATGAATTCAGTGATGTAAATGATTCATTATTTGATCTTAACTGTGATGTACCTGGTGTTGAAGTTGAATTTGAATGTAAATTTGATAAACTTGTATTAGAAAAGGATGTATTTAAATTAGTTAAAGAAGTTGCTGATGCTGAATTCGAAGATACTGGTGATACAGTTAATGATGATAATGATGATGTTTTTTTCCTTGAAGTGAATTGTTTTGGTTTTAGGGATTTGATTTGTGCATTTTTATGCATACTCAAACTAATTGATAAATCACCTTCAACTTTATTAAAAAAATCTTTTACAAATGAAATGTTCTTTAATGTAGTGAAACCTGTATCATCAGTTATTGAAGTTTTAGTATCACTCAAAGTTGGAGTTAATTCAGATGAATTAAGTGGAGTTGATTTTTTAGATGATGGCAAACTTGAGAAAATAATTTCATCTTGTTTTCTTGGATCTTCAATACCTATGTGTTTTAAATTTGTACGTTCCAATATTTCATTTAACTTATCTGTAACCATTTTCTCTATAATTTGAATTTGTTTTGCAGTTGAAACTTCACCATGAGGATTATCAATTAATTGTTCTTCAAAACAATTTGAAGTTTCAATTCTAAAGAAATAATCAACTGATTTTAAAATGATAAAATCAAAATTATGTTTTGTTTCATGTGTATAGAATTTTTTATAAAAATCCAAATTTCTACCGATAAATTGACATTTAATTGAATAAGAAATTGCTTGACCTTCATTTGCAAAATCCATACTTCTAATTGGAGATCCATATCTATCTAATCTACCATAACCTAATAATGGATTAACTTTAATTGATTTACCATAACCATTAAAAGCAGTTCTATCAACACCAAATGAAGGGGGTAATTTTAAATGATTTGGTAATTGATCGAAACAAGAAGTATCAAGTAAATAATTTGGTAATTTAAAAGCAAACATTTTTTTATGAACTATATTTGGCATAATTGTTCTATCATTACCAAACCCAATTTGAGTATTATCGACATCATCTTGTGTTTTATCAAATGAAACACCTTGTAAATCAATACAACCATAATGAAAACATGCACTTAAATCATAAGTTTTCAAGAATTTTTTTTTAATAATTTCATCAGGATTTGTTGGATGAGGAACTAATAATTCCCCTTCTAATGATAATAATTGCATTTCAAATGGGATTGGTTCATTCGATTTATTTTGGATCAGTACATAACCACAAACTATATCACCAGGTCTATATTGTCTAAGGGGGTTTTCTCTCTCTGATTTAACATTCAATTTAGGTATATTCTTAGTTAAAACCACTTGAATATGGATTGGTAATTCAATTCTTTGAAATTTTTCAAGATTATTTAATAATAAAAGGTTTGGATTTTTAGTTGGATCAACAAAATTATTTGGATCAGTTGTTAAAGGTGGTGGTGGGCCTAAGAGATCATCATCATTATTATTATTATTATTATTAATGGCAACTTCTTCTTCTACTTCTCCATTTAAAGTATGAGTATGAGTATGAGTATAAGTATGACAAATTGTTTGCATATCAGAATCAAGATCTGCATGAAGTGGAGGATTAGCAAATTGATTTGTAATTGGAATTACTTTTGGTCCTTTATTATCTAAAGTTATTCCATCATATGTTGGAGGTTGAGATAATAAAGCAATATTTTCTGTATCATAAATAGTACGATTAAACATATAATTATGCATTTCAAATGATGGTAAAACATCCTCTAATACTGAACTTTCATCATCATTATCAATAGTGTTATTATTATTATCTATTTCGGAATGTAAATTATTATTTCTATTAATAGTACTATCATGAGACCCATGAGAGTTTAATTTTGGATTAATCTTCAAAGGCACTTCAGACAATGGATTCCCCTTCATTTTGGATGATGATGGTTAATAAAGAGGGAGTAATGAAGCAGATCATGATACAATTAGGGTATCGATGCAACCATAATTAAACCTGCCACACTGAAAAACACTGGTGAAAATAATTTTGACAGCCTTTCATTGAGAGGGAGTCATTTTTTTATTACTACTATGTTTACGTAACCGCCTATATAACGGTTATACACGGTTGTTAAAGGTTATATATTATGATTGGTTATTGGATGAATGATTTATAATAAATGCACTGCATTATTAATTAAGTTTTATAAAATATACTAAATATTAAATAATGATATAAATCTAAAGTTAGTTAAAAGCTTTAAGACCACAATAGAAGAATTTACCATAAGCATCTTCACCTTCTACCTTGAAAGTAATTGTACAACCTTTCTTAAGATAGATTGTATCACCTTTCTTTGGATGAATAGTGGTACCAGTTTCATCAATCATAATCATATCACCCTTAGTTTCAAGACAAATCTTCATTTCATCATATGGATAAGTAAAAACTAATGGTTCACCTGGAACAACTTTGAAAAAACCTGATGTAATTGTATGTTCAGCATCAGTATTCTTTGAGGTCATAATATCACCAAGATAAGAATTTTCTGAAATTTTTGGTGGAAGCACATCGAATGCTTTTTCAGTTGGTAAGAATTCCATTGGCATTTTTATTAGTTGATTATTTATATAAGTTTTTGATTGTTATTTATTAAAATATAAGAATTATAAGAATTATAATAATCTTTAAAAAGAAAGATACAATAAATTGAAATTATAGGGAACATTCTATTATTTATAGACAACTTTGATATCTAATAACACATATCCAATGTAAATCTTGCAATGGCCCAAATAAGATATAAGATCCAGTACCCTGTAATCAAATTAACCAAATTGATAATTTTTTGAATTTAAACGTTATCTCTCGCATTAATTATCCTAAAAGGGTAATAACGCGCTTATCTAAGGGTTACCGTTAAATTTGATTGAGCTCTCTTTTCCCATAATGGGAACTTCATCTTCTTTTGGTATCTTTATCCTTCGATGTAGATTATAATAGATATTGGAGAGATGCTGAAATACCTGGTTAATTTACTATTTAAACCTATAAGCATCCTTTTATTTTAATTTGGTTTGTACTATTTATTTAATTAACTTTATTTAATTTATTTTATTTTAAACAAAAAGAAAACTTTGTTTAACACAAACACATACTTAACCACATACAATGCCATTATATTTCAAACCAGGATCTGATAGTTATTACTCTATCCAACCACCTGCAATTCCTTCACCAGGTAAAAATTCATGGTTAGGTGATAGTCTTCATTCTGATGCTCCAAAGGATAAAATACTTTCAGCAGGTTTCTATAAACAAGGTTCAGGTGAAGCTTTAGTTTATGCTTATGATTATGAAGAAATGAAAGTTTGTGTTGAAGTTCATGGTAAATTCACTGTAAGTGATGAAACTGGTCAATCTGTTGAAGTAACTCCTGGTTCCACTTTCTATTTCCCAAAAGGTTGTACAATTACTTTCAAAGTTGAAGGTACTGATGAAGTCCCAGAGGAAGAAGCTTATGCACTTAACTGGTTCTGTGGTTTAAGACCTGCAGATTCTGCATAATTTTCTTAAATTTTAATAAATTTGATATTTATTTTAGAATCAGTGTTTCTTAAACATCTTATAAATCTATAATTATTATATAATTTTTATATTCTTTGTCTAGTACAATTGAATAACTGAATATTATAAAAGAAAGTTGTAATTAAATTAATAACAAAAATTTAACAATAAGAATTTCCTAATTAGGGCGTAATGAAAATTTAAAAAATTTAAATTTTACTTACTTAAGGAAACTCAATTTTGAGTGTCACCTTGTAATTTTTTTATTGAAATAGAATAAATACCGGTATAGATACTGTACATCAGGGAAATGCACTATATATAGGATACTTTTAACAATAATAATACATAAATACAATCTAGATACTAAATAATGACTAAAATAGAAGAAAATCTCATAAGAGATGATAATGATAATAATACTATTACAATAGATGATGATCAAACAGAGCATGATATGAATATGAATATTAATATCAGTAAAACTAATAACTACAATGATAAAACAATAAATGGAGTATTATCATTATCTCATATTGCAAGATTAAAATGTATTAATTGTGCACACTTAATTGATGATATTGGTACTGCACCTTATCATTTAATCGAACCAATATTAATGAAAAAAACTGCAAAATCTTTAAAACAAATGGAAATTAAATCACCACAAATTATACCTGAATCTGAAAAACTTTGGGAAACTTTACTTAAAAGAGATTTCCCTGATAGACCATTAATACAATTTTCGAATTTAAATAATGGTGAAAGAATTAAAATGTTATCAAGAAATATTTATGATAAATATTTAAATGAACGTGAAATTCAAAGGAAAAATGCTGTTGGTAATTTAAAACAATTAAATCAAAAATTAATGGCACTAAAGAATAAAAATAAAGTTATTGCAATTAATAAACCATTGCCTTCAACAAAACCAAAATTTATATCTAAGAATCTTAAAGATCAACAATCAAATACAAAAGTTTTCAAAAGCAGCTTATTACAAAAGGCAAGAGAAGTTAACAAACAAAGAGTACGAAATTATACACAAGTTAATAATAACAATATATTGAGATCAATGGATAGACCTCCAATAATACGAAATAGTTTGAATCCTACAATAAATTCGTCTCATTTTGCTGATAATAGAATAGTGAATAATAATACCAACAACAAAAACAACGGGAATAATAATAATAATAATAATAATGGGTTAATTAAAATAAGTGGTTCAAATAAAGCTAAGGTTAATATTATTAATACGATTAAAAGAAATATAAATGGAAGTATAAATAATGATAAACCAAAGAGAAAAATGGATAGTGATATAATACGAGATAAACTGAAGAAATCTAAGAATTCAATTTACATTCACAATTTTAATAAATAATATACAGTTTGGTATTAAATAAATAAATACATTATACAACTTTATTCTTCTTCAATATTTTATCTAATGCATTATCATTTATATCATTTTTACGTTTTTTATAAGTATTAATATTTTGCTTTATATTATTAATTTTATTATTTTTACTTGAATCCCAATTTTTATCCTCTAATGAATTATCTAATAATCCATTATCACCACTTATTGAAATTGTTTGTTTATAAGATTTAATTCTTAATCTACCATTTAATAAAACTTTTAAACTCCAATCTTTAAACATTAAATTACATCTATTTGAATCAATACCCATCATTTTTAAAATTGGTATAACATTAATTGAATTTCTTAATAAATTTGAATTATCAAATGAACAACCACTTGAACAAATTAATCCACGATTTCTACTTGCTCTAATAATTTGTTTTGAATTTGAAATTGATTGAGCTCTATTTCTATTATTTAAAAAATCTGTATATTTAATTTCAAATAAAATACCTTTATCAATTGCTGAACATAAAGTTTTATGTTTCATAAAACATGGTAATCTATCTTGTAAATTAAATGAGATTAAATCAATCTCTAAGTTGGAAATTGCACTTTGAAATGATTTTTCAGTTAATGGTTCAACTGCAACAATATCGAAAATTTGTTGAAATTTTGCAAAATTTTGACATTGACTTGGATCATCAATTTTGATTGTAATTCTTGTAAAGATTTTAATTTTACCACTAAATTCACTAAAATCCTTTTCTAAATTAATTGGATTAATTAAATTTAAATCATTTGAAATTTTATTCTTATTTGAATTACTTGTTGTTGTTGATGGTTTAAAATTTAATGCAATATGTGTATAACCTAAAATTATTGATGTATTAATACATTTTTTAACTTCAATAAGTTGATCATTATTTATAGTTTCATTGAAATCAGAAAGTGGAAAACCAATATTTAAATCACAAAGCATTTAATTTATACTTCACTTGATGACTAATCAGTTAAAAGAACATTCTAGCAATATTATTAAAGATTGAAGTAGGTAAATTTAGAGTGAAATTTTTTTTGAAAATCATGAAATCGATTTCGCTTAGTATAAATTTAAATTCTTGGAGGCTTAACATTTTAATAGATTTCAGTGGCAAAATCTTCTTTTCTTTATTCTTTATTTTTCATTCTTCAAAGACTATGAGTGCAAAAGTTGAGAGAAAGAATAGTGATAAGAGTGAAAGAGATAGGGATAGAGATGAGGGTATGCTAGATATTGGAAAACATTGTACAATATGTAGAGAATTAGATTTCTTACCATTTGTTTGTTTGAAATGTCAAAAATCTTTTTGTTCAAATCATAGGAATGAATATAATTTACATCCATGTATGATTAAATTACAACAAGAAAAATTAGATAAACAAGAAAGGGAGAAAGCTGATATTTCAAAATTACCTAAATCACAGAGTGTTTTCCCTGATTTAAATAAAATCCGGAAAGAAGCAGAGATTAAGTATCAAGCTGAACAAAATAGGAAAATCGGTCAAAGATTAACAAATATTAAAGATGATAATAATAAATTATTAACAAGTGTTGAAGTTGCAATGTTAAGGTTAAAAAAGTTGTTGGGTAATACTAAATCAAATAACAACTCTAAATCAAGTTCTGGAATGAAATTATTTTCATTTGGTAATAATAAAAGCACTAATTCAACAGCATCAAGAATGGTTGAATTAAATAAATTGAAAAGAAGTGCAAAGGGTGATTTACGTATACCAATTGATGATAGAATTTATGTATGGATTAATTATAATTCTGATGATGATACAAAATTTGAATTGAAGCAAGGACAATTTTTCTCCAAAAGATGGCCAATTGGTAAAATGTTAGATAGTAGTGCTGAATTATCAAAGATAAAGAATGTTAATAATAAAGAAGTTGATAAATCATTAAAACTGGCAATGTTCAGAAGGAAAAGAGATGATAATAGTAAAAATAATAATAATAATAACGAAGAAGAATTTATTTATATACCAACAAATGGACGTGTAGAGAAAGAGATTAAGGATGGTGATGAAATTTACATTCTACGTGGACACAGATAATAGGTTTTTTTTATAGAATTTGTATTATTAAATAAAAGTACTATGTAAAAAATAAGAAACAGTTTTGAAAAAGTGTCAAATGATGGAAAATCGCATTTACCAGGGGTACATTGGAATATTAAAAATAGCGTAATTGTATGATTATTGATTAAATTCTGGAATCTTTCAAGTCTATGATAACTAGTATCTTTATATAAGCATACCACTCCTCTACAGAGATACTAGACCATGTACATTGCCTATTAATAGGATAAAATAGGTGTAAAATAGGAATAGCTCCACAACATAGACAATGTCATAGTCATAGTTATGGCGCTAACTTATTGTTACTACAATTAGTAACTGTTAAAGCCGTTGATAAGGCTTAGAAATGTGGTATTGTTAAGGTCTAGAATGGATCGGTATATACAAGATCGATGTAGTTTAACCGTTGGGATACATGAGTTTTTAATGTTTTCGTTAAATATAAGTAAGTTATAAAAGTAAATGGTATATAGTGATAAAATCTATATAATATGCAAGAAATGAAAATTTAGTTGGTTAATTAATCTTTTTAGGAAAGCTTTTTTTTGTATTATGTATGTATGTATGAGATAATTGAATAAATGCAAATATTCTAGTAATACAGGTTTTCTATTATTTATTTAATGAATAGAAAGCCATTTTTC
Source organism: Pichia kluyveri (assembly GCA_030062975.1). Classification (NCBI taxonomy): domain Eukaryota; kingdom Fungi; phylum Ascomycota; class Pichiomycetes; order Pichiales; family Pichiaceae; genus Pichia; species Pichia kluyveri. The sequence goes on along the minus strand of CP125793.1, from coordinate 543,263 downwards.
GTAATTTTTTTCTGATGATGAATGCAAAATGTTAGAAATATTAGTAATAGTTGTATTAGTATTTTTTGAATCATTAGTAGTAGGACTTGGGGTTGTTGTTTTTGTTGTTGTTGTTGTATTAGTAGTAGTAGTAACAGCTGCTGCTGTAGTAGGATTATTATTTTTTGTATGATGAGCAATACTTAAACTTGCACTTCTATTTCTTTGAATAACTTGAGGTTTTTTATTATTAATTGTAGGTATATGTAAATGAGGGTTATATTTAAAAGAATTTGACAGTCTCTCCGATATTGAAGAAGAAGAATTTAAATCTAATCTATTTGAATCTAAATCATTTAATAAAAATGAATTTGATGATGAAGTTGCTAATAATGGTGATTCATAAGTTAAATCTTTTAAATTTGGAGATTTAATTGAACTTACAACTGAACATCTTGAATTAATTTGAGGTGTAAGTAATGGTGATAAAATTGTGGGCACATTATTTGAACTATTTGAATTATTTGTAGGAATTTGTTGATTTGTACTTATATTTGAACTTGATAATGAATCAATATTATTTATTACATTACTATTTGAATTATGTAATGAGAAAGAACCATGAATAGAAGGTAAATTCATATTTGAACAAACTGATAAAGATGGAGAAGTTAAATTATTTTCATCAAATAATTTACAATCATTTGAACAATAAGCTGAACCATCTTGTGATAATTTATCACAAACTATACAATAATCTTCAAAAGCTGACATTATTATTATATATGAGAGTATATGTGTTTGATGGATAGAGATACTAGATCAAAATAGTAATGGATCAAGTTTATTATATTTATAATAATGAAATGAAATGAAATAAATTAATCAAGTGAAAAAATTTCAATAATATAATATAGAATAGAGTGAAAAATGTGATGAGTTTAAAAGTAAACAAATACTTCAAGATAATGTACAGGGGAATGGTTATACTAAGTAATAATAAGAGTAGAAAGGGTTTTACTAGGTATAATATGCAAAATTTTTCCAACAAGAACAAGAAACATAGAGCAATGTACATGAAACATGGCCCTGAAAAAGTAATAATAGCAAATTGTGAAAAAAGTTCATGATATGAAACATTAAAAGACTTCTCCGATTTGAAAATAAAATTTTTCATTTTCCATTGCACGTGGAACGTTATGGAAATTTTATTATTTATTTTTATTTGTTTTATTATGGTTAAGGTCTATTTTTATATACCTTTAATGGGTTATCTGGTAATTGTTATTGATTATTATTGATTATTATTGATGTTTAATAATAATATAAGGTACTTAACACGTATATATTGTAATAATACTATTGGTATTAAACCTTTCCATTTATTTATACGTAATAATTCATCATCATCTTCATCTACTAATATACCCAATGTTATAATTAATGATGCTTTGAATGAAAATGTTCAATTATCACTTGATAATATTCATCAAATTAAACTAGAAAAATTACATCCAGCTTTATTACAAAAGGCAGATTCAATGAAAAATGATTTAAAATTATTAGAATTAAAATTACAAGAAAATAGTATTAATTCATCATCAAATTTCAGTATAGAGGATAATAAAAATTATTCAAATTTATCAAATTTTATAGTAACTTATAATAATTTTATTGAATTAAGGGAAAATTATAAAGAATTATTAGAAATGATTAATAATGTTGATGAAGATGATCAATTAAAACATGAAGCAAAATTAGAATTATTTTCAATTATACCTTCATTTATAAATTCAATTAATAAATTAAAATCAAATTTATTACCAAAACATCCATTTTATGATAAATCAACAATTATTGAATTAAGACCAGGTGCAGGTGGTCATGAAGCAAATATTTTTACAAATGATTTACTTAATATGTATATAAAATACTGTCAATTTAATCAATGGCCTTATGAAATTTTATCTAAAACTGATCATATTTCAGGTTCTGGTATAATTGATGCAACTTTACAAATTAATTATAATGGTTCATATGATCGTTTAAGACATGAAGCTGGAGTTCATAGAGTTCAAAGAATTCCAACAACTGAAACTAAGGGTAGAGTTCATACTTCAGCTTCAGGTGTTGTTGTATTACCAAAAATTGATGATAATAATAGCAATTCTTCATTAATTAGACAATTTAAACCTGATGAATTGAAAATTGATGTTATGAGAGCAAGTGGTGCAGGTGGTCAACATGTTAATACAACTGAAAGTGCAGTTAGAATAACTCATTTACCAACAGGTATTGTTGTTAGTATTCAAGATGAGAGAAGTCAACATAAAAATAAAGATAAAGCATTAACAATTTTAAGATCAAGATTAGCTGAAAAGGAATTAAGAGAGAGGCAAGAAAAGGAAAGAAATGAGAGAACAAATCAAGTTTCTTCAGTCGATAGAAGTGATAAAATTAGAACTTATAATTTCCAACAAAATAGAGTTACCGATCATAGATGTAATTTTACATTATATGATTTAGATGGTTGTATGAATGGTACAAAATTAGATTTAATAATTGATCAAGTTGAAAAGAAAGAAGCTGATAATGCTGCCCTTGAATTGATTAAAGATATTGAAAGTAAGTAGTGTATTGATATAGAAGATAGAATAGATAGATATAGATAGAAAAGATAGATAACCCATGTATATAGATTACGTAACGACACCGCCGATCGACGCACTTATTTTCTTTGATTTTTAAGATTTCAATTTAGTAGTGTATTTGAGATTATATACATGAATTTGCCCTCCAGGTACCAGATATTTCATTTCTTAAAGAACAATGACAATTCCTTCAATACAGGACGCCGATAAAGCTTTCACTGATAAGGATTATCAAACTGCTGAATCTATTTATCTTGATATTTTAAATATTGATATAAATAATTATAATAATGAAAATAGATCAAAATCAGAGAAAATAATTGAATTACAAGAGAAATCAATTATAAACCTTTCTAAAATTTATAATATCAATGAAGATGAATCAAAACTTATAGATTTAATTAATAAATCAAAAATAATTATGAGTGGATCATTTGCAAAAAGTAAAACTTCCAAAATTATCAAAATTTTATTAGATGTTTTAGAAAATTCATTCAATTGGAAGAATAATTCATTAACCAATTCATTAAATAATTCAATTAAAATTACAAATGAATGTATTCAATGGTCAATTGATCAAAAAAGAACTTTCCTTCAACAATCTCTTAAAATTAGATTATCATTATTATATTATAAAAATAAAAATTATATGGAATCATTGAAAATTATTAATCCTTTAATAAAAGAATTTAAAAAATTAGATGATAAAACTTCTTTAGTTGATGTTCAATTATTAGAATGTAAAAATTATTTTCAATTAAAAAATTTTATAAAATCAAGAGCTTCTTTAACAAGTGCAAGAACAAGTGCAAATTCAATTTATTGTCCTTCATCAATTCAAGCTGAATTAGATTTAATGAGTGGTATATTAAATGCTCAAGATAAAGATTTTAAAACTGCTTATTCATATTTTTATGAAGCTTTTGAAAATTATCAATTACATGAAACTAAAAATGATTTAAATAATGAAATTGAAGATAATAAATCAATTAAAGTACTTAAATATATGATTTTATGTAAAATAATGATTGAAAGAATTGATGAAATTAATCCTTTATTAAAACAAAAATCTTGTCAAAAATTTATTAATAAATCAGATATTGAAGCAATGAAGTCAGTTTCAAATTCTTATAAAAATAGATCATTAAAAGATTTAGAAAATTCTTTAAAAATTTACAGTAAAGAACTAACACTTGATCCAATTATTAGATCACATTTATCTGATCTTTATGATTCATTATTTCAAAAAAATTTATTAAAATTAATTGAACCTTATTCATGTATAGAAATTAATCATATTTGTTCAATGATTGGATTACCAAAAGATGTAATTGAATCAAAATTAAGTAATATGATTTTAGATAAAATAATTTTCGGTGTTTTAGATCAAGGTAATGGTTGTTTAATTATTTATGATGAACCAATAAAGGATGAATCTTATGATTATAGTTTGGAAATTATTAAACAAATGTCAAATGCTGTTGATTTACTATATGAAAAAGCTTCAACTCTAAGTTAATAATTCTAAATTATATACTTCTTATATAATAATATAAACTAAAATATCTAACTAACTTTTATACATAAATACCTTGATTATTATCACCATATAATGAACAACTGATACTTGCAAATTTTGTTAAAAATGTTGATAATTCATTAGTTGAATTGAAAATTTCATAAATTTTGAATCTTTCATCAGCTAAAATATTAACAAGTTCCTTACTTTTATGTATAAATTTATTATTATGTGAAATATTATAATTCATTATTAATATATCAAAATATTGATTAAAAATATTTGGAATGTAAATTCTTCTTAATTCAATGAAAACTTCTTTATCATTATCATCATCACTATTATCATCATCATTAGCTAAATCAAATAACCATGTTTTAACTAATCCATCTAATGATAATAATAATTCATTTGTCTTTTCATCATCTTTATCATCAATTGAATATTCTGATAATAATTTGAAAGTTTTGAATAATTTATGATACTGTGTTAGTTCAATTAATCTCTTTGGTGATAATATATCAGTATTATCATCAATATTATCATCATACATTGAAGATTTAAATTTATAATCATCAATTAATTTTGGTAATGAAATTGATTCTAAGAATTCAATTGCTGAACCAATTTTACCAACTAATAAAAATCTTCTAATTAAAATTATAATTGAATCTAATGCATCAAATATCATATTTGAATCAATAAACCAATAAATTGTTGAATATAATTTTTTATCAATTTCATCAATTTCATAAATTAATTGAATTTCATTATTAATTGGATAAAATTCAATTGTTTCATTAAATGCTTTCTCAATTGTATTTCTTAAGATTTGTTCTAATGGTAATTTAAATATTCTAATATTATTAATTTGATTAATTCTCTCATTTACATTAAATTCAAATTGAAATAAAATTGTTGAATAAATTTCAATTATTTCATCATTATTTGGAATAAATGATATATAAGTTGGCACCAAATCATATGATTTATATAACATTAACCTTATTATATAACATTTCAATAATTTAATATAATCATTATTTGAAATTAATTCCTCTCCATAAATTAATTGTAAAATTATTGATAAATGTGTTAATATTCTTAATAAATATGATTCATTACTTATTTCATTTTGTAAATTTTCTTCATTATCATTTTCATTTAATAGATCTAATGATTTTATTGTATTATTCATCAATGTTTTAACATTATCTGATATTATTGACCCAATTAAAACTCTAATTGAATTCTTACTTTGTTCCTTAATTGATATATTATCATCATTTGCCAATTTATTTAAAATATCATCAATTGAATTTGAAATTAAAGGTGGTGATTTTAGTTTTTTCAGTAATTCATTATTGTTATTATTATTATTATTATTGCTATTATGATCATATTTCAAAATGTTTGATTCAAGTTTGGAGTTGAATAGATTATCTAAATAAAGGTATAATTTTTCTTCCCATGTATTAACCATTTGATTTGTTGATAAAAAATCAGATGATAAAAATCCATAACATGCTTTTTCATAATTTTTTGTTTCATTTTGACATAATTGATAAATTGTTCTCTTTCTCAATAATTTATTCATTACACCGGAAGGTATTGTATTATTAGAATAATCATTTAAATCAATAATTGGATCAATTCTATCATTTAAACCATTTAACATTAATGCGAAATCCCAATTATTAGTTAATGTACATAAAGTTTTCAATTCATCAATTTCATTTGACATTAATAAATTAAATGCTCTTTTAAAAAACAATTCATCCTTTAATTTATCATTAGTATCAATTGACAATCCAGTTCTTAGTGGTGCATCCAAATCTAAGTTCTTGACTAATGATGGATCTTTATTAATATTATTTAATTTTAAAGTGGTATTTAACCATTTAATTGTCTGAAAATCAACATCGTCATCACCTTCAAGATCATTGCCATTATTATCAGTATGTGATGGGAAATCTAATTTAAAAGTATCTGATAATGCCTTCATTGATGTAAATATTTGTATTAATTGATTATCTGATGATATAATTTCATCAGTTATAACTGTTTCAGATGAATATTCACAAATATTTTCATTATTACTCTTATTTTTTTGAAGTTGTTCATTTGATAGTAAATCTTTATTAAATTTAACATCTAGCAGAGATTCTAAAATAGTCCAAAATTTACATTCCAGTACCCAATTAGATATTAGATCTACCTGTGATGGATCAGATTCATATAATGTTATTAATTTCTTGTAAGTTATTAGTTTAAAACCTAACGCAATTGAACGTAGATCCTCCTGACCGAAATCTATTCTGAATTTTCTCAAAACACCTGCAAATGATGAATGAATGTTCCCATCCTCCACTTCTACCATTATCGAGTCATCCATTATGTTTCTATTGCTCTGTTTCTAGAAGAAAAGTTGTGTAAAATGTAGCTGAGCATTAAGGATATACATAAATTTAAAATTTCAAAAAATAGCAAAAAATGAGAAACCGTACACCAAAATTTCGAATAATCGTGTTGTTGAAGCTTTAATGCAGAATAATCAACTTAACACTTTATCAAGGCTTCTCCTGTTTTGATTGCGCTAGAACTTCACATATAGAAGGGTAGAATAGACAATGGTGGAAGTATCATTGGTAGTCGGTAAACTGGATGCATCCTTAGCATTATTATTAACAAAGGATCATCATTTAATTGAATTTCCAACAATTTTATTGCCAGATGGAATAACAACTGGTTCAATTGTTAAAATCAATTGTCAAAGGGATATTGAACAAGAAAATCTTGAAAGGAAACAATTTAATGAATTACAAGAAGAAATATTTGAAATTTTCGGTAAACATGAACCTGAAAATCCAATATTGAAAATTGTTAATGTTACACAAACTTCATGTGTATTAGAATGGGAACCATTAAATTTAGGTACATCAGAATTAAAGGAATTGACATTATATAAAAATGGTGTTAAACTTGGACCAATCAAAAATCCTTTCCAAAAGAAAAATATTAAATTTAGTGGATTACCAATTGATACACCATTTAAATTTCAATTAAAATTAGAGACATCATCAGGTATTTATTATTCAAATTTAATTGAATTAAGAACTCATAAAATGACTGATTTATCAGGTATTAGAGTTTGTATTGGTGATATTGATTATAATAATGAAAAATTCTCATTTACTGATTTAACAGATTTAATTAATTCAATTGGTGCAAATGATTATTCAACTCAAGTTAAAGTTGATACAACTCAATTTATTTGTACAAAAGATTCAGGTATTGAATACCAAAAGGCTAAAAATATGAATATCCCAATCATAAGACCTGAATGGTTAAAAGCATGTCAATTAGAGAGAAGAATTGTTGGTGTTAATAAATTTTATTTAGATAATGAAAATCCAATTTGGAAATCTAAAAATTTTTGGGAATTTGAAAGTAATGGGGTAATTAATAACAATGAGACAAATAATGAGAATAATAATAATAATGATAATGACAAAAATATAACTCCAATAAGTAATATTGAAAACAATCAAAGTATTCCAAATATTGTTGTTGAAGATGAAAAATTAAATACCCCAACTCCTCAACCACTTGTTGAAGCAGAACCTGTTGAAGAACCTGTTGAAGGATCTGTTGAAGAACCTGTTGAAGCACCAATTGAAGCACCAATCGAGTCTGTACCAGTTGAATCAGAACCGGTTGAAGAAACACCAGTAGCAGAATCAGAAGCTGTTGAATCATTACCAGTCGAGGCAGAACCAGTTGAAGAAGTTCCAATTGAATCAGATCCAGTTGAAAGAGAGACTACTGAAACTGTACCAATTGAAGAAGTACCAATTGAAGCACCAATCGAGTCTACACCAGTCGAATCTGGGCCAGTTGAAGAAGTGCCAGTCGAGTCTTCTCCAGTTGAAGAAATACCAATTGAACCAACAGCACCGATTGTTGAACCCGAAAAAGTAGAATCTGAAGTAGTTGAAACTAATGAAGTAAATGGAGAACCAACAGAACCAATTGAAGAACCGGTAGAGGAAACCAATGGAGAATCAAAGGACGAACCAAATGAACAAGTAGAAGAATCAAATACTGAACCAATTGAAACAATTGACACCGCTGATTCTCCAATCAGTCCGTCAGAAATTGAACCAACTCCATCCGAATCTATACCAACTAAATCAGACGATAAGGAAAATGATAGTGAAATACTAGAAGAAGTTGATATATCAGAAGAAACCAATAATAATAGTAATAATAATAATATTAAGAAAAACAACGATAATAAAAAGAAGAAGAAGAAGAAAGGTAAGAAATGATCTGTGATAAATTAATTTTATATAATATTAATATAGTATTAGTATATAAATTGTAGACTTTATTTTTTTTTTTCAATAAAAACCTATAATATAATATAAACAACAATTAAAGCTAAGAAAAGGGGATATAGTTCATAATAATTATTTTAAGAATCACCAAATAAACGTCTAACTTTCCTTAAAACTGAATCTTTTTCAGGATCATAAGGGTGATCTTTTGAAGGTATCTCTAAAATTGCAGGGAAAGCATTACTATAAGAATCAATTTCAATTCTAATTTTATCAGCTAAATGTTGATTAATTAATAAAATTGCAATATCATTTCTATTTATGAAACTATTAAAAGTTTTCAATAATTCATCACTTGAAGTATCATCATTACAAATTTTAAAATTAGTTTCTTTACCTTCCTCAGTTGTAACTTGACCAATTCCTGCTAATAACATACCAGTAATTGTATCATCATCACCCATACAAGCAAGGAGAGTTCTATTCTTAGCTTCTGATGCCATTGCCCTATAATATTTATAAAGAATATATACTGATAAAGCAATATCGAATCATTCACTCTATCAACAATCAATGCAGCCAAATTTTGAGGTATTCGAGAAAGATAATGATTTTACGTAAAGTTACATGAAATTTCAAATTATTTCAGCTATTTCTTAAGACCGTGGTAACAATTATTTCTTTTAAGAGTATATTTATTGGGGGGATAAGTATAAATGATTAATAGAGTTAATATCAATAATATTAGAAATTTCCATACTTGTAGAACATTATTATCGGGACATAGTAAATGGGCTACTATTAAACATAAAAAGGCTGCAAATGATGCAGCTAGAGCGGCAGCATCATTTAGAATGTCAAAGCAAATTCAAGTTTTCGCCAAGATGGGTGGAGCAGATTTAAATCAAAATATTATGTTAGCTAATGCAATTGAAAAGGCAAGAGCAATAAATATTCCCAAAAAAGTTATTGAAAGTGCAATTAAGAGAGGTACAGGAGAATTAAAGAGTACAGAAAAGATGGAAACTGTTGTTTATGAAGGATTAGCACCGGGAGGAGTTGCAGTTATAATTGAAGCAATTACAGATAATAAGAATCGTACAATTGGATATATTAGACCATGTTTTAATAAATATAATTTAAATATGACACCAACATTATACATGTTTGATAAAAAGGGAGTTTTATTAATTGATATTGGTAGTAAGACAAGTGATGATATATTTGAAGAAATGATTGAAATTGGATGTGAAGATATTAATGAGATTGAGAATAATAGTAATGAAGAAGAATTAATTAGTAAACAAGTTGATGAAGGGAATTTAATTGAATTAATTACAGATCCAAAAGATTTAGGTAAGATTGGTAAAATTTTAAAAGAACAAGGATATAAGATTAAAGAAATGGGGATTGAATATCTTGGTAAAGAAGATACAATGGTAGAAATTAATGATGAGGATACAATGATTAGTTATGAAAAATTTATGTCATTATTAGATGATATTGAAGATATTACTCAAGTTTATACTAACTTAAAGGAGGAGTAATTGGTATGATGATTGTTCTGTATATAGCGTATGTTTACAAATTTTTTAACCATATATGAATTAATAGAGATTTTAATATTATAATAGTAATAGTAATAGTATAGTAATAGTATGAAATATGAAATATGAGATGAATTTTTTGATGTAATATAATAATAATGATAGAGATATATAAATTAAATATAAAAGAAGTCAATTAAGAAGAAAATTAGACTTAAATTTATTCTTTCTTTTCTAAAGCTTCTTGAAGTTTATCATCGAAAACAGGAGCAGATCTACCTAATTTAAGAGTTCTATCAGTTGCTAATTTTTTATAACTGAAATAAGTTGCAGAACAACAGACAACGAAACAAGCAGCATATAAAGGATATAATTCAGGTGGAACGTGGAAAAGTGATTTTGGAGCAGCAGAGAATCTTGGGAAAGTTGGTCTCATTGTTAATTGGTTGTTAGAAAGATACAATACAAAGAGTCAGTATCTTTGAATTGTAAATAAATTTATTTTATTCAGTTTAATCAATCATGTATTATGTTAATGTGGTCTCATTGAAGAAAATAAAGGGTGTATTACGTAATGCATTGAATAGATTAATTATCCAATAAGAACTTAGTATAATTAAAATGAATTATCTAGTACTGGTGTACTGGTGTATGATAGACGCGTCTGTCACGTGATTGTTTTATTTAAATATGATAAAATACTTAAATAAATTTTCACTAAGGTTAACCCCCCAGTGGCGACGAAAAGGTTAAAATTTCACAGAATTTCCTTTTAAACAGAGCCTTCAATTGATGATATCAGGATTCTGTTTATTTTAATTTTATTTATCTATATCTTTATCTATATCTTTATCTATATCTTATCTATTACCTCTCTAAGGCTTCTGCATACACTTACACCACTTCATCACTTTCAATCATGCAGAAGCACAATTATCGTAATAATGGTCATAATAATAATGGCCATAACAATAGTGGTAACAATACCCCTAATAGTTATAATAATAATAATAATAATAATAACACCAATAATACCAACAATAACTCCAATTCATATCAATCACAGAAAACTTCACTTACTCCATCTGAATTTGAAGCTGCAAATAAACATATGAAGGATAGATTTGTTTATGCTTTAGCAAAATCTTTAGGTTCAAAAATTATTGTTACAACTTTTAATAATACAATTACTGGTATTTTATATTCAATTGCTGAATTTAATGATTTTATACCTTCAATTATAATTAAATATCCAACTTCTGATTCAACAGTTTTCAATGATGAATTATTATATATTCAATATTCTCAAATTCAAATGATTAAATGTAATCATATTAATTTATCTTCTTTTTCAAATCAAAAAAAGGATATTGATATTATTAATACTAATAATACTTCAAATGATCATTTAAAGAATGAAAAATTAGATACTAAATCAGAACCTAAATCAGTAGGTAAATCAGAATTGAAGAAAGAGGTTAAGGTAGAATCTAAATCTGAACCAAAATCTGAACCAAATCTGAACCAAAACTTGAATCTAAGCCTGAATCTAAGCCTGAATCTAAGCCTGAATCTAAGCCTGTATCTAAGCCTGAATCTAAGCCTGAATCTAAGCCTGAATCTAAGCCTGAACCAAAATTTGAATCTGAATCTGAATCTAAATCCGAACCGAAATTAGAATCTAAACTCTCTACTAAACCAAAAGTTGAAAAATTAGTTAAACAAGATTCTAAATCATCCATTAAATCTAATAAATCTGAAATTGAAAAAAATCCAATAACAGAAAAGAAAACAGAATCCAATATTGAATCAGCAAAAAAAGATTTATCCTCATCTAAATATTCTTTTAAAACTGACACTGATATTTCTAAAACAGATACTGATATCTCCATAGATAAAGCAGAAGCTAGAGCACTTAAATTTCAAAGATGGGTACCTGATAATGAACCTGTTGAAACTTATTCAAGTCAAATTAAACAAAAAATTAAATCATCAATTAGTTTAGAAAATGAATTAGCATCTTCTAATCAAAATGAATATGAATATGATCAATTTAAAACAATGAAGGAAAAATTCAATATTGATGCATCATTTGATGAAAGTGAATATACAAGTAAATTGGATACTTCACATCCTGATTATAAAAAAAGAAGAGAAGCAGCTGAAAAAATTTCTGATGAAATTCTTAAAGCTGGTAAATCTGGTAATGCACATTTAGATGAAGAGAGAGGTATAGAAATTAGTCATGAAATTATGGATGAAGAAGATAAATATTCAGGTGTTTCAAAAGAAAATGAAGAATCAAGTAAAAATTTATTTAATTTATTGAAAAATTCTTCAAAGGATGATTTAAAGGATACTAATGCAGCAACTTATACTTCAACTCCAATTAATAATAATACCAAAGATTTACCTAAAGTTAATAAATCAGAAAACACTTCTAAAGCTGAAAAAATTGTTGAAAAAATTTCTAAAATTGAAAATAAAGTTGAAACTATTCTAAAAGTTGAAAAACCTAAATCAAAATCAAATCAAAGTATAACTACACCTACTACATCTGCATCTACTACATCCGCTACACCTACTCCAGCTGTCATAAAAAAACCATCAACTGTACCATCATCATCATCAACTACTACTAAGAAGAAACCAGCTACTGATAATGAAGTAAAAGAAACTTTAAAACATGTTCAACAAAAGACACAAACTTCAATTTCTACATCTTCAACTCCAGCTTCAACAAGTACTCCTTTACCAACTACTACAACTACTAATATAACAACACCATCCTCATCATCCTCATCATCATCTGCATCTGTTAAAATTGCTTCAATTCCTCCAAAACCAAAAGCTCCTACATCTCATAGAAACTCTTTTAATTCTTATCAAGCACCCCCAGTTAATAATTATAATAATGATAATTTACATTCACCACAACAACAAATGCACTCACCACAACACTATTATAATCAAATGCCAAGAACTCCACTTGTGAATAATAATAATAATAATCAACATAATAAAGTTCATAAATTTAAAATATCTAATAAATCATTAGTTTCAAAGGATAATTCATCAATAGATACAAAATTTAACATATTATTAACAGCTAAAAAGGAATATTTGAATTCAACAAAGGATGAAATTAAACTTGATATAATACCATTAGTACCAGCATTTAAATCAGAATTAAGTTGGTATAAATCCATCAATTCATCATATAAAGATATAATTAAATCAAAACTTCAATCAGATGTAATGATACCACCAAGTCCTCAAATAATGTATGGAAATGCACCAATTAATCAACATTATTCACATCATCCACATCATAATCATCATCATAATCATCATCAACAACATCATACAGTACAATATATTTCACCACAACAATATATTCCACCACAACATCCAATGCATATTCAACAACAAATGGGATATCAAATCCAACCAATGTATGATTATGCTCAATATGCAATACCACCAGGTCAAGGTCAACCAATGCAATTTATCAGTCCTAATATACCACCAAATCCTTATATGATGATGCCAAATAGTAACATGATGTATAATAATAATAACAGAAATCATTACAATGGTAATTGATGATAATGTTAAATATCTTTTTATAAACTTTTGTAAACATTGTTTTATACAATATAATTAATAATAATAAAATAATAAAAATATTTGAAAATCAAACTGAAAATAGATCTTATTACGTCAAAATGAATTTAACGGTCAAGGAACAAAAAAAAAATTTTTTTCAGATAAATTTCTTTATCAGTTCTTTATCAAAAAAATCGATTTTGATAGCTAAATAACTAAGCACATAAAATGGAAGATCCAACAATTTATCGTATACTTGGACCAATTTACATTTCCTCAATTTTACCAATTGAACAAGAACAAGATTTATTTGAATCACATAAAATTACAACAATTATTTCAATAACTGATTCAGATATACCAATTAAATATAAATCATCACCATATAAAAATATTCAAATTAAATTAAATGATACACCACAAGATATAATTTTCCCCTATATTGGAGAAATTAATTATTCAATTGCAGAGACAATTTACATTAATCCAGATATGGTAAAACCAAAATTATCAGGTAATGCAGTTTTAATTCATTGTCAATCAGGTATTTCACGTAGTGTTACATTTGTTTGTGCATATTTAATGAATAAATTTAAATTAAGTTTAGAAAATGCATTACATGCAATTAGAAGAAATTATCCAAATAGAACATTTGAACCAAATGAAGGATTTTTAGAACAATTAGAAATTTATAATGATACAGAATATACAACTGATTTACAATTATTGAAAAATAATTCACCTCGTTGGCGTGGTTATAGAATGAAATATTTAATTAATCAATTATATGATGAAGATAATATTAATAAAGATAGTTTTAGTGAAGTTTCAAAACCTGAAATTAATGATAATTTATGGTTTGGATTTCAATGTTGTAAATGTCGTACATTATTAGCAAATAATTTAGTTTATGTACCACATTTACCACCATTTGATAAAGATGATAAACAATTATTTTTCTATAAAAGAGGTTTGGGTAATCAAATTGCACAAAATAAATGTACTCATATTTTCACTGAACCATTAAATTGGATGAAGGATAAAATTCTTGAAAATGATGATTCATTACAAGGTCGTTTAGATTGTTATAAATGTAATTCAAAAGTTGGTAATTATAATTGGAAAGGTGGTAGATGTAGTTGTGGTAAATGGATGATTCCTTCAATTTATCTTTATAAATCAAAAGTTAATCAAATTGATTCAAATGGTAAACTTATCTTACAAAATGATCCTCGTGCAATATAATTATGATATAGATAGAATAGAATTGTATATTTAATTTTAATCTTCAAGTATATTGGTATTTGAACTAATTTCACTCCATTGAAACTGTGATTCTCTTGTAGTTGGATTTGATTGAAAATCATTATCAAATGATTGAATTCTTTTAGGTATTGGTTTATTTAATAATGTTGAATCTTCATTAAAACTACTTTGTAGCATTTCATGATTATCAGTATGATCATTATAATGATTTTCTTCTACCTGCTCATCTTCTTCTTCATCATCATCTTCTTCTTCGTAGTAACTAATAATAGCTTCATTACCTACATCTTCATAATCTTCATCATCTGATTCTAATTCATTCATTTCATTATTATTGTTCTCATGACCATATTCATTATTCAATTCATCGGAATTATAGATATATTGATTAGAATTATTAATTAAATCATGATTACTCAATTCTGCATCTAAATCTCCCTGTAAATCATCATCATTAACACCAACTTGATTCTGTACAACTTCCATCTCCATTTCCATCTCTGAATAATTACTGTTATTACTATTATTATTGTTATTATTATTATTATTTGATTGCATTTGATTAATATTCTCCCCCATCAGATGAATACTTTCATTAATATTTCTTTCATTTAAATCATTATTTAAAACACCAAATTCATTAATTTCATCATTAATTTCATTATCTTGTTCTATTTCATTGAAAATTTCATTATCTTCAATAATTTGTTTCATTGTTTTATTAATTCCAATTGATGTTAACCAATTATATCCAAATTTATTAATTTCATTTAATTTTTGTTGTTTAATACTTAATTCTAAACTTAATGTTTCAATATAATCATTTTGAAACCTTTTATTAATCAAATTTTTAATTTTATTAGAATTTGAATTATTTGTAAATGGTTTTGGTTTAATACTTGTATATGATGATAATGGTGGATAATCTGATTTCTTTACATTATTGTTTAATTTAGAATCATTAGTTGAATTGTATTGTAATCTATCTATTATATTGGGTATATACATTGCACATGTATAGTAAAAGAATTGTGTGGTAGATAGATAGAATAGCAAAAATATTATCCGAAATACATGATTTTTCTTAATATTTCTTATTATGCCTATATACAAGCTTTTATCTATATAAGAACTATATATTTATAAGAATAAGAATTAATTTAAAGTTTTTTCGTTAGAATTATTAAAGAAACGATCCCATTGACCTTGTTTATGTAACATTGCTAAAGCTAAAACCAATGGTAATTGCCAAATTGAACTCCAAAAAGTTTTCTTTGCCCAAATATTTGCTAAATCAATTTCACTCTTATTTGCACCACCATTTTTAATAACATTAATTGAATAATTATGACGTTGTTGTAACCAAAATTTAAATGAATTATAAGTCATCCAAAAATTTAAAATTGATGAATCAAATGCAAAATATTTATCACAAACATTAAAATAAATTAATGAAAAGCAAATTGGGAACATTAAAAGTGAATATCTTAATGCAACTCTTGCATTTAATTTTGGATTAACAAAAGCTGTCATTACATAACCTGCCCTTTTATATTCATCTTTAATATTATGACTTAATGAATTAAAATGTGGGAATTGCCAAGCATATAATAATAAAGCTAATGACCAAGCACCAGGATCTAATAATGAAGAATTTGATGCCCAACCCATTAATGGAGGTATAGCACCAACAATTGCACCAAGCCAAGTATTTAAAATTGATTTTCTCTTTAATGATGTATAAAACCAACTATAAAGTATAATATTCAAAGCAGCTAAGTATGAAACAATTGGATTAACACCAATAAATAAAATTGTACAACCAATTGAACCAATTATTGATGCAAATGTGAAAGCTTCATAAGGTTTAACCAAACCTTTAACGACAGGTCTAGTTGATGTACGAACCATTTGTGAATCAAATTTTGGTTCTCTACCCATATTAATTGCATTTGCTGCACCTGATGTTAATAAAGTACCAATTGTTAATGAAAAAAATTTTGTAAAATCTAATGGATTTGGAGCTAAAATATATGAACAAATTGATGATAACATAATTAAAAAAGTTAAATGAGGTTTAGTTAATGTAATATATGGATTAATTAATTGTTTAAAAGATTTTTCATCACCTTTTAAATATTGTTCAATAATTGATTTTTTATTTATTAAATCATTATTTTTTATTTTAACATCGAATGGTATATGAGAATTATTTATAGTAGTAGATGATGATGATGATGATGAGTATGAATTGGAAGTAGCAGTTGTAGGGTGACAAATTTGACTTACAGTTTCAGTTGCAGATTGTAATTTACTTGATGAATAATTTCGAGTGGAAATTGAGTTATGATTATTATTATTATTATGATTATTATGATTATTATGATTATGATTAAGAATAGTATTTTTATTATTGATACTGATATTAAGATTATGATTTAAGTTATAATTTGAAGTGAATATATTATTATTTGATCTTAAATAATTATTTGATAAGAAACTAAAAGATGGGGAAGTAAAATTTTGTGAAGTTGAAGTTGAAGTTGAAACATATCGCCTTGAAATCAGGTGTAGTATATGATTCTGGGAACCCATAATTATACAGATTACAGAGTGATATACTGTAAATATATTTGTACAAAAAAAGGAACCTATAGATTACTACTATTATCAATCAATCATGCTGTGTGGTGAGAGTTGATTTAATATAAGATTAAAGTTAAAATTTTATTATTGAGCGACGCATCGTCGCCGCAGTTTATTACATAAGCATTATTCTATACAGTTACAGCTGTTGATTTAGCATTGTCTATTTTATTATCAATTAGATTGTGGAATGCAATGATGGAACGGACAAGACTAGCCACATACATTATCATCAATTGATCATTTGTTTTAACATTGAATGCAGTTGAAAGATTTGAAGGTGAATTGAGATCAATACTGGTATTATTATTATTATTAATATTATTTATTGAATCAGATATTTGTGATATATTTGGTAAAAGATTGAAAATATCTTGTAATTTACCTAAAATTGTTGAATTAATTGGTAAATTACCATTAATTAATTTTGTTAAATAAATTACAATTGAAGATAATTTATCATTGAGAGATTTAAGAGATTTAAAATTATTTGATAAATTAATTGTTAAATTACCTCTATTTTCATCTCTAATATCTCTTAATAAATGTTCAACACCAATTTCTTCAGCTTCTTGAGCTTCAATTGTTGAAGGTAAATGAATAAAAGTTTGATTAATTAAAGTACCATCATCATTAATTTCATCAAAACTTTTATAACAATCAGTTGGTATATCAATTTTATTATTTGAATGAACATCAACAATTAATAAAATTGGATTTAAAGTTAAATTTTTGAAAACATTATTAATTTTAAGATCATTTTTACGTAATTTTGGACCAGAATGATACCAACCAATTAATTTTTCCTTTGCATTAATTTTTTTAAACATTTCCATCATTGTATCAATATAATTATGATCTAAAAACCAAATATTTGGATTATTAATATCTTCTTCATAAGGTATTGCAAAAGAATTTGTAATTTTAGGATTATTTGGATCAGAATTATCACCTAATATAACACCAACTACACGAGAAGGTGAATTAGAATTATTTAAATTATTTGAAGGAGTTGAATTTGATGAACGTATAACACGTTCATAGTGATCAACAACGGATAGTAGCACTAGTGGAGCAACAGAGACAACCATTGATTAATAAAGAATAAGATAATGATAATAAATAAAGATATAAACATTTGCCCTCAAAAACATGCATGTAAAGAAAGATCTTTACTTTAAAGAGAGAGATTCCATCAATTACGTAATACCATAAACACTAAATTTCCGACATGAAAAAATTTGACAGATTTTTCACATGCTTTATTACTAGCTTTAATTACTTAATAGTCTATTACATGTCAAATTTTATTGATTTATTGATTTATTGATTGATTATCTCTTCTTATCTTTCCTTTATCATCTTTCTTTAGGTCACACGATACATCTCATTAATATCTCATCTTATTTTATTATTATACCTTTCATTTTATAGACTCTCTCATATTTATACCTCAATAATTATGTCAATGATGAAAAAATTATCAGTTAATCCATTACATCCAATTCGTCGGTTTGCAACAATACCAAATAATCCTCGTTTATTACCAAAACCTCCTTCTCCTTCAACTCCAACTAGTATTGCAATGCTGGCAATTGTAACTGTTGGTGTATTTTTAATATATGTTAAAAATAATAATAATAATGATGATAATAATAATAATAATAATAGCAATGATACAACCGCTTATCCAAGACCAACTTCTTGGCCTTTATTTATATATTCTTGGTTACCTTTAAATGTTGTATCTAGAATTTGGGGTTCAATTAATAATTTCATTATACCAACTCCTTTAAGATCTCCTGCTTTTAAATTATATTCTTTTATGTTTAATGTTAATTTAAATGATATGCAAGATCAAAATTTACAAAATTATCAAAATTTATCACAATTTTTTTATAGATCAATTAAGAAAAGTGTTAGACCAATTGATGAAAATTCAATTTTAACTTCTCCTTCTGATGGTACAATTTTAGGTTTTGGTAAAGTTTCTTCAAATGCAACAATTGATCAAGTTAAAGGTATAACTTATACTTTAAATCAATTATTAGGTACTCCTGAAAGTGATAAAATAATTCATTCTCAAATACAAAATTGTCAAATTTGTCATCCTGATATTGAATCAAATTCTTTAAAACATTTAACTCCAATACCAAATTTACATCCTCATGCTTCAGTTTTAACTTCAAATCCTTCACTACCAAATTTACCAACTTTAAAAAATATTAATACTACTAGTAGCAATAATAATAATAATAATAATAAAGACTTTATTGAATCTGCTCCAGCTCCAAATGATACAATACCTGAAAATGATTTATTTTATACAGTTATTTATTTAGCTCCAGGTGATTATCATCGTTTCCATTCTCCAACTAATTGGGTTACAACAACTCGTCGTCATTTTATTGGTCAATTATATTCAGTTGCTCCTTATTTCCAGAAAACTTTCCAAAATTTATTTGTTTTAAATGAAAGAGTTGCATTATTAGGTTATTGGAAATATGGATTTTTCAGTATGACACCAGTTGGTGCAACTAATGTTGGTTCAATTAAATTAAATTTTGATAAAGATTTATTAACTAATACAAATCGTATAAATGGTGTTAAAGTTAAAAAACATACTTGTTATGAATCTCATTATACAAATGCTTCTAAAACTTTAAAAGGTCACCCTCTTTTCAAAGGTGATGAAATGGGTGGTTTCATGCTTGGTTCAACTGTCGTTTTGGTATTTGAAGCTCCAAAATCTTTTAAATTTAAAATTAATGAAAATGAAAAAGTTAAAATGGGTCAAGCTTTAGGTGATATCTAATTTTTAAGTTCTATTCCCACATTTATTTATCTATTTACTCATATATCATATCTTATTTATTCAAATCAATCCTTTTATATCTTTTTTTATACAGTATCTGTCTATTTATAAAGAAATTATTCCGCCTTATTTTTGAATACTTCCCTCTTTAACTTTTCGATAAATTCAATACTCAAATAACTTAATCCACTCTCCATATCATGATTATTATTATAACAGTGTGTTTTAAATCTATGATTATAACGATTCCAAACACCTCTCTCAATTTCATCCTCCATTTCAATCTCAATTTCTTCTCCATTACTATTTTTAACCCTTCTTTTACGTCCTTTACTAATTATAACTCCATCAACATAATTGAAAATTAATTTTAAATCATCTCCCATCTTCTTTTTCTCAACCTCTTGTTTAAATTCAAAGACACTCATCTCTTCACATCCTTCTTCAAATAACATTCTCTTTTCATTATCTTCAAAATTCCTAAAAATTGCTAAATTCTTTAATTTATTAATACCTTCATCACTTTCTACACCCTCATCTCCATCTTCTTCACTATCTTCCTCATTTTTCAAATTCATCTCAATCATTTCTCTCATACCCATATTTAATGTCTTATAATCCTTTCTTCTTTCAACATAAATAGTTAAATCTCTTGAAAACCTTTCATTTGCTTCTCTATTAGATCTAACTAAATCAAATTCAACTTCATAAAAAAATTCATTCCTAACACATATTTTCTTAATCAATCTCAAATCAGGTAATAAACATGGACTAATAACTTTTAACATTTCATCATTCTTTAAAAATATTTCAACTTCAATATTAGTAACTTTACTCTTTTCTTTACCGTCTTCAACTTTTTTAACAGTTAAACATCTATTCTCAACTCCCATTGTCCAAAAATTCCTAATTGCACCTTGTAAATAATTATCTTCTTCAATCTCACTATTAAATCTTGGATAAATTGATGTAATTAATGATGCAATACTAAATAAATCAATATTATTAAATGCTTGTTGTCCTCCACCTAAAAATAAAAATCCTAATGACATATTAACAACCATATAATTCCCATATTTAGTATATTTATCACTAAGTCCTTGTAAAAATCTTAACCTTCTCATTATATCTAAATCACCACTGCCTGCCATTATAATTGATAATCCTAATATAATTAAATCTCTAATACTTCTGATTGTTGATAATGTAACTTTATTATCATAATTAACTGGTTTCATCATACTCAATCCTAATAATTTATCAAAATATTCAAGTAATATCTTTTTAGCTTCAATATTACCACTTGATGCAAAACAAATTGAAATGGATAAAATTAAACCACATAAAATATTTAAGTATTGTAAGTTGTCAATGTTTAATTCATTCATATCTTCAATACTACTTCTCATTCTAACACATTCAGGTATTTGACTTTCAATAAATTCTTTAGTAGGTACAATTTCATCCCACATAATCATATTTTTACATAATACCCTAAGCATTAATAAATCAGGTCTAACATAATCTAATAATTGGTTACTTTGTGGAATTTCAATCTTTTTAGCAATTTCATGGTTATTACTCTTCAAAAACATAAACATTAAACTAATTATAGCACCTGAACATGATTTATCAAATTCTTTTCTAATAAATGTACCATATGAAATTAATTCATCAATTATATGACTATCATTACTGCTCATTATATTATCACCTTTACCTAAATTAATATATCCTAGTGCAATACCAGCAGCTAATTGATAACCTTCACTAACAACTTTTTTATCATTAATAACTAATGAACAACAAATTTGTGTTAATAAAATCTCACTCATTCTTCTATGTTGACTCTCAAGATAAATTAATCCAATTCCTATTATACCTGCAGTTTGAACTGGTAATTGAACATTTAGATCAGTTGATCCTGGTGGTAAAAATGCAACAACATGAACAGATAAAACTTTTGTCATTTTAATATCCATACTACCTCTTAAACTTGCAGACATACCAATCAACAATCCAATACTTGTGAAAATATGTTTAGGTCCTAAATAATTATAAATATGCCATTCTTCAAGTTGCTTCAAATGGCCATTTAATCCTAATCCAAGTAAAAATCCGGCATGTTCTGAATTTAATTTAGTAGGTTTGTTAAATACCACCCAACTACCACTAATTTCTTTAAAATCTTTAGATACTAATAATCCTGCGCTGACACCATTATAAAAATAACCACACTCCATTAAATATGAAGGTATTGCATTATCTTCTAACGTAACATTAAGATTATCTGGTAAAATTAAACTGGTAAAATTCATTTTAGGTATTGGAAATCCTTCAGTGACTAATGGTTTTTTACTGGAATTGAAAACAGCACCTCTACCAATAGGAGCTGTTAGTGTTCGTAATGCAATTTTAACACCAATAGATCTTTGGTGTAATAATCTTTCATGATCATCTCTTGTGGCGCTAGATTCGTAAGTAATAATTTGTGGTTTAGAGGTTTGTAAAAGTTTGATCAATTCATAAAATCTACGATCCTTCGCAAATATCAGTTTAGTAACATTGAATTTGTCAAACTCTAGGTTATCATCCCAAGAAGTGTTTGAATGATTATCGTTATATTCATCATTAAAAAGTTCAAAAATAATCTCCTTTGTACTTTTCAAAGTTGATCGAGCTTTTTTATTATCAGCAATTGTCAATGAACGTGGACTATCATAATCAAGTTGTAGAATATCCTTTCTTCCAATTAATTTACACTCCTCGTTAGTAATATTCCAATTCAATTTAACTTTCCGTTGACATAATTCAATAGTATTCTTAAACACAAAATATATACCAGAAGGGTACGTCTCTAATTCTGCTGTATCGATATTAAAAGAAGCCATAGTTCTAACCAAATCCATATCTTCAAATTCATTTGATACAATCACTTCAAATAATCTTAAAATATTGTACGTTCTTGTAGTGATGATTTTATCCACTGATTCATCCTCTCCTGAAATAATTGAAAACGTAATGTATGAAACTAAATTTTCAGAAAATAAACTGCTTATGGACTCTATAATGTTAGGAGGCTTGTTTATATATTCAGGTAATGCTAGTTGTAAATTCTTATCGACCAAGTTTTCATTAATATCATAATATTGTTTCCAGCCAGGAGACCATGACATCCAATAAACAAGTTGTGAAAGTAATCTCGATAGTTGATCATAATGACTTTTTGACAGAATATTTAATTTCAAGTCTTCTCTAATAACGTGTAATGCTAGTACTATTTTAGGTAATAATGGCTCAAGTGAAAAATCTCGGTGATCGTTAAGTAGTATAGTTTTATTGTTAATTCTAGCAATCTCAACATATTTTATCAATCTAGTGATTTCGTTCAAATTAGTGTTAACTGAAGAAAGATTAATTTTCTCTGGTAAGCACATCGATAATAATGTCACAACATAAAGTTTCCAATCGGTGCAATGGGGTATATTTATTTGTTTGTTAGAGCACCATCTAAGCCAAAACATTTCATGTATCAAATTATGACTCAAATATTCCAAAGATTTGATATATTTTTCAACATACTTATCTTTGATATTCATTGATAAGTGAGTAAGGTAATGTTCGCCATTTTCTGAAAGAAATGAGACTTCATAGTTTTGACATCCATCAATTTCTATCATTTGTTCATTTTCAGGTGGATGTACAATCATCGGAGGTGAAAATAAATCGTAAAATGGATTATAGAGTAAAATTTGATTGTTTTTTTTTAAAATTAAGATGTATCCACATTTCCTTCCCTCCATATCAAATTTATGTGCATCAAGTCCTTCAAATGTGAGATGATTCTTCAATTTACTTGACGTACTTTTATTTTGCAACTTTTCAAAATTATAAACATCAATCATATGTCTTTGTTTATTCACAACAACGAGAGTTTCTTTGTCATGAAATGATACGTTAAAAACTTTTAAATGAATGATATCAGATTTGACTGGTATTGAATGAAGTTTGGTAAAAATAACATCTTTTCTCAAAACCCAACTTTCAGTAGTTGATGCAGGATAATAACCTGTTGTAGTATCGGGAAGGTATTCAGTGCCAGAAGCCATTCTATCAAATGATAATGGATTTGAGGTAGATCTCAATTGCTTTGAATCTTCATCATGTATTCTCGAAATGGATATATTCATCATTGCACTTGAAGATGATATTGTACGTTTACTGTTTTTCCTACTTTGAACATGGTTGTTCAATAAAGCTTTAGATTTGGATGATTTGGATCTTGACAAATATCTGATACTGTACACATTGATATTTTTATCAGAATGATTAAATGTAGTAGCTAAACAAGATGATGTTGTTTCTGGATAAGTTAAGAGTTGTTCAGTTTGAGAGAATGAAGTTGTAGATGAAGATGCTATAATCCCAAGCTCTCCGACTGAATCTGTAAGAGTCAAAAAGTTGCTATCTACAAATGATCCCGCTGAAGAATTAGTAATACCTGCTGAGAAAATTGTGTTTCCAAAACCAATTGATGCAGATGTGTGTTTTACGTATGGTGATGTAATATTTAGTCCATTTGATGTTTTAATTCCACTAGTGAAAAATTGATCGGGTACTGATAGTATATCAAGTTTCTTACCAATAATTAAGCCTTTATGGAATGGAAATGCATTTTTAATGTGTATTGGAAAACTAACAACCAATACAGATGTTAGCTTATCATAAACTCTAATCTGATCTTCCAATATGACTACCAACACTTTAGTTTGTTTGGAGCTGTTATTGAGTTTTGAATCTTCAAATGCCGTAAAAAAGCTATCCACAACTTGTGTCTCTAAGTTTATTCGACGAAAGGCGACGTCACCGGTAAGCCATATCACTGAATACTTGAAAATGAGTAGCTTTTGATTGCCTTCATACATCTTTATTTGAAATTTTTCGTTTGCCAAATCATCGTGTATTATATCTGTAACTTCTAAGGCTTTTAATTTAACGACACATTTTGGAAAATTTATGTTATTATTACTATCCGTTTCTGTATCCATAACTGTAGAAAAGGCCAAATTATATCTAAAACTCAAAGCAGAGTACGAAAGGTAAACATTGAAACAAAGTTTCAGATCTTCAGAGCCTCCAAAATACGTCTCAATCGTTAAAAATGCCCCTTCAAACGGCGCGTCTTTTCATGTACAGAAATTGAAAATTACATGGCAACCCTTTATGATTGTTGATTTTTCTGTCTTTAATCTACACCAAACCTTGATCTGCTCTTTTTTCAAACTTAACAATCAGTTGAATATTTAAAGGGCAAAGTAAAACATGTCATTTTTTAGTACAATCAAGTATGTATTAATGTTTTAAACACTAAGAATTGATTATTCATCGAATTAATACTAACTTTTCATTTATTACAGAGGTTTCACACGAAGTTCAAAGAAGAAACAAGGAAATAATCAAAAATATGCTGAATCTAACTTCCCTAACGATTCGGATCCATCTTTGGTAAATCAGAATAGCTTATATTCCAATAGCAATATTTCAGGTGCATCGTTGCGTAAAACGCAGTCTCCATCTAAACAATCTGTAAGATCATACAAATTTTCCCAACAACCACAACAGCAGCAACAACAACAGTATCAAAATCAACAACAGCAACAATATCAATCACATCAATTACACCAAGAAGCATCAATTCAAAGCTTTGGACAATTTCAGGAACAGCAGACAGTTCAACAGCATCCCGTCAAGAATGTAGCAACACAAAACCCCCCTTTATTCATGTGTGAACCATTTATAAAGACAGCTTTAGTTAAGGGTTCTTATAAAACTATTGTACAGCTTCCTATGTACGTTGATCGTAATGAATGGCTTGCATTGAATATATTTGAATTCTATAACCATTTAAACAAATTTTATGGTGTGATAGCTGAATATGTCGTACCTGAAAAATATCCAACAATGAATGCTGATCCTGGTACTGAATATGTTTGGATAATGCCAAATAATAGGTCATCTTCATTGCCTGCAAATCAATATATTGAATATGCGTTAACCTGGATAAGTAATAAAGTTAATGATCAAGCAGTCTTCCCTACCAAATCAGGAATGACATTTCCTCCATCTTTTTTGAGAGACATAAAAGGAATATCAAGACAAATGTTTAGAATCATTGCTCATATCTACTGGAATCATTTTGAGAAGTTGGTACATTTATCACTAGAGGCTCATTGGATATCGTATTTTAGTCACTTCATTTCTTTCGTGAGAGAATTCGATTTAATTGAATATAAAGAGCTAGAACCTTTAAGTATGTTAATCGATAACCTTGAAGCTCAAGGCAGAATTGTTAAGGTTCAAAGAAATTAGTGCTGATCTTAAAAGACAAAAATTACATTCTATAATATTTTTTACGTTTTTAAATGTTTTTTGATTTTAAAATAGAGTTTATAAAACTATATACATGAACTACTCCTAACTTTAAAACCAAAATCAAATTGTAATATATAGCCACCAAATGTAAAAAAAATCATTGTAATGAAGGGAAAAACTAAAATAAACTGTAGATAAAATAAACTGTATGATTACTCTATGAAGAACTGAAATTAATGAGGGGTCGTCAAGTGTGATAATAGTTGGATGAATATGCGATTGTTGTGTTTAACTGGAAAATCATGAGAAAAAGTAAGGACTATCTTGAACAACAGAGACATCAAACTCACCCTTTGGAGGAATGTCTGGTAATGTAAATGGAACTAATAATTTGAATTGACCAGTATTATCTACAATGGTATCATGAACATAACCTATTTCATTTAATACAGAAATAGAAGATCTGAGGGACTTACCAAGTTCAACTTGTTTTGGATCTTTGGAATTAAGTAGTAATCTTCTTTCTCTTTCAATCTTAACTTCATCAAGGAATGTTGGTGCTCTACCAAGTTTCTTAGCTAATTCAGCTCTATATTGAGAAACTGCTTCTGCAACAGGTGTATTCTTGTCAACAGAAATTACCATCAAGAAGCCTTCATAACGTCTTTCAAATTCACCTTTTAATTTTTCAATCAAGTTATTTTTATGTAATCTGATAAACTCTTCTCTTAAAACATGGTTCATAACATCGACATCACAAGCATGAGTCCAATAAGAATCGTGGACAGATGAAAACAGAAGACCATATTCGGAACATTTATTAACTGACATTAACATGTGTGTAGCATCTAAGGAGTGAATGAAATTAGGTGGGAAACCATTAGCTTGTTTTCTACCATCAACTTTTTGAACACCATATGGATCTTGAATAATAAAAGTTTGCATATTGGTTTTAACTACTTTATTCTTCGTACTTCTGTAAGGTTGGACAACAGGTAAACCCAAAGGAGAAGTCCAAATAACTGAAGAAATAAACTCATCGCCTTCTTCAGGTTCAACATCTAACCTTATACTCTTTGAAATTCTCCTTGCGGCAAGTGCTAACCAATCTTGAATTGCATGAGCACCATCAAATAATTCTCTAATAGCTCTAAAAACCTTACCTGTTAAATATTTTGAACAATTTGATACTGCATCTTCATCAAATTCGATTTCCTTTAATCTCTTTGTGATTTGTGCTCTTGCACCAACATAAGTAACACCATAAACAGATGTCATAACAGTTTGCTTGACAATCTTTCTTGCAATAATAGGTAAGGTTAATTCAGCTTCAAGCACACCATCTTCCTTATCCTTTGTAACAGCCTTGATAACAGAATTAGCAACGTGGGTATAAACATCAGATGGTCTGTCAGCTGGAATTAAATTAACTTGTCTAGCACCTTCAAAATCACCACCTAATGCAGCATAATGTTGTAAACCATTACATGTACCATCTTGATGAACAGGTTGATAAGAAACAAATTTAGTTGGATCTGGTAATTCTAATGCTTCAATTAATTCATTTGCTGCAGCTAAAAATTGCCATGGTTTATCAGCACTCTTCCACCATCCTTTACCTCCTAATGGATCTTTAACAGAATCTCTGATTAATTCAATATTATCTTCAATATATTGAGCTCTTTCGTCTAAAGAAATCTTATCTTTACCTCTTAAATTGGAAAGATGAATTTTCAGCCATTTTAAACCGTGTGCGCCTAATTCTTTACCGGTCCAAAATTTAAGTAAACTTCTAGACATATCGTTACCTAAATGATTGAAATTTGGTGGAATTGGATATGCTCTACCTCTAAAATCTAATGAATGTGGGAAAAAGATTCTTTCACCAACAAAAGCTCTTGCAATTTCTAATTTATAATTCATATCGCATCTCATTGATCTATTTTTGGAGTATTCGTTAACAATTTCAGTACAAGCTCTTCTATATTTAAAAACTTCAACTGCTTCACAACCTTTTTCTGGTGGATTTGGTAAAACAAACTTTTCATCAGCTTTTGGGATTTCTAAAAATTCTTGTTCAGTATTCCAAACTTTAGTAATCAATTCTAACATTTTTTTATTAACTGTCCATGGAGTATTACCCAGATTATTTAAACCTTGTAAAACTCTATCAACTTTATGATTTATTGCAGCAGCCTTTGCATAAGCACTTTGCTCTGGTGAATTTTTAGCTCTTAACATTGTGACTTTTTTCAAAAAATAGCCACCATCATTATGTGTTGTCCATGGTTTTGGTCTACATATCATTGGTAAATATTGTGCTTGAATTGATTGATCTAAACGTTCTTTTCCTAATTTATTTGCAAAACCTTGATTAAGTTTAATAACACCAATACGTCCACCATTTTGAAAATCATATGTGTGATAGAAAGCTGGGGCTAAAGCTACCTTGGTTTCACCAGTTCTTGGATCTACACCGGTAACTTCTACCTTTGCAACTTGTAATAAGAAAGAAAGTAATAATGAACCAATACGACATAAAGATTCAGCATCCCATGACAAACTACTTGATTCTGAATTTATTTGATTTTCATCTAAGGTTGCTTTTTCAACTGTTTCAACAATTTGAGCAGCCTTTGAACTTCTTAAGAACTTCTTAAATTCAGGTGTATTTTTAATTGCTTTAAAATTTTTATGAACATCAACATCAGCAGCTAAAATCTTTTCAGATTTATATTCTAGTTCTATACCTTTACCAATACCCATAACCAGTTTAGAAACTGGAACACCTCTACTAATATCAGAGGTAACAATACTCTTCATTGCATCTAGAATAGCAATAGTTGCCAGTTTTGGAGCTTTCAAGATGTTCAAAAATGGGCCATATGTTAATTTTTCATTGTATCTAGCTAAATCTTCCTTTGATAAATCCTTCTTTCCTAACTTTTGACTGACAAGTAATTCTCTTGCAGTTTTACATTCTTTGACTTCTTTTTCAATCAGTGGAATCAGTTGTTGTAACCAATCGTGTAAGTAAGCACCAACAGGTGAAGGTAATGATTTATCTTTAATATTTTCAAATTCTCTTTCCCATTTCAACTTTGCAGCATCTAGTGTTGAACTTTCTAAAAGACGTTCACGAGGTTCAGATATGTTATCTAAAATATCATCAAATTTGGCTTGTTGATCTAATGGTAATTTATTCTTTAACTCAAATAAATTTAATGCATTTTCTGATGACATTTTGAGAATATCTTCAGTGTTTATATCAAGTTTTTCGAGTTCAACCAATTGTATCAACTTATTGGTAAATTCTCCGTTAGAATCGATCAAACCCAAAAGAGAATGTCTAATATTTTTCAAGTTTTTGGAATCAACTGCTTTTAATTTTTCCATTTTATTCTCCACAACTTCGTTTGAAGGTTCTCTTCTTTCAGCCTTTTCAGGTGAGCTGAAATCGGCTGGAATCTCTGTAATTATTTCTCTTTCGCCTTCGTTGTTATTGATATCTCTATTTTCATTTGTTGTATCGTTTTCCTCTATAAAATGTTCTGTATCCTGTGATGATTCGATATTGGATGATAATGATTCTTTAGCAGATGCTTTGACAGAATCATTTGATTCCTCCTTTAATGCTAAAAATAAGTCTTTGTAGTTTCCGGTAAGTTCTTCAGCATATTTTGGTTTGAAATCAACTAATTTCTTGATGTTTAAAAGACCAATAATATCAACATATCTTAATACATCAGCGGTTTTATTTGAAGGTTGTAAAACATTATATTCATTGAAAATTTCACTTGCAGCTTTAACATCATTTGTTTTCTTGAATGATAATTTAACTAACCATGCATATACTCTTGCATCAGGTAAAAAATTTCTATTTAAGGAACAGACATATTTCAACCAACGACGAACTTCATCCATGGAATTGGTTTCTTCACTACCCCATGTTTTGAGGAATTCACAGATAGCATCCACAAAATATGGACCGGAACTATGTTTAGAAGTAGCAATGTTTTGTAACATCAAATCTGCTCTTTCGTAATCGCCACTCTCTAAACAAGCTTCATATAATGACCAAGTTTGTAAAATTTCGGGATCGACTCTAGTTAAAACTTTATCATATGGAGTTGATGTAAAAAACATTTCATTATCTTTAGGTGAATAATACTTTTCCTTTGTAATTCTGGTATAAACATCATCTAAGGTTTTGACTTTCGGTATACTGCTTTTAGTTTCAACAGCAAGAAATCTAAGTCCTATATTTCTATTCTTTGTAATCACACGAGATTGACGCTTCAAGCATGATTGAATGTTACGTGAGTTAAGTAGTACATTCATAGTGTATTGTGAATGAACCCTTTGAATAACTGACAGATAACTTGCAGAGTTCAAAGATAAAAATGTGGAAACTGTACTCTATAATATTTCAATCAGTTGAAAAATTTTGAATAAAAAAAAATTTTGATCACTAGAGCAATTTCCTAGTATGAATTTCATCTCCCATACAAATTTCACTCACTAAAGTTTAGATAATTTTACCGTTTATTTGGTTCAAAATTTCTTTTTCCTTCTCTCGAATTCTCTTCGGAGTTAAATTGATGTTACTATTGAAGACTTTTCTTATAAGGAAAGTATATCAATTAATGATGAACTGAAATTATCGAATTACTATAGCAATTATACAGAAAAAGAAGTGGAAAAGGTTGTAAAAGTTGAAAAGGTTTTCTACAAATGGTCATCGTCTATGGTAAGCAAATTCATAGGTTCATGAGAACGTTCTGGATCTCTATAATTTTCAGTTTGATAAAGTACCATTCTTGAAAGCATCCCTGCAAATAAGAAACAACTATCTTCCTTTTCATCTTGTGTTTCCTCTGTCAAAAATGACATCAATGGCCAACAATGGCCCTTGTTGGCCTTTTTAACAATTTTAACTCTATTAGTTTCAAATGCAGTTTTACACATCTCATTGATCTCATTACTTTGTAATTCTTCATCTCCAAATGTTATTACCATTCCTCCATTGGGTACAATCCTATTCCACATTTCCACAAGCTTCCAATTAGATGGACTAAATTGTTCTTTTGAAATATCTGTACAATAAAATGATCCGTAATTGTTAATAGTTGATTGTCCCAAATAATCATTACAATGAACATCCTCCAAATTTTCTGAAAAATTGACTATCGGTGATATTAAAAGAACAGCAAAAGGGTTTAAGTCAATATCTTTAGAAACTATCATATTGTTTAGATCATTGAATGCATCATTAACAAATACATTATTCTTTATTGATAAATAGTTCAATATTAAAGTAGCTCCCAATGAATCACCCATTAACACAATTTTACTATTAGGATTTTCACTAACAATTTTTATTAAAGACTCAATGAACACTTTCAAGCAATATTCCATTGGTGATTCTTTACATATTTCAGGAAATTTATTTATAAAAATTGCAGGGCTATCAAATCCTTGTAATAATAATAAACTATGTAATGTTGTTAAATATTCAACATAAAAATATGGCTCTGAACCAAATAATGGAATATTAGGTACATAAAATATTATTAAATCATGGATTTTAGGTCTGCATGATACTGTGATTAAAACACCTTCCGGATCATTTACATCTTCAACTTGACTTAACTCAATTATATTATGAGATTGAATAAAAGCTCTTGATTTGAAAAAATATTTCCAAGTCAAATTTGACACTAATGAATAAGCTGGATTTGATTTTTCAAAATTAGTTAAGTCTCGTAAATAGTGTTTTATAACCCTTGTAAGGACATGTTGATAAAAAGGACTATTTTGATCCATTGAATTTTTAGCATTCAATGGTTGGACAAAACACATGAAAAATGTATCAATTGAAAGTCTTATAACTATATTATTAGTACATGATGTTAGTATTTCTTATCAAAATTTTTAGGATAGCCGGTACTTACATTGATAAGAAGCATTTATTATATAGAATACTGCTTCATCTGTAGGATAATTTGAAAATAAGTATAATACAGATAGGAATGAAAGATATAGGAAATCTGCAAGTCTATACTCTCTCATTTTGTCTCTGTAGATGGGTACAAAAGGAAAATATGTAAAAGTAAGAGGAAATCCATAAGTATGATTGATACACTTTACAAGGCTCAGCTAAGATTTGAGATGTTGCCTCCTTTTTTTTCCAATTCTTTACTTTTTTTTTTCTTTTCATTATTTTATTAAAAGTTTATAAAAGCTAATTATATAATCATCGATATTATATTATTATAAAGTTGGTAAAACTTTTTCCATTGCAGAAATGAAGATATCAACATGTTTCTTTTCAAAGATAAGACCTGGTCTTAATCTAACACCAACTTCTGCACAACCACCAACATTTATACCAGCTAATTTCATCTTTTCAATGAATTCAGCTCTCTTTAAACCAGATGGCATATCAAAAGCAAGGAAACATGCTTTACCCTTACCTCTTAAATTAGTAATAAATTGTGGGTATTGTGATTGTAATTTTTCTAATTGTGAGTAAAAGTAAAGACCAGTTTCTCTTAATGGTTCTAAAAGATTGTTATCTTTAATTTCATCACAAATTGCAGCTGCCATAATAATACCCTTTGGATCACCACACCAAGTGTTGAATTGTCTGTATGGTATATTTGGAATAAATTCTGGGTCATGGAACCAGTAACCAGCAGATTGCATTTTCTTTGAGAAAGTAACAAGATCAGGTGGAGGAGTAATATTATATCTTTCATGGTCCCACATGATACCAGTACCACCACAACCAGCTTGAACTTCATCAATAATTAATTTAGCACCATATTTAAGGGTAATATCTCTTAAACCTTGGAAGAAAGTTGCAGAAGCATGGTTATCACCACCTTCAGATTGAACTGGTTCAACAATAACACCAGCAATTGGACATTTCCAGTTTTGGAATCTTTCTTCAACAATTGCTAAACATCTCTTATCTTCTTCAGCATTAAATTCTTCATTAGATTCTAAAGGATATTTATATGAAGGGAAATCAGCAGTTGGCCATTGGAATGATGGCATATCCATTTTATGAACTGGTTTAGATCTAGTAACTGAACCTGAAGCAAATAATCTACCGTGGAAAGCTCTCTTGAATGAAAGAATTGCAATTTCTGGGTTACCTGGAGCTTGATTTGACATACAAGTTTCTTCTTCTTCAGTAGTGAAAGGCTTATCAAAACCTCTCTTTTTTGATTGATAGTTAAAGAAAACTGCCTTAAATGCTAATTCATTTGCATCAGCACCTGATAAACCATTCCAAACTAAAGTTTGACCCTTTGGAGCATGTTTTAATAAATCTTTTTGTAATTGTTCAAAATCAGCACCTGGGAAATTACCTAAAGCTGGTCTATCAACAATAGCTCTAATCATTTTATCAGAACTTGCAGCTTTAATTAAATTAGGATTGTTATAACCTAAAGCAATTGAAGCAACTTGACAATAAGCATCTAAAAGAACATTACCATCAACATCGATAATATAGTTACCTTGAGATTTTTCATAATCAGCAACGAAATAGGTACATCTGTTATCAAAGACTTCACCAAGGGATTTGATTGCATCTTTACCTTTTGGACCTGGAATAGTTTCAGTAACAACTGAAGGACCAGCTGGTTCATTTGGGAAGCATTTGGATGTGTAAGACATCTTGTTTTGGTTAGAGAAAGAAGAAGGAATTAAAAATGATCATGATGGTTTTTTGATATTTGGGGTGTATGGTTCAATTTATAGACAAATATTTCAATAATACAGTTTTGAAATCAGAAATGTATTTACAGTTGATGTTGAATAAGAATAGAGGCCCGCTAACATAGCGGGAACTCCGGTATAAACGGCGCTTAGCGAATAGAATTTCTTAGCGGCTGGAACTTCCTATTTATATTAAATTAGTAGGGCGATTTCACATCCGATGATTGCCTAAAATGGACATTGACGCTGTCAACGGGATAATTATTAATGGATATTAATTTATCCAGAATAGAATGATTCATCATGTCACAAAATTGGTGACTGATAACGTTGAAAATTTTATCGTTTCTCTAATATTTACCATAGTTGTCAGCATAAAGTGACAGTGATGATTCACTTCTAAGTCTATATTTAATTACAATTTATAAAAATTCCAATGGCATTGATTGTGACATGAAAATTATCAGTTTTCCAGCCGCGGGTTTTGACAGGATGGCCCATCTTTTAAGTGTGTGTCACTTTTCTATAGAGAAACGATCCGGTATTATATCACCTTTGTTTGATTGTTTTTTATGATTGTTTGTGTATGTACAAGGTGTATGTACAAGGAGTGTCATGAGTTAATAAGGAGAAGAAAAGAATAAACCGTAAAAAACTAAATTGAAACAAAAAATGATTAAAAAATTAAGCTATTCGTCAAAAGTAAAAAAAAAAGAGTTATAATCGATATTGATATGATGTATTTATATCCTGTAGTAATATTGCCTAAGGACAGACTTCATATTCTTTCCAGAGATGATTATTAGTTTTCCTGTAAATATGTCTTCTATCATAACCACTTCCTCCCAGAACAACTTCATCAACAAGTTCAACAAACATACATACTACAACAAAATTTTCATATCCAGTAGATGAATTATTACCATCAACACCTCTATTGATTGCATCTAACAATTTCCTGCTTTCTTCAGTTAATGGAGTACCAGGTATTGGCTTTTTAAAAGATTTTTTCATATTTCTAGTAAGTGCATTCCAAACTCTAAGTCTCTCATTTTGCCATTCTTCAGATGTTGGAACATTAGATAATTCTTCTGTATTATTATTAATTTCCATTTTTTGACCTAAATCTGATAATGAGATTGATGAATCTTCGAATGTTTTAATAAAATTTGGAGAGAATAATTTATAATTAAGTGGTTCATGTATCGTTTGTGGTTTTAATTTCTTATTATTTTGTGATAAATATTGACTAATTAATGATTCATTTTCATCATCTATTGATGATGTATCACTTTTATTTCCTTCATTAGTATCACTCCCAATATCGTTATTTATACCATTAATATAATCATTTTCATAAGTAATATTTGGTGTTAACTCATCACTTATCATTCTTACGGTACCTTTAAATCTATATTGTTTCTTTAATTTACGGAAATAGAAACAAGCATCAAATCTTGGATTTTTTAATAAATCTTTATATTTAGTTGATCTCTTATCTGTAGTAAAGACTAACACATTAGTTTTCTCTTGATCAAATAGAAAACCTCTTAAAATACATGATCTAGTTGAAGGATAATTATTTGAATCCACATTGGAAAAATTAAATAAAACGAATGGTAAATCACCAGCTTCTAATTCAGTTTGCATTGCAGATGTGAATGATGGATTCCATAATGCAAGTGATTGTAACATGTTGAATACGTTTACTTCTTATAATAGTATATGTTGAATTTATTATTATATTCTCTCAACTAAGTGGTGTATACTAGATATCGATATCAAATAGTTTAACTATCTTCACGAAAATAATATTATTATGTATAATAATTATAGGTATTGTTCCTTCAAAGGCAAATACACAAATGTACTTGATTTATTCACTGACTGATGAATATATGAACAAAGAAACAAATACTGCTGTTGTTGTTTGCAATTTCTGCACTTAATAATATCTGTTGGAAAACTTAATTCCATTAAAAATTGTGTGCACCCACTGTGAGTGGCCTAAGAAAAAAGACGGAGCGAATTACTGGAATTTGTTATATCCGATAATAATTCGGCATATTGTTCACCTTTTGTTTGACCATTGGTCTGTATTATCAGTAGATTGATATAGGATAGAGGAAGTATTACAGAGTAAACAACAATGTAATTATTGACCAGCTTCTGGGGATGGAAATAGGATATAAAACATAAGATATACGTTAAAAGTTTAACAAATTACTGTTTCACTACATTAGCCCCCAGATATTTCTTAAAAGACGACTCATATTGGATGTCAGTAATGTATTAGCTTCAAAAACTGCATCATAGAAGAGTTAGTTACCTTGATAAAGCATCAAACAAGATAATGTCTGAAGAAGAGCAAGTGATCAGGATATTAGAGGTAAATTATGATATCACTGGGAAAATCACTGAGGAGAAAATTAAGAGCGCCCTGAAGTGCATGAGACTGTCTCTGTATTTCTGTATTTAGCATTGTAAAGTTTGATTTAATTGTTGTAGAGATACTCTATTGAAATATTGTACTATATCAAGCAATTGTTGACAATTGTATACATAAAAGTTAATTCTCAAAGCTAAATTGCCAATAAAGTGGTTTATTGTGGAATTTTATTTTAAAATCTACTAAAAAATGTTACACATACAGGATTTGAGTCCAATATTTAAATCATCATTAAATACACAATCCAATAACACAAATACTAATTTAAATTTAAATCCTAATATTAATGGAAGTCAAAATTTATCTCATAAGTTTGCAGGCTCAAACACTTTTAATAATCCTCTCTTAACACCCTCTTCATATACTAATACCAATTACATAAATAATCCTTCAAATGGAAATAATCAATCAATTGATGATAAACCT
This sequence comes from Pichia kluyveri, assembly GCA_030062975.1. Taxonomy (NCBI): domain Eukaryota; kingdom Fungi; phylum Ascomycota; class Pichiomycetes; order Pichiales; family Pichiaceae; genus Pichia; species Pichia kluyveri. The sequence continues at coordinate 505,913 of CP125793.1, read as the reverse complement.
ATGTTAACTTATACAAATTTTTATAAATTTTGTTGTTTGAAAAATGTTAATTGTTATTTTTATCAATTTAATACAACTGCAACCTCAAGCTCTAATGCCTCAACTTCAATCTATGAAGTTCTAAGATATGAAAAATTAATAAAAAATAAATTAAAGAATGATTATCATATCAATGATATAATTACTTGGATAGCTAAAAAGGAACTTTGCCTATTTCAATTACAAGTAGATAATCCAAATGAAGCTTTTGATCCAAATATTGGTTTTAATCAATTAAAAGATGCAATGAGTAATATTATCAGTGAAAATAAATTATCTCTAAAATTATTATCAGCCACTACATTTGATGCAAATAAAATATATGATACAAATTCCAATAATTTACATGTGTCACAAACTCAACAGCAAAAAAAATCAATGAATGTTGTATATTTAAGTTTTCTTAAGGCTGTTCATAAATTTATATTACATAAAATGACAAAATCTCATCTTTTATTTGAAGCATCAAATCAATCTCTATCTATTGAAATATTTCCATACAGTGGACAACTGCTTGCTTCTTCAATGATACAGAAAACTTCAATCAAAGTTCCCCTAAAAAATTCTGAAAACAATTCAAAGAAGAAGAAAATACTGAAAAAACTTGTTCCTTATTCAATTATGAAACTAAATCCATCGTTAAATCAAAAAAATGAATTAATTGTGAATATAACTAGTTTGAAAAAAATGTTTTATAGATTAACAGATTATATTACAGTATCTTGTAATAGTGATTTTGAAGAACTTGATAAAAAATCAAAATTTGCTCTATACATTGCACCTTCTGGTATAAGGTGCGTCATTGCTGGTGCTAATTATCAAGAATCAATAACTGATGAACTTCCTGAAAATAGTGAAAACTTACTGAACGTGTTGAAAACATTTAATGATATTGATTTGATTTCCAACCCATCCTTGATCAATGACAAAAGATACTGGGTGAAAATACATCCTTGTGGTTTCAATTCAAGCAATAGTACACCTATAATTGCTGATTATTTGAATGATGCAATCTCTACTGGTAAGAAATATGTATATTGGCCTCTTGATTTATGTTTTATCCAACTTCCATCTGATTCGACAATTGATTTGAATATCTCTGAACCTTCACAGCAAAATAATATTTCCATTGATGATCCATTCCAAATTGTTGATGATTTTCTTGATATAGTAGATGAAGTAGAAATAAAACACGCTTCTAGAAATAGTAGTATGCATAATAATATATCTCCGGCAAAAATGGCACTCGGTGATACAAATATAATTGATAATCCCAAAGCGGAATTTAGATTTCCTGATAACTTTAATTTTAATACAGAAATTGATTCCATTGATCAACAGTTGAAACCTCTGGCTGATTCAGAAATGGATGGACTTACGGAAATTATGAAATCTAACAACGAATTTGATAATTTATTCAATGAGAAGAATATGAATATAAACTTAGACCTGGAAAATTTTGACAAGAATTCTGATGATGTTTTTTTTCAGAAACAGCTAAGCAATGTATTTGATTATAACTCTGTTATACCAAAGTCCGAATATGATAATGATTTTGTCAATGGGAATACTGAAACTAAATCTGGTTTAGATGCTATCAATCAAGTTGATGATGAACATAAAACGAATGAACAAGAAAATAATAATGTTGCTGAATCCATTAAAAAAATAAACGATATTGACGCAGATGAAAAAAATGTAGATTCCAATTTTGATGAAGATTGGGATGATCTTTTTGGCGAATCATTTGGTGAAGATGGATCTGTTGAAAAAGAGAATGAAAATAATGATACTGCTAGTCAAGAAACAAACCAGAATGATAATATTGAACAAGCAATTGATTCTGCAATGAATGATTTAGAGAATGAAATAAATTTGGAGAACAACCCATTATCTGGCGGTACCGAGGCAACCACTAACGAAGATAATACCAAAGAAGAAAAACAGCAGATTTTCAATCCTGAAAAAGAAAGCACTTCAAACAGCCCAGTTGCAAGCACATCTCCATTCTATCAAGATCCTGGTGCTCCTTCGCCTATTCCCTTTCAAATATTTGCTCCAGAAGATTCACCAAAGGAATCGAATCCTCCAAGTAGCGGTTCACAAACCAAACCTAATCCTCTTTTGACTCCAAAGGAATCTAAAAAATCAATCTTTTCACCACTAAATTTCAATCCATTAATCGAAAAAGATATTGATAGTAAGTACAGTAATGGTGGTAAATTTTTTGTCAGAAGTTTTTCAACTGGTGTCGATGATAATGATTCAAAAACAAAACCGTCATTAAACCTAACAGGTGATTCCAAAGGTATAAATCATAGTGATAGTCTCAATACACCATCATTTATTTATCCTGGTAGAAACAATGAAATGGGACTAGAAAACTTAAGTAATGTCTTGTCTGATAGTGATGAAGAAGATGAAATTGATTTTCAAGCCGACCAAAAGGATGATAAAAATAAAATGGTTGGTGGCGAAACTGATCATAAAGGGATGCCCTTTAAAAATACGATAAATAATACTAATGATTTGGAGAACCATAGTATAAGTGAAAGTGGAAAATCTGATAACATCGTTAGCAATGATGCTAATTCTTTTACCTCAAGAAATATTTTTGATTTTAGCCCTTTGGGTATTGGGAAAGATATTGTTTCAAACAACAGAAAAAATCTGTTTCTGGATTTGCCTGAAAATGATAAAATCAATGGAATTTTGTATGATTTAGATGACACAGCAAAGAATGCTGATATTGGTGCCTTGTTTGATAATGATTTGAATCAAAAGTACGGAAACCGTGGTGATGGAACCAACTATAATGATGATGATGATGATGATGATGATGATGAAGACGACGACGACGACGATAATAATGATGATTATGATGCTGATTATGCCGAAGATAGCTCTGATAAAAATAAGGCCACAACTGAAGAAAATTCTCATGAATTTTATAAAGATTCTATTGATCTTAACAATCGTGGTAGAAAACAGAAAAAAGGAAGAGATTCTATTGCAGATATTAGTACACAATTGCTAGGAAAAGAAGGAAACTTGGCCAAAAGAAGGAAACTTGAAACAATTTTTGCTAACATTGGCCAAGATGCTGAGGATGATGAGTTAGATTTAGACTCAGGTGAAGATGAGGTAACTGAAGGTTATTCCAATATAGGATATAAAAGAAACGATTTGGAAGGTGAAGAACATAATTTTGAACGTGGAAATGATAATTATAATGATGATATTGTCGGTCTCTCTAGCTACGATGTTGTGAGTACATATCATAAGGATGATATAGGAGCCAATCTTGTTACTTCTAGGGATAATGATGAAGAACTTCCAGAAATGACAAATATTGATATTCCTAATTCCTGGTTTTATGTTTTACGTTTGATTTCCCCTATTCAAATCCCGTTTAATTATTTAGGCTCAACAAATTTAACCATTGATAAAACAAAATTGGACTCCTTATTACCAATTCTTCAAGAGTTTGTTCTTTACTCTCAAAAACAAATGAAAAATTCTTTGTTAAATATGCTTATTCAAAATAGAGAATGCCCGACTGTTTTGGAAGATGATTTAGAGTACCTCTTATACAAAATATTCCCTAAAATAAATAAGGTGCATTTTCATGAGCTGATTGATTCTCATACAGAATCGAACTGTGAAAAACCATTTGAATGTTTGTTTGACATTCCACCAACAGATACTCATAAACATATTGACAATAGCCAGGTTAAAAGTGAGACAGTTCCCAAATTCTTTCATGATAATAACTATGAATTTTCTCCTCTTATTAATGTGCCTCCTAGTGATTCCCAAATTTTAGATGATACTGCAAATGATGTGATGCTATTGGATTCATTCAATCAGGAATTCCAAAAATTGAGTATTACGAATTCAATAAGTGATGATTATATGTTTAGAATCAAAACCACAAACTTAAACATGAAAAGATTTGATGAAAATATTGCAGTAAACAAATTTGCTTTGGAGTTCTGGAAAATTTTAAATCTTGAACCATATTCTGAAAAGAAGATTTTCAAAGTTTTATTAGTGATTCCAGGTGCTAGTTCACATTTCAATGAGTCTGCTCAACACTTTTTGTTAACGTTAGTTCAGTTTTATAAAAATTTTAATTTAGGAGAAATTGAGTTTTTAAATGATACTGGTATTTTGAATATATTTACTGAAACTAAGGGACCTGATGAATACTGGAATGCAACTCTTAAACAACTTTTATCAACTGTTGAGGTTGCTCATAGCGTGCACTCTTTTGACAAACCAGAAAGTATTTTATTGATGATTTGTGATCCATTTCAAGATTTGCAATCGATTTTAAAGATGGCAGAAGTATCGGAAGCATTTAGGAAAGCAATTATATCAAAATCATTAAGTGAAACAGTCGATAATAAAAAGAAGAAGAGGAAGAAGAATAAAACTATTGCTAGTTTACCTATTAAAGTATTCTACAAGTCTTTTGCTATCGAAACATTGTACTCGAGGAATAACCAAATTATTGTTTTTACAAATGAAGATTATACAAAACTAGCATTTGAGCTATACAATAATTGTCCAAGTAATCAAAATTTAAAAGATAGATCCAATGTTTTTTTGATTGAAAAAGAAGTTCAAAATACTGTTGACTTCAAACTGCATAAAAATCCACGTTCAAAATCATTAACTGATGATCAAATGTTTTTACACCTCTGTTATGAAAGGTCTGTTGATAAGAAATGGTGTGTTGCTAGTTGGGTCGATCAATCAGGTTCACTTAATTTTACAAAATCATGGTACATTGATGAGCAAATACCGGGCTGTGAAGGATTTGAGAAGGTTGCTGATGATATTATGAAAATTACCATGGATTATGTTAAAGGTCTATCAATTGAAACATTTGTTGTGTTAACAAGATTGAATAATATAATTCCAGATGATGAATTGGCAGAATGGAAAAAATTATCTATGAAAAATACTGACGTTTTATTAGTAGTTATGACTGCAGAACTAGAATCATCTACTTTAATATTATCAAATAATTCTGGTCCAAACTTTTCAAAGAAACAGAGAGATGATACTCCGAGAGATGCTCCTTATACTGTTGTATCAACTAATTCACAATCTCAAACACCAGCAAATATGGGAAACATTTCTGTATACAACGGAGTTGGTAGTTCTAAATATGAAAGTCCCGATGTTTCCATATACACTCCTATGTATGATGTAGGACTTTCTCCACTGGATGGTAACAATCATCAAACTCAAGTTCCTATACAAACATTGCAACCTCTTTTTGAAGATATCAAGTCACCTGATGTTACTGCAAAGACTTCTATACTTATTGATATTTCTGATGAATGTTATGGAATAATATTACAAGTTCCCCAACCACTTTCCAATCAACCAAGGGTTCCTTTGAAAACTGCATTTTTGGTCAATACTGGAGAGGGTGTTACAAATAATAAAATTTTAGAAATAAATTTGTTGAGTTGTCAATCCGGAACTAGTACGACAGAATTTGTGAAAAAATTGTTGATTCAATATAAGGGTTTGAGTTCATTGGCTGAATATTGTGGAATGTCTACAATAATAAGAAATTGTGGGAATGTTGAATACGATGATAGTTTTGAAAATGAGGAAGATGACGAAGATGATGAAACTTTGGATGAAAAGCTATTAGTTTCTGGTTATACTCATGAAAAAGTAGATAAAAGAAAAGAAAAACAATATATTCAACAGCAATATACACATTTTTACAAAATGCAGCAAAGACAAAAGAGGAAAGCGTTGAAAGAAAGTGAAAAGACGCTTGAAGATGAAGATTTAGGTCATAATGTTATTCCAATTCATATGCTTGCAGTTAGGAAAATGCTAGACTTTTTAACTAACTTAAAAGTTGAGTAATAAATTTCTATAAAAACTTTGTAATTAGTCGTAAAAAGCTACTAAGTAACTAATGGTTTAATTGTAGTACGTAGATTATATTGCGTACCATCCCTCTGGTATTTTATTTCACTCAAAAGATTCAGCTCTTCATTATTCAAATTGCTCACTTTCAAAAATTCATGAAGCTGGAACCTTACCAAAACAAACAGTTTTTCAAAAGTTATGTTGGTTTTATCATTATTGGATGAATATTTTTCAAAAATTTCTTTAACTTGTTGAAGGTATTGAGGAATATCTTCAAAAAAACTTGATGAATCAACTGTAAATGATCTAGATAAATAGTGTAAAATCTCAAATGAAAGTACAAACAGTATGTTATCTTCAAACGAACTATATTTATTTGTAGTTGCTGTAGAGTAAAACAGGTAGAATTCCTGACTGTCAAGTTTAAGTACTAAAGAGCAAACTTTTTTAATAAATGGGGATGTGACAGAAGTAGCAATTGATAATCTTCTGACATAGTTCCAAATCAAACTCAATAAACGAACTCTAGTTGCTATTGAATCTAAACAAATTCCTGATCCTTCATACTGTTTTTCAATCAGAAAGGGATTCTCAGAAAAAATGTACTTTTGGCCCAGTGATAGATCGGTTGAAATTATTCCGGGTATTTCTACTGCAGATTCTAAATTTATGAATGTGTATTCTGCTAATGTAACCAATGCATCTGTGTATGAACTATTATCAACATTAAATGGATCAGTGAATGATGATATACTTATAAGATTTAAATGGAAAAGTGAACTGAGTACTTCTTCGTTGTTATTACTTAGATATAATTGTAAATTCATGAATCTTATTATCGTGTTTAAAAACTCACGCCAACGATTCCAAGTCTCTAAATAAGATTCATAAGAATCGATTCTTTCAATATTTGTAAGTTTACTGGCAGTTTTAAATGCAAAGATAAAATAATTCCATAATCTTTTCTCCGTTTCAGATAAATATGACAGTCCAAAAAAACTGTTGGCTGAAGTTGTTGAAGTATTGAACTTATCTGAAGTTGTGGAAATTTCAAATACTGATTGTAGTTTCTCCTTTCTCAAATTGTCATCAATCATACCACTTTTTTCATCCATACTGTAATCTAACATAGAATCATCAATGTTCAAAATAGTTGACATATTTGGATCACCTCTTTTCCTTCTTCCACGTTTTGGAAGATTAGGTTTTAAAAATGAAAACAAAGTATTCAACTTTTTATATAAATTTTCAAGCTCTTCTTCAAAAATACTTATATCTTCATCTGCTAAATCTATATTTTGAGTTTCAAACACGCTAATTAATGAATTTAAATAATTAATTGAAGGAATTGATAAATTTATTAATTCATCTGATGATTTATCCTCAACATGATTCAGTTGTGTGGCTGTCAATATCATCATTAGAATTTCATCTGTTGGATAGTCAATAAAGGGGAGATGAGCTAGTAATGTTGATTGTAGATAGTGAAGTAGTTCTAAAAATGTATAATATCTGTAAATTTTGCCATGAACAGTATCGAGCTTCTCATGATAATTGATGCATTTATTTTTAAGAAATAATGGGTTATTTTGGACAATAGATTCACAATCAGATGAGTATGAGTCTCTAGCTATAGGTGATGAAGTAAAATTTTCAAATTCCGTCATTTAGTTGAGACCTACGTGTATTAGGGGTGACTTGTCTTCGTTTTGATAACTACATGAAATTGATGTGAAAGTTGTGAGCTCAAAATTACGGTGTTGCACAAAAAAAAAATTAGTATGAGAAAAATTTAGATTATACTGTTTGAATATAGTTTGAACTCGTTCATGAATACAAATTATTGATCTATATGATTAAGTAGAAATCTTATTTATTCATATCTATGCATTTATTGTGATAATTTTCTCTCCTGTATAAATTTCTTTTGTAATTTGTCGTTGAAACAAGAGGTAAAAACTAAAAATTTTACTTTCTCTAATTTTTTTTTGAAAAGAGATTTCACACCACCTCTACTTGATTATCATTTTTTTCAATAAAATGACTGCCTTCAACTATTTTTAATAAATTTAGAACAAAGTGCAAAATAAAAAATAAGCAAAATTTGAAGAAAAACTAATTTTTTTGAAGAGAAATTTTTTTCTAAAAAAAGGTTAAATAAAAACACCCTCCAATACAAATTGAATTTTTAAAGGCCACAAACATTGTAAACAATGTGTTAACACGCGCCAAAAAACCATTGAATATTTTATTGGCCTTAATTATAAATAACCAGATACTTTAAATAAACATAATTGGTCGGATGGTCTAGTTGGTTATGGCATATGCTTAACACGCATAACGTCCCCAGTTCGATCCTGGGTTCGATCAATTGAACTTTATTTTTTATCCTTTTAATTTTTTTCAAGTCTTTAATTAAATTATATTAGACAGTTCGCTCACTACACGTTAAATATTTTTGACTTGTAATACTAGCCACAGTTTTTTTTTATTTATACTATGAGTAAATAAATATCAATATTTTTTTACTTTTGGGGAGGTTTTTGGATTTTGATGTAATCATTATTTCAATTTTGTTTGTTACTTATTTATTTTTATTATTTTTATTTTATTTTATACTATTTTATCTTATCTTATCTTATCTGATAACACTTTATTTCAACTGAACTTCTATTGTTTTCCTTTTCTGTCAATCTTTTAGGTACCGGCTTTATTTTGTTCAATTGTATATTATTTATTTATATTCGATATATCCAAATACCTATATTATCGATTCTTCAATCATGGATGCCGCTCAACAATCGTTTAATTCTTTACTACAATCTTATATATCTCAACCTCCTCAAATGGATCAATCAATTGATAGAAGACGTATAGAAGTACTGTTGCAAATAAATTCAGTACTTTTATACAAGTGTATTATGCTTCAACAATTTGTATTGAATCAACAAAATGTTTCAGCTCCTGATTATAATGAAAAAAAAGATTTATATCAAAATTTTTTAAGAAGAATTCATTATAATTTAACGTGTCTTGCATCAATTAATGATATTTATTCAAATAGTACAGCTCAAAAGAAAAATTATACTCTACCTCAAATCGTATTTCCACCTTCTGAATGTCCAGAATTATTTGATCATTATAAATTATTGAATCAACTTTATCCAGAAGCAATGCCATTTTTCCAAAAGAAAATGTTATTAGCAAAACAACACGCTCAACAGACACAAGCACAAGCACAAGCACAGGCACAAGCACAAGCACAAGCACAAGCACAAGCGCAAGCACAAGCTCAGGCACAAGCTCAGGCACAAGCTCAAGCACAAGCTCAAGCACAAGCTCAAGCACAAGCACAAGCTCAAGCACAAGCTCAAGCACAGGCACAGGCACAAGCTCAAGCTCAGGCACAAGCTCAAGCACAAGCTCAAGCACAAGCTCAAGCACAAGCTCAAGCACAGGCACAGGCACAAGCTCAAGCACAAGCACAGGCACAAGCTCAACAGATGCAACATATGAAGCAAATGCAACAAATGCAACAGATGCAACAAATGCAACAGATGCAAGCAAATGCAACAGATGAAGCAAATGCAACAATTACAACAACTGCAACAAATTCAGAATTCAAATATTGGAACACCAGATTCAAATATGAGTAATTCATTACATTTATCAAATAATAATGGTAATTCAAATTCTAATACTAATTCAAATCCAACACCAATGAATATGAATAAATTACCAATGGATCAATCAAATAATAGATTTACAAATACAGGTAATATACAACAATCTGGATTGAATTCTAATTTCAATCATAATTCACCAATGGATCCTAGTTTTGTGAATTTCCAACAACAACAACAACAACAACAACAACAACAACAGCAACAACAACAGCAATCACCACAACAGCAATTGCAGGCGCAATCACAACAACGTGGATATATGAATGATAATTACAACAATTTCGAAGTTGCTAGAAGATCATCCAACAACACTCAAGGAAATACACCTCAAATAACTCCACATGCCCTTTTGAATCAAAATACCATTACACCAGGACAACAAACTCAAAATACACAGGAGTTTTCAAATGTTATGAGTCCTGAACAAATTCTTGCTAGAGTTTCTTCCGGCCAATCCCAACAACCAATATACAATGGACAAACAGATGCTCAATCACAGATATTACCACCTCATTCTCCACAGCAACAGTTTAACTCACCATATGGTTCAAATAATCTAAACAATTCAAATAGTAATAATCAATTTCAATCTTACTCTCAACAAGGTAGTTTCATGAGTGGCTGGTGATTATAGACTTTAACAATCATATATTAATATACACACAATTTTTACATTCCTAGATTAATTTAATACCTGAATTATATAGACATCTTACGAAATTATATTTTTTTAGCTTATATACACTGTAACATTAATTGCATACGATCTATATCGTACTTTAAAAACGTATAAATTTTGAACCTTAAAGTTATATGTGTGTCACTCATGATGAGGCGCATGAAAAATTATGCTAATCATTAATCGATTCTACACGATTCCCTGTGCAATAACCTCCTTTTTCTTCAAGAAGAGCAATAATGGGACGACGTAAAAGTGGACTTGAATTAACAGCATTTAATCCGCTGTTTTATGAATCAGATTTTGGTAAAAATTCATATAATATACCTGATGAATATGAATCAATACTTATAGATATTTATACCCAACGTACGGCAGAAATACCAGATATAATTAGTGATCAAATAAATAATATACTTCAAGAGAAATTTAAATTACCAAATGAGATATTACCAACAAAGGAAGAACTTAAGAAGTGGACAATTGATGGTACAAATATATTGGATTTTGAAAAATGGTTATATAATGGATATTTTTGGATGATATTGAGTGAAAATATTGATGATGTTGATATTATTTGGAATGATTTATGGGGAAATTTAAACAATAATGATAATATGGACAATATCAGAACAAAGAAATTATATCTCTCTGATATTAATAAATTAAATAATATTGGTAAACTTGAAGCTAATGCGATCGGTATGCTTCATACAGCTGGTAATGGTAAATTATATGTTACATACGTTGACTTTTTTATATTATTGGGAAGACTTGGGATATTACAAATTTCTAATTAAACAACTTTTTAGTATATCAAAGTGTAAATAAATAAGTATATGAGTGAATGGATATTTGTAAATTAGTTAACTATAAAAAGAATTGTCTTATACATAAAAAAATTATAAGATATGTTTAGACTTGAAATAGTTTCTAAGATAATGAATTTGATAAACACCAACTGAGACTAAGAGGAAAAGACCTGCAATAAAGAAATTTCTGACTCTTCTATTAGTACTTTCATTTGTATTTCTTAAACGTTGTTCTCTACTAATTAAATATTCTAATTCATTAATAATTTCATCTAACATTTCATCAACTTTTCTTAATTGAACTTCAGAAGGTTTAAGTTTTTCAGCACTTTGAATTGCATTCCAATCTCTAGCATTTGCACCAGCTTCAACTTCAAGTTCAATTTCACGTGATAATTGACGACCATTTGCACTATAACCAGGTTGAAGACGATTTGTAAAGCAAATATCAAAACTTGAAGTTTCATGTGCACTAAATGCAATTTTAACATTACCTGCAATATCATCTTTACGACGATATTCATCACCATCTGCATTTGTAATTTTTAATGATAAAATTTGTCCATCACCAACTCTACCACTTGAATTAACTGTAACCACTACTAATTGCCCATCAGATACAAATTCACGAACACATTGAGGCTCATTGTTATGAGACATTGCAGGAATTTCAAAACGTAATGCCCATGCTGCATTCATGTATACAAATAGTAACGCTAATAAGGTATAAGCACGCATTCCAACCATTGTAATTGTTTAAATAAAGAAGAAAGAAGAAGATTGTCAATGACACGGTATTAAAATATATCTGATGCATGAAAATTATAATAAACACAGCACTCTCTCTTTTTTCTTTGTCAAAAATTGGACAAAAAACACGTCGCCAAAAAATTTCAGTACTGGAACCCATTTTGTCATAGTTTTTGCTACAAAGTCTCTGTATCTTCGATATATACAGCCAAAGATGTTCAACAAGTTATATTAAATAAAAATGTACTTTATTTTGATTTTAGTTTTATGTGATATAAAATAAAAAATTATAGTTTTACTACTTACATATCTTCTTCTTTCTTAACTGGTGTTGGTGCATCCCAATCTCCAACTGTTGGTGTAACACCCCAATCTGCATCTGCATCAGCACCACCATTTCCAGAATTCTTGTAAACTGATGCTCCACCCCAAGTACTACCACCTCCATTAGCATATTCACTACGACCACCATCATTACCCCATCTATTATTATTTCTATTACTTGACCAACTTGGAGTTTTACCACCTGCTGTATTACTACTTGACCAGCTCGGAGTTTTACCACCAGATCCTGCACTTGACCAAGCTGGTGTTTTACCTCCTGCCCCAGCACTTGACCAAGATGGAGTTTTACCACCTGTAGCGTCCCAACCTGGAGTTTTACCACCAGCTCCGGCACTTGACCAACTTGGGGTTTTACCACCTGTAGCATCCCAACCTGGAGTCTTTCCTCCAGCATTTCCACTTGACCAACTTGGAGTTTTACCACCAGTTGAAGTTATACTATTCATACCATTATTTGGTGGATATTTATTATTATAAGGCAATCTTTGATTATTAAAACTACCATTTGGTCCTGTTGGTCCCGATGGTGGGAATGGACGTGATCTATTACTATGATGATTTTTACCTCTGAAATTTTCCAGAAATTGTTCATGTGGAACATAATTACCAGGTCTTAATTCAAATAATAAATCAGATTTACTAATTGGTATAATTTTTGCAGGATTATGCATTTCAACTCTTGCAACATCACCATTTGCATCTTTGATAATACCCTTTTTACCCTTATACGGACCTTTTCTAACACTAACATGTTGACTAATAGTTATATCACGTCCCCCAAATCTTGATTGATTTATTGTTGCTAAATTTGGAGGTTCCATCATTCTATTTGGATTACGATCAGGAACTTTAAATGATGAAGCAATTGAACCTTTATTAGCAATTGTTTGAACAGAATTTGAATCAGTAACAAAAATACCAGTGTTTTCATAAACATTCTTTGAATGTAAGAATAAATAAGATTTGTAAATATGTAAAATATTACCTTGTCTCTTTTCACCATTTGATTCTCTAACAACATCACCAACTTTAATTTCTAAACCATTTCTATCAGTTGTCTTTTCAGTCATTTTATTAATACTTAACACTGACATAATATTTTTTGGTTCTAAATTTAAAACTCTACCATCTGTACATAAAATTGTAAAAATTTCCTTTTCAACTTTAATAATCATACCAATTTTATTCGAACTTAAATTAACCATTTGATGTAATTCAAATCTACCAACTTTTGAAGCAGTTGTTGATGAATCAACAGATCTGACTAAATAATTTGGAAAAACTGTAATATCTTTTTTAGTTTGATCTGAAACTAATGTAACTTGATTATCAGTAACATCAACAATTAAACCACTTTCATTTGTATGAACACCATTGATAATTGTAACATGATCACCTTGTAAGAAAATTTTTCTTAATGAAGTAGTTGGAACTTCAACAACTGTATTATTTAATTTTAAACTATTTTCATTACCTTCTAATAAAATTCTAGCAATTTTAGCATCAGCAATTGTTAAAACTTTACCTTTCATTTTAGATTGTTCACCACTAATAATTTCAACTCTATCATTTGGTTGGAAAGTAACTTGTTTACTATCATCAATTTTTAAAGTTGAAGCAATTGAATGTAAATCAATACCATCAGTATCATTATTTGAATCAAATAATGTTAATTCATGTAAAGTTGGTTTGATATTTTGTATTTGTAGTTGAGTAATTTTAATATCCTTATAAAGGAAACCATTAATATATTCTTCATTTCTGTAAATGAAATAATTTCTATCCTTTTTAGCAGTTGTTAAATGTTGGTAATCATATTGTTGAGCTTCAATATCAGAGAATAATCTTTGGGGAGGTCTAATTTTTGATGAATTATAATTAATTGATTTCTTTTTACCTGTTACAGGATCAATAACTGTATTATTACTTGATCTACCATAATCTAATCTTGGAACTAATTTAACTCTAACTTCCATATCAGTTTCAGCTAAATTATCAACAATACCTAAATCACCTTTATATCTACCAGTTTTAATACGAACATAAGAACCAGGTTTCAAAGTACTTTCTTGAGATCTACCAGGTCTTAATAAATCAGGATATTCTTCGATTGGAACTAAAACTTTACCAACATTATTATAAATACCAGGTAAATTAGCTAAAATATGATTAACAGCATCCATTCTTCTTGCTTCAATATAGATATAACCAGTGAAATTATCTCTTTGGAAAACTGAGAAAACTTCTTGGGTATCTTTCATATTAACCATTCTAGCATAAATTTGTCTGACTAATTCTTTTTCTTTACCATTTCTAACTCTAACACCCCAGATTAAAGGATCATCAATAGAAGGTAATAATAAACGTTGAGAAATATTTTGGGATGAACCCATATATCTTGAAGAAGATGAACGACCATATCTAGCTTTAAACTGATCAGCTAAAACTTGAGCATCTTGTTCAGCCAGTTTTTCTCTTGATCTATCTAATTTTCTATGAGATCTTGAAGCTTCATTTTCAGCATTTTCAATTGTTTGATCATCAGCTAAAAATTCTTGACGTAAAAGCAGATCATCCTCATCTTCTTCATCTTCATCATCATCATCAACTTCTGCTTCAACATCTAAGAATCGATTACCTGCAGTTTTCTTCTTCTTTCTTCTAACAGTATCATCTTCATCATCTTCATCATCTTCATCATTTTCGTCATCTTCATCATCATCCTCTTCCTCCTCTTCTTCCTCTTCTTCCTCATCGTCTTCATCTTCATCTTTTTTAACAATGCTTTTAGTTTCATCAAGAGTATCAGTATCATCTTCAGCCTTGACTAAAGGAATATCAACATCTTCAATTGTAACTTTATCATCATCATCAGATTTTTTAACATAAGTTTCAGTAAAATCACCATCGTCATCTTCATCGTCATCATCTTCATCATCTAAAATATCAGTATATTCTGATTTAATAACAGGTTTAATATCTGATTGAGGTTTAATATCAGTTACATCTTCAAAATCATCATCTACAACTTCACTAGTGTTGTTATTACTAGCAGCATCAGCTTTAGATGAAGAATTATCAATAACAGAGGAAGATGAATCAATTTCAGTATTTGTATTATTATTAACAATATGGTTCGGAGATTGAGACATATTATTGATGATTACAGAGCATTAACTTAAAATTTATTGGAAATAAAGACAAGTTACAAAATAATATATTACAATACTTATACTATATTTACAGCATGACCCAAATAAAGTTAATAAACAAACAATAGTGAAGAAAAGACGAAAAGAAACTTGCAAGTGAAAAAAAGAGAGGCCAAATAGAGCCTGAGTCCTCACTCGTAAAATATTAATATACGCATTGGGCAGGGTAACTATTTTATTACGTAAGTATTGGTTATTGGTTATATATCGGTATATAGTTTATAGTATAGTTATATGTACAAGTGATATTTCAATATATTCTATTTCTTTTTCCATAAGAAAGCACCTCTTGAAAAATCTAATGGTTTTGGTTGTTCACCTTTACGTTTTTTACTTTCAGTGAAAATAACGTGACGTTGAACAACTGGATCATAACGTACTTGAGTAATTTCCTTTGCAGTTCTTGGAACTAATAAAGTTCTTCTATATCCTGTCTTTGCAGATGAAACAAGTTGTACAATAGTTGTTCTAGCCTTTGCCTTTGCCATTATGTGTGTATGTATATAAGTGTGTGTATATAAGACCTATCAACAGAAAGAGCAGTAACACTAATTGATGTTCTTCAAAATTTGAAAAATTGAAAAAAATCATGAACTCACTAAAATTAAACACTGCGCCACATCAGTTTATAACATACCAACCACCACTACATACTGCGCCACCAGAACTATAAAATAACTTTCCGGAGTTGGAGTTCCCCTCAAAAAGACCCTTGAACATGTCCCTAGAAGTGGGCTTATCAACGTTTTTCATTTTATTTATTAGATGTATTTAAATAGTGATACTGCCTTAAAGTATATAGTTTAGTATTATTTCGAAAATTGTATAAAGAAATCACAAAATTAGAAACTAAAATAAAAATGGATCTCTATATTGTATCACCAAATCTTAAAATTCAAAATTGTGAAGATTGTCCTTCTCATGATGTTTTAGTTTCAGCTAAACATAAATATTTATGTTTAATTCATAAATCTCAATCAATGTATGATTCATTAGTTGAAAAACCTGATTGGTGTAAACCACGAGATAGTATTAATGAAAAAAATTCAATGCCACCATTAGTTTCAATTATTTTAAATAATGATGATATCCCATCAACTTCAAATGTACCTTCAAATTCTTCGTCAAAATCTTTTAATAATGATTTTAATAGATTGAATATACCAAAATCATTCTTTGATAATAATAATAATAATAATAATAAGATAATTGATAAGAATTCAATTGATCAATTAACTTTAAAATATATTTACATTTTAACAGATTTATCATATCTTAAATATAAATATCTTAAATCTCATATTAAAATTAATAATTTAATTAAATCAAATTTTACAAATAAAGTTGTTTCAGAAAAGGAAGAATTAGATGCAATTAATCGAATAAGTTTAGAAACTGAAAAATTTCATGGATTAGAATTTATTATAATGCGTTTGGTTCATTTACAAAAAGTTTTCCAATCACATTTTCAACCTTTAATTGATCAAATACAAGGTTGTAATATTAAAGAAAAGAAAGAAGAAGCAAAAGCAAAAGAAATAGAAGGAAATGCTAGTAACTAAACTAACACAATAGCATCATAGAATAAATTTTCGCGTCAAAATTTAAATTCCAAATAAACTTCCCCCTTTCATCGAATTATTTTGATTTTGATTTTGATTTGATTTTGATTTTGATCCAATTGTTTTTCTATTTTGCTTTCTTTTCAGTATTTCATCTTCAATTTTACTTATTTAACTTCTTTTTCTTATATAACATTGCTTTCTAATCATCCATTTCTATGCATATTTAAATACCCCCCCCCCCCTTTTTCCTTTTTAATTAATACTCTTAGCATAACCATAAATAGCAAATAATAAATAATAAGCAATTAATAATAAACAATTAATAATAACAATTAATATACTTTAAATGAATAAAGAAAATAGAAACCCCACGTCATTCGCTCGAAAAGCAGCTAAAACTGCAATTATACGCTCTAATAAAAATCCAGAAAATGTACTAAATAATAATCAAAACAACAACAATAATAATAATAATAAACAATTACAAAATAATCAAATTGACAAAGTTGTAGAATCTGTCGTTAATGCAACTAAAAGATTATCTCAACAATCAAATCATTCTAACTCAAGTAAAATGAAAGTAGAGAATAGAGTTGGTCCCTGGAGATTAGGTAGAACTTTAGGTAAAGGTTCAACAGGTCGTGTTAGATTAGCTAAACATACAGGTACTGGTCAATTAGCTGCTATCAAAATTGTACCTAAAAATATAATAGATTTTAATATAGATAATGATGATAATAATAATAATAATAGTAATAACAATGAAAATAATCCTAATTCAAAGAAGAAAAAGGCCAAGAAGCCAAAAGTTGATGAGAATGGTTTACCTTATGGAATTGAAAGAGAAATAATTATAATGAAGTTAATTTCCCATCCAAATATAATGGCTTTATATGATGTTTGGGAAAATAAAAATGAATTATATTTAGTTTTAGAATACGTTGAAGGTGGTGAATTATTTGATTTTTTAATTAATAATGGTAAATTAAATGAATCTGATGCTGTTAAATATTTTAGAATGATAATAAATGGTGTATCATATTGTCATAAATTTAATATTTGTCATAGAGATTTGAAACCTGAAAATATATTATTAGATAAAAATGGTAAAATTAAAATAGCTGATTTCGGTATGGCCGCTTTAGAAACTCAACAAAAATTACTTGAAACTTCTTGTGGTTCTCCTCATTATGCTTCACCTGAAATTGTTGCTGGTAAAAATTATCATGGTTCACCGAGTGATGTTTGGTCTTGTGGTGTTATATTATTTGCTTTATTAACAGGTCATTTACCATTCGATGATCCAAATATACGTAAATTATTACTTAAAGTTCAAACAGGTAAATTTCATATGCCTTCAAATTTATCAAATGATGCAAGAGACTTAATTTGGTCAATGTTAAGAATTAATCCGAATGAAAGAATTAAAATTGAAGATATTTCTAATCATCCATTAATGCTAAAATATCCCGATGATTCAATTAATAATGGAATTGAAGATAAATTAGATCATTTAGATATTTCTGTTCCAGTATCCAAAATCGATTTTGATATTTTAAATAATTTGAAAACTTTATGGAATGGAGTACCTGAATCTCATATAATAAAAATGTTACAAAATAATCATAAAAATCCAGAAAAAATGTTTTACTATTTATTAGAAAATTATAAATTAACTCATGCTAATGAATCAAATTTACCAGATTTAAAACACTCAATTTCTAAGACAACTCTGAGAGTGAGTAGTTATACCAATAATAATAACACATCATCTGATAATTCAACTAATAATTCAAATAGAAATTCTTCAAGAACTACAAAACCATTACCAAATTCTACAAGTACTGTTATAACTACAATTTATGATAAAGATGGTGAAGTTTTGAAATCTGAAAGTCAAGAGATAAAACCAATAAATACTTTGAAAAAGAAGAAATCATCAAATACTAATCTAAGAATTGTTGCATCTACTTCGTATAATAAATCTATCTCATTTCAAAAGATTAGACGTGATACATCTGCATCAACATTATCAATTGTTAATATGTCAAGAAATTTAAGTATATTACCAGATTCTAACCATTATTTACCAAGAGATAGACAATCAAGTGTAAAACTTAATAAACATATAGATCAAATATCACCTTCAAAATCATATACTATGAATCCGAAAGATTTACCTGAATTACTAGATCTTAATGATTATAAATATTTAGTTAATAGTATTTTTGATTCAAAATATTCAAATAAAGATTTAACAAATAATAAAACAAATGATGATAAACCGGATAATAAGAAATTAAAGGAAAAAAGTAGAGTTGAAGATGATATAATTATACTTGATATTGCTGATTCAACGGATGATCCAACCGATAATTCAACTTCAATGGATACTTCTTATATTTCATCCAGAGTAGATACAACTGCAGAAGATACCGCACCAATGAGCAAATTAGAGAAATTAAGAAATGATCTTGGAATTACAAATAATAATCCACAAAATAATTACAGAAATTTTTCAAGTTTAAAATCCGTTAGATCATCATCAACAAGAAGACTTAATACGTTTTTACAAGAGGAATATAAAAATGTTAAACTTAATGATTTTAGCTCAATTCATGCAAACAGTACTGTAAATACTCATAGGACACAACCATCTGTTACATATTCACATAAAACACAAAAATCAATAACATTATCAAATTATAGTTTACATTCAGCAGTTGAAGTTAAAATGATGTCACCAACGTTAGAGGAACTGAGACAAATGAATGAAGGTAGAGTATTTGAAGATGCTGATGAATCTAAAAAGAATTTGAATTTGATTAGTACTGAAAATTTTTCAACTATTCATAAAAATATTATTCCAAATGTAAATATAAATGAAAATAGGAAATCTGAAATTAGAAATTCATTATTAACTGAATCTACAAATGATGTTGTTCAGATTGAACCCAAAATCAATGAACATACATCAAATGATACCAATGAACCTGCAAATTCAGTGTTTGCAGATGCTGAAGAATACCCAAATTTAACTTCAGAATTACAAGATACTTTTGACACAGAAATTACTGGTTCATTATACACCTCATTAGAGGAACAACCTCATGAATCTGAAAATAAATCAGGAGAGAAATTAGTTAAGGGAAATGATAAAGGTATTAGATTATCAATGAAACCAGCAATTTACGATGAGGCTGATAAGACTAAATATATTAGACATGCACCTACATCTCCAAATCCACATCCTTTTAGAGCTGCTATAAACGAAAATCTTAATGTTGTTGATTGTACTGTTGGATCACGAAAACAAACCAATAATGCAGAACCAAAATTACAAACTAACAATTATGTTGAAAGTCAACATGTTAAACCTGCTAAAAAAACCAATTGGTTCAAAAAAGTTTTTGCAGCATTGAACAAAAAGTCTCAAAGAACTGATAAACAAATCAATGATAACACTAAGAAGAATAAAAATAGATCATCATCAATCCCAAATAAAAGTAAGGCACAAAGAGCATCAACATTTTTCAATAATATTTCATCATTAAAATTCAATAGGGCTACTTATAAAGGTAATACTAATTCATTGTTCAATACTGAATATTTAATTGATAGTGATATAGTTACAAAGGATGCATTAGTTGAGAAAATTCATGAAGATTCAAGAACACAAATACTCAAATTAGTTAAAACAGAATCTGCACCATCAGGTCATAATTATATTTTCGAAGTATCAAATCTTGATACTAAATTTGCAGTTAATATTATTGAAAAAGTTGGATCAGAATATGGATTTGGAGGATGTTACATTAAGTTAGTTAAGTTGAAAGGTAATAAAAAATCTTTTGATTATTGGTGCACTATCATTAATAATATTATTTTGGAACTGGAAAAAATGGAACAATTATAGACTTTTCTTGAATAAATAAACGTACTTTAAACTTTAAAACACTCATGTAATATAATATTCTAGAAATTAATATTAATGTTGTATTGTAAAATGGATATGATTAAGGTACTAGTCGATTATAGTAAACCCTAATCTGTGACAGACATTATACCGGATGACTTAATAGTTGAGTTGTGTCGTAACGTTTTTCTTTCTATTTCTTCTTGTTAACATTGCGGAGTTTGTTTACCGTTCCGATGAAAGTCCGGAAAAAAGTTTGCTTTTCTGGCACCATTTTCTGTGTACTGAAAACGTCATTGCAATATATTTACCTGCTTGGTGACTACAATTTATCAATTACTATAGTGAGGATTCGGTTTATATTTGCTATCTAGGCAACCACTTCTTGCAAACAACATGTGGGGTTTACCTTTTGTAACTGTAACTATATTTTATCTAATGTAACGTTTTGTTGGCCTAGGCATAGGGTAATTTAATATGACCTAGCCTTTTGAACAAAAAGGATTGCCCACATTGATATAAATTTGAGAACTCAAATGTTAAGCCGCACAAGTTTTGTTTTGATTACAGCCGTTCAGAAAGAAATTTTGGAAAACCGTTGAAAGTTTAACTAATGCCCTTTTTTCAAATTAGGAAAAATTCGGGGTTAGCATTTTTAAGAGTTTTTGCCTATTTAGGCAAAACTTCATATATTTTTTGATCAATTTTTTTATAAATCCGACATAATTAGTTATTGTGTCCCTAGGAAGATGTAATTATAGTTTATAATTTGAAACAACCCAAGTTTAATTGTAAGAGTTTCAGATTTCAAAATTTTACTTAAATTTGCTTATGGCAATAATAAATTTTGTGTGAAAATCCCCGATGTTACATATACACATAATGGATTTCAGTTCAAACTTTCTCTTATCTTATCGGCTACCAATTAAATTGGGAGCTTATTTGCTTGGTTATGACTTTGTTATCAGCAAATCAATATTTGACAGCAAAATCATAAGAAGGATTGTTACTTCAACAAGTTGTAATTTGTAAACTCCGAATTTTATACGCTCTTACATGTCCATAGATTGAATGATAAATACTCGATTATTTATAAAGAAAATCTATTCGAAATTATTGGCAAAATATACGGTAAAATGCCTTCTTATTTGTATTGTGTATAAAGGTTGTGTTACGATAAAGGTAATGAAATATTGATCTTATTACCATGATTTCTCTAATAGGTTTGGTGTCACTAACAATTTGTTTTGCGCAATATATTACAAACTTAACATTATTTTAATATATAGCTCATCGCAAAAGTTTTCAAAATCCACTAAACGATTACTTTATTCGACAATTTATAGGGGATAATTGAAAGCTTCTTCTAATGTTTGACCGTTAAAACAGGAACTTTAAAAGTAAAAAGTAACATTAATTCCTTTTTCACATAGAAATTATTTAATTGGCATTTAGTGTGCGGCTTATAAAGAATATTTTTTACGTTCCTTTAAATTCTGCGGCGTATTTTTTCAACGGTATTTTCACGTTTCTTTTTTTTGATTTCTTGATTTCTGATTTACCTTATACCAGCTGTTATCCTTTTTTTTTGACTTTCCTATCGATGATGCTGTTTTTCTTAGCTCTTTCCTTAGACTCTTTTCGTTTTTTTCCCTTTTTTTGCTATTCACCGATCAATCATTCAATTGATAGTATACCTCAAGGTTCATATACTATAATCTACAACACACTTACACAACTACTTAATCATCCGATTATTATATCTAACATTTGAAGGTTATTATTATCAACTTATACCATCTATATATCCCCATCCATACATCTTAGATCTGAATTTGCTTACATTTTTTTTCAACACTTTTTAAATAATCTGCTCAATAAATATTAAAACAATCATTATAAATAAAATAAACCATGGAAATACCGACCGTTAGAATTGTCGTTGCCGGAGATCTAGGAACAGGGAAATCAAGCTTGATCAATTTTTATGTTCACTCCATTTTTGCTACTGAATTTGATTCAACTATTGAAGTCACACACAAAAAGCAAGTTAATATCAATGATAAACTTTACAATATAGAAGTTGTTGATACAGTTGACAATGAATTTCAAAATGAAGAACAAAGAAAACTATTATATCAAACTTGTGATGTTATTATTTTAACTTATGCTATTGATGATATGGAAAGTTTCAAAAATTTATATCTGAGATATGCAAATCTGCCAATTAACGAAGAAGATGGTGAAAAAAAGCTTACATATCTGAATGGTAGAATAAAATGTTTACCTCCAATAATTGTTGTTGGTAATAAAACTGATTTAGAAATGGCGAGACAAGTTGATTTTCATGCTGCTAATAAAGCATCCAAAGAGTTAAACATACCTACCTTTATGCAATGTAGTGCAGCAACAAACTACAACGTTGATGAACTATTTGAAACTGCTATTGAAGCTGGATATAAATATTCTCAACTTGATCATGATATGACTCATATATATGCTGAGGAGGAAGATAGTCAGATGAGAAGTTCAGATAGAAGAAATAATTCTAGTTGTAGCTCATTAGCTTCAAGACAAACTATGCCTAATAATCAAAACTCTTCAAATAATAGTAGCAGTAGCCCTGAGGGTACTTTTCCTAGAAATCAAAAAGGTGGCAGAAAGATTCAAAGAATTCAATCAATCAATGAAGATGATGCCGTTATATCTAACAACATAGAAAATTCATTAGAACAAAATACACAAGCTCAAACATTAACCACCAAAGTTTCAAATACAAAACCAAAACAAACTAAACATGTTTCTAAAGCAGAAACTAAACCAACTAAACATTCCGATTATTGTTGCACCATTATGTGATGCATTGTATATTGTACAATATTAGATTTTTTTGTAATAAGTGTTGATTTATTTTTTTGCTAAAGCTAGCATTATTTTTCATTTTTATACAATTTTTTGTTGTGATCACTGTTTTAATCAACTTTTAGACAAAGCAATCAATCTTTAAAGGGTATCACACATCCACTTATTATAGTATATAGTTCAAGAAGTTTATGTTAAATGATTTGTTTTATTGTGCTTCCACTTCTACCATTTTTATAGACTCGATTATATATTACATTTGAGTTATTGTGCTATATCACCACTTCTTTATAGACTTAATTTATTAACTTGCAATTTTTTTTACATTAAAATTTTCCCAACAAAATATTAACACGAAAGCAATAATAAGTTACTTACATCCAATCTGGCTTTATTAACTTCATTCGCCTTAAATTACATTATTAATATGATACACGAGAATGACTATTGAACCGTGATAGAGAACAACGTGATAAATTACGTCGTGCTGATGAAAGATTACGTGAACGTCGTATGCGTGAAGAAGTTAATAATAATTCAAATAGTAATAATAATAATAAGGAAAAAGATTTTTCAAAACCAAATACTCTTCGTGTACGTACATGGATTGATAGATCAGGTTCACTTAAAGTTGAAGCAGAATTTTTAGGTGTTCAACAAGGTAAAATTCATTTACATAAAATTAATGGAGTTAAAATTGCTGTTGCATGTAATAAATTATCAACTGAAGATTTAGAATATGTTGAAAAAATAACTGGTACTTCATTAGATAAATATAAATCAAAATCAAACCCATCATCATCAACAACAGCAACAACAACAACAAATGTAACAACGGCAACTCCAACAACAGCAACATCTGAAATTAAAGAATCATTTGTTTATTTAATGGTGTTTAATACCAGTGTTTAAACATACCTAACAATGTGCTATGATGTATGTATTTTCTTATTTAATTCATTATTCATTTTCTTTAAGACAAATAGAATTTGTTTCAATTATTGGCAATCTACATTCTAGCTCAATTTAAATTAATTTTTACTTCCAGTTTGATTGTATTTGGTAATGAAGTTTTTTCAATATTTTCTGAAGTTTAGATAATTTTATTTTGTTATGTATATTTGCACTTGAAAATGTGTTCAATAAAGGAGGTCAATCAAGCTTATAAATCACGTTTAAGTTACCAAGCTGGTGATGTTTAATAACTAAAATCAAATAATACTATTAGAAGTCTAAAATGTTGAGAATATCTTGCGGTCTAACAAACATGAATTCAAATTCAACGGTGCTTCCAACAGTAATATTTACAGGATCTATTTTTAGAGACAGACATAGTACCTTATACTCAATACTCTAAATTATGTATCTTTGAAAGGTTTTATTCCTGAAAAAAGAATTAGTTGTGGCTAATTTTTAAAGAATACGTAAATTTTGAAACAATCGAAAAAACTACATAAATATTCAATGCCACCGTTAATGGTTGTCAAAGTAATTTATAATCAAGTCAACGTTTGCTCCCACAAATTGATACTTCCCATGAAAAAAAGAAATTTGCCGTGACCTGAATTATGCGCGGTTCCTGGTTGCATCTCAAAAAATAACGTTTTTCAGTTGAGAGAATCTTTCTTCCCCAGTATCCCAAAATAATGAATTAATATTGGGAATTTTTTACAGGCTAACGAAAAAGGTTGGGAACTTAATGTCCTTACATGAAAAATTAAATTACATACATCAGTTGGTATATCTAAAATTGATAAGATGTTAATATTAGTAAATTCTTAGTATCATGAGTAAGTTTTGTAACATAGTACTTGAAACTCTTTGAAATTTTCGTAATTTTCATAATTTTCATATTATTATGGGACCACTTTGAGATTATGCAACAAACTCATATAAAAAGTAAACTGCTTAAACTTCACACTAATCAGTTTACTTAATAGAGGATATTGAACGGATTTATCAACACTTATAGTTAACAAACTAAATGTGACCGACATGTTTATGTAATCAATTATCTCGGTTAATGACGGCATGCAACAAAATTATTTTAAAAAATGTTTCGGTAAAGCACGGTTAATTATGGTTATTAATGGACTTTTTTATCTTTAAGCCTTTTGTAGCCGAAGTTTGTAAAATGATGAAGAAGTATCTTTGTGTTATATAAAAAGCTATACATTCCCCCCTTTTATTATTATTGAATCTAGAGTATACTTGTTATAATTATTTTAACACTGCATTACTCTTCCAATTCTGTTGAATTTAAGTTCAAACTTTGAATTAACTTTAATTTCATTCACTTATTAATTTATTAACTAACCCTCACTCAGTATATTAGAAACCCTTTCCACTTTGTTCGGGCAAACGGATATCCCACTTATATTTTACAAAAGTGCCGGCGGTAGGGTTAATTTTTGAATTCCGATTTCCTTTTTTGGTGTTTCGGCAATGCTCGCAAATTTATTTTTTCTTATTTTACAATAAGTTAATTATGAATTTCGGAAGTGTTGCGGGTCTGTAAACCCGTTTATTATTACATTGTAGCTGTAATTTACGTATTATAAACTACCAAATTACACTGTAAAAACGACTCTTTAGCTAGAAATATGTATTTGCAATGACTCTTCTAAAACAAAAAATGAATCAAACTACAATAGTTCTTATCAGTGCCCAATTTCCCCAGACTTGATATTGGAAAAAAAGATAAACAAGTCTTAATCTAAGGGACAGAATAGAGATAACCTCAGCTTTCTCCGTTGGCGGCATGAAAAATTTGTCAAATTATTTTGCAGTCATTTTCAATAATCTATTTTTTGTGGAGAGAATTTGTGAATGATTCATAATTTACAATTGAGTAAAACTCCCTTAAAGTAGGTATTTAAGTGCTTTTATTCCTGTATCATTGTATTTTTGTACATCTGCTAGTATTTCTATCTTTCTATTCTATTTTGTTTTATATTTTAAATTTTTACTCTTATTCCAATTCCAATTGAATATATATAAATTACACAAATGAGTTCTAAAGCTAGTATAGAGCTAACTTCAATAAAGGCAGATTCAAGCTCTGCAGACATAGAGTCTGCTACTCCAATTAATGATCTACAACTGCCGTTAAGTGAAAAAAATGCAAAAGTTGAACAACTTGCTCAAGAACATAATATTAACCATAAAAAATTAATGTGGAAGATCGACCTTTGTGTTGTTCCTCCATTCTGTTTATTATACTTTTTAGCTTTCTTAGATAGAGTTAACATATCAAATGCCAAAATTTATGGTATGGAAGAAAGTTTGCATTTAACGAGTAATCAATATTCAGTTGCTTTAACCGTTTTCTTTGTTCCTTATATTGTCTTTGAAGTTTTATCAAATTATATGTTGAAGTCAATTAAACCTCATATGTGGTTATCTGCAATGATTCTTTTATTTGGTGTTGTTACAATTTGTATGGCTTATTCAAGAAATTATGGTGGTATAGTTACTTGTAGATTGTTTTTGGGTATTTTTGAAGCTGGTTCTTTCCCATCAATTTTTTACATTATGGCTAACTTTTATTCATCAGCAGAGTCACAAAGAAGATTCTCATTCTTTTTCAGTTGTACATGTTTAGCAGGTGGTTGTGCAGGTGCTTTAGCTTATAGAATTCATGATTTAGATGGCACACACGGTTTAAAATCATGGCAATGGATTTACATAATTGAAGGTTCATTTACTGCAGGTTTAGCTATATTATTATATTTTATTGTTCCAGATTTTCCAGAAAACTGTAGGTTCTTGAATGAAAATGAAAGATCATTCATTAAGAAGAAGTTGGAAGTTTATTCAGGTAATTCAGGTTTTGAAATTAAACAAACTTGGAAAGATGTTGGTAAAGTTATGAAAGATCCTGTTATTTATATTTGTGCTATATGTTACTTCAGTTTCATTGTTCCTGCTTATTCTTATGCTTTTTTTGCTCCAACTATTATTAGGGATATGGGTTACGTTGCCATGGAAGCTCAAAGTCATTCAATTTATCCATGGTTAGCATCAATGGGTTTCAGTATTATGGTTGCATATATCTCTGACTACCTCTACATTAGAATACCATTTGCAATTTTAGCTTGTTTGGTTTCTATTTGTGGTTTCGGTATGGTAATTGGTGCTCAACACGAACCTCTTGTTAGATACGGTGGTTGTTTTATGCTTGCGGCAGGTTTATACACTGCTATGCCAATCTTAATTTGTTGGGTTTCATTAAATTTCTCAGGTCATACAAGAAAAAGTGTCGGTACTGCTTTCATCATTGGTTTTGGTAATATTGGTGGTATTGTTGCATCTTTCATTTTCCCTAATTCAGATGCTCCAAGATACCTTAAAGGTTTTGGAATATGTTTAGCTTTTGTTTTACTAGCATTAATAATGTGTTTAGTATACTGTGGTTACTTAGCATGGTTAAACAAAAAGAAACAGACACCAGAATATAGAGCTGCTTGGGAACAATTAGATTCAAGAGAACAAATTATGAAAGGTGATCTGAACCCAGATTTCAAATACTTATACTAGTTACATTTGCAATAATTAACTTTTTATCTTTTTTACTTTCTTTTATGATGTACTTTTTTTATATAGACTAATTAACCTAATTTTCACGATACACTGAAAAAGCTCAGTTTCAAAACGATTTTTAAACTTTAAAAGAAATTAAACAGAGCTGGGACACAAATTAAGCTGATAAATGCATTAACCAAGTCTTTAAAAATTCATTACGTCAATTTTTTAACAAATGATTTTTAAACTTAGTATGGATTGTTCCTTAACTTTATTTGAGAAACCTTCTCTCAAAAATGATAAAACATATTATTAATTTGCCGCATTAGGAAATTTTTACAAACCAGCTATAATTTTTTTTTTGATTTTCCCGTCAGCTTGTTCCTGGGAATTTGGATATTGGATTATTGGATATTTTGAGCCAACTGACACAAATTGTTTCGGAATCTAAGTTTCTTGATTCAAACAATAGTAATCTTCCTTTGATTTGTTTCATTCCTTTCAATCATTTGTGCAATTAATAAAAAATTAGTTTGCAAATCAACTTCTGGGAAGTTATAAGATAAGTTTCGATTCTTAAAATAGCTTTAAAGATAGTGCAAAAGACATCAAAATGTCTAAATTACATATCAAAACTAGAGCAACATTTAGTTGGGGAGGAGATCCAAGGTCCAATCAATTGGGTTTTATGGAAGGTGATGTTATTGACGTTCTGAAAGTGGTGAACGATAGTGTCTATTTTGGAGAATCACAGAGAACTAAATTGAAAGGATTTTTTCCAAGTGATTATGTTGATAATGAACCTATAATGGACGAATTGAATAAAACAAATAATAGTTCTACTCCCTCCACCCCGACTTCTATCGGTTCCAAAAATAATAGTTCTAATTCTCTATTCACTTTACGTAAAAAAGATACGATCCATAATTCTAATTCAAACACAGACATTTCCACATCAATAGATAACGATCGTTCAAAAAGTCCACAAAGTTCAGAGATCAAAAACCCAGAATTGAAATTATCCAAAAAATTCACATCATCATATGTTCAACAACTCTTGGATTCTTCAACGTTGAGTACAGATACAAATACTTCATCAACATTTGGTCATTCTGATTTTAGTGCAACTTCAGCTGGTTCTTTTATGCGCCATAAGGATGACTATGAATCAAAGTTACATAATTTAATGAATTCTAATATTCAGTACAATACTTCAACGCGTAATGCACTAAATGATATAATAGAGAAGAATGAAAAGAAGAAATCATCATCAAATTTATTCAAAAACTTTTTAGGGTCTAGAATTGATGAAGGTCCAAGTTTTGATGATCGAATATATCTTTCATCTGTTGAAAAAATGAGTCAAATGAACATAAATGATGCATCAATGTATGAACATCACCAGTATATTAGTCCAGCACACCAACATAGTCAACAATCTTTAAATTTCTCAGATGCTGAAAGAACAAAAACAATTTCAGGTCACGACAGGGCAAAAAGAAAGGAAAGAGTTTTAGGCGAACAACCTGATCTGATTTTAAAGCCACAAGAATGCATTAATCATGTTAATTATGAAGAAAGAGATGCATCGGCTTTAATGAATAGAAGTGCAAGCTATAATTTAGATAGAATGGATTTCAGTAAAGTAGATCGTTACATTGATAAAATTGAGCACAATCCATATGATAGTCCACAAAAATTCACCAAGGAGACAATTTTAAGAAAGTTCAAAAGAGAATCTGAAGTGTGCCGTGCTATTTACAATTACTTGACGAAAAACTTTAGTTTAGTTACTAGACCAGATGAAATCATCAGTACTAAGAGAATGTTTGAGTCTCATAAATTAACAGAAATAATGCACTCAAAAACTTGTACACCTCACCAACTAACGTGGATGTTTTATTTGATGGCAGATACAGCAGGTTTGGAAGTAGAAATTATCTTAGGTTATCTAAAACACCCATTTGTTCTGAATGAAACGATCACTGATGCTAAAAAAAGATTGATAATAAATCATTCTTGGATTAGTATTAAAGTTGATGGAGAATATAGATTTGTTGATGTTTCTTTAGGTAATCCAACAAACGAATTTAGCAATGAATATTCTGAAATATGGGATACTAGCTCTACAAGGAAGTTTTATTTTCTAGCAAGACCTTTTCATTTGATTCATACTCATAGTCCCAGATTTATTGATCAACAACATATTGTTCCACCAATTGATATTGTTGCACAATTATCATTACCACCACTTTATCCACATTCAATGATTGAAGGTATTTCTTTACATAAATTCAATACTAGTTTATTTCATCTAAAAGATCTTGAACTATATGATTTTGAACTTGAAGTTCCAGAAGATTATATTGTTCAAGGTAAATTTAAACCATATGACGAAGGATATAACACTGAAGATTCCTTTGTTCAATTTTATTATAGAAACAATAAAAGAATAGCACACTTCCAAGGTATAATGTCAAAGAATTGTCCAGTTGGTTTTGTTTATGTTACTGGTAAAAGTGAGTTTTCAAGAAAATGGAATTTACTGATGAGTATTCCTTGCTTCCATCAAGGTAAATGGAAACCTTTACAATGGGTTAAAAACGTACCAGGATTGAATGGAGTTGATGTTTATTTAAAAGAACCAAAAATAAATAATCTTAAAATGGGTGAGCAAAAGTTTGATATTAGAGTTTTTGGAAAGGCTGATTGGGTTAAAGAAGTTAAAAAATTCTATCATGGTGTTTTAAAATTGGGACTATTTTCTCCTAGTAAAGATATCATAGAACTTGATATTTATGAAAACAAATATACAGGCAAAATTAATTTAAATCAACCTGGTATATGGAGGTTAGGTGTATTAGATGTAAAGCAAAGAAGATGGAAAATTATATCTGAGTGGAATATTGAATGATGAAAAAAGCATTATAATGAAATTAGAAGTATAAAGTTTATAGACATACATCTTTAATAAATAGTCAAATAATTAATAATTAATCTCGAAAAGAAACATTATAAGTAAAAATAGTTAAAAAAGAGAAAGCTAAAATAAATAAAAATGAAAGTAAACTGAAAGGAAATTATTTCAAAAGTAATACATGTAACTTTTTATTGAAGTATTAAGTTCATGAAATATCTTCCAAGCTATCTTCCATGGCTTCTCGTATATCATCTTCAATGAGATGATCATAGTTAGGAGGAACTTCCAGCGTTCTTAAAGTAACTTCATCAGCATCCAGTTCATCATCCGTAAATTCTGCAGGTTGATTAAGCTCATTATTTTTCACAACTTCCTCAAACTCTGGTAGTTCTATATCTTTAAAATCACTTGCATCTAGTAATACATCATTATTGAATCTTTGATACAACGGTGGTGGCATTTGTTCGCCTCTTAGAGGTCCTAAAGCCCATTTTTTAACATTGGCTTCAATGAAAACATATCCCATTTGTCCAAAATTAACATCAACTCTACACGGGTTTATACTTCCAATAGTTGGAAATAATTGAACATTCTTTGGCATTCTTACATGTCCACCAACTTTTGATTCTGATAATTTTTTACCGTTTCTGGTAAAAAATACAACTCTTGTTTGTCTTCTGAAACCTATTCCAACAACATCACCCTTTTCAAGTTGTGGGAATGCATTATATCCCAGTTTAAACTCCGTCAAGGGGAATGGATAATTATGTCTTCTATCTCCAACTGAATCATATGCAACACTATGTATGTAACGCCCTGGTAAGATAAATGAAGGATAAGGGTATGTTGATAATCCTAATGATATAAGTGTATTTTTCTTGAATTCTTCGGGTATTTGAAAGATTTTGAACTCAATATAATAGACATCTTTTGTATTTGGTATGGGTAAATTTGATTGAATTGATATTGGTATATTTTTTGTTTTAAAAGTAATTTCCGTTTTATTTTCAATAGTGATTGAATGTCTATTTTCTGGCGTTTCTATAAATTCCCAAGCGTGTACACCTTTTTCTTTAATCATATCAAGTTGCCAGTTTGCTAAATTCAGTTTAGCAAATCCATTTAATTTTATATATTCCTTTGCCTGAAAGTAAATTTCTTGATCATCTGGAGATAATACTGTCAGTGCTGTAGTATCATTCTCAGCTTCTTCCATTTCACTATATAGTAGATTAGCTTCATCATTATGGTTATCAGACAATTCATCGCTTGGGGAACAACAACATTTTTGCACTAACAATACAACCAAAAATAATAAAGGTATTATCAGAAATGATACAGATACAAATAAGAATGATAACAGTGGATCTTCTGGTTCCTTTGTATCTTTATTGATAGTAAAATGTGCATCATCTATATCATCTGATAAGGATTTGAACTGCACTATGTCAGCATCGCTGTTAGCTAGATAAGGCATTATTTTATGGTTAGATTCTTTCTTGTAATACTATACGGGATATAATATAATAATAGAAATGTTACCTTTTATTTGAGTATGCAACAATAAATATTTGCCTCTCACGTATAATCTCAGTTGAACTTCACCTAATCAAGCTTGTACCTTTGCAAACAGGACATATAAGCAGCAAGTGAAGACAGAATCTTGTAAAAAAAAGAATCCACATTTTGTGATGACGATTTCTCACAAAAACAAAAAAAATGAGTTCTTCGTCTTTACTGTGACTGAAATCTTTTAATAGTATATAACACGAAATTTTAGTTTGGTTATCTCTGTAAAGGCTTTCATATACAATAGATACGTATATGGAGAAAGAATATACCTTCTAAATGAGTGGAATTGATAATTATACAAAATCTAAAAAGTTAGGTGAAGGTACTTATGCGGTTGTCTATTTAGGTACCCAAATATCTACTAATAGAGAAGTTGCAATAAAGGAAATTAAAACTGAAGGTTTTAAGGATGGATTAGATATGTCTGCTATTAGAGAAGTAAAGTATTTACAAGAGATCAAACATCCAAATGTTATTGAACTTATCGATGTCTTTAGTGACAGTAAACAAAATTTAAATTTAGTTCTTGAAGTGTTACCAAGTGATTTAGAGAAAATATTACGTGATAAAAATATTGTTATAGGAGGTGTTGATGTTAAACGTTGGTTATTGATGCTTTTAAGAGGTGTTTATCATTGTCATAGAAATGGGATATTACATCGAGATTTAAAGCCAAACAATTTGTTGATGGATAGACTAGGAAATCTGAAAATTGCCGATTTTGGTCTTGCACGATGTTTAAGTCAACCAGATGAGAAATTAACGTCAAATGTTGTTACTAGATGGTATAGAGCACCTGAACTTTTATTTGGTGCAAGACATTATACAGGTGCAGTTGATGTATGGGCAGTTGGTACAATTTTTGCTGAAATGATGTTACGTACACCATATTTACCAGGATCTGATGATGCAAATCAATTAGTTATAACTATACAAGCATTGGGTACACCAACAGAGGAAATGTGGCCAGGAGTTTCACATTTACCATTGTACAATAACTTGACTATATATCCTGTACCTACCAGAAATGAACTTCGAAGGAGATTTGCAGCTGCTAGTGATAATGCACTTACATTACTGGAAGGAATGATGATACTGAATCCATCCAAAAGATGGACATGTGAACAAGCTCTCATGAGTACATATTTTGTAGAGGAACCTACTCCATAGATTACATAGAATGTTTTTAATATTTGGTAGATCAAAGAGATTAGTAAAACACCTTACTTTATATAATTATTAGTAAGAAAAGACATCTCGTAATCAGGAAAATTTTTTATTTTTCACTGTGAAATAAAATAAATTTCATTTTAAAAAATTTTAACCTTGTCTTTACTGCTTCTAAAAAGGAAACAAGACCCAACTGGCCCTACTAAGATGGAGACTAGATCAAACATATTTACCTGTAACTCATGTCAAATTCAATTTTCACTTTCAGAAGATCAAAGAAATCATATGAAAGGAGAATGGCATAGATATAATTTAAAAAGAAGAGTGGCTCAATTACCTCCAATAGATGAAGAGTTATTCACATCAAAAGTTGCAGTTCTTGATAAAAAGAAGGAAGAAGAAGAGAGAGATTCTAAGTTAGCTGATGATTTAGGCAATCTTCAATTAAGTGCTAAACAATTACGTAAAAAGCAACGTGAAGAATTACTTGAAAAGAAGAGAAAATTATTAGAACTTGCAAAGAATAGATTAGTCAGTAACGGTGGTCGTGTTAAGATGGGAGAGGATGGTAAAATAATAGTTGAAAAGAAGGAACCTACTGTAGAAGAACAAAAATTAAAAGAAGAAGTTAAAGAAGCTATTATAAAAGAAGATAAAGAAAATCAAGTCGATGAAGAAGCTTTAATAAAGGAAAAACTTGCAAATAAAGTTGAAGTTCCTGTCACAAAATGTATTTTCTGTAAGGATGAATCGTTTGAAAATGTTGAAGGAACTTTTGAACATTTATTCAAAAAGCACGGAATGTACGTCCCAGAAAGAAAATATCTTCAAAGCCCAGAAGGTTTATTATCTTACTTGTATGAAAAAATCGGTTTCGGTAACGTTTGTTTATCTTGTAACTTTCAAGGTAGAAATTTCCAAAGTATTATTCAACATATGCTAAGTAAAAATCATATAAAAATTCCATATGAAAATGAAGATGAAAAACTTGAAATTAGTGATTTCTATGATTTCTCAAAGACTTATGAAGTTGAATATGAAGAAGGAGCTAATGATGGTGAATGGGAAGATGTTGATGAAGAAGAATTAGAGGAAGATGATGATATTGAAGGTGAAAAATTATATGCTTCAGATTATGGATTACATTTACCAAATGGTGTTGTTTTAGGACATCGTTCCCTTGTGAAATATTATAAACAAAACTTGAAACCTGAAAAGGAATGGTCTGAAGGTCAAGGTACTGTTATGGCTGCTGAAACTAGAAAATTCGTTAATACTATTGATTCTAAGGCAATTGCTCAACAAAAACGTGTTTGGAATAGAGAAAACAAAAGTAGAGACAGAGATGATAGACGTGCTCAAAAATTC
This sequence comes from Pichia kluyveri, assembly GCA_030062975.1. NCBI lineage: Eukaryota > Fungi > Ascomycota > Pichiomycetes > Pichiales > Pichiaceae > Pichia > Pichia kluyveri. The sequence continues at coordinate 470,586 of CP125793.1, read as the reverse complement.
ATTAACTGGCAACCTCATTATAGAGATGAATTATTACAATAGTTATGCTGCCATGATATATATATACTTATTACTCTTTACTTATCTTTATATTCTATACTATACATTGACGTTTGCTAAGATTTTACTATCTCAATATTACAATTTAAAAACGAATTACTTGTACTTGTAACGAAATTTCGAATGAATGTCAACACCATTATTGTTAATGTTCTTAACATAATGAAAACAAGCATCATATATATATATATATATATATATATATATATATATATATACATTTTTTCATAGCTTTCAAAAAATTGGGCATTATCAAACAGTAATTAACTATAAGTTTAATTGATTATGAAATCCAAGACCTACACGTTAATTTTTTTTTTTGAATTTTCAAGTCTCCTCCTTAATAATCGTGTGGCAGTTTGGCGTTTGTTTGTTTCCAACTCTGCTCATATATCTTCTTCTCAATTACTAACATAGATAGTAATACAATCCAAAAACATAATGTACTTTGATCTTGATGATATATTAGCAGAATCTCAGAAACTTACTGGTAATTTCCAAATGGAAGTTGATAATTTAGGGTTTTTGATGAATAATACAAATAATGCAAAAATAACACCAAGAGAGAAACTTGAACTACCATTTTGGCTCATTACAGCACTAACTTTTATAACAATTCATGAAGAATCTAAAGGTACAACCAGAAATATTTTTTCGGTTGAAAGACCTGAATATTTGAGTAAACTTGCAAGTAATTTTTACAAAGCTTCACCACTTAATGCCGATTTGTCAGTCGTTTCACATTTTTACAAAATTGTACAAAAATGGTGTGACTTTATTGAACAACCAGAATTAGTTGATATAGTTTCTGATATGTTGATTCTACGAGCCGGTAAAATCAATGACTTATCATTTAATATATCAGATTCACAATCAAGAGAAAATATGGAATTTTTGCAAACTTTAGATAATCATGAGAAAGAAATATTGAAGGTTACTAGTGAATCATATAATGATTTCAAAACGTGGTTGAACTCTAAATGACTTAAGTAAGAGTTGGGAAGTAATTGAGGACAGAAGTCTGCTCCTGGTTAATATTGAATAAACTTTCTGGGATAAAGTTGAATAACAATATATCCTAATTCAGAAATTACAGCTCACTATTTTCAACATATATATATTCTGCCTGTTATGAATGCTTTCCTACGGTGTATATAGCTCCAATAATAGAGAAAGCAATCCATCGTCAACAAGATTACGTAACACACTATATCAAGGAATTTAAATTTTTTTTTTGAAAAATTTCAATTTTCGTTGACTTCTCTAAGCCGTTCTTCTTGGTTTATTTATAGATTTATTTATAGCTCTTCTGTTTAGCTTTCACTTAACCAACATTATTCAAACATGGCTAAGATAGTTGTATTAATTTCAGGAAGTGGATCCAACTTACAAGCATTAATTGATGCAAGTACAGGTGAAAACCCAACTTTAAAAGGTGATATTTGCCGTGTTATTTCATCCAGTGATTCTGCATTTGGTCTTGAAAGAGCTAAAAAAGCTGGTATTCCAACAACTATTCATACATTGAAAAGTTATAACGCTGGTATTCCAAAAGCAAGTAAGAAGAAAAGAAAGAGAGCTCGTGATCAATTTGACGCAGATTTAGCTAAATTAGTCATTAATGAAAATCCAGATTTAGTTGTCTGTGCAGGTTGGATGTTAATTCTTTCATTAGCATTCTTAAATCCAATAAGTAAAGCTAATATTCCAATCATTAACTTACATCCGGCATTACCAGGTACTTTTGAAGGTACCCATGCTATTGAAAGATCATGGGAAGCAGGTCAAAAAGGTGAAATTACTAAAGGTGGTTGTATGATTCATTATGTTATTGAAGCTGTTGATCTTGGTGAACCAATTGTTGTAAAGGAAATTCCTATTATTAAAGATGAAACTGTTGAAGCTTGGGAAGAAAGAATTCATAATTTAGAACATATTGCAATTGTTGAAGGTGCTCAAGCAGCTCTTGATGCGACAAAGAATACTGAAACTGAAGAAAAATCAAATGTTGCAGAAGTCCCTGTTGTTGCAGAAGAAAAAACAGTCGAAGAAGAAACTCCAGTTACTGAAGAGCCAACTGTCGAAGAAACAGTTGCAGTTGAAATCCCAGTAGTTGCAGAAACTCTTGTAGAAGAAAAAAAAGTTGAAGAAACACCAGTGGTTGAAGAGCCAGCAGTTGCTGAAGATCCAGCAGTTGCAGAATCAGCTATCGAAGAAAAAGTTGTTGAGGAACCTGTCATTGAAGAACCTGCTGTTGAGAAACCTGTCGTTGAAGAGCCTGTTGCTGAAGAACCTGCTGTTCAAGAGTCTGTTGTTGAAGAACCTGCTGTTAAAGAATCAACTGCAGAAGATATAATTGAAGATACCCCAGTTGTTGAAGAAACACCAGTTGCGGAAGTTCCAGTTGTTGAAACTTCAAACTCTACAGAACAACCAACTGTTGAAGAAACTCCAGTTTCAAAGAATACACCAGCTGTTGCACCTAAACAACAAGAAGCACCAACTACTCCAACTCCTTCTAAAACTTCCCGTACCTGTGGAATTTGTACTATTATGTAAAGAATCACATGTATTTTTAATACATAGATCCATTGTATATATTTTATTCTATATATAACAGAAACATTCAATAAACACACTGTACCAATTATCATTTCATCTCTATCTCTAGCTGTAACTTGTAAAATACTGGAAAGTGAAAATAATTTTTCAAAAAGCTAAGCCGCTGAAAAACCCTAAAAAATTCAACACCGCGGTTAATTGAACTATAACCCTTCTAATAACCACTTTTGGCATTGCTTCTAGGGCTCAACATGAATATTGCTACTGTCTTGATCTTTGCTAGATTGATATATCATTATTGCAAGATTATATGCCGGTGCTTTTATAATCAATACACAGTTATTAAAAACATGCTCTTTTTAATATAAAAACAGTATAGGGTATAAAACAAAGTATGTTATGAGCTTAGCCGAGTTACTCTTTTGGGAAGGTCAAGGCGGTGTCACTGTACAAGTGGGACAAATTTATTGGTTGAAAAATTATTTTATTTATGATAATAAATTCGTTGAAAAGCGTCCATCAAAATATTCAAGTATAAAAAGGAGTGAACGTTTTTAACTTCTGTAATTGAACTTGAATTTGAAGGTTTGTTCTCTTTACCTTCTTTTCTTTTTTTTTTACTTTTGTCTGAAATAATAAATAACACCCAAACAATACCCAAAAAACAATGTCTGAATTAACACACCCTATGATTAAAGATGGCTGGTTCGCTGAAGTCTCAGATACCATGTGGCCAGGTCAAGCAATGAGTTTACGTGTTGAAAAAATCTTACATGTTGAAAAGACTAAATATCAAGATTTACTTATCTTTCAATCAACTGATTATGGTAAAGTTTTAGTTTTAGATGGTGCAATTCAAGCAACAGAAAGAGATGAATTTGCATATCAAGAAATGATTGCACATTTAGCACTTAACTCACACCCAAATCCAAAGAAAGTTTTAGTTATCGGTGGTGGTGATGGTGGTGTTCTTAGAGAAATTGTTAAACATGAATGTATTGAAGAAGCTGTGCTTTGTGATATTGATGAAGGTGTTATCAATAACTCTAAAAAATTCTTACCAGGTATGTCTGTTGGTTTTGAACATCCAAAAGTTAAAGTTCATGTTGGTGACGGTTTCAAATTTTTAGATGATTATAAAAATACTTTTGATGTTATTATTACTGATTCTTCTGATCCAGAAGGTCCAGCTGCTGCACTTTTTGAAAAACCATATTTCCAACTATTATCAGATGCTCTAACTGAAAATGGTGTTATTACAACTCAAGCTGAATCAATTTGGATTCATTTAGATATTATTAAAAATTTAAAAAAATCATGTGCAGAAATTTTCCCAAATGTTGCTTACTCTTATTGTACAATTCCAACTTATCCATCTGGTCAAATTGGTTTTATGGTTTGTACTAAAAATAAGAATGTTGATTTAACTAAACCATTAAGATCAGTTGATGCAAAGGAAGAACAAAAATTATACAGATATTATTCAAAGGAAATTCATGAAGCTTCATTCGTTTTACCAAACTTTGCAAAATATGCATTACTTGAATAAATTTTAAATTTAACTTAATATTATTTTATATTCTTTGTATGTGTGTTATATTATATAATGATTAAATCGTAGTCTACAACCTTTTTTTTACTTCTATCTTCAAATTTTCTTGTATTTAGGCAAGATTATATTATATGCTATGTAATTCAATTAGTTTATTGTAAAATATTCATACTATAAAAAAGTTTAAATCTAAGCTACATCAACTTCCATTTCTTCAACATCTAATAAATTCCAAACACTTTCCTTAAGAATTGCAGTTGTACCTCTTGGGAATTTATAATTATTTTGTTTCTGTTCTCTAACATTAGGTGTAAGATAATTTCTATATAATTGTGCATCTTTATTAAGTTCCATAACACATAAGTCAACATTTGAACCTGAACCTAAATCATTCCAAATACCTGCTTGAATTGCATCACTTGCTAATTTCATTGCTTCTTCCTTTGTTAAGTTTTCTTTCCAATCTTTTTCTAAAACTGCCATTGCAGCTAATGAACCACTACCAAGTGACATATAAAATCCAACATCCGTACTACCATGAGCATGAATACTAAATAATCCAACACCAGTTGGATCAACACCTGCAACAATTAAATAAGCTCCAACATGACCTTGATATTTAAATAAATGTTGTTTAAGCATTTGCATTGCACTGACAACTCTTGGTTCTCTATTTGTATTTAATGAATGTAATTCTAAATTTGATGCAATTAATTGTGTAACCATCTCAGTATCAGCTGCAGTACCTGCACCTGCACACCAGATTTTTGGTGACAAACGATGTAACTTTTCACAATTTTTATCTGCAACAATTGGACCTGCAGTTGCTCTTGTATCAGCTGCAATAACTACACCTCCATTAAATTTACATCCAACAATCGTCGTACCTGTTGATGTTGCCTTTGGAGCTTTATATCCGGCTTCATTTGTTAAATATTGATTCCTTTGATAATTGTCAAATTTCAGTCCTGCCATCTTCTATGTCTATATATTGATAATAGCTAAAGAAGTATAAGATGTATAAGAAGTATAAAATACTGATAAGTTTGCCACTGAATTTTAAATTGGTGTAATTAAGATTTCAATTTTTTGATTTCTCGCATTTTCATGATTCCAATACTTTATTTTATTACTGTTGCTGCTACTTATTACTGTTATAACTATTTTCCCTGTCTGTATAAAGACATTGTAGATGATGGTGTTGACTGTATAAATGATACATGTATTAGTACTAACTCTTAGTATACTTATAAATATGTAGAATAAACCAATATATCCCCTAATTGTACCATATACTCGATAAGAACATAATAAAATAAGTCTCGCACCTGCTAATCTTGAAATTAGATCTTCCCAAATAACATCTTAATGATTAGATTTGCTTTACATTGAAATAATATTGATACAAGCCCCAATTAATATATTATAATAGAACATAATGGGTGTATTTTTCTCATGTTTAAAGCCAATACAGACACAAAATGAAGAAGAAGATATTTCATCATTATCTGATGATAGAGCAAAACTAATAGAGGATGAATTAAGTACAGAATTAAGGAATAAACAATTAAATGCAATCCTTAATAGTACGAATGATCATTTAATTGATATAACTACATTTAAAACAATGGTTGATTATGGATCTACAACATCTGAACATAATGAACAACAACAACAACAACAAATAAATGATGGTGAAGAAGATGATTTTAATGATATTTTTAAAGTTACACCAATATCACAAGAAATCATTCAATCAGAGATTGAAAAGGAATTAAAGGGGTGGTCACAGAATTATGGTGAAATTGCCGTACAGAAATATTTAGATATACCTGAACCAAAAAATAAAGAGAAACTTATTATAGATTATGTATAAAATAGTTTTATATTAAGTTAGGGTTATTTTTATCTATATTTTATATTACTTTAAAAAAGAAAAGATAATATACACAATTATTGTACATAAATTATTGAAATAAGAAAGTTTGATTAAATTGTAATAATCAACGTGTTATATTCAACCAAATTTTAACATTTTCAATAAATTCTTGAGATTTTTCACCTTCATGACGTTCTTGACGATTCATTTTTTCATCTTCATTAATTAAATCTTCATTAATTATATCATTTGATGTAACATCATTTGATCTACCTCTTAATGGGAATGGAACTTTTAAAGTAAATTCACAATAATTTAATCCATAACCTAATTTTAATGCAAATTTATTTGCACAAAACATACCATCTTCATCAGAATCATCATTATGATTAATTGAAAATGGTAAACCTTTAATAACTTCACCATTAACACGTAATTCTGAAATATATTTTTCATCAATAATTTTATTTTGTAAATAAACATTACATGCAATATCATGACCAATTACTGCCTCTCCAGGTAATTGTAAAATATAATTTGATCCACCAATTGTACTCTTACCTGCAGGTTCCTTTATGATTGTTTCATAAATTGATGGATAATTTATTTGATTTAAATTTTTAACATCTTTTAATAATGTAACATAATTATTTAAATTAGTTGTTGAACAAATTATAAATTTTTTAATAAATGCAGTTATATCATCAATTTCTTCAATTTTACTTGCTTTTTCAATATCATGTTTACGAATAATGTTTGGTATTTCAACAGTTGAAGGTGGAATTTCTATATTTTTATTTTGATTTATATCATTATTAATATTGTTATTGTTAATATTGGTGGTTTCTGTATTTGATTGGGTTTCTTCAACTGGTATATTATCTGCTTTTTCATCATTAGCTTCTTCATCAATATAACTATCATCATTTGTTACAGTTTTCTGTTTTGATTTAGAATTTGTAGTATTTGATTTACTACTATTACTACCACTACTACTTGGTAATTTTTTATCCAATATTTGTGATTCAAATTTTTCAATTCTTTTATGAAATGCCTTTGATAAACCTTGAGCAGATTTAAAATATGAACCTGATGTGAAAACATCTAAATAATTATCAAACATCAAATTTAAATCATTAACGAATTTTTTATAACCAAATTTACCCATTGAATAATTACCATTTTCTAATCTTTCATTAATTATATTAAAACATAAAGGTTCAGTTACAATATCATAGAAATCTTCAGTATTTGGATCATCCTTTGGTGGTAATTCCATTAGAGTTTTAGATAATGGAACTGAATTTTTATGGTGTGATACTTTAAATGATAACAGATGTTTAAATATTTTTTGTAATTCATTAGTATAATCTTCAGTATCATTTTCATCAAATTCTTCATCTTCTAGATCTTTTTCATCTTTAGATTTTGATTCAATTTTAAGTTTTTTTGTATCTGGCTTTTTATTTTCAGATTTCTTTGAATCCGATTTTGTTTTTGTATCTGATTTTTCAACTACTAATAAATAATTTTTATAATCATTAATTCTTTTCAATGCATAATCTTTAATAAGATTTGCATCATTAACAATTAAACTTTCAGGATCATTATAAGTTGCAGCATTTGAACTCATTAAAATCCACATATCAGCAAATTGATCTAATGAAATTTCAGGTGAATTTTTACGTTTTGAAATTGTTGCTTGTTTAATTTCATTTATTGAAATTGGGTTTTCAATTAATTGATAATAATCTGCATAAATTTTCTTTGGTGGTAATTTTATAAATGGACCTGATATTATTTCATCGGTTTGTGGATCTTTAAAATTAATTGCATTATTTATTACATCACCGAAAAATTCATTTAAATTTTTAAATCTTGATAATGTATAATCAATTGAGTCAGAATTTATATCAATATTATCATTCGTATCTTGATCTACATTAGTCGCATCACCCTCTTCTTCTTTATCCCCTTCACCATTATCATTATCATCATCATTTTCTTCAACAGCTGAATTAATCAGTCGTTCAGCAGCCTCAGCTGCAGCTTCATCAACAGATTGTTGAAGTTCAGTCTTTTGCTTTTTACGAGGACCCAAAGTTAGAGTTACTTTCCTTCTAGGTGGCATAGTGTATTATGTTCTGTGTAGATAATTAAATCAATATCCAACAAGTAAACATCCAAGATCATTAACATTAACATGCTCAGTGTAAAACCTGCAAAAAAGAGAAAATCTTCAGACGACGCGACTGAAATAGAAACCGTACACCTTGAAAAGCAATAAGTGGGGAAAAATAAGGTAAAGTGAATTTTCTCACTTTAATTTGATGAACATGAATATTATGTAGAGGGTATAGAGTATTAGATACAGCTGAATTGATTTAGAATATTTGTTTTAACTTATCATCCGATTAACAATGTCAAAATACGAAGTTATTGATCAAGATCCTTTATTTGGTAAGGTTGTAAGTTATTTCCGTCCAAGTGATTATTTAACTTGGTTAGGTGCAACAATTGCAGGTCCATTATCATTAATTGCATTAGAAAAATATGAACCTGCAACTGGACGTCAATTTAAAATGCCAAAACCAATGTTTTTACGTGCAGGTGCATTAATTGGTTTTACAACAGGTTTTATTTTAGCTTATAATCAATCAACTAAAAGATTTTGGGGTGTATCTGAAAATTTAAGGGAAGTTAAAATGGATAGATTAGAAGTTAAAACTTTATTATCAAAGGGTAAAAATCCTTTTGGTAGTGATGAATCAACTTTAACACCTTATTTACAAGATGTTTCTGCAAGATATTCTAAAAATTCTCAATTATTATTAGGATTTTTACCTTGGTTTAATTTTGTTAATCATCCTTATCATGGAATTGATTTAAATAAATATTATGAAGTTAGAGAAGGTGAAGAAAATTGGGATCTTAAATTAGTTCCTTTAGATCAAATTAAAGGTTTACCAAATTAGAGAAAATAAAGGAAAAAAAATAAGAAAAAATAGCAAAGTAGAAAAATTTCAAAGGGAAAATCTTTAGCTTTTAATTCAATTTATTCAAAATATAGTATAATGTAATCTAATGTATTATATTATTATATTATCATATCATATATACTTTTACGTACTAATAAAAACAAAATTATTTATTATTCATTAAACTAGATTAAAAAAAAGATTAAAATTTACTTTTTATTAACTCTATTAGAGATTGTAACTTATTTCGTATTCTTTGACCTCCAATTGGAGATTTTTCATTATTTTTATAATAAAGATTCCAAATTATCATCCATTGATCAAACAATTTATATTTTTCCCATGATTCAATTGTTAATTCATTTGGATTATATTCCATTATTGCTTGATTAATCATTGAAAATCTTAAATTTAATATTGAAAATTTCATAAAATTTTGATTTTCAATTTCAATTCCATATTCATATTGTTTAAATGTAATAAACATTTTAACAATTTCAAAATTTTTAAATTGTAAATTAACAGTTTCAATAAGTTTAATGATTTTATTGAAAATATTATAATTTGATAAATCTATTTGATTAAGTTGTTTAATATTTAATGAATTATTTAAAATTATTGATTCTAATAATTCCCAATCATTTTTTGATATCAGATTAGGGTTTTCATTATTAAAATTATTAAATAAACTAACTAATTGATTAATTCTACTATATTTATCCAATTTGAAAGGATTTTTAACATATTGTAATAAAATTAAATAATAAATATCAGTATCTAAAATGTCTAATTGATTAAATAATGAATCAATTGAATCTATTTGATAATTATTTGATATTCGATGTAATAATAAAGATTTTATTATAGATTTCTGTATATTATAATCTGATATTTGACTTAATGAATTATGTAAATAATCAAGTAACTGATTTCTTTTCGTATTTATTGTTAAATCATTTTCCCATTTAACTAATTTAGCTAGTTGAAATGAATATGTTGGTAATTTATTAATATCATTAACTGGATTTGGTAGGGTATTTTTATTAATTGACTTATTTTTATTATTATTTTTATATGAAGGATAGATTTGTAAAGTATTTAAGTTATAAATTTGTTCAAATTGATGAAATTTCATCATTTTCAAAACAACATTAGTGAAATCATTATTTGTATTTGTACTTATATTTGTATTTATAATTAATGTTTCTTTGATTGAAATTAACTTTTCATTTGCATAATCTTTATAAATTTTTGAAGTTTTATTAAATATTGTTGAATGATTATAATTTTTCGATAATTTTGAAGGTGAAAGCATTATCCATTAGTGATATTTGAAGAAAAAGTAACGATGGAGAAGAGAGAATGATTTTTTTAATCTATATAGAAAAGGTTTATTATTATTATTATTATTATCATTATTATTATTGTTATATTATAAATTACATGTTATAAGATACATCATACTCTTAACGAGCCTCAAATTGTACCATTCTCTTAGTTCTCGCCTTGTATAAAACTCTATGACCACATTCTTTACATCTAACTGGTTCCTTTGGTGAAAGTGTAAAATTAACTGCACATTGAGCACAAACATATTTCACACCATAATTTTTAATCGATTGCATACCACTGGCAGCATTACCTAGATTAGCAGCAGATGGTGGTACAAAACCTTCTCTTGACATTGTACTTAAAGTGGTGTCTGTATGTATAGTCTTACTAGTTATATCTCTCTGAAACAGGGCAACAAGAGATATATGATATAAAATATTATTATGGTTAATATTATCGGATAGTCCCATCGACCGCGCCGTTGTTTAATTTTCAACTTTGTTCAACATGTTGAAATACTTTTCATGGATTTTTCACATATTTCCAGTGTTAATGTTGTAGATTGGTTGGATTAGTTGGTTTCTTAATCATTATTACTATCACCTCTATCTTCAATTAGATCTCTTAATTCAATCATGTATGGCAGATGCTCTTTGGCACTGCGAATACCGCATTTATTCATACGTTCATTACATAAAAGAAGTCGATTTCAACCAATTGATCCAATTGATATAAATCATTTAAATCATATAAATCATACAAAAATTAATGAAAAATTTAATGTTTTAATAAGTAATGACTCTAATAATAATAATATAGATAATAATAATAATAAAGATTTAGTTAATAATTTGGAAATTTCATTATTACAAAATTCAATTATTTCAAAATTAAATTCTTTAGACTATTCCTCAAATGATTTTTATGATATTCATTTATTATATGAAAAGGATAAATTATTATTAGAATTATCTGAAATTGATAAACATATATTATTATTATCAAAGGAAATTGCTCCAGATTCTACAAATATTTCATCTTCCTCTTCTACTACTTCAAATTATATCTATTCTGATGATCTTGACCTTCAAAATTTCCAATCTCTTAAATTCAAATATGATTTAATCAATAATAAAAATTCAATAATTGAATTAGAAACTTTAATAGATTTTGTTAATCGAATATCTCAAAATCATTATTTAAATTATAATTTAATGATTAAAAGATTCTTGAAGAAAAGACTTGTATATGCAAAGGATATTCACCCATTATTAAGAGATAATAAAGAATTAATTTATATATTAATGAATTATTTCCTGAAAAATTATAAATATTCTCATCTATCAATTGCTAAATATATTGTTTCAATTAATGGTTCATGGGATATTTATATGATTAATATTTTATTGAAAAATACTCTTAATTATACTTATAATTTATCTCAATCTTTATTAATTATAGATCAAACATTACAAAAATGTATTAATGATAAGATTCAATTAAATTCAACTACACTATTTTTGATTTATGATAAAATTAATGATTTAAAAGATATCGACTTTACCATAGCAACTGATTTAAATAATTATTTACATAAATTATTTATCAATTCAAATTTGAATAATAATAAACATTTTACTAATATTGCATATAAAAAATTATTTTCAAATTATAAGAAAATTCAAAATTCATGTACTTTAAATACCCAATTGAAAAATTCACTCATTAATGATTCTTCAAATTCAATATCTTTGATTCCATTATTATATGAAAATAACTCACAATTTTTAAATGGAAATATTTTTCAGATAAAATCAATTGAGAAGTTATATTTAAATACAAAATTTAAGAATATTTATACTTTCAATAGATTTATTGAAATGTTGTTATCATCAAATCAATGGAAAAAAGCATGGAGTTCAATAATACCTGTATATAATGTATTAGATTCTTATTCAGTTGTTGATTTAACATCAATAGTTAAGAACAGATCAAATAGAGTCCAATTATTGGAAATTAATCCTCGATTTAATATTTCAAATTTTGGTCGATTGTTTCACTATGACAAACACTTTTTATCTTATCAAATCAAAAATTATTTATCTGTACCATTATTAACTTATCTTATAAATACTAATAATTGGCAATTATTAATACGTTCAATAAATGAAATTAGAAAGATAGGAAATTCAATTAATGAAAATAATTCAAATTCAAAATCAAATTCAAGTTCAAATTTTAATGGTTATATAATTGAACAAGTACTTAGAAAATTATCAAAATTAGATTTAAATGATTCATATTTAGATAAAACACACTTTTTAATTTTATCCAAGTACATATTAAATTTGTACTTATCAAATCAATATTCATGTTTAAAATTTTCTAATGCTTTGATAAATGAATTACAACATAAAATTGACAAACTTTATGATACTAAATATTCATATAGTTCAAATTTTAACAATAAAATAAATAAAAGAATTAATTCGGTGAGGACCGAATATTTATCAACCAATAAATTTAATAAAACTTCACTGTTGAGTTCATGTTTCCAAACATCATCATCATCAAATTCACATATAGAAGATAAAAGTAATAGCATAAACGCCAAGGACATATCAAATGATGATTTATATTCTCCTAATATTTTGGAATATACTAAATTTGAATTAAGTTTGTATGAAAATTTAGATCAATTATATTTACTTGATACACCTGAAAAATTGAAAAAAGAGAAGGACAAATATTATAAACAATGGGAAGATAAATGTATAAAGGATAAAGATATACTTAAAAATTATCATTTAGGATTTATCAATAGAGATTACAGTAGAAAGAATATTAAATGGGTTAATAAAACCATGAATGATCTAATGAAAGGAGATGAGATTAGGATAGAAAATAATGAAATAAAAAATAATGTAAATAAAAATGGTATTGATGATGATGATAAATTTATAGATGAAATTAAAAATAATAAACTAAACAAGATTGAATCACAAATAAAGGATGATATATCAAAATTGTTAAATACATCATCAAATTTTAAAGTAATGGAGAAAAAGTATACAAAATCTTATCCTGATGGGAAATTTGTTATTATAAATCCAATTGAATCTTCAATTCATAATATTCAACCTAATGATTGGATAGATTTTGTTATCAATAAAACTTTAAATGATAAAATTACTGAGAATTTATCAAATTAACGAATAAAATCTTTTTTAATGACCCTAGAACAAAAAATATAATATTTATAGATTAAATACGTTTTTATAAGAAAAAATTGTAAATAGTAAAATTAGATTAAATTAAATGAAATAATGATTATTATAAACGTTTCCGTCTTTTCTTGTTTTATATAAAAAAATAATGATTATAAAAATTTGTTACAATAAGATAAAAAAATAATAATAAAGTGAATAAGTAAGTAAATAGAATAAATTTGTTAATGCAGAACTATGCCTTCTTTTGACTACCAATCTTGTTGTCTTCTGGTTTCTTTTGGAAAATAGTGGTATCCTTTTCATGTCTGACCTTTGGAATTAATGATGATGGATTTAATAATTTAGTAATATAACCAAATGGATTCTTACCAATAACTCTGAAATAATAATAACCACCTAACATAAATCCAACATTTGCAAAAATATAAATCCATGCAATACCAAAATCTCTCCAATGTTGACTCCACTTGATACCATATTGTGCAACAACTTGAATTTGTTCAGTATATGGACAATACATACAATTGGAATCTTGTTCTGGATTTCTTAAGTAACCACCGTTGTTAGTAATAAAGTCATTGAAATATTCACCACATGTTTGACCTGAAGGTGGATCAACAATACTTAACTCACTATATGCACATTCAAGTTTTCTACCTTCTAAAATTGGGGCAACGAATGCTTGAACGAAATAAGTGAATGGAGATGCAACATACATGAATGACCAGAAATGTGGGGAATATCTTTTAGGATTCAAAATACCACAGAATAACAACATGGCTGCAAATAAATTAGAGTTGATCATAGAAGCTGATGGAACATCTGGTGAAAAATATAAGATAGCTAAACCGTAAGTACAATAATATAATGGGAAAATTAAGACATTAATGAAAAAGAAGAAACCTGCCTTATTTGCATCACCTGAATATCTTGGTGGCCAGTAGTAACAAACGTAAATAAAGAATTGACAGATTGTTGACCAATAGATTTCTAAAATTGTGTGACATAATAATAAACATGACCAGTGGAAAGTGTTGGATAATGCTTCTCTGACTTCAAATAATTCTCTAGTATCATAAGCAAAAACATGGGATTGGTTGATCATAGCAACAGAAATTAATAACAACATGAAAACGGATGAGAAGGCATTTTGGGCACCACCAATGGTGTGATCCATACCGACATAAGATAAACCAACGAATAAAGCACAAGAGACACATTCTAAAAACTTAGCTCTAATATAAACAGGAGATCTCCAAAATTGAACGTAAGTTCTTCTTAAAACAAACCAAAATTGTTTGTCATATGATGTAGCATACTTTGCACTCAAGTCACCTGCATTAGTATTAACAGGTCTTTTTGGTAATTCAGCGTGTAAGTAATCAATATCCTTAGTAATTTGTGCACATTCTGGTGAATTGTTCCAAAGTTCAGCCCAATCTTGTGCAGCATTTGCAGTTGCACCAGCACCAATACAATTCAAAATATACTCTGCAGGATTTTCAGATTTACCACACTTGACACCGGAGTGATGTTCAAAATAACTTAACATGGTGGATGAGTTTTCACCAATGTCACCAAAATAAACTGTCTTACCACCCTTCTTTAATAATAATAATCTGTCAAAAACTTCAAACAATGTAGCTGATGGTTGATGGATGGTACATAAAATAGCTTGACCGGAATCTGCAAGGGCTCTCAAAAATTGAACAATCGACCATGATGATTCAGAATCCAAACCTGAGGTTGGTTCATCCAAGAATAATAATAATGATGGCTTAGCAACTAATTCAGTAGCAATGGATAACTTTTTTCTTTGTTCAACATTCAAACCTCTACCAATCTTACCAACCATGGCTTCGGCATATTTGTCCATACCTAAACATCCGATAATCTTTTCAACATATTCATATTTTTCAGATTGTGAAACTTCCTTTGGTTGTCTTAAATCTGCTGCAAATCTCAATGATTCTCTAACCGAATATTCTGCCATATGCAAATCTTGTTGTTGAACATAACCTGTTCTTCTCTTGAATGATCCATCTAATGGTCTACCATTGACTAACATGTCACCAGTAATGGTACCAAATGAAATTCTTTGTGCTAAAACGTTTAATAATGTGGTCTTACCTGCACCTGATTCACCCATTAATGCTGTCATGGTACCTGGTTTAACATAACCTTGAATGGAACATAATAATTGTCTAGTTGCACCGTCATATGGAATAATGTAATCTAAGTTTTTCCAGGAGAAAATATCTGCTTCGGAGATAATCTTATCTAAATCAGCATTTGGACCATTTAAGGCAAGCATCATTTCTTCTCTAGTAGCAACCTTACCATCCCAATCTTCACCACTTGAAGTATCTGGTAAACATCCTCTCTTAAATAAAAGCATGTCACCACCACCTTCAACATTCTTAATAAATTCAGACATCAAAACATTTAAGCCAATATAACCAGCGGTCCAACAAATGTTGACACCCCAGTATTTCCAAACATTATGCCATCTAATATCAAAAGCGTGATATAAATAATCATCACCAAGAACCCAATCTTGACCAGCGATAGAACCTGAAACACTACAAATTTGATTTGCTAAGGAAGCATTTTCATAACCTGGACCTGATGGAATTAATTCGTGACATGCCATATGTCTACCATGGAATTCATTACCCATTAATGAGTAGAAACAGTAAAACATAGGGTTCAAGTAATGAATCCATTTAATCCAATGATGCATTTTATTTAACGGCAAAACAAAACCTGCATAAACACACATCATCAAAACCCATAAACCACCAACTGCATGGGCAGTGGTACCATCTTTGGTAACAGTTGCAACACACTTGAAAGTAAAAGACATACATTGTTGAATAGTTAATAGGAAAAGCAAGTACATGAAAAACGCACCGGCTTCGTGTTTCAAATTTGGCATCCAATAAGTAGTTAAACAAAGAATAACGACAGCAATTAATTTTGTTGGGAATTCGGTAATAATTTCTTGTAATGCTTCAGCAGACAAATGGTACATCGAATAAGACTTATGTTTAGTTAAAATATTTCTAGTTGAAAACGAGTTAGCAATTTCAGCCAATGATGTAAGAGAACAGAAAAGCAAAACATAGAACAAAATACCACCACGAGAATAAGCACCATTAGTTGATTTAGGAATATGATAATACATGGAACCAACAACAAAACCTTTAGTGACAAATGAGGAAACATAAACAATGGTATATGTAATATTACCCTTTGTTCTTTGGAAACCTCTTAACATCAAGTAATATAATTGTGACCAATAAGTAACCATAAATTGAGAGCTTTGTCTATTACCTTTTTGTTTTCTTTGGTGATTGACAAATTCAAGTCTTTGTCTTGTTTCTTCCCCATTACGGTTGGCATTGAATTCATCCAATTGGGTCATCAATTCGGCATATTCTGGTGAACTAACCCAATATTCAGCAAATTCCTCAGATGTTTCTGGAACCTTACCTTCAAAACCTGGTTGGACTTGTCTGGATGATGGTGATGTAACAGCAGTTAAAAATTCTGGAGCTGTCATTCTGGATGGCTTCATGTAACCCATTCTTTCAAAATATTCAATACCCTTGTCTGCAGGACCCCAGTAAATTTGTTTACCCTTGTAAAGAACACAAACCTTATCAAATAACTCATAAATGTTTTGACCAGCTTGGTAAATAGCAACAAATGCGGAACAACCCATCATGTTGGTGGCAGTTCTTAAACATTGAGTGAACTCTAATGCAGTGGATGCATCTAAACCTCTAGTAGCATTATCGAAACAATAAACTGATGCACTTAATGATAATGCTTCAACAATAGAAACTCTCTTTCTTTCACCACCGGAAACACCTCTAACGAAATCGTTACCAACACGAGTAGCATAAGTATGTGTTAAACCAAAAACGGTACACCATAACTATAATAATAAAAAGGGGGTTGTAATGTTAGTATTTCAATTCTTGATGAAAATAATTGGATTAATAAAAAAAATATACTTACTCTTAACATGTTATCAACATATTCTTCTCTGGACATATTATCAACTCTCTTTTCAGGAGTCTTACATCTTAATGCTAATTGAATGGTTTCCTTAACAGTGATATATGGGAAATGGAAATCTAATTCTGGATTGTAAACAACATAACCCTTGAAATGTTTCATCATATGTTCTTGATCTAAACCATCATAGGAAAAAACACCTTCAACTTTAGTGAAATTTTCAATTTCACCTGCAACAGCTTTTAATAATGATGAACAACCTGCACCCGGTTTACCTAAACATAAAACCATCTCACCAGGTTCTAAGACACCAACAAAGTTTTCAATGATCTTTCTTTGTGCACGTGTATCTTTTTGAAACTTCTTCCAAAATTGAATGTATTCAAGAGACATTTCAGTAACAGATGGACCATGAGCAGCTGAAGCATCAATACCCCAACATGTAACATCATGGAATGCAACACCAGCATTAGCTGATTCAATACCTTGTTCAGCAGATCTATCACGTAAATATTTTAATAATAATTCTAAATCAAAATTTTCTTTGTTAATTTCAAAGCTATCCATATCTTTCTTAGTTTTAGTGGATAAGACTCTTGCAAGAGATGCGACACGATCCATACCTTCTTGAGTTGATAAAATACGTGTAACATGTTTGGATAAGTTTGCAGCAGTACCTTGTTCTTCAGCATCATTTAAGGGGTCAAATTTTTGAACTCCTGGAGAATCTGAATCGATACTCTCAGTATCACTACTTGTGTTACCACTAGTTCCTTTTTCCATTTTTAAGTAAGAATGTTTATAAAGGTATCACTAATCTGTTTTTTAATTTGATTATAAACTTCAATAAACTGGGGGGGTGGATAAAATAGTTGAATGGTATCACTGAAATTTAAGCAAAAACTATATTAAATTTAATCTAGTAATAGCTGGAGAAAGAGTAATATTAAAAAAAACAAGTGAGTCAAGTAGACAAGAAAATATGTTGAAACAAATTTCTGCTAAGGGTACTATCAAATATTTAAACCATCTCAGTTGATTTTGAATTATTCTGTTGTTGAAAGTGAAAGTAAAAGTAAATAATAAAATAGGCAATATTATCATAAAATGAAAGGCATAATAACAATAATATCAGAACCACGCGGAACTTAAACCATCATTATCTGCAAAAGGAAAGCCCAAATTGGAAATAAGATAAACAACATAAACTCCTTGGTAGTAAATTAATGATGACATAGGCATTGGGTACATTCTGAGATTGAATCATGAGAATATGAACTCTTAGCCAGGCCAGACCTTTTAGTGAGCTTTCTTCATTGTAATACCGCGCTGAATAACGTAACTAATGGGAATGATGTTAATTATCAACAACTAGTATTGCCCTTCACTAAATAGACTACCATATAGCAGATAGTTATCTCTCGGATAATTCCGGCACTGAGTTTTGTCAACTAGCTCAGGTAATGATAATATGATGTGAAAAAGAACTTAAAATTTTTATTCAGGATCCAAGTTGTTAAAAACGTAAACCGAAGAGATCACTTGGAAACTAAGCACAAAATGCAGTGAAACTTGTCTGCTCTGGTATATCTTATCGTGTATTAATTGTTGTTATCAAAGTCATATAGTTTAAGTTGAACGATGAGGCGGCTTAGCATTTTGTTAAATCACTATCAAAAAAATTGACATGAAAAGTTCCCGCGTCATAACATGAATATTTGCACTGGTATTACATCATCACTTAATCAATATAAATATAGTTGTGTATGGCACACAACAAGGTTTAAGGTGTGTGTATGGCATGTACAATGTTTCCGGTAGTGAGTTTGCAAAGTATTTATCATCAATTTTCAATGTATTTTTTTAAAATCTGAAAAGCTTGTAGTTAGTATCTTCATATTTAAGGGATAAATGTATACTTTAAAATCACTTCGATCCATATATCTATACCAGATAATTAGATCAAACATTCAAATCTACCAGATGTATATTCATAAGTTTTCGTAGATTATCTCACACTATAGTAACAGAATAATAACCTATATATTTTGTATCGTGGGCTCTGAACGGCTGAATACATGAAAGATAAAAGATTGTAAACAGTGTGGACATTTTTCATGGCAGGTTGTAAATTCAGTAACAATTCAATGGTAAATAATCACGCGTCACTAGTGGTCTTGATAAATTTCAAAGTTTAATTGATCTTGCATATTTCCAGTCTAAGGATCTATAAGCCATTCAGTCGTTGATTAAAAAATAACTCAGTTTTTCAACTTATTTGAAGGAATCTAATATCTGAAAGTGTTACAAAGTTTGTTTTGATAACTAGACTACAGCCAATTTATTATATAAATTGCCATCTCCCCTATTTTTTGATCCAAGAAATTTTCTTTTCTTTTCATGTTATAATTGGTTTTCTGTATTTTTAACTCATCGAATTTGTTAAATTCCATTTGACTAGATAAATTATACTATCTCAAAAATTCATGTTGTCAATCTTGATTGCATATTATATGTGAGACACACTATCATTACCGAAATCAAAGAGTTCTGTAGATGAGATACACTTAGAAAACCACATGAAGGCTCCCTCTAATAAGCGGTCGTTCATAATTTTAAAATAATTTATCAACTTCGCTAAAAGTTACTCTGCAAAATGAGTAAAACTGTTGTTCGTAGTAACATTAGTGAATCTAAAACTGTTACAGGTTGAAATTTTAAAATAATAATAAGAACTTGGCTGTTAAATTTAATTAATGAACTATAAATGGTTATATAAAAAGAATCAAATAAAAAAATCGATGAATATAGTATTTGGAAAATAAATAATTTGAAGGATAATGCTTATTCGATAATCCTTAGTTTGAACAAAAAATTTGTAAATTGTAAAAATAAATTGTAATCTTCAGGAAGAACATCTCGATCATGCCTTCTTGTTGGAACCTATCTTATTGTCTTCTGGTTTCTTTTGGAAAATAGTGTTATCTTTTTCGTGTCTAACCTTTGGAATTAATGATGATGGATTTAATAGTTTAGTAATAAAACTGAATGGGCTTTTCCTAGCAACTCTAAAATAATAATAACCACCTAACATAAATCCAACATTTGCAAAAATATAAATCCATGCAATACCAAAATCTCTCCAATGTTGACTCCACTTGATACCATATTGTGCAACAACTTGAATTTGTTCAGTATATGGACAATACATACAATTGGAATCTTGTTCTGGATTTCTTAAGTAACCACCGTTGTTAGTAATAAAGTCATTGAAATATTCACCACATGTTTGACCTGAAGGTGGATCAACAATACTTAACTCACTATATGCACATTCAAGTTTTCTACCTTCTAAAATTGGGGCAACGAATGCTTGAACGAAATAAGTGAATGGAGATGCAACATACATGAATGACCAGAAATGTGGGGAATATCTTTTAGGATTCAAAATACCACAGAATAACAACATGGCTGCAAATAAATTAGAGTTGATCATAGAAGCTGATGGAACATCTGGTGAAAAATATAAGATAGCTAAACCGTAGGTGATATAGTATAATGGGAAAATTAAGACATTAATGAAAAAGAAGAAACCTGCCTTATTTGCATCACCTGAATATCTTGGTGGCCAGTAGTAACAAATAAAAATTAAGAATTGACAAACGGTAGACCATAAAATTTCAACAATTGTGTGACATAATAATAAACATGACCAGTGGAAAGTGTTGGATAATGCTTCTCTGACTTCAAATAATTCTCTAGTATCATAAGCAAAAACATGGGATTGGTTGATCATAGCAACAGAAATTAATAACAACATGAAAACGGATGAGAAGGCATTTTGGGCACCACCAATGGTGTGATCCATACCGACATAAGATAAACCAACGAATAAAGCACAAGAGACACATTCTAAAAACTTAGCTCTAATATAAACAGGAGATCTCCAAAATTGAACGTAAGTTCTTTTTAAAACAAACCAAAATTGGTTTCTGTAGGAGTTAGCATATTTGGCACTTAAGTCACCTGCATTGGCATTAACAGGTCTTTTTGGTAATTCAGCATGTAAGTAATCAATATCCTTAGTAATTTGTGCACATTCTGATGAATTGTTCCAAAGCTCAGCCCAATCTTGTGTAGCATTTGCAGTTGCACCAGCACCAATACAATTCAAAATATATTCTGCAGGATTTTCAGATTTACCACACTTGACACCGGAGTGATGTTCAAAATAACTTAACATGGTGGATGAGTTTTCACCAATGTCACCAAAATAAACTGTCTTACCACCCTTCTTTAATAATAATAATCTGTCAAAAACTTCAAACAATGTAGCTGATGGTTGATGGATGGTACATAAAATAGCTTGACCGGAATCTGCAAGGGCTCTCAAAAATTGAACAATCGACCATGATGATTCAGAATCCAAACCTGAGGTTGGTTCATCCAAGAATAATAATAATGATGGCTTAGCAACTAATTCAGTAGCAATGGATAACTTTTTTCTTTGTTCAACATTCAAACCTCTACCAATCTTACCAACCATGGCTTCGGCATATTTGTCCATACCTAAACATCCGATAATCTTTTCAACATATTCATATTTTTCAGATTGTGAAACTTCCTTTGGTTGTCTTAAATCTGCTGCAAATCTCAATGATTCTCTAACCGAATATTCTGCCATATGCAAATCTTGTTGTTGAACATAACCTGTTCTTCTCTTGAATGATCCATCTAATGGTCTACCATTGACTAACATGTCACCAGTAATGGTACCAAATGAAATTCTTTGTGCTAAAACGTTTAATAATGTGGTCTTACCTGCACCTGATTCACCCATTAATGCTGTCATGGTACCTGGTTTAACATAACCTTGAATGGAACATAATAATTGTCTGGTTGCACCGTCATATGGAATAATGTAATCTAAGTTCTTCCAGGAGAAAATATCTGCTTCGGAGATAATCTTATCTAAATCAGCATTTGGACCATTTAAGGCAAGCATCATTTCTTCTCTAGTGGCAACTTTACCATCCCAATCTTCACCGCCTGAAGCATCTGGTAAACATCCTCTCTTAAATAAAAGCATATCACCACCACCTTCAACATTCTTAATGAATTCAGACATAAAAACATTCAAACCAATATAACCAGCGGTCCAACAAATGTTGATACCCCAGTATTTCCAAACATTGTGCCATCTAATATCAAAAGCTTGGTATAAATAATCATCACCGAGAACCCAATCTTGACCAGCGATAGAACCTGGAACACTACAAATTTGATTTGCTAAGGAAGCATTTTCATAACCCGGACCTGATGGAATAAAAACATCACATTGCATGTGTCTACCATGGAATTCATTACCCATTAATGAGTAAAGACAATAAAACATAGGGTTCAAGTAATGAATCCATTTAATCCAATGATGCATTTTATTTAACGGCAAAACAAAACCTGCATAAACACACATCATCAAAATCCATAAACCACCAAGTGCATGGGCAGTGGTACCATCTTTGGTAACAGTTGCAACACACTTGAAAGTAAAAGACATACATTGTTGAATAGTTAATAAGAACAACAAAAACATAAAGAAAGCACCGGCTTCATGCTTTAAGTTAGGCATCCAGTAGGTTGTGAAACCTAAAATCATAACAGCAACAAATTTAGTTGGAAACTCGGTAATAATTTCTTGTAATGCTTCAGCAGACAAATGGTACATCGAATAAGACTTATGTTTAGTTAAAATATTTCTAGTTGAAAACGAGTTAGCAATTTCAGCTAAGGATGTGACCGAACAAAAAAGCAAAACATAGAACAAAATACCACCACGAGAATAAGCACCATTAGTTGATTTAGGAATATGATAGTACATGGAACCAACAACGAAACCTTTAACAACGAAAGACAAAGAATAAACAATGGTATATGTAATATTACCCTTTGTTCTTTGGAAACCTCTTAACATCAAGTAATATAATTGTGACCAATAAGTAACCATAAATTGAGAGCTTTGTCTATTACCTTTTTGTTTTCTTTGGTGATTGACAAATTCAAGTCTTTGTCTTGTTTCTTCCCCATTACGGTTGGCATTGAATTCATCCAATTGGGTCATCAATTCGGCATATTCTGGTGAACTAACCCAATATTCAGCAAATTCCTCAGATGTTTCTGGAACCTTACCTTCAAAACCTGGTTGGACTTGTCTGGATGATGGTGATGTAACAGCAGTTAAAAATTCTGGAGCTGTCATTCTGGATGGCTTCATGTAACCCATTCTTTCAAAATATTCAATACCCTTGTCTGCAGGACCCCAGTAAATTTGTTTACCCTTGTAAAGAACACAAACCTTATCAAATAACTCATAAATGTTTTGACCAGCTTGGTAAATAGCAACAAATGCGGAACAACCCATCATGTTGGTGGCAGTTCTTAAACATTGAGTGAACTCTAATGCAGTGGATGCATCTAAACCTCTAGTAGCATTATCGAAACAATAAACTGATGCACTTAATGATAATGCTTCAACAATAGAAACTCTCTTTCTTTCACCACCGGAAACACCTCTAACGAAATCGTTACCAACACGAGTAGCATAAGTATGTGTTAAACCAAAAACGGTACACCATAACTATAATAATAAAAAGGGGGTTGTAATGTTAGTATTTCAATTCTTGATGAAAATAATTGGATTAATAAAAAAATATACTTACTCTTAACATGTTATCAACATATTCTTCTCTGGACATATTATCAACTCTCTTTTCAGGAGTCTTACATCTTAATGCTAATTGAATGGTTTCCTTAACAGTGATATATGGGAAATGGAAATCTAATTCTGGATTGTAAACAACATAACCCTTGAAATGTTTCATCATATGTTCTTGATCTAAACCATCATAGGAAAAAACACCTTCAACTTTAGTGAAATTTTCAATTTCACCTGCAACAGCTTTTAATAATGATGAACAACCTGCACCCGGTTTACCTAAACATAAAACCATCTCACCAGGTTCTAAGACACCAACAAAGTTTTCAATGATCTTTCTTTGGGGACTATTATTTTTTTTAAATTTTTTCCAGAATTGAAGTAAATCGAGACATAATTCAGTGACAGATGGGCCAGTAGCAGCTGAAGCATCAATACCCCAACATGTAACATCATGGAATGCAACACCGGCATTAGCTGATTCAATACCTTGTTCAGCAGATCTATCACGTAAATATTTTAATAATAATTCTAAATCAAAATTTTCTTTGTTAATTTCAAAGCTATCCATATCTTTCTTAGTTTTAGTAGATAGGACTCTTGCAAGAGATGCAACACGATCCATACCTTCTTGAGTTGATAAAATACGTGTAACTTGCTTTGATAAATTTGCAGCATTTTCTTGTTCTTCAGGATCATCTAACGGATTAAATTTATGAACATCAGCAGAAGAGTCAATACTGTCTGTATCATGACTATTATTCTCATGAGCTTGTTTCTCCATTTTTTAACAATTAATAAAGGGAAAATCAATAATCAGAATAAAATGAAGTTTTTTTTAAAATATAGTTTTTTTTTGGTAGATTATAAGTTATTAATTTTTTTTGTTGATAAAATTTATTGATAGCAAATCTAACTTGAATAAAAATTCTTCACTAAATAGAAGGATATTATATGTGTTTGAATAACTAAAGTTAAACTGTGATAAATGAAACTTTTTAAATAATAAATTAGGATAAAGAATAAATTCAAATAGAGGGACAATTGAAGTAAGAAAGACACTGATAAAATACAAGGATAAAGGAAGATATTTATAAAATAAAAAGAGTTTGGAATAAAAATCGGTGAAATGGTGAAAAAATACTTGTATAACCGACATTCATGCCAATGTAATCAAAAATTTAAGTAATAACAATAACAATAATAATAATAATAATAATAGTTTATTATGGGAGAAAAAATTGATAATAAAAGGCTAGAGTAATTTACAAGTCGTTTCCACATAAAGTAACAGCCTTTTAATGCAAAAAAAATTTTTTTAACCACCAAGGCTGTAGTTTCCCCACGGAGATATTTATAATATGCTGTGGCTATGCCATATTTCACAAGTCTCTATGTTCTGTCAAAGAATAAATACGTTTTATATAAACCTATGTTTACCGGAGCCTTTGTATAAGTTTTTAGTGGGGGGGTGTTAGAGTTAATTATTGTAAGAGTGATTAATATCTGTATAATCATCGATGGTGTAGAAATGAAGATTAAAAAATACTCACCCCAAAAAAATAGGCTGTGGGAACTACGTCAAACAAAGCGATAAGGAGTCGGTTAAAATTAGGTAAAACTCTTTGCCGATATCTCTCAATCAACATGGTCGGTTGAAGTGGCAGCTATTCATTAGCCGATGGTATATTGTGAGACACTAAAATTCCGAGAAGTTAAGTGAAAATCGCGAACAAAGAAAAAAATGTTACGTAATCAATTTTTACCCACGGAATTTAGCTTCACATTGGAAAAGTAGATTATTTCAAATTAATTTTTCATCGTGTTGAAAATCAAATCAAAATAAAAACGCGTCAACTTTCAGTCTTGCAAAATGATATCAATAAGTGACGCGTAATTTTAATATCTTTCAGGTTAAACACCAGACTGTGTATATAAACCATCAATATTTCTTGCTCTTGCAACTTCTTTCCCCATCTTACAGAATGGTATACTCTGTGTATTATCTATAATATATTTTTAAATTCTACAACTATCAATTCGAATATAGAATGTCCTGTTGTTCCCGAGAACCTTCATCCTAAAATAGTATCTCGGTTTCCCCTTTGGGAAGTGTTATTGATTCTAAAATTTCATTCGGGTAAATTTCTCTTGATTGTTTAGTGGTGGTGTTATTTTATCATCTTTGATAGGCCACCTTTTATATCATTGGTCTTATATATCACAATACCTTATACTTTATGGAGTTGAAACGTTATTATTCTCGGGTTTCAGTATAATTTACCTTTACGTATATTCTACTATTACGAATCCTATTAATAAACGTAAATTTACTACATTTTACACTAGGTAAGCCTTAATTTTATACCCCCTATCAACGTATATCTTCTCCACATCTTACTACTACATTTATTTAATATCTATTAACCTATATACTAAGTTGTATTTAATATGTAGCATTAAGCAACCATTTTTTTTTTCACTTTATGAAACCAATTTTAGCTGCTCTTTCTCTCACCTCGAAATTCATCGCCTCTTTTTTCTCCTCTCAATTCTAGGGCTTATTCTCCATTTTCGAAAGTTTCAATTGCTTCTTTAACTCTAATTTCCTAACTTTTCTTTATTAACTTCGATTGGAATAGCATAGGTGTATCCACTCTCAGATTTGGTGGGTTTTATTTGGGATAGTCACATATAAAAGAATCAAAATAATTAAAAAGAAGTTTATCAGCTACTCCTTACATCAGTTGTTTATAATTTTTCTTATAAATTTGATACTTACACTTTACATTTAAACTACTATCTATTTTAAGTTACAACTTACTGTTCATTCGTTCATTATTTTAGTTTAATTTCAAACTAATTTTTTATCAAGAGTTTAAAAATAGAAGTTTCAAAATTTCGAAAAAAAAATTAATTTTAAATTTTAAATCAAAGAACACACACTCCAGAGGTAAAAAGTGAAAAGACATTTCTGACTGGTCACTTTTTATTTTATTTTTATTTTAAGTCCTATAGTTTGTATTCATTCATTTGGATTATTTAACTGATCATTTCAATTGTTATCACCTTTAACCATATCATCTAAAGAAGCTAACATCTTTTAATAAAAAAAAAACTACCCTTTCACCCTTACATTCGACTACCTTTTCCTACACCAACTCTCTTCAGCCTCAACCCAAACTATTGGATTTTTTTTTTCATTTACTGGTTCATTTCAGAAAACGATGATGTCTTCATCTCCTCCACATAATAGTAACTCAGGCTATAATCCATATATACCAAATAATGATTATCAAATTACTTCATCGCCTTCATTTAATGAAAATTTAAATTTACAATTACAAAATGCTGATTATGATAACAATTATCAATATGATGAACAATTGAATAATTATACAACTAATAATAATGATAATGATAGCCGACTCAATCCAAGTATATCTGATAACTCAATCAACTTAGATTATAAAGGAAAACCAATGTCACAAAGAAGTTCAGTTTCTCACGTTGAAGGTCAAGTTCAAGGTCAAACACAAAATCAAGGTCAATTTTCAAATATGGAAAATGTTGATAGTGAAACTGTTCCTAACTCTACAAGAAATTCAAGTATACATCAAATAAATCCCAATGATGATCAATTGAGTTTGATGAATAGTTCAAATAATCATTATCAATATAATTCTAATTTTATGTCAATGACTCCTCAATATAATTCAATGCAAGAATCTATCAATGATCCTTCCTACAACGATTTTGTTCCAGCATCTATTCAATCTAATTCAGATAACAATTTGAACTTTACTGTATCCTCGCCACATATTAATCCTTCGATGACTAATTCGACTACTAGTTCTTCTTTCAATTCTTTATATTATTCCAATCAAGCATTATCAAATAATTCAATTTCAAGCGGCTTTCAACAGCAACAACAACAACAACAAAATGATACCCCGTTACAACCGTCGAGAAGATTATCTGTATCAATTATGCATAATGGATTAACAACAACCCCTTCCACCACTCCTCTAAGGAAACAAAATAATTTAACTCCTAGATTAGCACCTAATTATGGACAAGTTTATTCACATAGAAGATCTAAATCAAAATTATCAACTGATAAATCACCAAATACTGGTAATCCATTTTACAATCCTCTTTCATTTTTATCTCCAAAAGTTCAAAAGAAATCTCATAGAAAAAATATTTCAATAACTAATTCAATTTCTTTAACACATTTGGATGCTGATTTAAATTTACAAAACTTACATAATTTAAATTACGTTGGTTCTCCTCGTGAAACTCCTTTAAGGACGCCAGGTAAGGGTTTGATAAACAACTGTTATTATGGTGATCTCGATCCTGATGATATGGATAGTACAATTCATAATAATTTAGATATTGATAATATTGATGATAGAATAGATATCACATTAGATCAAACTCTTCATGAGAAGGCAGATGAATCTGATAGTTATAATGATTTATTTGGTTCTCATTTAAGCTCGAATTTAGACAACACTTTCATTGTTCCTAATATTATTGAAAAGGAAAAGTTTAACAATCGATTGGTTCAAACTTCAAATGATCTGAATAGAGTGCTTAAAGCAGGTGGTAGTAATGATAAAAATGTTTTAAAAAATGTGAGTCTAAACGCTAGAGCTAATAGAAATATTGAAGATAAAGTTGAAAAAGTTGATAATATGAATAAAACTAACAGACATACAACTGATTCAATTTTAGATTCTGTAGCTAGTGGTTACTCAAATATAGATTATATTGATGAGTTATTTCCTTCTGATCAATCGACTGTGGGGTCGTTACAGCCAAATTTATTATTTAATCAAAATCAATCACAAATTAACGATAGAAATGCAATTCATAATCAATCTCAATCAAATCAACAAAATTTAGTTAATAATGATATTTTTGTTGATGATACCCAATCAAATTTTAATCATTCCAGAAATTCTTATCAATATAAACCAAGTTCGTCAAATAGCTCACCTGAATTACTTCAAAGCTCATTACAATATCAATTACAATATCAGTTTAATGAAAAGTCTATGACAAGTTTGCCATCACCGAATGTAGTTCCACCAACAAGATATATGAACACTTCATCAGTACCACAAACTAGGCAGGGATCTACTATTATTGATTCAAAATTACAAAGATCTAGATCATTTTTTAATTTGAGTGAAATTGCAGCATCTAAAGAATCTAAGAAATATAGTACTGATTATTTAGAATCATATGATGAAAATTCAGAGATTGATAGTAACCTTAGCTCAAATGTGATTCCTAAATCTGCTTCATTACAAGAAGTTGCAGAAAAAGCATCATCCAAAGCTAGGAAACATAATGAATCAAATTCATCAAATGATAATAATATAAATGATGAAACAACTCACAAAACAATCACTAGATCACGTTCTAAGTCTAAACGTAGTTCACTCAATTTAGCCAATATCAAACATCCAGAGAAATTAGATTTACCACAACAATCTGCTAGATCCAAATCTAGAACTAAAAAGACAAATCATGATGATAAAAAAATACATGAGTGTCCATTATGTCATATGAGATTTCAAAGACCGGAACATGTTAAAAGACATATGTTATCACATTCTTCTGAGAAACCATTTGCTTGTCCTGAAGAAGGTTGTGGTAAAAGATTTAATAGAAATGACAATCTGAAACAACATCTAAGAAATATTCATAAGAAAAAGATTTGAAATTTGTCATTTATACAAAACATTTTGCATTAATTAATACCTTTAATCTATTTAGTTCTTACAATCTATTTTATTACATATTGTATGTTTATTATTATAAAAACAATTTATTAGCATTGACAATCCCGTTAAAACGTAATCTGAGAAAAATAATCATGTATATACGTAAATTTGTTTTAAAAAATCAGAGTAAACTAATGTAGATAGATAACTTAAAATAATATAAAATAAAGAAGAGTTTTAGTGAATTGAAACTTAATAGAACGTCATCCGAAAAATTCACTATAAAACGTTTCTTATTTGAGCTTCAGCTGGTGTTTCACTGACATGAACTGTTGCGACAACATTACTTTGATGGAATTCTTGACCTAATATTGCAGCACCTGCATAACAAAAAACATTAATTGTATATAAAATAGCCAATGCAAGTAATGAAGTAGCCATGCAAGTTAAACTTAACCATTGAATAACTGCATTAATTGCATAAAATAAAGCTCTCATCCAATTAGTATCTAATTGTTGGATGAATGATATAAGTGAATCTGGAATTCTAAAAATCTTCAAGAGAAATGGAATCTCAACTAATGCTAATATAGGACTTTGAACAATTGCAATAATACCGAATATGAAAACAACATTAATATGAAATAAATTTGCAATACCTAAAGCTAATGATAAAAATATACATGTAATACCAATCCATTGACCATAAAGACTTAAATTTCTGGATTTCATGTCTTGTAAAAAGCCGGATATTTTAAAATAATCTGTAATTGCCATTGATTTTGTTGATTATTGTATGTTTAGAGAGTAAATCTGATAAGAACAAGGTGGCTTGTTCTGCATAATTCAATTTGTGAAAAGGGTTATTAAATTTTAATCTGTAAGCACAATAAAAAATTATCATTCAATTTTCATGATTAGGTAATCTTTTTTGTTCCACATGTTGGTTTTATTGGCAGGCTACTGGATCAGATCATCGTTATATGTTGGGCTACTTCTTATTCTGAATATTTGAATACATCAAAGACATATTTTCACATTTTATGCAGCTATGAGTGAAACATCAGCTTTGAGTGAAGATGTTTTTTTACGGGATACTTTGATTGATGTGAATAAGGTTGATAATAAGGTGAATATTTCAAATAATGGCTCGAACATTGTTAGATCAAAATCTAAGAAAGCAGAAGAGCATAATGGTAATTTGGATGATGATGATTCCGATAATGATGATGATGATGATGATGATGATGAAATAACAAAATCTTTAGAAAGAATTGGTGTTACTATTCCCTCTTTCATGATGCCAAGAATAGACTTGCCAAGCCCAACATCAGTTTCTAAAAGAATCAATGATTACTTGGTTCATAGTGTGAGCATGGAAAATTCATCAAGTAGTAACATTAAAGAGCTATTAACTGAACTGTTTAATAAAAGGGCATCAGATTTGAAAAATCTTTATACTGAGGTCAGTGATTCCTTAACTGGAATTGTTAATACTAATATTGATCATCCAATTGATGAATATATTGATGAACTTCAAATTGATGATGATAATAGTGAAAGACATACAGAAGAAGACATTATTAACAAAAAGAAGAGTGTAGAATCTAAAAAATACAAAGAATTAGAAAAATATGAACACTTAACATACTTGACATTTGACCAATTTCAAGACCAAAAGTTTTTGAGGCATCGTATAAAGCAAATATTAAGCCTTGAAATAGATCCTGTTTTACAGAGATTGTTGATTCAAAAATTAATGTCAAGATCATATATAGAGAAACAAAATCATATTAAGCAACAATTAAAAGCGAATGCTGAGAATAAGACTGCTCAGAATATAAATGGTCAAAATGAATATGATAGTGCTGGTGATAGTGATGATGAAAGTGATGATGATATGGAGGATGATGAAGTTTTTCTTACAGCAAAAGATAGAACTGCTACATACTACTCCCTGGAAGAAGATATTCTCGGTTGCCAACATTATCAAAGAAATTGTAAAGTTGAATGTTCAATTTGTCACAAATGGTACCCATGTAGGTTTTGTCATGATGAAGTACAAACACATCATTTGAAAAGAGAAAAAATAAAGTTCATATTATGTATGTTTTGTTTTGAACCTCAACATCCTCAACAATACTGTGTGCATTGTAATAAAGAATTGAGTAAGTACTATTGTGACAAGTGCATACTCTATGACAATGATCCAATGAAGAATATCTACCATTGTGATAAATGTGGAATTTGTAGACTTGGAATGGGGTTGAATCAAGACTACTTTCATTGTGATTCATGTAATGCGTGTATATCTATTGACTTGCAAAAAAATCATGTCTGTATTGAAAATTCAACAAAATCAAATTGTCCAATATGTGATGAATTTATGTTTAATTCAAATGAAAAAGTTGTTTTCATGACATGTGGGCACCCAATTCATGATAAATGTTATAAGCAACATACCTTACATTCTTATAAATGTCCAACTTGCTCTAAAACTATTACTAATATGGAACTACAATTTCGAATGAGAGATGCAGAAATAAAGCAAAGTAAAATGCCAGAAGAAATTAAAAACTGGGAAACGGAGATTAAGTGTAACGATTGTGGAGGTATGAGTAGAGTCCCGTTTCATTACCTTGGTCATAAATGTGATTTTTGTCATAGTTATAACACAATGCAAGTGAAATTGATTAAAGATAACAATGTCGAGGTGATACCTGATGATAACGTTGGTAACAACAGTAAAAACAATCCCAAGCTCCATAGATCGGATACTGATCAACTTTACGTTGCCGAAAAATTTGTCACTAACTCATTAAATCAAAACTTTGAATTTGATCAAGAAAGGAAAACTGATAGAACAGTATTAAAGGAAATGGTATCATTTGATGAAATTGATCAATCAATTGATCACAATTACGTAGATAATTTTATTAAAGTTATAAATAATTTTGAAGCTTACTCCTCAATTGGCGATGCCTTTAAAGACTGGATAAGTATTTCTCTTATAAATAATGTTAGTGATGATGATGATAATGAAATTAATGGTATGGATAATGGTAATGACAAAAATAGACGTAATGAAAACTAATTTTAATTGAATTTTATATAGCTTTTGTACTTAGAGATTAATGATATTACAATAATATTGATTTAAAGACTTAATCAATCAAGAGTATTACGTAATTTAGTATGACTAAAAAGCTTGTTGTGATATATATTCTTATGACCTTTTATGCAAGCTGCTATGCAAAAATAAGAGCAGGTTGCCCATTAGTATAATTGAACAATCTAATTCACCAATAAACATAAATGTTTGTGTAGAGCTGGGTTAAAAAAGAACTAAAACTATGGAATAAAAGGCCAAAAAAACTAAAGCTGAGCCGCCTAAAAAGAAGAAAACGTACATTTTATGAAATATCAATATGAGTTTATAAAACTTATGATTTTTTATTCATAAAGTAATTATCAATTAACCTAAAAGCTGATATTTCAGAAAGCAATAAAATAGGCTATTATTATCTTGAATATTTTAAGTACTATAAATAAAATATAAAGGTAAAACTATACAACTAATTGTAATTTAGGTATTATGACGTACTCTGGAACTCAAAATAGGTATACTTAAAAGCTTACTTATTTTTGAAGAGTCAGAGGAGTTAATAGGGGTGTTTGGATTTGACATTGAATTATGGTGAATACTATGATTATCCATTAATGGAGTCTTTGGTCCACTATAAAACATACTCGTAGGAGAATCTATTAGATTTTCTTGAGATGAATTGTTAATTATATTTCCTAGCTTAGTATCAAGTTTCAAACGATCAACGTTCTTGAGTTTAAGATCTTGTAGTTTTGATGATGCTTCTTCAGCCTGTGAAGACAGTGAATATATTGTATTAGATCTACTATTAAGTTGCAGTTGTCGTGGTGTTGGACAACCCGACTTGATGAATTGTAAATCTGAAGCTTGTTGGATTATTTGGGGATCTGGTTTAACAGGTGATATATCTGATAGTTGGGAATTGGATCTAAAAGTTCGGCTAGATAGTGATGATCGCTTAGAGTTTGGCGAGTCATTAGCAATAGAATGACTTCCAATAGTTCCTTTTCTAGGTGACACAATTTGAGTAGTTGCAGATGGATTTGTAACTGGCTGTATATATCTTCTGTTATTATTGGAGAAGCTAAAATCCTGCTGCTGTGGAGTTGCAACTTGCTGTGATGGAAATGCTTGCGGTTGCTGTTGTGATATTTGAGGTACTGTTGTTGGAGTTTGTGATGCATTAGATGTTTTACGTAAAGATAATTTATAACCATTCGATGATGGTGAAGAAGCTCTTGAATTCCGAGATGATGCCGCAGAGAGTGAACGTGAAATTGGTAAAAAAAGATCATCACCTTGATCACCAAAACCATTATTGGTGTATTCATACTCATCCGAGATCATTGAAGAAAGCGAATATTTTCTTGATTGAATTGAAGGTAACTTAATTCTTGGTTGATGGTCTGAAGTGGGAAATGTAGCATTAACAGGCGATAAGAACGAGATGTTGCTTACATTATTCTTGTTTGCCTTGCTTGATGCATACTTTGTTATGGGTATTTCAATTTGGGTATTTTCCAATGAAGCTAATGTTGAAGGATGTGATTTTAATGAATTATACTTTTGAATTATGTTATTATCAAATGCAACATCAGCAGGTTTCCAACCAGCATTATTGAAAAGTTGATCATCAGCGTTATATTTGATCAAAAATTCAATACATTTTAAATTGTTAAACTGAAAAGCTTTATGTAACGGTGTATCACCTTCATTATCTTGTAAATTTGGATATGCTTTGTTTTCTAACAAAATTGCCAAACAATCAGAGTTACCCTTAATACAACAAATATGAGAAGGAGTCAAACCATTTATATCACGTTGATCTTGACAAACGTTAAAGTAAGATAATAATAATAGTAGAGTAGCAGCAGAGTCACCAGCACATGCAATATGTAGAACTGTTTCTTTTTTAAATGTTAATTTAATTTCATC
This sequence comes from Pichia kluyveri, assembly GCA_030062975.1. Lineage (NCBI taxonomy): Eukaryota > Fungi > Ascomycota > Pichiomycetes > Pichiales > Pichiaceae > Pichia > Pichia kluyveri. The sequence continues at coordinate 435,473 of CP125793.1, read as the reverse complement.
TTCGTCAGTAATTTGGGTATATAATGAATCATCTGGATTTTTTGTGACTTGTGATGAAAAGTTTCGTAGAGTGCAATTATTGATAGAACTAATAAATCTATCATGAATTAATCCCAATAACAATTCCGCAATTTGAAAGTGGTTATGGAATGAAGCATAATGAAGATTTGACCAACCATTGGACGAATCCACGTTATCCAACAGATCCGGGTATTTTTTTAACAACCTTGATACAACGAAATAGTTGTCATCAATGATAGCTGTACGTAAACGATTGCTGGGTGCCGACATCTATGTCTGCTTTATTGTTCTGTGTTAAATATATTTAACGCCTTTAGTATTGCGCTTAGGATCTTTTGGAAGGAAGAAGCTTTGGTGTGTGTACTCCAGTTTTCTATGTTCTACAGCTAAATAATATTTTTCCTCTTTCCACAATACAATGTGCACCAAAATTCGCCATTGAAACTTTTTTTCTATGGAAGGAAAGATTTTCCCGAATTATGCTATTATTTTAAAGTCATGTCATCACATTATTACAGAATTCTTTCATGTGATTGTTATTATAAACTATACAATGATATTGTCGAATATATAAGGTATACACACAATAACAATAAACTGCTATCTGAGATAAATATAAGGAAGACGGAATAGATCTTTACTTTTTATGTGTTTTTCACTGTCTCTAAAATCATTTTGGAGATGGCAAGACATTTTTCTTCTTCGGTTTTACGACATATCACTTGTAAACAAACAGGCATTTTATCAAAATCTTGAGGAATATACTGCTTGCGGATAGCTGCTTCAAGCTCAGATCTTACCGGCCTTTCCTCTAAAACATCAATTGTCGCATCAACAGTGCCTAAAGGCAAAACAACACCAACAGAATCACATAAATTACAAACCCCAGTGTATTCTAAACAAACAGCACTATGTGGTTTTGTCGATGGACTAGTCATGACAGGTGCTAAAACTGCATCTAGTTGATTATCATCCCAAAACTTCAAATAACTTTGTTTGATCAAATAAACTTCCTGGCATAAGTCCCACCATTCATTAATTGTAAGTGGAGCTTTTAAATTATCGGAATCAACTAAATAACCAAGTAGTTCATGAATTGGTTCACCCGATTTTGCACATTCATCAATAATTTCTTTACCTGCATCAGCACCAAATACTGCCATTAATGCATTGATTAATCTTTTATGCTCCGGCCATTCAACTTCTACAACTTCTAATTTAGCGTCACCCTTTAAAAGTTTTGATACCTGATTCAAAACTCTTTTGATAGGTGGTAATGGCTCAACATTACCACTGTCTCTCCAAACACCAATCTTTATTGTATCTTTATCAAACTTAACATTTTCCTTCCATTCGATTGGTAAAACCTTAGGGTCATGTAACCAACACTTAGTTTCAACAACAGCTTTCATGATGTATTCAATTTCTTCTAATGTTTTTCCTAAGGGACCAATAACTGATGGAATAGATTCTTGTGCTTCATATGAATTACTAACTCTTAAATAAGATACTCTGCCAATACTCGGTTTCATTGCAAATAGTCCATTATAAGTTGCTGGAATTCTGATACTTCCACCAATATCAGTACCAAAACCAATACGTGCACCTCCTGCTGCAATTAATGACCCCTCACCTCCGGATGATCCACCAGAGGATAAATTAATGTTTGCTGCACTATAAGTGTAGGGATATAAGTTAGATTCCGTTTCTGGTGCCATCATTGCCATTGGAACACATGTTTTAACAAATAAGATGGCACCCAATTCAATTAATTTGTCTGCTAGCAATGCATTTTCTTTCATCTTAACATTAGCCAAGGAGACATAACCAATGGAAGATGGAATTCCTTTAAGATCAACCTGATCTTTCAAAGATACTGGAATTCCATGTAAAATCCCAACAGTTTTTCCGTTCTTTTGAAACTCCAAATCAAGTTCTTTGGCTTTCATTAATGCCTCTTTGACGAAAATTTCAGAGCAGCAGTTTAAAATTTGATGTGCTAACATTGCTCTATGGCAGAATGCATAAGTAACATCATAAGCCCTTAATTGACCTTTACCAATTAACAAAGATAGTTCCATAATTGTTTTGCCTGTAATTGCAATCTCATTTTTTGGTAAGATTGTGTCTAGGTAATCACTTGTATTGAGAAATCCTTTCTTAATCATATCATCTTTGAGATTAGCATCTAACCATTGTGAGGGAATACTTTCTTTTAAAGCATTTCTTTTTTGCTCAACAATGTCTTTCCAACTTTCTGCCATTTTCTGTTTGATAAATATAAAAAAGTTCTATATAGAAAAGGGGAGTGATTACAGTCACAAAAAGTCTAATGGTTACAGTATAAAAAATCATATAAAAAATCATATAAAAAATCAATCTTATCTACTTCGGCTATTTTCGATAAGAAGTTGCGCACGAGAGCTCAAGCTCAAGATGATGATACAATCAAAGATAGAGCCATGGATTTAACTTTCCCTAATCCAGAGTAATAGATAACAGAAATCAGTAATTTTGTGAAGATATCTTGTTTATCAGTTGTGAAATACCCCTTATCGGAGAGATAAGAACCGATAACGTCACTAAAAAAATACCAGAAAAGGGTTTACTCTCGCCCAAAATATTTTGACACATTTTAAAGTTTCAAATTATCGCTGAAATTGGAATGTCTGCCGACATTGATAAGAATGAAATGCTCTGATAATTTTTCACCTCTCGTATACTATATTTATTGATAAGATATATTTAAAGCACCAACGGGAATTGTTTTTTGCAAAAGAAAAGAATTGAAAAACTTTTTTAAATATTTTTATAAGCATACAAAAAAAATGCCAGACTTTCACCCAATTCTAACTCAAGGTTATGGTTATGGATATGCTCTTGGAATTGGTGCCGCATTTGCATTATTAATGGCATGTTTAACTAAAATTCTATCAGTGTATATGGGACAAGTTCAAAATTCCGAAAGATTTTCAACAGCATCAAGAAATGTTAGCTCAGGGTTAATTGCATCATCTACAGTTTCTGCTTGGACATGGCCAGCAACATTACTAACATCTGGTGCATGGAGTTATACATATGGTATTTCAGGTGGATTTTTATATGGTGTCGGTGGTACAGTCCAAATTACATTATTTTTATTCTTAGCATTACAAATAAAGTTAAAGGCGCCAAGTGCACATACAGTTTCTGAATGTTTTTCAATTAGATTTGGTAAAACTGGTCATTGGGTTTATTTATGCTATTGTATATGTACAAATGTTTTAATTTCCTCATTATTGTTGTTAGGTGGATCACAAGGATTTGCAGCAACTACAGGAATGCATGTTGTTGCAGCGAGCTTCCTTTTACCATTAGGTGTCATGGCATATACAGCATTAGGTGGATTAAAGGCAACTTTTATTTCTGATTGGATTCATACAGTTATAATCTATATGATTTTGATTGTAACGATGTATACAATCTATTGTTCATCATCATTGATTGGATCACCATCAAAAATGTATAATTTATTAAAGGAAATTCAAGAAGTTTTTCCATGTGTTTCAGGCCCAAGTTATTTATCATTCCATAATTCTGAGATGTTGTTTTTAACATGGTCAGTTATGTTAGGTGGTATGAGTTCAGTTTTTGGTGATCCAGGTTATTCCCAGAGAGCAATTGCATCTGATGCTAAAAGTGTTTTTTGGGGGTATTTGATGGGTGGTATTTGTTGGTGGATTATTCCAATGGGATTAGGATCAAGTGCAGGATTAGCTTGTAGAGCATTATTAACCAATCCAAGTTTTGTTACATATCCAAATGAATTAAGTTCTGAAGAAGTTGGCTCAGGTATGCCAGTTATTTATGGTATGTTTATGATTTTTGGTAAAAGTGGTGCAGCAGCGGGATTATTGATGTTGTTTATGTCAGTTACATCAGCATCATCAGCAGAATTAATTGCATTTGCATCAGTTTCAACATATGATATTTTTAGAATTTATATTAAACCAACTGCAAGCGGTAAAGAATTGGTTAGAGTTTCACACCTATCAGTTTTCGGATTTAGTTTATTAATGGCAGTTTTATCAATTGTTTTCAATTATATTGGAGTTACAGTAGGATGGTTATTAAGTTTCATTGGTATTATATTATCACCAGAAGTTGGGGCAGTTACATTGATGTTATTTTGGCCAAAAATGACTAAATTATCATTAATAATTGGAGCACCATTAGGTACATTAACAGGTATTGGATGTTGGGTTGGTAGTACATATGTTTATGGAGGTCATATAATTAATAAAGATACATTAATGACTTCAAAAGCAACATTTATTGGTAATGTAACAGCAATTTTCAGTGCACCAATTTATATGATAATTATAAGTTATTTAAAACCTGATGAAACACCATTTGATTTAAGTTTATTAGGTAAAGATATTACATTAGCAGACGATTATGATAAAGAGGAAGAAATTGCAATTCATATTAGCAAAGAAGATGAAAAAACATTAAAAAGACAAAGATTATATTCAATTTTATTTAATTTTTTCATACTTTTACTAGTCTATGTTATGATTGTCTGTATTTTATATGGGGTTAATAAAGACTTCAGTGAATCATCATTTACAGGATTTATTGTTGTATGTTTGATTTGGGTTTTATTAGCAGCACTTTACATCATATTTTTACCATTATATCAAGGACGTCATTCATTAAAATATGTGATTAGTCATTTAATTAGATTTCAAGTTCCAGAGAAAGAATCATCATTACTTAAGACAGGTGAAAGTGCTGAGCCGAGCGTTGAAAATATTTCCTTAATAGCGGGAGATGATAAAAATTCTAGTTAATTACGTAATACGAATTGTATAATATAAATAATAATAATTTAAATTTAATTCAGCACGCTTACGTAACCCATATAGATAACACGGAGGAATGGAGTCCGAATAAAATAATAGTTGATAATTTAAGATTTATCCCGGGAACGCGCCGTTTTCTGTGCCGGTAGTAACCATTTCGTGGGGAAATTGAGTTTATTTTCTTTTCCATACATGCAATTTTCGTTACTGATAATCTCCGGGATGTCAAATTGAAAATTTAACTTCTCGATTTCTTCATGGGCTCTCCCACTGTATACAGGCCGGATAAGTCTTCCTCCCCCCCACAATTATGATTCAAGGATCGGGCAGACGGCGGACGCGAAAATCATTTGATTGGCTCACAGAGTGGGAAAATTACTTAATCAGTAAAGTTTTGCGAGATTTTATCATTGATTGTATAAATAGAGAGTAGGGTCCCATCATTTAATGACTTGAAAAGTTATTATTTTAAATTGTATTTGCATATTTGATTTTTCTCAATTACCTTTTCTAAAAGAGTAAGCAATAACATTACAATGTCTTCTGCATCTCAAAAATCAAATCAAAAGCCAAAAAGTGCCGTTATTGATTTAATTGCTGGTGGTACAGCAGGTTTATTTGAAGCCTTATGTTGTCATCCATTAGATACAATTAAAGTCAGAATGCAATTATATAAAAAAGCAGCTGGTTCAACTGCAAAGGCACCAGGTTTATTCAAAACTGGTTATAATATTTTTGCACAAGAAGGTTTCTTTGCTTTATATAAAGGTTTAAGTGCCGTTTGTATTGGTATTGTTCCAAAGATGGCAATTAGATTTTCATCTTATGGATTTTATAGATCTTTATTCACTGATGAAAAGGGTAATATTTCAGGTCCTTTAACTTTTGTCTCTGGTGTTATGGCCGGTGTTACTGAAGCATGTATTGTCGTTAATCCTATGGAAGTTGTTAAAATTAGAATGCAAGCACAAAATAATTCATTAAAAGATCCATTAGCAAAACCAAAATATACAAGTGCTCCACAAGCAGCTGTTTTAATTGTTAGAGAAGAAGGTTTAAAAACTTTATGGAGAGGTGTTGCTTTGACTGCTGGTAGACAAGCAATTAACCAAGGTGCTAATTTTACAACTTATTCATTTTTAAAATCAAGATTACAAGATGCTCAAAATAGTGAAGTTTTACCAACTTATCAAACTGCTGTTATTGGTTTCATTTCTGGTGCAATTGGTCCATTCTGTAATAATCCTTTAGATACTATTAAAACTAGAATGCAAAAGGAAACTGCAATTACAACTGAATCTAATTTAAGTAGAGGTTTAAGAATTGGTAAAAATTTAGTTAAAGAATCTGGTATTTCTGCATTTTATAAAGGTATCATTCCAAGAGTTATTAGAGTTGCTTCAGGTCAATGTGTCGTTTTCCCAGTTTATGAATTCTTTAAAGGTTTCTTATATGATGTTGCAGGTTATAATACTGAAAAGAAATTAAAATAATCTTGATGATATATTATAATAGCTCATCTATTTATCATTAAAGTTATTCTTTTCTAATTATTTATTCATTTCCAATTTCATTATATAATATCCAAAAAAACTCAAGTATAGACTATTATTTATTAATATATTCCCTTCCAATTAGCTTTCATCTGTCCTTTTCATGATTGTGTAAATGTTTTATAAATCTAGAAATAAAATCAAAAAAAAGTTTGAAAAATATTACGTACAGGAATATAGTAAATTGTAAACTTAAGCGTATAAAGCTACAACATGAAAATTACAATTACAGTCTACAAATCTTTCTTTACATGTAAAATCTTATATTCGAACATTTCAAGTGAGATATTATGATATTAAATTTTAGAGAATTTAGATGAGTTCAATAGTTCATGATACTATTACTATCTTTTTAATCTCATTTTAATAAAAATATATCATCAAACTTGAAAACATTTAATTTTTGATCTTTTTTGTTCTTTTTATTAATGGAAATGATACATAATATTGATATAACTCGATAAATGAAATTTTAAATTATTTAAATTAATAAATTTTAATTTAATGCAACTGTTAATTTAATCGAATAAACCGAAACCCATATCATCATCAGATTCTTCTTTTTCTTCTTCAACTTCTTCAGCTGCTGCTTCTTCAGAAGCACCTGCACCAGAACCGGAAGCTGCTGCACCAGATGCTGGAGCTGCTGCTGCCATAGAGAATAAGATTTCCTTTAAATCTTTACCTTCTAAAGCTTTTGCGAAAATTGAAGTCCAGATGGATTCAACTGATGCACCTGCTGCGGTTAAAACAGTTTGTAAGTTTTCAGAAGTAATTTCCTTTTCTGCATCAGCTAAAATTAAAGCTGCGTATGAAACAAGTGCGTCAGACATTATATTGATTCTTGTTAAATGAAAAGTTCAAATAGAAAGTAATCAATATTAATGATATTATAGATATGATATTATTTCAGTAATAGGTAATAGTAAATTTTCGACATACTCATCCTCTATCGCGATTCTTGAAAAATTTCATTAAATTATTATGATAAAAAAGTAGAGTGGTGCGAGGGGCTTATTCCAAAATTAGTATCTGTGACGGCTAAAAGTACACTAAAATTTACATTTTATTGGATTACTTAATATTTTAAAAAAAACACTTCACGTGACAACGCGGCTCGACGCTCATATATCATTATTTTTATTTTTGATTTAATACCTTCTGATAACACAAAGTATTTAATTGTATATCATTGAAACAAAGTTTTATTGTAACGTAAATTCTGTATATAATCGGCTATTTAAATATTAACTACTTATTATCATTATTCAGTAACATGATATATTATATACAGGAGTAAGTTTAAGCTTAAGTGATAACCTATTCTTCGAATCAATAATTCACTTGAATACAAACTTAATTAGTGAATTTTTTGAAATTCTCTAACCAGTCAAGATATTCATTATTTTCCTTAACACCAGAATATGCTAAAATGAATTCAGCTAAACCTTGATCAACACCTCTTGAAACTAAATATTGATTAACAGCTTCTTGTAATTCTTCTGCAAGATTAGAGAATTCTGGACCTGAATATTTAAGATCTCTTTGAGCTGCAGCTTCTGGTGAGTCACTTAATGCAATTTGTGCATCTTCAAAATTAGTAATTGCAGTGACTGAAAAGGATGAATCAATTAATGATAATGAAACATCAAAGCCAGTTGCTTTGTTATCTTTAGCAACAACAACATTAACATCAACATGAGCTAATTCTGAAACTTCATCTTCTAAATATTCAGATTGTTCAAGTTGTTCTTGCATTTGCTTTAATTGCATTGAAGTTTGAGAAATTCTTAAAACATCAAAGTAAATATGAACTTTTTCAGTTTCATTAACAGTTTTAACTAATTCTGCTAAAACTTTACCATCAGTGTTAATAATTTCAATTTTATTTTCTTCTAAGTAAGTTTTAAAAGTTTCATCTAAACCAAATGCATCAGCTTCTTCATATTTTAATTCTTGAGCAAGAACTTCATTTAATTGTGTTTTTGCTTGGTTGTTAACATTTAATGAAGTTGAGAACTTAGCAACAGAAACTCTTGGAATTATTGTTTTAGTAATTTGAGTTTTGAATGCAGCTGATCTGATTGCAGTTCTAAGAGTTTGTGCGAGTAATCTTGATGACATTTTGTTATTTACACTTGTTTAACGAGTTATAAATGTAAGTTTTAAATGTGATGGCAAAAGGAGGGTTGACAGGGAAATAAATTCCTATTATTATTATTGAATACAAAATTCCTGTCTCAATTTATTGATTGATTTTTTTGACATGCAAAATTCCGCGGAAAATTAAACAATCTTATTATTACTATAACTGTGTTCTACAGATTTCCATATGGTATAGTACAATAATTCAGAATAATATGATCATGAATAAAATTTTTATGCTCTATTTATATAAAGACTTTATTTATGGAATGGATATATGCATAATGACATTAGAAAAATGATGCTAAAATAAAGCAAAAGGTGGAAATGTAGTAACGAATTTTTCCACTACTAAAAACAATGATAAGAATTAGTTTTAAAATGAAATTGGAATAGTATATATATTATCTTTTCTCATCTAATTTAAACAACTTTTTGAGATTTTCATACATTAGATAACTGATTGAAACTGCGGGTATTACTTTAGCTAAATTTGGTACCAATCCTTTGAATAAACCTTGAATACCTTCTCTTTGAACAGTTTGTTTGAAAACATCGGTAAAACCTGTATAAGTATATGGATGTGCATAAGTACCTTGAGCTTGTAATCTAGTTCTTAATAAATTAATTGGATAAACCATTGTTGCACCAAATGTACCTGATGATGCTCCAATTGATAAAACAATATAATTTGGTAATTGAACATCATCAACTGAACAATTTAATTGTGCAGCTTGTGTTTTAATATACCATTTTTTAACAGTTGTAAAAGTACCTAAATCTAATGCAGCATATGGAAACATACCACTTAAACCAACTATTAAACCTCTATAAAATACTCGAATTCCACCTTCCTTATATAAATCTGAAGCTGTTCTAAACAGTAATTTTGTACCTTTAATTTTAGAATCTAATGAAGCACATTGTAATCTATATTTAAGTGTATCAATTGGATAAACAGTTGTTTGTGCTAAAACACCACCAATACCACCACTCAAATAAGTTGAAAATTTTGATAATTTTTTTTCATCATCAACACCTTCAAGTTGACACATAATTTTCTTTGTTGCTTCAAATGAACCAAATTTCATTGCACTTTCTGGAAAAACTTTTATTACATTTAATCCATTACCAACATAAAATGCTTTAATTCCACCTTGTTTATAAATAGTTTTAATTGATCTAACTAATGGAGATTCAATTTTTTGAGGTTCAATTTTTTTATGTCTAATTTCTTCAATTTGATGTATTAGATTATTTTTATTCTTCAATAGAGTTGATGATAAATCAGTTCTTGCAATAAGGAAAACTTTAATTCTATCTAATGGTGCAGTACAAGTTCTTGAAACAACACCTGATAACCCACCTGCTAAAAAGTATCCAACACTATTCAATATATCATCACCAACTGTAACATCACCTTCTGAAGATAAATTATCTAAATCATCGTTAAAAAATTTATATGCAGTTCTTATTCTTGAACCATCAAGTCTTGGCATGAATAACAAACTATCCCTAAAAGTTGAGTAAGTTATATAACCTTTCTTTTCAACATCAAGATTTTGAAAAAAATTTTTCATTTCTTCAGGAGCAGGTTTACATCCTATATTAGATAAATAATTTGAGACATCATCAGGTGTAATTTTACCATCATTATCTTTATCAACATTATGAAAACCTTTTTCTATTTGTGATTCTGCTGTCATTAAGTATTTATTAAATTTATCAAAATCAATTCTTCTATGTCGATTCCAAAAAGGTCCCTTTTTAGAATTATTCGAGAATGATCTATATATTTCTTCCATTGCAAATGGTGAATCCTTCAATGGATGATTTGATTCTTTCATTGCATCTTGAAATTCTTTAAATGTAACATACCCTGTATGCTTCTTATCAATTGATTCAAAAATCTGTTGATGTCTTTTCCTTTTATCATCAGGTGATTCATTTGGAAACATTTTTCTATTTGGATATAAATTGTTTGTTTTGATCTTAGATTAGCTGTATTTTATATAAAATTTAACGTTATTATTATAATGCTCATTAACAATCAAATTATGATGCAAATAATTGTACAATGTAGATTTATATTTGAGATTTCAATGATGAATTGCCGTCCCTTTCTCTTTCTCTTTCTCTTTCACGATTGCTTAAAAGTTTCAGAAAAAAAATATTATTGACAATTGATAGGATTATCAGTTTTGAAATATTTCTATTGGATATTTAAAATGCAATTAACTAAATTAGCTGAGATGTAATACTATTACCACGGTAAACCAATCTTCACTTTTTGAAAAGCTAACTTTTCCAAATTGAGTGATATATCAAATCAAAGATTAAAGAAATATTTATATACCTTAAACTTGAAGTGAAAATAGTAAAAAAAAACTCTTTGTTGTAATATTTTGCTGGGGTGCAGTTCCTTAAAATTTCTCGTAAAAAATAGACGCGACGTCACTGTTTCCCACTATTTTAAGTATTTTTTTTCAGCTTCTCATGAATTTGGTGTTCTAAAGTGCATGAAGTTAGAATTCATAAGATTATATTGATTATTATAATATAGAAAGGTGTCTTTACTGCTGATTCCGGTTTTTAATTAACATCTACTCACGGGAAGACAATATAAAGTAGTAACATAATGTCTGTTAATATTTTTGGTGATCAAGTTACAGAGGAAAGAGCAGAAAATGCCAGACTTTCATCATTCGTTGGTGCAATTGCAGTTGGTGATTTAGTTAAATCAACTTTAGGTCCAAAGGGTATGGATAAATTACTTACTTCAGCATCTACAGGTGAATCTATGGTTACAAATGATGGTGCTACTATTTTGAAATCTATTCCATTTGATAATCCTGCTGCAAAAGTTTTAGTAAATATTGCTAAAGTTCAAGATGATGAAGTTGGTGATGGTACAACATCAGTTACAGTTTTATCAGCTGAATTGTTAAGAGAAGCTGAAAAATTAGTTGATCAAAAAATTCATCCTCAAACAATTATTGAAGGTTATAGAATTGCCTCTAAAGTTGCATTAGCAAAATTAGAATCATTAGCTGTCGATAATTCAAAAGATTCTGAAAAATTTAGACAAGATCTTATAAATATTGCTAAAACTACTTTATCATCTAAAGTTCTTTCTCAAGATAAAGAGTATTTTGCTAAATTAGCAGTTGATGCAATACTGAGATTAAAAGGTTCAACTAATTTAGATCATATACAAATTATTAAAAAAGTTGGTGGTAAATTATCAGATTCTTTCCTTGATGAAGGTTTCATTTTAGATAAAAGATTTGGTGTTAGTCAACCTAAAAAATTAGAAAATGCTAAAATATTAATTGCAAATACTCCAATGGATACAGATAAAGTTAAAGTTTTCGGTGCTAAATTTAAAGTTGATTCAACAAGTAAATTAGCTGAATTAGAAAAAGCTGAAAGAGAAAAGATGAAACAAAAAGTTGAAAAAATTAAAAATTTTGATATAAACTGTTTTGTGAATAGACAATTAATTTATGATTGGCCAGAACAATTATTCACAGATTCAGGAATAAATTCAATTGAACATGCAGATTTTGATGGTGTTGAAAGATTAGCATTGGTTACAGGTGGTGAAGTTGTTTCAACTTTTGATAATCCAGAAAATGTTAAACTTGGTCATTGTGATCTTATTGAAGAAATTATTATTGGTGAAGATATAATGACTAAATTTTCCGGTGTTGCAAAGGGTGAAGCTTGTACTATAGTTTTAAGAGGTGCAACTGAACAACTGTTAGATGAATCTGAAAGATCATTACATGATGCATTATCCGTTTTATCACAAACAACTGTAGAGACTAGAACTGTTCTTGGTGGTGGATGTTCAGAAATTAATATGTCAAAAGCTGTAGATCAAGCAGCTCAAAATGAAGGTGGTAAAAAATCTTTAGCAATAGAAGCATTTGGTAGAGCTTTAAGACAATTACCAACCATTTTAGCTGATAATGCAGGTTTTGACTCAAGTGAATTAGTTACCAGATTAAGATCTTCTGTATATAATGGTTTAATAACTTCAGGTTTGGATTTAAATAATGGTGATGTTGCGGATATGAAAGAATTAGGTATCGTTGAAAGTTATAAACTTAAATATGCCGTTGTTTCATCCGCTTCTGAAGCTGCTGAAGTCTTACTAAGAGTTGATAATATCATAAGAGCAAAACCAAGAACTGCTGAAAGAAACATGCATTGATTGAATCAGTTAGTAATTAAAAAAATCATTCTATAATAGTGTTATCAAAAAAATTTTTTTTTGTAGATTAATTAATTAGTTTAATAAATTAGTAACGAAATAAAGTTCATTTTTAGTTTTGATAGTTATTCTTTATATAACAGGGATAGACAATAAGTTAAAATATATTAAAAGGCATGTACATATATATATACATATTATAGTGTAAATAGGAATAGAATGTTGAGATGATGGATTTAAAAGTTCAAATCTTCGTTGATTTTGAAGTTTCTTCATGATGTTCATCATCTGTTTCGTCTTCTAATTCAAAATGATCACCATTATCAGCGGATTTTAACTTTTCTTTTTCTTTTCTCAATTGTTCATCTAAATCCTTTTGGCCATCATCAAACGTATCAGGTATTTGATTTGAATCATCAAATGGATTTTTAGAATGATCTCCTATGGTACTATTAGGATCTTCAAATGGATTAGCATTATTTGTTGTAGTTGTTTCAAAACTTCTTAAATCGTCAAACTCAAAGTCGTTATCATATTGTTGTTCAAGATCAATTGTTTCATTGGTAGGAATTGCATTGCTTGCTGAAGTTGGAACTTGAGTAGATGCAGCTAAAAGATATGAAGTATCAGTAGGTCTCCAAATAACCGCAATACCAATGAAAACAACAAAGTAAACACACGATGGCCAGAAGGTGACTAAAACATCATTAAATTTCCAGAATTTCTCAATTGATTCTGATAAATTATCATTAAAAATCAAAATGGTTGAGATAATAAATGCAAATAAAAGTAATAAAACACTTCCAACAATAAGTCTAAATAATTTTTGATACATTTTTAATTTAACTATTTGTTTATTTTGTAAAAGCATTTCAGTAGTTTGCTTTAATGATGTTATAATCCACAAGTATAATCCAATAAAGATAATTGAAAGTGGAATGGTAAAAAGTAAGATTATCCATGAATCTGAATCAATAGAGTCTGATGCTTTAGATGTATCAGTGGTAGAGGCAGTTGGCTGTGATTGCATAGTGTTATATGATAACCACGCAACACCAACGGAGAAAATAAAATGGAGTCCACACATAATTTTACATCCATTCATTAACTTTCTTGGTAATTTAGGATAAACAATACCATAACCTAGTGAAATAATCAACAATAAAAATAATGAGAATGAAATCTTGAATGCATTCAAAATACTAATGAAAACAATATAAAATTGGATTCCACCAGGTAGTGGATATGTCTTATTATTGTTTTTAATCTCGTATAATGACCATGTTAATATATCTTCAATAGTTAAGAAAACAAAAAAACCAGCTAAATATTTTTGTAATAATAGTAACTCAGATCTGTGCTTGAAAATTGGGAATAAATATACTGATAAGCAAACTGCATATACAACAGCTAATAAACCATATAATGATAAAAGTGGGATTTCTGATGCTGGTAAGTTACCAAATGCATTATGGAAATTAACAATCATATTAAAATTGTTGAATTCACCTTTATATGGCGGATTGACCGCAGCAATACAATAATAACCAGTTTCACTAACAGCATAACTAAAGTCATTGGTACCCAATTCAGTTAAAACTGTGGTTTTAACAGGCGCAAAAGTTGTGACTTCCTCATCAATAATGAATTGATTTAATTGACTTTCAGAGCATAAATTTTGAGAGATTAAATCTTCTGTACAGATGTATCTTCTAACACCATCTTTATCAACAACTCCTAATAAATCAACATCTTTGTATTCAAAGATAATGACTGAAATTCCAGCCTTTCCAGTAGCTGGATTTTCATAAGCAAAATCTTTTAGATCAACTTTAATGAATGGTTCAACGGGTCCACCCCAATCAACTTTACTGTACATACCTGTACAATACTCAGCGGATTTGCCACTGATCTTGATTTTTTGAGCAGATACCGAGCAGATTGTACAAAAAGTGTACAATAGCACAAATATTCTAGATATGATGTTCATCTGGATATATTATTTATACTGAATCAAATTATGATATAAATCCCGGGTTATCCAATGAAGATTTAGTTTCGAAAATAGACCAAGAAGAAAAAACTGAATCAATTGTGTAAACAGCTTATGTAGACCTTGGGTAAATTACATTTAGAACTCCATTAATTTATTACGCAATCTATGGACAATATCGCTCCTCAGAAAATTCTAAAGTTGACATGAATTAGCTATTAGTTTTTCTCTACATTATTATTATTAATAATTTGAACCTTTAGTATTTCTAGAATAAATTATAGTGGGGGTTTTCTTCTACTTTTAGCTTCAAATATTATATTGTCTCTAAGTAACAATGCTGAGTGTACAATCAAGAAGAATTTTTAACCGTTGCTCGGTCAGGAAGTTGTCTACTGCAGTCGAATCAAAATATTTAAAAAAATATCCTATAGGTTCAGAGATTAGTGGTTATAAAATTGAAAGACTTGAACAAGTCCCTGAATTTAATTTAGTTGCAGTTGGTTTAGAACATCAGAAAACAGGCTCAAAACATTTACATATAGATAGACAAGATAATAACAACGTTTTTAGTATAATTTTTAAAACAAATACACCAAACAATACAGGTTTGCCTCACATTCTCGAACATACAACATTATGTGGATCAGAGAAATATCCTGTTAGAGATCCATTTTTTAAGATGCTGAATAGAAGTTTATCTAACTTCATGAACGCTATGACAGGTCATGATTATACTTTTTATCCATTTTCAACCACAAATGTCAAAGATTTTAACAATTTGATGGATATTTATCTTGATGCTACTCTCCACCCATTATTAACCTCCGAAGATTTTTATCAAGAAGGTTGGAGATTAGAAAATGAATCCACAAAGGACAAAAATTCCCCCCTTACTTTTAAAGGTGTTGTTTATAATGAAATGAAGGGTCAAGTTTCTGATTCTTCATATTATTTCTGGATCAAATTTCAAGAAGCAATCTACCCCTCTTTGAATAACTCAGGAGGTGATCCATCTAAAATAACAGATCTCTCTCATTCTGATTTGATTGAATTCCATTCTTCACGTTATCATCCATCAAATTCAAGAACTTTTACTTATGGTAATATCCCATTAAAGGATCATTTAGAAAAACTCGATAAGGCATTTATTCCATTCGGTAAAAGACCAACCAAAAATGTTTTAAAACAACCTATTGATTACACAGAAAATGTAGATACTATTGTCAAAGGTCCTGTTGATCCAATGTTACCTTTAGATGAACAATATAAGACTTCATTAACTTGGAAAGCTGGTGTACCAACACATATTTATGAAACTTTCCTTGTCAAAATGGCATCATCTTTATTAATGGACGGCCATTCATCACCACTTTATCAAGAATTAATTGAATCTGGTTATGGTAATGATTTTTCTGTCAATTCAGGCTCAGATTCAATTACTGCAGTTAATTTATTTACAATTGGTTTAAATGGTTTGACAAAGGAAAAAGCTGAAAATTTACAAGAAAAAGTTTATGAAATTTTAAGAAATGTTAAGAATGATGGATTCCCAGATATCAAAGTTCAAGCTCTTATTCATCAAATGGAACTTAGTAAAAAAGTCGAAAATTCTTCTTTCGGTATGAACATATTAAGCTCATTGGTTCCAAATTGGGTAAGTAATGTTGATCCAATGGATTCTTTGAAATGGGATGATATTATTACCAGATTCAAGATTGAATATGCTAAAAAGGGTGATGCTTTATTCAAAGAAGTTTTAGACAAATATATTATTGATAAGCCATATTTTAAATATACAATGGAACCAAATGAGAATTTTGCTAATGAGGTTAAAGAGGAAGAAGAAACTAGATTGAAGAAGAAAATTGAGACACTTTCAGAAGAAGATAAACAAACTGTTTATGATCGTGGTTTGAAATTACTTGAAAAGCAAGAAGAACAAGAAGATTTGTCATGTTTACCCACTGTTCATGTTAGTGATATTGCTAGGGAAGTTCCATTTTTGAGAATCAATAACAAATACGACAATGGTGTTCCAATTCAATCAAGATTATCACCAAAAACCAATGGTTTATCATATTTCAAGGGTTTGAAAACTATTAAATCATCTGAATTAACTGAGGATTTAATCCCATATTTACCATTATTTTCAAGTTGTTTAACTAATCTTGGTACTACTAGTAAGTCAATGGCTGACCTTGAAAATGAAATTAAGTTATACACTGGTGGATTATCAGCTAATTTCTTTACACATGCATCCGCACATGATCCTAATGAGGTTTATTTGAAATTTGGAATTGGTGGTGTTAGTTTAAATTCAGATTTTAAGAAGATGTTGTCATTATGGGAACAACTTTTACTTGATACCAATTTTGATAATATCGCAAAATTGAGTACATTAATTAAATCATGCACTGCTGATAACTTAAGTGATATTGTTAGTAGTGGCCATAGTTATGCTAGATCTGCAGCCATCTCCAAGATTTCTAATGTTGGTAAGGTTCAGGAACTATTAGGTGGTATTGAAAACATCAAATTTATGAATGAAATTGCCAAGTTTGAATCGAACGGTACATTAAAGGAAAATGTTATACCTCAACTAAAAAAGATTCAAGAAATTCTCCTTAACAGTTCAGGATTACAGTATAATATTACAACTTCTAAGGATGCTATCAAAGAACAAGAAAGCGAAATTTTGAAATTTTCCGACAGAGTTAACTTCAAACAACCATTTAGCAAAAATTCTTATGATTTAGGGAAGATGAATACTGAAAATTTGAAGAATGAATTTGTCAAAATTCCATCGCATGTGGGATTTTCATCAGCTGCTTTGAACACTGCAAGCTATAGTTCCAAAGATTCTGCTTCATTACAAATTCTTTCCCAATTATTATCATTCCGTTATTTACATAGTGAAATTCGTGAAAAGGGTGGTGCCTATGGTGGTGGTGCAAGCTTAGACGCATTAAACGGTGTTTTCTCATTTTATTCATACAGAGACCCAAAGCCATTTAATTCACTAAATGTTTATGACAAATCAGTCCCTAATAATTCAATTAATATTAAAAATGAAAAGATAACAGAGGAAGATCTGGAACAAGCAAAACTTACAATTTTCCAAAGAATTGAAGCACCAAAGAGTGTCAGAGATGATGGTATGAGTTTGTTTAATTACGATATTGATGATGAATTAAAACAAGAACGTAGATATGAACTCTTAGATGCAACACTGGAAGATGTTTTAGAGGTAAGTGATAAATATTTCAAAGATGATACAATTAAAAGTCGTGTGGTGATTGGACACGATACTGAAGATATTAAAGATTCATCTGATTGGGTAATTAATGAACTGAGTTAGTTTGGTAAACGAATTTTTTTTCCTGCTGTACATAGACTGTTATTAAATTCAGATGTAGATACCATATTTAAGTCCCTGACATCTTTATTTTGTATATAAAAAAAATTAGAATTAAGCTTTGAAAAACTGCATTAAAGGAAGATAGAATTTTAAAGAAGTTAGTATCTGCTGATAACCTAAATAATATATAATATATGCTGAATACGTATTATGTATGAAATCATTGTAACTATCGATAAGTGTTTTAAGTGATCAACCACAAAACCTGGCAAAAAAATGCTTCTTCTTCCGAGTGGTTAAGTTAATGTGTAAAATATTTTTTAATGTTGAAACAATGTAGTATAGTAGCAAAACAAATGGACAAGTTTTTGGCTTAAACCGTTGTTCATATTAACGGTTTTTTGACATAAAACATTGGCACAGAATTAAAATTGATTCCAGTTTAAAAAAAAACTAGTATTGAGCAATCAAAAAATTCATAAAAATAGTAGATCCAGGCCTTAACTTTATTTTTGTTCGGAAAGATGAACAAGGTTGTAATCGGGACTTGTTTTGAAATAATATGATTTGAGATCGAGGCCATAATATAAATAGATCCTGACATATTAAAATCATGAAAAGCAGGTATGCATAAATCGCGGTGACTTGAATAAAATAAATCCGAAGAACTTTAGAGAAGAATAAGAGTTGCAACGGATAACCCCAGAGAATCTTCTTAGTTCACTTATATCTTACAATTTCTATACATAAACTTCCAATTGTAAAAGATGACAATGTATAGTCTATTATGTGCCCATGATCTAAACTAAAAATGTTTTCCGCAGATTCCCTAAGATACCAGATATATTCCAGTGTTTGGTCTTTCCCTAAGATTGGACATTAGATTATGCATATCTCAATGAATAATTAATTGTATTTTGAAATTTGAATTATCATGATATAGATAGTCAAAAAGCTTTTTTAAATACTGTATCTATTATATAAGCTTATAGTATAATATAAGCTTATAGAATATCTTATTTGAATAGAGGGGCTCAATAACCGAACTACCGACTAACCTTGATACCAAACAATAAGTTGAAGCGATGACAACGGAAGAAGCTAATTCCAGTAATTATTTTTTAACTAAATCTTGAAGGTAATGTACTGTTTCTTATATCTGTTTAACAAATGGCTAAAGGTGTATTAAACTGTAAAAAGAAACAGTAATAAAATTTCGAAAAATGTACCATTTGCCCTTAATTATAATTGGCTGATTATAAATTTTGTACCGCTAAAGAATTTGCCGGGGTAATTTTTTCTGGCGGAGAAGCCCGACAAGTTATTTAAATTTCTCTTTAGAGAACTTTAAGCCTTGTTTTGGTTACACTATGACCTTATATTAGGTTATTGGATAGAGCAACTGTTGATTACAGTAAATTGAATACTAGATGTTGTATATTGAACTATTAATCATGTTAGTACTTTATGTCACATTCAATGAAAGAAAAGGATTTATTTACTAGTTAGAATGTAGTATTTTCTCAAGAAATTGAAAGGGTTAACAGGGGTGAAAAGTCCATAGAACAAACTTATAATTTATTAATATTTTAATGCAAGGAAAACTATAAAATTCAAAAAAGAAGGCTCAAAATGAAATCTGACGTGTCAAACAGCTGCACAATAGTATTAAAAATTTTTTTCGTCCACTAATGCTGCATAATTTTTTGGAAAAACTGTTTTATTCATGCATTAAAAAAATAAAAAATTCAATAATTGCGCTAAAAAAACGGTCACTGGAAAAACTTCCATTTCTTCCATAAAAGCGAAGATGTTCGCCCTTTTTCCATACAACTTATCTTTTCACCTAGTCAGTGATTTAAATCAATTTTCTTTTCGTTCACCAGGAAACTAATACTAATATAACAATACTTAATAAAATGAATTTCACATACAACTTTTTTGTTTTATTCATAATGGCTTTTTTACAATGTACTAATGCTGCTGTTATTAATGTAGCAGCAGCAATTGTTGGTGGTCACAACAACGCAATTGAATCAATAAATATTCAACCAATCAAAGCAATCACTGCAGGTGAAATTATTCCATCTTCAACATTTGTACAATCAGTATCAGCTTCTGCTACTGCAATTACATCTGCCAGCTCAGCTCCTTCTGCTTCATCTTCTGCTTCAAATGTTCCAATTGCTTCAGATGCAGAATTTGCAAATGGTTCTTCACATTACACAATGAACAATAACTTGCTTATTATTTCAGGTGTTGTATCAAGTGCACTTTTAATTTGAAAAAGTCCCCTTTTACGATTATACCAAATGTACGACATTACATTCATTTATAGAGAAAAATTATTTTATAGACAAAATTTTTCAATCAATTTTATAGACATTTATAGACATTTATAGAGATTAATTTTAATCATATCCATATTAGCTATCACAAATGTAAACACAATTCTGCTCATCACATTATAATTGATAATTATTGTATTGATTTAATTTACCTAATTTATCTAAATTACCTAAAATTACCTAAAATAAGTACAAAAAATTTGGATTTTGCGTTAAAGGAAAATTACGAGATTTATTGTGCCAAATTCATAATATATTTTTCGGCATTATTTATACAATGAACTAAAACGGATGAAATAACAGTTGAAAAGAGTATTTAAATAGAGTTACTCTAGTTCGTTAATATAATAAATTGATTGCTGTTTTTCCATCAACGTATCGTTGAAAAGAAAAGCGATGGGAAATATTAAGGAAATATCATTTTTAATTAACTAAATCGCAAATCATGGTACGATCTTAAAAACTTAAACATTTGTGAATTATTGCTTAATCAGATATATTCATAAATAAATTATACTGGTGAAAGTATAAATTGTATAGCTTAACAATAGATACAATGTTACGAATGCCTCAATTCTTTGATAAGAAAAGTTGAGAACATCAACATGTTGCTGTATATTAATACCACAACAATTAAGTTTTTCAATTTGGAATACGATACCCTCATTATCAGGATTACCTTCATACATTGAAGAGGCTTGTGAATTGTTTAGTTTGTAATATAGTTGTTTGGTCAAATCCTGAAATGATGAGTGTTACAAATCTACCAAACCATTATTATAAAATTTGAACGGACAACACCAGTTTTAAAAGTAAATAACTCCTCGACAATTGGAAGAATTATATGAGGGGGTAATTTCTTCCCGAAAAGAAGACGTTAATTAATTAAAATATACAACTTCCTTCGTAGAAATCTATTACTTGACTGGCAACAGCCCTCCACTATACTAACTTCGTAACCCTTTTAACCTCTAATTCCTAAATTAATAAGGCCTAGATTAGGCGCATATACATGAAACAAAATTCAATCACCATAGTTGTCATAGTTGTTCTATACATTACTTAATTAAAAACGGCAATGTTGATAGGCTAATAATAAAATTGGCATCTTTCCTGATAGAGGGATAGAATTGGTATGTATCGATGAGGTAAAACAAAACAATTTTAAATTATACGCCATTATGAAGACAACAAAAAAACGTAAATTTTGGATCAAAAAAAAAACTGAGATTCCAAATCAGGAATGTTACTTTTTACCAATTTCACTAAGCCAGCTCTCAATTCCCTAGTAATTGATACATGTGATGTTACTTAAATTTTTCTTGGTCAGCAAGACTTCACCAATAACGAATTAAATTATTATTAGTGAAAAGTTTAACAACAGTAAAATACGGCAAAAAAAATACGAGAAGCGAGATCGGTGAATGACTATAAAGAACGAGGGAATGATTTTTCGAAATAAAATTCCTTGCATGAAGATAATGTGATAGCAACAAAAGGTGTGCTTTTTTAAAATTTTAATCACGCAAGAACGCGCGTATTACACACTTTTTCAATTGTACGAGTAATTTCAAATTCTATTATTTTTTTTCATCATGAATTCGTAATTTCAATTTGTCGCCATCAGCGGATTTAAATTGTTTTTTTTGATGCAGTCCTCAATGTAACTATCGTTTATGACCTTTCTATAATTTTTTTCTCTCTGTCCCGTTTCTTTATTTGTGTAAAAGTAATCTCTAAGAAGCTTTTTTATTATTAGCTATGAAATTTAGTTATTCCAATTGAATTATCCAAATTATTTAAATTATTTCTATTTACCTGTCTTTTTTCAGGTTATTTTTCATTTCTTGTTTATTTTATTTCCTTTTGTTTATTATCCATTGCTATCTTTATTACACAACACATATACCCATTTAATTAGTTCAAATAACTTAGATTACAAGTTAAACATATATCAATACAATTAAATGACTAAATTAATAGATAGATTAATATTAATATTTTTATTCATATTACAGGTTTGTAGTGGTTATGAAATTACTGAAACCTCAAATGTTTTACAAAAACGTGAACAATATTCAACAATTTATGGTTCTCAACCAAGTGCTACAGTTTTAAAAACTGTTGCAACTGCAGCATCTGCTTGTTCACTTAGTTTCCACGATGTAGGTTATCCTGCAGCAACTGTTTATTATGATCCAATTGTTAAACAAGTCGGTGATAATCTTTATGAAGGTACAATGACATTTAGTGGTGAATCATGTTCAGAATTTGATTACGCTAAAGAAATTAAACTTGACGGTGTCAAGGGTAACGTTGTTTTATGGTCTTACAATAACATCCAAAACAAAGATAATGGTATTAATTACGTTAATGGTTGTAATTGGGTTACTTCATTTCTCTTCTATGGTGACTATGATGCTAAAAATAATAGATATTGTATGAGGGGAGGATCACAAATTCAATATGATTGGTATTCTAATAAAAATTCCATGGATTATTCATTTGGATGTGGTTCACAAGGACAGTTCCAATTATCACAACTATGTTGGCCAGCTGAATTTAAAGCAGATTCATCCTCATCTTCCTCAACATCAACAACATCATTAACATCATCTACATTATTAACTTCATCTACATCATCAACAACAACTACATCGCCATCATCATCACCATCACCATCACCATCAACATCATCATCTTCATTATCAGCTGCTAATATTACACCAATCAGCGGAGGCCAAACTACAACTGCTTCAAGAAAGGCACCAGATGCTTGTACTTTCCAACAAGGACCTTGTGATTCAGACTACGATTGTTGTCAAGGATTAATGTGTGATAAACTTTCTAATCCTTACTGGTATCATTGTGTCGTTGATCCTAATCAAAAACAATGTACGCAAATAAATGCTGGATGTCACCAAGATTCTGACTGTTGTGATGGCTTATACTGTGACAATCCAACCAATCCATATTACTCAACATGTATGTTAGGTAGTAGAACCGCATCAATTCCATCTGCATCATCAACAACAACTACATTATCATCATCATCAAAAACAACAAACACATCATCATCATCAACAACAACAACAACAACATCATCATCATCATCATCATCATCATCATCATCATCATCATCATCATCATCATCATCATCATCATCATCATCATCATCATCATCATCATCATCATCATCATCATCATCATCATCATCATCATCATCATCATCATCATCATCATCATCATCATCATCATCATCATCATCATCATCATCATCATCATCATCATCATCATCATCATCATCAGCAACACCATCATCAGCTGCCAGATCATCCGCTGTTCAATCATCAGCTCCAAGTTCATCAGTTATTGCACCTTCATCAGCTCCAAGTTCATCAGTTATTGCATTATCATCAGCTGCATTATCATCAGCTGCATTATCATCCGCGGCTAGATCATCCGCTTCTCAGTCATCATCACAAGTATTAAGATCATCGCTTGATGCTGAACATCACACCGTAGTTTTATCATCATCAGCACCATCATCAGCTCTATCATCAGCTCCAAGTTCATCAGTTATTGCATCATCGTCAGCTGCTAGATCATTCGCTGTTCAATCATCAGCACCATCATCAGCTCCAAACTCATCCGCTGTTCAATCATCAGCACCATCATCAGCTCCAATGTTACTTTCCAACAAGGACCTTGTGATTCAGACTACGATTGTTGTCAAGGATTAATGTGTGATAAACTTTCTAATCCTTACTGGTATCATTGTGTCGTTGATCCTAATCAAAAACAATGTACGCAAATAAATGCTGGATGTCACCAAGATTCTGACTGTTGTGATGGCTTATACTGTGACAATCCAACCAATCCATATTACTCAACATGTATGTTAGGTAGTAGAACCGCATCAATTCCATCTGCATCATCAACAACAACTACATCATCATCAAAAACAACAAACACATCATCATCAACAACAACAACAACAAACACATCATCATCATCATCAAAAACAACAACTACATCATCATCATCAACAACAACAACAAACACATCATCATCATCATCATCATCATCATCATCATCATCATCATCATCATCATCATCATCATCTCAGTCATCATCACAAGTATTAAGATCATCGCTTGATGCTGAACATCACACCGTAGTTTTATCATCATCAGCACCATCATCAGCTCTATCATCAGCTCCAAGTTCATCAGTTATTGCATTATCGTCAGCTGCTAGATCATTTGCTGTTCAATCATCAGCACCATCATCAGCTCCAAGTTCATCCGCTGTTCAATCATCCAAGCTCCTATGCATTACGCAGCGCAAGTTCATCCGCTGTTCAATCATCAGCACCATCATCAGCTCCAAGTTCATCCGCTGTTCAATCATCAGCTCCATCATCAGCTCCAAGTTCATCAGTTATTGCATTATCATCAGCTGCATTATCATCCGCTGCTAGATCATCCGCTTCTCAGTCATCATCACAAGTATTAAGATCATCGCTTGATGCTGAACATCACACCGTAGTTTTATCATCATCAGCACCATCATCAGCTCCATCATCAGCTCCAAGTTCATCAGTTATTGCATCATCGTCAGCTGCTAGATCATCCGCTGTTCAATCATCAGCACCATCATCAGCACCAAGTTCATCCGCTGTTCAATCATCAGCACCATCATCAGCTCCATCATCAGCTCCAAGTTCATCAGTTATTGCATCATCGTCAGCTGCTAGATCATCCGCTGTTCAATCATCAGCACCATCATCAGCACTAAGTTCATCCGCTGTTCAATCATCAGCACCATCATCAGCACCAAGTTCATCCGCTGTTCAATCATCAGCTCCATCATCATCACCAAGTTCATCCGCTGTTCAATCATCACTTCCAAGTTCATCAGTTATTGCATCATCGTCACTAACTCCATCATCTGTTGATGTCAACCATGTTTCATCCACATCATCTTTGTTCATAAATTCCTCAGTTACTTCTTCCTTGTTGGTCAGTACACATCATGTTTCCAAGCTCACTACTGATAATGATGATTTGACAACATCGACAACATCGACAAGGGCACGACCACACATTGTCCCTATCACTGCTTTCTCAGGAGGTGAAAAATCGCACACATGGACCACATCAGAATTATCATCATCTCCATCTTTATACTCACAATCATCTAATAGTACATCCAATTCATCATCAATACCACTTTCAGCAAAAACTACTACCGGTCCACAACCAATAGTTTCATCTATGGATCCTAATCATTTTACTTCCTCTTTAAGTTCATCAATAAATCCAGATCATCATTCATCGTCATTATTTTCTTCATCTTTATCAACATCCTCATTATCAGTACAATCTTCCTTAGTATCTTCTATGATTAGTACTGAGTTATCATCATCATCATCATCATCAGGTCCAAGTTCTTTAATTATCGAGTCATCATCATCATCATCATCATCATCATCATCATCATCATCATCTATGGATCCTAATCATTTTACTTCCTCTTTAAGTTCATCAATAAATCCAGATCATCATTCATCGTCATTATTTTCTTCATCTTTATCAACATCCTCATTATCAGTACAATCTTCCTTAGTATCTTCTATGATTAGTACTGAGTTATCATCATCATCATCATCATCAGGTCCAAGTTCTTTAATTATCGAGTCATCATCATCATCATCATCATCATCATCATCATCATCATCATCTATGGATCCTAATCATTTTACTTCCTCTTTAAGTTCATCAATAAATCCAGATCATCATTCATCGTCATTATTTTCTTCATCTTTATCAACATCCTCATTATCAGTACAATCTTCCTTAGTATCTTCTATGATTAGTACTGAGTTATCATCATCATCATCATCATCATCAGGTCCAAGTTCTTTAATTATCGAGTCATCATCATCAACAACAACAACAACAACTACATCATCATCATCATCATCATCATCATCATCATCATCATTTATATCAATTCATTCTTCCATTGACCCAAGAGCACCAATCACCAGTTATCCACCTTCATTATCAAAATCAGTTGCTGAATCGTCAATGTTTAACAATTCTTTACATTTAACCAAACTTTCAACAATTCAAGGTGTTGAAACAGAAGATTTCGATAAAATAAACTCAAGAACAATTGTTACAGTTGTTACAGATGTGGAAACCTTAACTACAACAGTTTGCGATGAAAAAACATTTGTTGACTATTCAATCACTACTGAAGTTTCAAATGATGTTACACAACTCAAATCTGTTCCTACTACAATGACGGAAACAATTCCTTTGACAACCTCAATATATACAAGCCTAGTCACTAGAACTATTACCACATGTTTAGAAGATTTGGTACAATCTGATTCGAGTTTGAATTCTGATCTATATTTCACAACACCAACAAACTCAATTTTGTATTCTTCAGCTGATGAAACTATTACTACAACAATTGTTGAAACTAACTTAGCTGCATCCACATTATTTACAGAAGAAACTCACCTTCTTCATACCACTTCAACTGTAACTTCAAATGGTGTTACAGATGTTATTATTGCTACATCAACCATTACTGAAAGAATTGCAACTGGAACTACAATTATAAGCCAGTTAGTCACCAAGACCATCACATATTGTCCTGGAACAACTGTTTCTACTGTAATACCAGGTGATAATTCAGTATCAAGTGGTTTAACCGAATCATCACCAACAACATCTGATTTCATATCTACAGCCAAATCTACATTCATACCTACATTTACCCCAATATCTACCCCAAGTGGTGTTTCAAATGAAGGAAATCCAGAATTTGAATTTTCTAATGGCTCTGACAAACTTTTATTCAACCACAGTTACATGATTTTAATTATTTCAGTCATTTCATCAGTTTTCCTATTCTAGATATTCCAATTTTTGAAATTCGTTTTTTATTGTTTTTATCAGTTTATTTTTGTTACTATTATTATATCATTATTAACTTTGCTTTTCTCGTTGTTATTTCAATCATCTTTTTTTTACCTGATTGATATATATAAACCAAACTTTTTTATAGACTTATATAGAAAAAAATTTACATTTTTTTAGTTTTAGCTGCTAAGCCAATTAAATTTTTAATCGTTCCACTGATAGGGAAACACTTTCCGCGCCTGTATGATCTTTGCACCTCAGAAAGCTTAATTTCAGCCTGGGATCATCACTTTGCTAGTGGTTAAAGTACATTATTTTTCTTTTCTCCATCTTCAAACATTGTAATGGGTGACAGAAACGCAAATCCCCAAGTTCCAAAAGGTTGGAAAGCTGTTTGGGATGATAAATATAACGGTAAGTGCATTGATTCATAATCTATCTAATTTTGGATAAACGAACTTAATACTAACGAGATAAACATAGAATGGTTTTATGTTGATGAGTCTACTGGTAAGTCTCAATGGGAACCTCCTAGTGGTACTGTATTCTCACAAAATAGTTCTCCGCCTGCATACTCAAGACCGTCAGAGCCTTTGAGGCGTCAAGCTCAACCACAACCACAACCACAACCACAACCACAACAACGATCATACCAACAACCAGCATACCAACAACCAGCATATCAACAACCAATGTATCAACAACCAATGTACCAACAACCAATGTACCAACAACCAATGTACCAACAACCAATGTATCAACAACCACAATACATTCAGCAACAGCCTCAACGCTCATCACGAGGTGGGTTAGGTACTATGGGTGGTATGGCAGTTGGTGCAGTTGGTGGTTTACTACTGGGTGAAGCATTAGATGGTGGTCATCATGAAGAGGTTAATAATTACTATGTTGATGATAATGGAGGTTATGATGATAATGGTTTTGGTGGAGGAGACTTCGGTGGTGGTGATGATTTCGGTGGAGGAGATTGGTAAGTTTCAACTACATATAATTATCCTTTGTAGTTTCCTCTTTAACTTTTAAATAAACTTATTATATATAATATACATAATATATATATTACCTGCTTTCAACAGATCTAACTAAATCCGAGAACAACTGTTATAATCAATTTATTCGCACGTCTATTAATTTAATTTAACATGAATTTGATGTGGGCTTTTATTTTACGTAATTCATATACTGTACAGTTATATATTCTTGGACGTGTTCATGAAGTTTACAATATAATATAGCCATATATTTATAAAACTTATTCAACAACAATATTGAACAATTGAATGTCCGAAAAAAAAGAAAGAGGACAAAAAACGACAAGGCATTTAGTTGCTGGATTTTCAGGTGGATTGACATCAGCATTGGCCCTTCAACCATTAGATTTAATAAAGACTAGAGTTCAGCAGAGTAAAGATAACTCTCTTATGAGTGTACTTAAAAGTATAACTTCAGTGAAACAATTATGGAGAGGTACACTACCAAGTGCAATTAGAACATCAGTTGGTAGTGGATTATATTTATCAACATTACATTTAGCCAGGAATAATATTTCCAAATTGAAAAATTCCCAAGCACCTATATTTAATGCTTCATCTAAACTACCCAAATTGAAAGCATATGAGAATATAATAATTGGGATGTTATCAAGGTCAATTGTTGGATTTATTACTATGCCAATCACAGTTATTAAAATTAGATTTGAATCAAATTTGTATCAATATAAAAGTATCAAAGAGGCAGTTATTGACATTTTCAAATATAATGGAATAAATGGATTCTTTAGAGGTTTTGGTGCAACATGTCTCAGAGATGCACCATATGCAGGATTATATATTTCATCATATGAACAATTGAAATCTATTTTACCTAAATTGATGAATTTACAAAAAAATTTTGATCATAATAATAATAATAATAATACCCAAGAACTAGGTCATTTATCTTCAGGAATTATTAATTCAACTAGTGCAATGATTGCATCTATATTTGCAACAACCGTTACAGCACCTTTTGATACAATTAAAACAAGAATGCAATTATCACCCGAGGAATTTACAACTTTT
Source organism: Pichia kluyveri (assembly GCA_030062975.1). Lineage (NCBI taxonomy): Eukaryota > Fungi > Ascomycota > Pichiomycetes > Pichiales > Pichiaceae > Pichia > Pichia kluyveri. Next base: position 405,964 of record CP125793.1, on the reverse strand, counting down.
AGTCAAACCAGTATTAAATTATACAATGAAAATTTTATGAGATTTTTTGATGGTTTATCACTGAGATTAATTAGAAAGGCGGGTAGTGCAGCAATTGCATGGTGTATATATGAAGAACTTGTAAAAATTTAGTATAATAATAAATAATGAATGATAGTAATAAAAAATTTTATAGAGTTAACCAGTGTTCATAACTTAGTTGGGGTATAACAAATTGACAATTTAATTGACTTACTTGTTCATGATTTAAAATACTTAATGCACATAATCCTAAAAATGAATGCATTGGATCAGGAAATTCATCAGGATCTGTCGTTTTATTGAAGCCACCCATTTTAAAATTTTGTGTTTTATTTAAAAGGAAATCTAGTGCTTTCTTTGTATTCACTATATTATCTAATGAAAGTAATTTTAATGAAGCTAATGACCAAAATACATAACATGTATCACCATATTTATTGAGTCTACCATTAAATCCTCCAATATCTTCCATATCAGCATATTCATTCCAATCATATTCTGGTTTATTGAAAGTATTAAAATCTATTTGACGATGTGTTAAAAAGTCTAATAATGATTTATGATTAAATTTATTAATGTGATTAATATTAAACAATGAATCAACAGCACAAAATACCATTCCACAATGAGATTCATCCCCTGGGTACATTGAAAATCCCCCATCATAAGACTGTAATTGAAGGATAAATGAATATAATTTTGGAATATCTATTATGTCACCAACTTTACTACTATCTTTAACTAATATTCGAGATATTGTAGTTGCAATCATAACATAACGTAAATCTTTAACATATTTACTAAGAAGACCATTAGTGAATCCACCATTTGATAATTGACAAGCTTTAACAAAATTGAGAATTTTCCTACGATCAATTCTTTTAAAATTGTCTTTTAATATGAGCAAACATTGTAATGAAAAACAAGTTGCAGCTAATTCCATCGATTCTTCAGTTTTATTATAAATCAATGAACCACAAAATCCTGAATATTTATCTGTTGTTATAAGATGTGAGTATATGAAATCAATGAATTTTTGACGTTCTTCCACCGTAAATGAGGTTTCTAATGTATTCAATAATTGTAATGAAGCTAGAGAGAAATAAGCAATTGCAAGTTTATTACTATCTTCTGATTGATATTTACTCGGAAGAAGTGATAAAAATCGTTTATGACACATTGTGTGCATTTTTACATTAATCAATCCATCCATTTTTTTTTGTAGTTAGTTAGTGGAATATGCTTCTTATTATTAGAAAATAATATAAAATACAGAGACAAATAGTTTACATACAATGTAAAATAAAAATGAAGATAAATTAACAAGAATCAATGTAATGAAGATCAATAGAAAGTAAGAAACCTGAATTTTCAAGAAGAGCAATAATCGATTTAATGATTTTTTTCAGTGCGTATTTGAGGGGCTCAACTGGTGAAAAAATTGTATGCAATTTGTCTTCATTTACAATCAATGATGGTTTTAACACTGTCTGTAATTCATTAATTAATACTGCACAACTTTGAGAAATGGTGAGATCATTGGACTTATATATTGAACATAATGCAGAAACCAGCTCTGTGCATTCGTTATAAGTGTACATTCCTTTCATAATAGATGTTATTGACAATATGACAACATTAGAAAATCTACTATATAGTAAACATGATTCAGGTAATGTAAAGTTGGATAATAAGTCTTTAATTAATATTATATTTTGAATTGTTGCATTTGAAATGACTGTAAAATTAGGGGTATCAGGATCAGGGAATAAATTTGAAGGTTTAAATAGTAAAGATAATGTATAATAATATTCAATTGACATCCATACCGCAAATAATTGCAATGTTGAACTTTTCAAATGAGTATTTGTCAAATTTGATAGAGTAATTCTACACTCATTATACCACATATCAGCATCTTGTCTTAATAATGATAATTTAATAAATTTACTGTCATTATCATCAAAAGTATCACTTTGTTTAGATAGATATAGTTGTGAAATAATTTTTGATTGAATTTTACATAATTTAATGATAGTTATTTGGAAACAAATTTTTTGTTCCTCATTTTTGGTTATTGAAATTGGTAAGGGGACATTAATATTCATTAATTCAAAATTTGGTTGCTGGAAAGTTGTTGAAGAGAATAATGAATCTGTTATAAAAATAGTCCAAAATAATCTATTTAAATATTCAACGTCAGATAAAGTTATTCCTTCAATATTTGAAAGTTTTAAATTTGAAAGTTTATCCAAATGCCATTTTTGGGTATATTTTGATAAAATTGATTGTATAAACCAAGAAGTGTCAATTGAAGAATCTGAAAGAAGTGAAATTAAACTTAACAATACCAAAAGTCTCAATATTTGAACGTTTGATAAAGGATGAGACTTTCTTTTAAGTAATTTGAATGCCATAGTAAATGTAAATTTAAGATAATTTGCAGAAAATTTTGAATCTGAATCCGAATCCAAATTTGATTTAGAATTTGAGTTGTACTTGGAATTAGAGAATATGATTGAACATGTGTATAAAAGCAAAAATTCAATTGAATTATAGTAATCATCAATTAGTTGATTTTCACCATTCCAATTGAATTTACCACTTTTAAAAATTGATAGTTTTTGCATCATCAAGGAGGAATCAAAGAAAATAATAAATTCTAATAATGTTAGAAAATTTTCATGGTAATTTGATGATAAGTGATTACTATTATTAATAAAGGTAGGATAAATATTTTCATCAATATAGCCTATTTGATTAAATATCAAATAAAGTACTTGATATTGGAAAGAATTTGATGATGCATTACTAAGTAAATCAATAACATTAATATTATTTGTTTGTGATACAGGTGTTGAGAATTGCAAAGAATTTCGATCTGAACTATGGATATTAGTTGGTGAGCATGAACGTAAAGAATGACTAATTGATGAGCAAGAGTTTTTTCTTCCTTTATGTTTATTTATTCTAAAATCAGAAAATGATGAAGTTGTTGTAGTTGCAGGTATTGGTATTGGTGGTAAGGCAAAATAATTTGCATTAGGTGAAATTGATAAATTATTATTAAAATTATTATTAAAATTATTAGTATCATTATTAATATTTGAAGATAATGAATAAGATTTTAAAGATGATGATGGTAATGAGTCTAAAGCTGATGTCGGGGAAGATACAGAACCTATATTAATTGGAGGTAATTGAACTGAAATTGATTTCCTTCTCAGAGGTATAGTTGGTGATAAAGGTTGTGGGGGTGAAATATTATTAACCAGAATTTGTGGAATCATAATATTTGAAAATTTATTTTGATTATTTTCAATTTCTTCATCAGTAACTGATGATAGAGATGAATTTGGAGAACTGCTTAATGATTGAGATGTAATTGTTGACGATTGTACCTTAACCGTCTTTAGATTTCTTCTCTTGTTTTTACGCTCAACATATTCACAAGTTTCATTTTGTTTAGTACAATTTTGACAAACAGGAAGGGTTTTAGAACATTTCTTTTTGAGTCGACGACAACGAATGCAAGCATATTGATGAAATTGTTGCTGGTTTTTATCATTATCAGTTGCTGATTTTAATGTTGCAGTAGCTATTAATATAGGCTCAAGCGACATTGTACGGTTAGGAAAGAAGTAAAGAACTATAATGTTTAATGGATCAAATGATGATTCAAGAATAAATAATAATGTAACAGTAATTTGAATAAATTAAATATAATAATCATGCATGACAGTAGTAAATAATAGGCTGAAATTTTCGCCAATACCGTTGATAATAATAATAATGTTAATCCCACTCCATTATAGACTGTAAAACTGTAAGAATCTAAGGGTCCTTTTCTCTAAAGTGCGAAAGCAGTTGCAGCATTTTTTACCGTCATGTGTCATTCATTAATCATTAACCAATTTCAAACTCACTCCGAAACCCGAAGCGGATATCCGAGCCCCTCTTTTTAATTTAAAGAGTCAACTTCCGTTATTACCGTTTTTCCGATTATCTTGAAAAAAGAGGCGTAGAAGAAAATACGAGGCCTAGGTTCGACTCATCGACCCCTTCTTTTTCTTCTTCTTTTTTCTTTTTTCTTTTGATAGAATATATTTTTCTTATTTCCGGCACTAATGCACAACTTAATTCCATTAATATTAAAATTAATCTAGGCTAAATCTTAATTATCAGTTGTTCACTAGTGTCAAACAATCTCTACATTTTCCAAAAGTTTTTTATCAATATTTTTAGATCTATCTATCACTTTGATATTTTTTAAGGGCACTAACTATAATAATAAGATAATATAATTATATGATCAAATGCAGAATACTCTATTAACTTATCCCTATCCCCATCAACAACAACAACAATCACAACACCATCACCATCATCATCATAGCCCTCATCATCAACAACATCCAATATCTCACAATCATCGTTATCAGAGGAATAATTATAAACTTAATAAATCTTCAAGTTTATCTTCTTATACAAGTAGATATCCATTATATGCAACTGATTGGTCTTTCCAAAATAATACTTCTCGCATATTGTTATCATCTTATCAAGAAGATTCAACTAATAAATTACAAGTTGTATATGGTACATTAAATAATAATTTATCGTTATCGGAATCAACGGATCCAATTGATTCAATAAATTCAATTTATTCTTCATCAATATCATCAACTTCTTCATCAAATACAAATTCATCTTCAAATAATTCTCATTTATATCCATTTTGGAATTTTAATAATAAATCATCAGATTGTTCAGTTAAATATCCTGTATCTCGTGTTCAATGGGATCCTTCAATGAATAATGAACGTTTTGCAACAACTTCAGAATGTTTACGTATTTATGAAGTTGATCATTCATCTCCATTAGGTACAAATATAATTGAACGTGCAAAACTTTTCAATTCAAAAAATTTAAATACTAATCAATTACCACCAATGACATCATTTGATTGGAATAAAACAAATCCAACTAATCTTATAACTTGTTCAATTGATACAACTTGTACTGTATGGAATTTAACAAAGGAAACTTATTCTGCTAAAACTCAATTAATTGCTCATGATAATGTAGTTTATGATGTTAAATATATTTTCGGAGATTCAAATATTTTTTCAAGTTGTTCAGCTGATGGATCAGTTAGACTGTTTGATTTAAGAAATTTAGAACAATCAACAATTATTTATGAATCTACAAATAATTCAAAACTTGTAAGATTATCTACATGTAATTATAATGCTAATCAAATAGCAGTTTTACAACAAGATTCAAATGAAATTATTATACTTGATTTAAGAAATATAAGTTTACCAATTTATAAATTATCAAATCATTCATCAACTGTTAATTCAATTGCATGGCATCCTTCAAAAAATATATTATTAACAGGTTCAGATGATTGTCAAGCATTTATTTATGATTTTGAATTACATTCACAAAATAATGATTTTAATGTATCTAATAAAGATTTATTACCAGTATCTAAATATTCAACTGATTCTGAAATTAATTACGTTTGTTGGTCTCCTAATGGTGAATGGGCAGGTCTCACCAGTGGTACTCAATTTCAATCTTGTATTGTCTAACTGTTAATTATATAGTTGTGAGAGTCAACTTGAAAGTCATCAAGGAGAAGTCTTATTTAATTGAAGTCAGAGTCAACAAATATTGAAGGAGTCAATATAAAACATAAGAGTCAAATGTTTTTTTAAAGAGTCAGTGTGAAAATGACTTCTCCCACGTTGACTCCTCCCATTTAAGATAAAGAGCTTCAAAAAAAAAATTATTTAGTATTAACTGTTACTTATACAAGGTATCCCCTTATAAAAACCTGATTATCTCTTCAAAAACTGTATTCCTACTGTATATTTCATTTGTAACCTTTTTTAAATACCCATTTTACAATTATTATTTCCATTGTGATTATTTAGCAATTGAATTAACATCTCTCCTTAAAGCATATATCATCAAAATGTTAAGAAGTAGATTATCGCGTGTCAATCACACAACTAAATTCTTATCTCAATTTGTAAGATTACAATCAACTAATTTATCAAAAGTTGATGTATCTTCAGAAAAATACTCTTCATTATATAGTATAACTAATCAATTTGCTGATTTAGATACTTTCTCAAAAAGACATTTAGGTCCAAAACCAAAAGATGTTCAATCAATGCTTAAAGATGTCAATTCAACAAATATGTCAGATTTTATTTCCAAAGTTATCCCTGAAAAGGTTTTCATTGGCAGAAAACTTGCAGTTCAACCATTAAATGGTTACTCTGAAACTGAAATGGTTGATAGATTAAAGGAATTAGCTTCCAAAAATAAAGTTTATCGTTCTTATATTGGTAAAGGCTATTATGGTACAAAATTACCATTAGTTATTCAAAGAAATTTACTTGAAAATCCTGCTTGGTATACCTCTTATACTCCTTATCAAGCTGAAGTTTCTCAAGGTAGATTAGAGAGTTTGTTAAATTTCCAAACTGTGGTATCTGATTTAACAGGTTTACCAGTTTCTAATGCATCTTTATTAGATGAAGGTACAGCTGCTGCTGAAGCAATGATTATGTCATATAACTATACAAGAGGTAAAAAAAATATTTATTATGTTGATTCAAATATCCATGAACAAACTTATTCAGTTTTAATGTCAAGATCAAATACTTTAGATATTGAAATTAAAGTAATTGATTTATTCTCAAATGAAGGTTTCCAAAATTTAAAGGAAAATATTGATAATACTTGTGGTGTTTTAGTTTCATATCCTCAAAGTAATGGTTCTTTACCATCAATTAAAAAATTACAAGATATTTCAAATTTAATTCATTCAAATAAAGGTTTATTTTCTGTTACTTCAGATTTATTAGCTTTGACATTATTACATCCACCTTCAAGTTTTGGTGCTGATATTGTTTTAGGTTCATCACAAAGATTTGGTGTTCCAATGGGTTTTGGTGGTCCACATGCTGCTTTCTTCTCAGTTACAAAGGCATTACAAAGAAAAATGCCAGGTAGATTAATTGGTATTACTAAGGATAGATTGAATAAACCAGCATTAAGATTAGCATTACAAACTAGAGAACAACATATCAAGAGAGAAAAGGCAACTTCAAATATTTGTACAGCTCAAGCTTTATTAGCTAATATTGCATCAAATTATGCAGTTTATCATGGTTTAGATGGTTTAAGAAATATTTCAAACAAAATTTATGGTTTCACTTCTCTGTTAGCAAAGGAAATTAAGGAAAATACTAGTCATACCATTGTTAATGATTCATGGTTTGATACTTTATCCATTAAATTAAATGGTACGACTGCAGATGCATTATTGAAAAAGGCAGTTGATGATTATGGTATTAATCTTTTTAAAGTTAATGAATCAACTGTCCAATTATCATTGGATGAAACTGTTGCTCAAAAGGACTTGGTAGATTTAATTGAATTATTTACTGGTAAAAAAATTGATTTAACTGATGTTAAATTACCTGAATTACCAAATGAATTAATGAGAAAAGATGTTATTTTATCAAATCCAGTTTTCAATAAATATCATTCAGAAACTGCAATGTTAAGATATTTATATTCATTACAACAAAAGGATATTTCTCTTGCATCTTCAATGATTTCTTTAGGTTCTTGTACAATGAAATTAAATGCAACTGTTGAAATGGTATCGTTAACATGGCCTGAATTTGGTAACTTACATCCATTTATTCCAAGAGATCAAGCAAGAGGTTATATGGAATTAATTGAAGAATTAGAAACTGATTTAGCAGATATTACCGGTTTCCATAAAACTACTTTAATGCCAAATTCTGGTGCTCAAGGTGAATATACTGGTTTATCAGTTATTAAACAATATTTACATGTTATTAAGGGTGAAACTCAAAGAAATATCGTTCTGATTCCTGTATCTGCACATGGTACAAATCCTGCAAGTGCAACAATGGCTGGTTTTAAAGTTGTTCCTGTTAAATGTTTAAGTAATGGTAATTTAGATTTAACTGATTTACAAAAGCAAGCTGATAAATATTCTGATAAATTAGCTGCAATGATGGTTACATATCCTTCAACTTATGGTTTATTCGAACCAACAATTATTGATGCATGTAAGATTATTCATGAACATGGTGGTCAAGTTTATCTTGATGGTGCAAATATGAATGCACAAGTTGGTTTAACATCACCTGGTGATTTGGGTGCTGATGTTTGTCATTTGAACTTACATAAAACTTTTGCAATTCCTCATGGTGGTGGTGGTCCAGGTGTCGGTCCAATTTGTGTTGCAGAACATTTATCTGATTTATTACCAAAACATCCATTAGGTGCAACTTCAAATAGAAGTATTGATAATGCAATCGAACCAGTTGCATCTGCTCCATTTGGTTCAGCATCAATTTTAACAATCCCTTATGCATATATCAAATCAATGGGTGGTAACAATATTCCATTTTCATCAGCAACTGCAATTCTTAATGCAAATTATATGATGTATAGATTAAAGGATGCATATAAGATTATGTTCTTAGGTGAAAATGCATCAAACACTCAAAGTGATGATAAAATTAATTACTGTGCACATGAATTCATTATTGATATTAGACCATTTAAGTCAATTCATATTGAAGCAATTGATGTTGCAAAGAGATTACAAGATTATGGATTCCATGCACCAACTATGTCATTCCCAATTCCAGGTACATTAATGGTTGAACCAACTGAATCTGAAAATAAGGAAGAATTAGATAGATTCATCAATGCAATGTTATCAATTAGAGAAGAAATTCGTCAAGTTGAAAATGGTACAAGTGATGGAGCAATTTTAAAGAATGCACCACATCCATTGACTGATTTATTAGAAACTTCAGAAGAAGAATGGTCAAAGAGAGGTTATAGTAGAGAACAAGCTGGTTTCCCATTACCTTATTTGAAAAATTTCAAAACTTGGCCAACTGTTGCAAGAGTTGATGATACTTATGGTGATTTAAACATCCAATGTACTTGTCCAACTGTTGAAGAAGTTGCAAATATGCAAATTGAAAATTAATTTTTAATGCAAGTCATTTTTAATTAATTCTAGTTTTTTATTAGACTGTATTTTTATAGATTTATTTAACAATATAATTATTCGTATTTCCTGTTTTTTTAATTGATTCCTTTGTATTTTTGTTGTTGCAGAATTTCAATTGGTGCATTAACCTTATAATAAGTGGCTCGTCAACTTTAATTAGCCAATAACACGCGGCCTATTTGAAATAAATTTCAAATCGTGCATTCATTATAGTTCACATGATTGAATAAATATGACTTAAAGTTATAAATATAAAAAGACAGTACAAAAATAAATAAAATATTATATAAGAATTTGCTATATTCATTTTATAAATTATAATTTGTTTTTAAAATAGAATGAATAAAAGGGAAAGTTTATAATTTAATTATGCAACATAAATTGTTGATTGTAATTGATAATAGTAAAAGGATATTTGGTTTGTTTGTTATTAGAATGGAATATTTTTCTTTTTCATTAATATATATATATATATGATGATTAAATTGATTATCTATCAACTTCACCGAAGACCAAATCCATGGTACCAATAATTGCAACCGCATCAGGTAATAAATGACCTCTTGAAATATGATCAAAAGCACCTAAATGAGCAAAACCTGGGGTTCTAATCTTACATCTGTAAGGTCTTTCAGAACCATCAGAAACGACATAAACACCCATTTCACCCTTTGGAGCTTCAATTGCAGTATAAGTTTCACCTTGAGGAACTTGATAACCTTTAGTGAAAAGAAGGAAGTGATGAATTAAAGTTTCCATATCGTTTTTCATTAATTCTTTTGAAGGTGGAGAAATCTTGAAATCTTCAACTTTAACAGGACCAGCTGGCATATCATTAATACATTGTTCTATAATTCTTAATGATTGTCTAAATTCTGCCATTCTGACTAAATATCTATCATAACAATCACCATTTGTACCAACTGCAATATCAAAATCAACTAAATCATAAGCATCATAAGGTTGAGCTTTTCTAATATCATAAGGAATACCAGAACCTCTTAACATAACACCGGATAAACCATACGCTAAAGCATCATCAGCTGTAACAATACCAACATCTATAGTTCTTTGTTTCCAAATTCTATTATCTGTTAATAATTCTTCAGTTTCATCTAATCTATCACCGAATTGAGTTGCCCACATATAAATATCATCTAATAAACCAAATGGAATATCTTGTGAGACACCACCAGGTCTAAAATAAGCTGAATGTAATCTTGCACCTGAAACTCTTTCATAAAATTCCATTAATTTTTCTCTTTCTTCGAAACCCCATAAGAAAGGAGTTAAAGCACCAACATCCATGGCATGTGATAAAACAGACATTAAATGATTTAAAATTCTTGTTATTTCACTGAATAAAGTTCTAATATATTTAGCTCTAATTGGTACATCAATATTTAATAATTTTTCAACTGCAACTGCAAAGACTTGTTCATTTGTCATCATAGAGACATAATCTAATCTATCGAAATAAGGTAAAGCTTGAATATAAGTTTTTGATTCAATTAATTTTTCAGTACCTCTATGTAATAAACCAACATGAGGATCTGATCTAACAATTTCTTCACCATGTAGTTCTAAAATTAATCTTAAGACACCATGAGCAGCTGGATGTTGAGGACCAAAATTAAGTGTAAAATGTCTAATTTTTGATTTTTTAACAGTATGATCAGGAGAATCTTCATTTGATAAATTCCAAGTTTCCCAATTTGATGAATCATTAATAAATTCAGAATAATTACCCATTGCAGAATTAATTTCTAAATTAACAGTTGATGTAAAACCATCATCATGATTTGAATTTAAATCTTCAGGACTTTCTTCACCTTTATTACCTCTTTTCTTTATAACATAAAAATCATTATCATTTGCAGATTGTTCAATTTTATGAATTTGAGGCATTTGCTTTAAAACATTTGAAGTTGAAGATATATTTTTTGATAATAATTTTGAGACATTATAACTATAATTTAAATTACGATTAAGTTTTAAATTTGCTCTTAAAACGGAAGAAAGCATTATGTATAAGTAATGTTAATCTTAATTAATTCTGTAATTGGAAGAGGTAGGGATCCCTTTGATTAATTAAGTTTATACTAACTTGAATTATAAATTATGAATCAAAACTAAAATTAAGATAGTATTATGTTTAAAAAATTAATGTTGTAATTTTGTCGATTGTGGTTGGTTGAGTGTATTTTTCCTCTCTTAGTTTTTCCAAATTCTTTTTTTACCCTCCCCTCACTTTTTGACAAAAATTGCCGGAAATTTAGTACTTGAATTATACATAAAAATTCCGAAATATAACAATTACGTAACCAACAATTATTGATTACATAATGCGTTTTATTGGTGTACAGGGGTAAATTAAAGGTTATATTACGTAATGTATAATTTTTCTAGAAGGTCCTAATACTTAGTAAAGGCTTTAATTTGATTCTTTAATATTTCACACGGGTCTTAGTCATTACTGTTGTCTAGTACTCCGTTAATCGGTATTGTATTGGCATGATATTACTTTTTATTTCCTATTTCCATTTTATTCATAATATTCGTTTTAATGACATCTTTATATTTTTTATGGGTGATCATGTATTTATTCAAAGCCATGTAATATTTTTATCTTCAAGGCAATATCCCCGTGTATTAATGATTATAATCTGGCGGATTTTAACGCTTTCTTTTTTTATTTCCTATTTCGTGGGTTTTTTTCGATTTTTCAATTTTTTTGATATTTAATATTTAAATTATTCGCCTTCCGGGTTAAATTTTAATCATTTTCAACTTTTCCAGTTGTCTCTTTACTCTGTTCTTCATTCTGTTTTAACAAACAACAAACACATATTAATTAAAAAAATGCCAAGAAACTCTTCAAGAAGACCAGCTCCAGCTTCAAATGCAGGCTCAAAGAGATCTGTATTCGGTGGTAACACTCAATCAAGATCTGCTTCAACTATGGCAGCACCAGCTGCTTCATACCGTGGTCCAGCAACTACCTCTGCTGCTCCAGCTCCAGTTGGTTCACCAGCTGCTGCTGCACCTCAACAACCAGGTTTATTTGCTCAAATGGCAACAACTGCTGCTGGTGTAGCTGTTGGTTCTGCTGTTGGTCATACTTTAGGTGCAGGTTTAACCTCAATTTTCTCAGGTTCTTCTTCAGATGCACCTGCTCAACAACAACAAGTTCCAATTCAACAATCTCAAGGTTTAGCTAATGAAAATAACAATGCCTGTGCTGCTGATGCAAGAAATTTCACTAGATGTTTAGAAGATTCAAATGGTAATTATCAAGCTTGTGATTTCTATTTACAACAATTAAAGGCTTGTCAAGCTGCTGCAAGTCAATATTAAGTTATTTAATATAGAAAAAAAAACAATTTAAATTATTAATCCAATATATTCCATATCACTTTTTATTGTTATTAATCTTATTATTCAAAGATTGAATCTATACCATTACCCATTATTCATACAGTATAGATTTTAGATAAATAGAAAAAAAAACTTAGCTTTGTACTTACGCCCTCTTATTTGTATACATTCATTACTTTATTGCATTATGTATACATCCCTTGTTTATATTTTTAATCATCTGCAAGTAAGCTCTTTCTATCGGATTTATTATTTATAACTATTGAATTATATAGTAAAAGTACATAACAATTATATATCGTCTTGGATTAAGGAATCTAAGATAACTGATGGTGCTCTCTTCCTTTTACCATTCTTATCTAATTTATGTTCATTAAGCGGTACGTTATTAACAGAAACTAAACTTTGGTCAATCATTTTCTCTAGTTCGTTCAAATCAACTGATGTACATCTTGAATGTGGTCTCATAGTTTTATTATTATCAACAATTGGTGTGTTATGTTCAGTTTCAATAGTTACACTAGGTGAGCTTAAATTCATATTTAAATTACTTGACAAAACTTTATTATTATTTGGTTCTTGTAAATCAACACTTGAATTAATCAATTCATTAATTGGTGATATAAATGACATTCTATTTGTATTTCTATTTGGATTGTATTCTTGTGTTAATGCATTACGAAGATTTCTACCAGGTTGTGAAACTTGATTTGCATTTAACAATAAATTATTTGACGATGAGGTAGATGGTGTACTTGAATGTGTATATGCTGAAACGTTATTTGAATTTGGTGTATTATTAAATGTTGAGTATGGTGAATTTAATCCACTCGTATTTCTTTTTTCTTCAAAAAATTTAGTATCATAACTCATGAAGCTTGAATTATTATCGTTAAAACCTAACTTAATATCACCTAATGGACCATTATAATAATCTTCATCAAACTTAGTGACATATTTTGCATCTTTACGATTTTTCATCCAGAAAAACAACCTTGCAATTATAACAATTATGAAAACCGATATTATTATACTACCAACTGAAATAAAGACTGTACCCCTGACATTTTCGCAGTGAAGAATAAATGGATCTTGGTAAACTGGAACTCCAGCTGTGTATGTACCGTTATATGATGATGTTGATGATAATGTTGATGATGCTCTCATTGAATTCGTTATAGAGCTAGAAGTTGTAATCGCACTTTCTTTCAACGTTGTATGTGTTGATCTGATAGTTTGGGCTAGAGTTGTTTTACTTGACATTGTGGAATTTGGATGGTGTAAAGGAATGCTAGTTAATGAAAAATTATTTTAATGAATGAAATGATTATACCTTTAAAGAATGGAAAGGATTTACTTGTTCAATGCTGGAGAAAGAAGTTTCGTTTTCAGGTGATGAATTTTCTTTCAATATATTAGAAATACTTCCTTCTTAACGAACTAAAGGAAAATTGCTAAAAGATTCTTTCTAATCGTTAAAGTATTAATTTACTTAAAGTAGTTATATTACAATAGATACACGTATTTTTAGTTAAGAAATAATTTCCGAAAGGTAAATACACAAAACGCGGTTTTCGTGTTTTCTACAAATACAAACACATAATCGCGTAGGGGGTGCCTTTCTTTTTTACCTTTATCCTTACTCAATTCTAATTCTCTAGAACTTCCAATCTGCATCTGCAGATTCAATTGCCCATGCAAATTTCTCTCTTAACGTTTTAGTGAACAATTTTTCAATTGGAACATTGAATTTCTTTGCAAACATCACTGTAAGACGTGGATCAATATAATTCATTTTGGAAGTACCTAATGAAACAGTAGAGTTTTCTTCCTTATCCTTTAATTGTAAACTGGTATTCTTAATTCTTTCTTCAAGTTTATCAATTTGAGCTTTCAGCTTTTCAGCTGTATAAGTGGATTTTTCTTCATATTTTTGCTTCTTAGCTTCACTTTTATATTGCTTGATCAATTCTTTAGCACTTTCTAATTTTTTCTTATGATCTTCCTTGATCTCCGTAGATTTAACTTTATAATCTTCCGGCGAAAGTTCTTTCTTTTCAAATTTAAGCTTTTCCTTATCCTTTTCAAATTTCTTGCTAATTCTATCAAGTTCTTTCTGTGACCATCTCTCAACAATTTCCAATTCTTTCTCTTTTGTTAAATCATCTATTTCTTCAAAATATTCTAATTCTTTCTTTTTCATAGTTTTATCAAGTTGTAACATTATTCTCTTTAATTTAATCTTTTGCCAAATCATTTCTTCAATTTTTTCATTAATTTTTTGAACACCCGCTTGATGAGCTTTTGGAATTGTACGTTGATGGTTACATAAAATTGCAACTTCTCTATTAGCTGCATTAAATGCAACAACTTTTTCATTAACTGTACCCTCATTTGGTATCAAATCGATTTGATCTTGCATAGTTTTAGATGCATTATAAGTTCTGAAAACTTTTGCTGTTAATCCAGGCATAAATTCTTGGAAATATTTATTCAAAATTGATGGATCTAATCTATCAAATAAATCATCTCCTGGCTTTTTAGGATCTTTTTTGAAAATCTTCAAATTTTTGAAAACTTGTGTATCAACTTGAACTTCTTGATAAAATCTAATAGAATCTTTACCTAAGAAATCAAAAATAACAGTTGAAGGTGGTTTAAGAAAAATATGCTCAAATCTTAATGAACAACAACCAACAGTATCTGCTTCATCATCACGCTTTTCACCACCAGCTCTTAATGCAAAAACATCAATCAAATAAGTCGCAGTTGCAATTTGTCTATCAATCATCAGTGAACTTTTTAGCTTTGATCTATAATCATTTCTAATTTTATCAACATGTTTTTTCAATTCTCTAGCTTTTTCAAATTTTTTAAAATCTGACATACCTTTGAATGATGAATTTTGTGAAAATCTAACATATTTAACACTACCCATAATATTTTCTTTCCACATTGCTAACCAAGTGACTGTATTATCATGTTTAATATCCCCCCATTGATGACCAGCTGGTGGAGGTGGAATTGGAGCATCTTTACCTAAATTCAGTGTAATACTTTCAGGATAAACTCTTCTCTTTAAAGTACCTGTTTTAGGATGAGCACCACGCCCACGAAATAAACCTGGTGGTTCAATACGAAAATTACCAACTTGTTCCTTACGGCCATTTAAGAGACAGAACTTGTATTTTTCTTCACTAGCTTCTTTTTCCTCCTTTATTTTCTTCTTTTCCTTTGGTGGTAATGCTTTCTTTTCTTCTCTTAGTTTGTCAAAATGTTGAAAGATTTTTGAAAAATCACATTTAGAAAATTCTTGAATGTCAGCATCAGGACATCCACCAGATTCTTGTAAAACTTCTTTGAAATCTCTAAAGAAGTTTTTCTGAAATGTAGGGTTTTTGGCATGATCTGATTCCAATAACGCACCAAAAAACCCTGCAACTTCTTCAGCTTCTTTTGGTAGTGTAACTGGTTTACCATCATAGTATAATTTGACATTTTTTGGTAATGGTTCATATTCTGGTGGAAATAAAACACCGTTATGTTCTAAAGTTTCCCATTTAACTTCACCATCCATATCATCAGTATTCTCCCACCATTTAAAAGTATCATCGTTTTCATCATCAGAATTGGATGAATCATCATCTTTGACTTCATCTTTAACTTCTTCCTTAACTTCATCTTTGATTTCTTTCTTAACACCGTTCTTTGAGGGTTTTTTGGAGTCTTTTTCCTTTTTTATTTTCTTTGTTGGTGAAGTTTCTGATTTAATTTTTCTTTTTTTAGTTGAATCTACAACTTTTTTCTCCTTTTTCACAACTGTTTCCGTCATAATTATATAAGTACTGACTAATTGATCTTAGACATAAAAACCAAAAGAAACAAATAAAAATATTTTCGTTAAAATTAAATTTCAAAAAATTAGTTTATGTCATCTAAGAACTGTATACAATCGATACATTAAAATTTATTCAAGTTGAAAAAAAAAATCACCAAAAGTAATGGAGACGCCAGAAAAGACGCGAAAATTGCGAGAAATTAAGTGGTGAGTAAATGAAAATTGCGAGAAAGAAGCAAATAAAAAAAAATAGAACAGTTGGAGGCTCAGCTTTATAAAAAGCTAAAGTTAATATGGGCTTCTTTAATGCAAGTATAACTCTCTTTCAATGGGGATAATGTGAAATACTTTGGGGTAGTGATTCCAAAGTTGACAATACCATTTTTGTATAAGTACAATATATACACATACAGTTTTTACCAGAGTATATTGTTAATTAATGTATACAAGGTCAAACAGTAACCCTGAAAGTTTAAATTTTTACAAAAATAAAAGTAATCTTAACAGTGTAATGTGACGAGTAACAAAATTCGCAACTATTTTTATAAACGTTTTAATTTTTCAATTAGCTCTATAGACAAATGAATACCGTTATCTGAAAGTAATACGTAGTCGGACATTTGATGTATTATTCAAACGTAATGTTATGAGATATGGTAACAGTGTTTACGTAAAAAATTCTTTATCGTATTGTTTTACGTGTTTTAAATTAAACTTTATTTAGTTAGCAGTCGCCAGAGATGATATCAGAAAGCATTTATTGTATAATAAATTTGATTGATTAGGGTGTGTGTTACATAATTGTAAACAGATCAAAATATTAAATAATAAAAATTACCGAAAAGGGACAAACTGTCAACAAAAAATCAAAACATTAAAATTTCCAAATGCGGTCTACATTTTTGAAATGTAAACAAGAATCCTGATGGGGAAATTAATCTTTCTTCAATTTTGTTCAAAGTGGTAAAAGGAAAACAGCTGGAACTATACTTCATCTGATATATCACTTTCTTAGGTTTGAAGAACTAACTCTAAAACTTGTTTCAAGACCTTTTTATCTTCTACTTCTTCCCACTTTTTATTATCAAAATCTTCTTTCTTGAATTATTGTGACATTCATTTCCTCTTTTATTTGAACTTTATTTTTATTTCTTTTTTATTTGAAAAGCATCTTGAACATTTCTTTAGTCAATCGAATATTAAATTCTTATTAATATTCAGCAACAAAATAGTTATATCATTCAAGAGTAATTCATGGAAAGAAAATATTATTAATTTTGAAGCATAGCATACATATTATAAATACACATCAGACAGAATTTACAACATAAAAAGTTAGAAATATCACATAGAATTGACAATTAATTATCCATATATATTTGCATAAAAATCTAAAAACTAATATGAGTTCAAAAAGACCTTTACAACCGCTAAATGATGTTCAATTGAATAAGGCAAATATTCAATCTCCAACCACAGTTAAAACTCCTATAAAAGGTGCAATCTCTAAACCAGATGCGGGTAAAAAGAAGAAAAGAGAGAAGTTAAGTTCTCTATGTAAGACACCACCAAGTATAGTTAAAAATAGACATGGTAGAGGATACAGAAGAGGACATTTCTTAGGTGAAGGTGGTTTTGCACGTTGTTTCCAAATGAAAGATGATACTGGTCGTACATTTGCTGCTAAAACTGTTGCAAAGGCATCAATTAAAAATGAAAAGACCAAAACTAAACTTTTAAGTGAAATTAAGATTCATAAAAGTATGTCCCATCCAAACATTGTTGAATTTATCGATTGTTTTGAAGATGATGTTAATGTCTACATTTTACTTGAAATTTGTCCTCATCAATCTTTAATGGAATTATTAAAAACTAGAAAGATCATAACTGAAGCAGAAGCTAGATTTTTCATGGTTCAAGTAATTGGAGCTGTCAAATATTTACACAGAAGAAAAGTTGTTCATAGAGATTTAAAGTTAGGTAATATCTTCTTTGATCCTCATATGAATTTGAAAATTGGTGATTTCGGTTTAGCAACTATTATTAATTCAGCTCATCCTAGAAGATATACTATTTGTGGTACTCCAAATTATATTGCACCTGAAGTTTTGGGTGGTAAAGATGTTGGACATGGATTTGAAGTTGATATTTGGGCAATTGGTATTATGTTATATGCTATGTTGTTCGGTAAACCACCATTTCAATCTAAAGATGTTCAAGTTATTTATGAGAGAATTAAGAATAATGATTATAAATTTCCACCTGATTCTCTTGTTTCATTAGAAGCAAGACAATTAATTAGAGATATGTTATCTACTGATCCATATCAAAGACCATCAATGGATCAAGTTTTGGAATATGACTGGTTTAAATGTGGATCATTCCCATCACATATTACAACTGAATCATTGAAACAAAAACCAAAGAATTTGGCTTTCATTACTAAAGAGGAATCTATGATTAATTTTGCAAATTGTAAACAACAAGTTGGTATTAATGATGTTCCAAAGCATCCAGTTGAAATTTTAAGAACAGATCTTGAAAGTGAACGTCCTAGAACTTTATTACCACATTCATTATCACCAGATAATACTAAAAACAAATATAAGGAAGTTTCTCCTGTTAATATCAAACCATATAAATCTAAGATTTCAAATCAACTATCGAAAGCAAGTTATGATAATAAAATGGTTTATATGCTGAGTGAATCATTATCAGCAACTTTAGAAAATATAAAATTAATTGAAACAGGACAACTACAACCAGATCCTAAATTAGTACAAAAACCTCAACTGGTCAGTAAATGGGTTGATTATTCAAATAAACATGGGTTTGCATATCAATTATCAACCAATTCTATTGGTGTTTTGTTCACTGAAGGTCATACAGTTTTGAAATTCCAGGATAGAAGCGATATTTTCTTAATTCATCCTAATGAGGAAACTGGATGGAAAGTTGATCATTTCCAAAGAGAACAAATTCCAAAAGATTTATCAAATGAAATGCAAGTTATAGAATTTTTTGATAAATATATGACAGCACATTTATCAGATGTCTCAAGTGGTGAAAAACATGATCAAAATGGTGGTGTATTCTTAAGAAGATATACCCGTGATGATAATGGTATAATGTTTGAATTAAGTAATGGTAGTTATCAATTTAATTTTAAAGATCATCATAAAATAGTTTTAAGTGAATATGGTCACTATATTACACATATCACACCAAATAAGGAAATTGAAACATTACCATTAGACTATGTTCTGAAAAATGGTAACTTTTTCGAAACTCCAGATGATTATTTCACAGTCAAATATAATTTCATGAAACATGTTTTAAGAGAAAAAATTTCAATATAAAATATTTCTTTTATGCATGTAATTTCATAGATACATCAAACTTAAATCAAAAGTATGAATAAATTACATAAAGCAAAATAATTTATTCATTGATACCTATTACTTTTCACCAAATTTATGATGTTGTACATTTTTGATCAATACTGTTTTTTCACATTTTACTACTTTAATTGTTGTTACTTTCGTTTTTTTTTTTGTTATTATTAATCTAAGCTTATCCCATTCCTCTCCGTTTTTTATTTTAGTTCAGTTAGAAAAGAATAATTAAATGATTCATTCTGAACTTTTTTTATGCTTTGAACCAATTCAGTTTTAAAAAATTTAATTTATAATCGTTATAGATAATATTGTGTTTGACATACAAAATTCAAAATCAATATAGTAAATTTTAGAGTTATCAAATTTCATTTTATTTTAGATTATTTTACTAGTATACAGATTTAAAGAAAAGTGTAATATAAATTTTTATATTTTGCTATGACAATGAGATTAAATTATAGGATCATTTTCAGAAGCTGTTAAAATAGCTTTTAATTTCCATTCTCTCTTGAATTTTTCATTTAAAACAGTAATTTTTTGAATTAAACTATTACAAGCATTTCTTAAAGCAGTTCTTGGATTGTAACCTTCCTCAGTTTGAAGTCTCATCATGAAATTAGCAAACAATGGATGTTCAATTTTATAAGCAGCAAATAGGACTTTTGGATCATTAATTAATTCTTCTCTTAACAAATTACCTAAAGTATGATCTTCTCTTTCAAATTTAATTAAAATACAATTTGGAACTTTAGAATCTGGAGTTATTTGAAGCTTAGGTACTCCATCTGGTAAAATAAATAATTCAAAACGATCTGGTGCGTTCATTCTTACCTAATAAGTGATTGATTTAGTACTTAAGTGTAGATTAATTGTAGATAAATTGGGGATTCTGTAAGACAGTTATTTCGTCATGTCTCAGATACCAAAATTCATGCTAAGCTCTTCTCAGATCTATCTGTCAATTTTTTGATTTTCAAAACAGCGGTCGATAAGTCGCTTGTTTTATATGCGGTCGGTGCGTCGAAAAAGATCAAAAAGAAAAAAATTGAAATAAGAGTAAAGGCGGCTCAATTTATAAGTTACGTAATTGGAATTGCAAATTCGTGAAAATTTAGTGTTATTTTCCTGTTCTGAGGTATTACTATGAGTGAGAATTGAGTGATTGTCTAAAAAATAAAGGGAAATCGATGGTTGGTTTACTTTAAATCTCTTTCTGGGTTTCTTCCCCTTTTTATCTATTTTATTATCCACTGGATTGTTTATCTTTGCAATTGCACTCATACCAGTGTATTTATCTTTTCAACAGACTATTACATTTATTTAATATTCCATTTTATTGAATATATATTATTTATCCCCCCATAATAATCTTTTTCTGCGTTTTTTTATTGAACAAGGCTCATTAATTTTATTGAACTGTCTTTTTACAACAACAACTGTTACAATAGTTTAACTGAACCAATATAGAACAATTTATTAATTTTGTTTCCCTTGTTTTTCATTAGTTATGTCTGCTTGGAATCAAAATAACACCCAGGAAAAATCGGAAGATCCGATTTCTGCTGATTCAAATTCAACAAATCAACAGAACAGTACTAATTTTGATAGATCTGTCTCTGTTGCTAATTCTGTTCCTGATTCATCAATAATGTCTGCTCCAATTACGACCTCTTTAACTAATACATTGACTTCATCAACTGCACCAAATTTTAATGATAATGAAAAAATGGTTGCCTCAACAACAATTAATGGCTCAAATGAAAGTGTTAATGGTTTGGTAAAGACTGAAAGTCAAGATACTGTTGTTAAACCTTTATCAGCATCTTCAACACCAGCTGTGGAAACTACTTACAATTCTACACCATCTATTCAACAGCAACAACAACAACAACCACATCATCATCCGACAGTTTTACCTCCTCCACCTCCTTCCTCAATAAATAATGGTCAACATCATAATTATCAATTCCCTGCATTGTCTAATTTAAACACATTACCAAGATACAATTTTCAACCTTCTAATAATAATGTGAAGCATACACCTTTACCTTCTTTTGACAGTATCTCCAAAAGTACAAATCAAGAAAATATTAAATTACCCCCTGCCGATCGATTATTAAATTCCCCACCCAAGACAATTGCTGAAACATCAACTAATAATGTTGCTTCACCACAAATGTCCCAAAATGGAACATCAGAAAGTGTTGCAGATAATAATAATAGTGCCCCAGTTTCAGAAAAACCTTCGGGTTCCGAATCAACAGAGTTCAATTCATCTTATAAACCACTCAACGTGAAAGATGCACTCTATTATTTAGATCAAGTTAAGCTTCAATTTAGAGATCAAACAGATGTTTACAACAATTTCCTTGATATTATGAAAGATTTCAAATCACAAAAGTAAGTTTTCTTTTCAACAAATTTTTCTCCATTTGAATTACCATACTAACATTTTATTAATTTTTATTATTACAGTATTGATACTCCTGGTGTTATTGAAAGAGTCTCATCTTTGTTTAAAGGACATCCTAAGTTGATTGATGGCTTTAATACATTTTTGCCACAAGGATTCTCTATTAAATGCTCTCCTTCTGATTTTAATACTATTATAGTTACAACTCCAATGGGCACATCTATAAGAAGAGATTCTGCAACTTTAGAGTCTGCAACTGAAAATACTAGAGCTGATTCTCAAGATCTTAATTCAGCAGAATCCAACAAAAATCAATCATCTGCTGAATATCCACAACAACAAAGACTACCACCAGTTTCATCATTTGCACAACAACAGTCTTCAGTACAAAACAATTCACAAAGTCATGTACAAGTCCAAAATCAGGAACAACAAACTGAAACTAAACAAAGTACTCCGGCTGAATTTGATCAAGCTATCAACTATGTTAACAAGATTAAACAAAGATATGCTACTCAGCCAGATATTTACAAGTTATTCCTTGAAAATCTTCAAATGTATCAAAAAGGTTTGAAACCGATCAATGAAGTTTACAGAGAAATTTCTATTCTTTTCAAAGAGGCGCCTGATTTATTAGAAGATTTCAAATTGTTCATGCCTGAGAACACTGTTGTTAAAGATTTAAAACAACCAGAATATGCATATCCACAATATTATAATCAAAATGTTCAATTACCTCCAGTTGGTAGTTTCCAGTCAAATGCAACACATTTTGCAAATGGTCAAGCTGATGGTCAACAACAATCAATGATGGTTAATCAACAACAATACTCTTTACCTCCACCTCAACAAATTGCAGTTGATGATCCTCATATGAATCAATATGCATACCAGCAACAACAGCAACAACAGCAACAGTTACAACAAGTACAACCACAATATCAACAACAATATCAAGCAGATGATCATTCATTTGGTAAAGATAAAAAAAAGAAAGGTTCTGTTGCTAGTGTTAGCCAAATTCAAACATATCAAAAACAAGGTCAATTACAACCTCAAGATGAATTCCCTGTTTCTAATTTGAGAGGTAGTATCTCTGAAAAACCATCATTAATTTCTGGTGTTTTGGAACCCGTTTATCCTAAAACTTTGGATACTGATTTAACAAATGAAATTGCATTTTTTGATAAAGTTAAGAAATCAATTGGTAATAAACAAACATATAATGAATTCCTAAAATTACTGAAATTATACTCAAGTGATGTTGTTGATAAGGAAACACTTTACCAAAAATCACGAAGTTTGATTGGTGAATTCCCTGAACTTTTTGAATGGTTTAAAAACTTTATTGGTTGGGAAGAATCCCCATTAAGAATTGAAGATATTGCCATTAAAAAGCAGCAAATTGATTTATTAATGTGTAAAGCTGCTGGTCCATCATATAGACAATTACCAAAATCACAAACCAAAATGCCATGTTCTGGTAGAGATGATCTTTGTTGGTCAATATTCAATGATGAATGGGTTGGACATCCTGTTTGGGCTTCTGAAGAATCTGGTTTTATTGCCCATCGTAAAAATCAGTATGAAGAAATGTTATTCAGAATTGAAGATGAAAGACATGAATATGATTATTACATGGAAGCAAATTTAAGAACAATTCAAACTTTAGAAACTATTGCTAACAGAATTGCAACAATGACACCTGAAGAAAAGGCTGAATTTAAATTACCTGTTGGTCTAGGACACACTTCAAGTACCATTTATGTTAAAGTTATTAGAAAAATTTATGACAAAGATAGAGGTTGGGAAGTTATTGATGCATTACATGAAAATCCCGTTGTTGCCGTTCCTATTGTTTTGAAAAGATTGAAGCAAAAGGATGAAGAGTGGAAAAGAGTTCATAGAGAATGGAACAAGGTTTGGAGAGAAGCCGAACAAAAATTAATGATCAAATCATTAGATCATTTAGGTTTATCGTTTAAAAATATTGACAAGAAACTTCTAACCAATAAGCAACTTGTTAGTGAAATTTCAACTATTAAACAGGAACAAGTAAACAAAAAGTTACATCCACTGATGACAAGACCTAAATCTGAATTGATAACTAAGTATGAAGATTTTACTATCTTTATGGATATTCTGAAATTAATCAATACCAATATGAAACATAATCAACTGTATTCACAAAATGATAAAGAAAGAATGGAATCATTCATGAGATCATTCATGATCAAATTTTTCTTCATGGATCCAACATTTATTGAAAATGAATTAAAGGATAGAGGTATTGCTTCAATCGAAGAAATTGAGAATGCTTTAGAAAATAACGATCATGAAGAAACATCTAACAAAGTTAATTTCCCTACTTTATCGCAAACTAAAAAAAGACCAAGAGATTATGATTTATTAAAAGATGTTTTAAGAAGAAATAAGAGAAAGAAGAATGATTTACAGAATCAAGCAGCTACTCAAAGTGAAGCTTTAGCTGATAATAACACTTCAAATTCACATGCTGAAGGTGATGATGAACCAATATCAGAAGAATTACAAAAAGCACAATCAAGTTGGATTTCAAATGACATTATCGATTCTAAGACTGGTGAAGTAAGAGATGAATACAACATGTTCGCAAATACCCAAATTTATGTTTTTTACAGACATTTAGATACTCTTTATAAGAGACTTCTGGAAGTTAAAAAATTAAGTCCAGAAGCTAATAAAGAGATCAAATCTAGAAAAGAAACTAAGTTTGCACAAGATTTGGGTCTGATTGATCATCATTTGGAAGAAGTTGGACTCGCAATTAAGGGTGATGATTCATATGCTGAAGCTCTTAATTTATGTGATAAATTGATTGATGGTAAGATTGAACAAAATACATTTGAAGAAGCTTTACGTAATGGTTTTAGAAATAAGGCATTTAAGATTTTCACTATTGATAGAGTTATTCAAAGTTTAATGAAACATTGTCATACTATAGTTTCTGACTCTAAATGTAGTGAAATTTTAATGTTAATGGAAAAAGATCATAATCAAACAACTACTACTGCTAAGGATCAAATTTTGTACAGAGTTCAAGTTAGAAGCTTCATGAATCAAGATGAAAATATGTTCAAAATCACTTATAATAAAGCAACAAAATCTACTGTAATTACATTCTTAGCACTTGATGATTTAACCATAAAGGATGAAAGTGATACTGCTGAAAGTAAATGGAAATATTATTTAACTAGCTATTCTATGGCACATCCAACTGAAGGTTTAGATAGCTCTAAAATCAGACTACCATTCCTCAAAGTTCAATTAGAAAATGAAGAAAGCGATCAAAATGAAATTGAAGGTATTGTTGATTCAAAATTATCGGTTAAAATTGATATGGACACTTATAGAATGAGATTTGAGCCTGAATCATATGATTTGTTCATCAGAAACTCGTTATATACTAAACCGCCAACTAGTGAAAAGAACAAATCAATTAGAATCAATAAATTGAATGATGTTATAAATGGCGATTATGGAATTGCAGGTGATTTGAAAGATGGCTTGTTAGAACGTGCTAATGAAAAATTATCCATCCTAAAGGAAAAAGGCCCAGAAGAATATCTTGCATTTAGTCTAAATCCTGAATTGGAGGAAACTAAGGATGACCCTAAGGATGGGAAAGATGACGTTATGGAAGACGAAACTAAAGAAAAGGATAATGAAACCATTACAAAGGATGATAAATCTGAGGAATTTGTTGCAACGAAGAATGAGAAAAATAAAGATGAAGATCAGAAAGAGTCTGAACCTGTTAAGGTTAATGAAGGTAATACCATAACTAAGGAAGCGATTCCAGCTGATGTAACTATTATGGAAGGTGATTCAACTATTCAACAAGACGAAACTGTTGAGAGAGTTGATGTATAATCATAGCAAATTGTCAAATATCTAGTGTACTTTTTTCAGTCCAATATTATGGACTCTTATATATTGTTTTTACTACTTCTTTTGAAGTATTTTGTTTTTAATATTAATATTTTGTATTTTATAAAAAATTATCTATTTTGATTTGCTTAATTCATAATCTTCGGTCTCTAAATCTACACCAAAGTCGTCCAACGTTTCACCCATAAAATTTGACCAACTTTTCACTGTCTTCTCATTATAATCGTCGATGGTATCCTCGTTTACCGCATGAACATCGATGAAATCTGCTGGGTCAGAATTTGATCCATCTGGAGGAAATGGTAAGTTCAATTGATCCTCCTTCAGCTTATCTTTAACAAAAACAGTTCCATCGCCACTCGCATGTCCAAATGGGTACATCCAAAGGTAAATAGGGCCTAAAGAATCTACCAAATTTTCATAAGATGACCCTAAATCATATGGGAATACTAAATCTTCATAAGTGAAATTCCAAGGTATCTTTGTATTTTTCTTTAACTCTCTATAATTTACTTTCCAGGTCTTCAAATTGGGTATTGGATCTGGTTTATCCGGATATAATTTTGAATAATTTGAACGTACGTCCTCCCAAAACTTTTCAGTAAAGAAATTATCTTGAATCCTTTCACATTCCCATTGTTCTATCATTGTTTGATTGGATATAATTGAAGCAACACATCTGATAAATAAAATAGAAATTGTTAATAAAACAAACGATATGAGTAATATATTGATAATAAATATGGTTAAAAACGATGTTGAAATGAAATATGATGGCAAATTTCTGATTTGAATTAACTTCCAGATTCTTCCACAGAAGTAGATAAAACCATATGTAATTGTAACTAAAATCCATACTAGAAATCTCATAAAATGAGGTAAGTTATGATAACCAATGCAATTGTTTGTCCATGGACAGTGATGATCCATTCTTAAGATACATTTTCCACATTTTTTACAATGATGTGTACGTTCAGGCTTATAGTTCTTGCACTTCACGCAATACTTCCTCCACATTGTTTGCGGTTGCTTAAATTCACTATCGGGTAGTTTGAAGTCATCTTTAGGAGATCCTGCTGGTGTAACTATAGCTAGATGGTAAGAAATCCAAAGCATTATATTTGAAAATTGGAAAAATAAAAACCATCTTGACTTAAGGTTAATTGGGTCATTGAATATAACGTACGTTGTTGATATCTGTAGATACAATATGATTATGGAGGGTATTGCAATACCCATCCATGGATGTTTGAATGTTACTGGCATTGCTTTTCTTGATATCCAGGGATCAAGTTGATGTATTATTGAAGATCTTTAAGATTTAATATAAATTCTTGCATGGACTGAAAAATTGAAGTGTGGGTTCTACATTAGACTATGCCTGGAACTACTATCATCGTTAATCTTCAGTAGAAGCTTCATATTTGGCGACTGGAGTTATTATTTAGCTTATTAGAATACTACTTAACGTATATATATATATATATAATACTACATTTAATATTGATTCAAATCAAATCAAATCAAATCAAATCAAAGCATCAGACTTCGATTTCTTTTTAGTACGACGTAAAACATCTCTACGAAGTCTTCTGAATTCTCTATTTAATTCACCTCTATTTTTCCAGAACCAATCATCATATTCTAATTCTTCATTGACTCTAACTTCTCTAAATTTATTGATTTGTGCTTGAGCAATCAAGAAAGGAGAATTAAAATGAGAAAAGAATAAACCAATATTTTTGGTCTTTCTGACTGGTAAAATAACATTGGTATCTTCTTCTTCTTCTTCTTCCATTTTCTCATCATCGAGCAATGACAGTTTAGTAGGTGTAGTGCTGCTCAATAAATCTCTAAGTTTCTCTGTTGTGTTTTTAGAAGCATCTGCGTCATTAGTGTTGAATGAACCAAAAGTTGGAATAAATTCTTCTTCTTCTGCTTCTTCATCTCCACCTGTTTGATCATTGTTCTCTAGTTCTTGTTGTGGTTCGTCAATTATGATTTCATTATCTTGTGGTGCTTCTTGTATGTCGTCAGTGACCGAGATATCGTTTATTTGTTTTAGTTCGTCTGATGCTTCTTCTTCATTAGTGTTTTGAGGTTTTATGTTTTTGTAAAATTCATCATCATCCTCTTCATCATCAAAAGTGACAACTTTGGCATGCTTTTGATATTCTTCAATAATTGACTGTCGTGAAGGATGTAAACAATTGGTTTCTGGTACGTTGTATTCAATTTCCATTTCATCGTCACTTTTTTCATTTTCAATATGCTGAAGTTCGTAATCAAATCCTTTATCATCTTTGCTATCTTTGTTATCATCTTCATCTTCATTGATTTCAATCGGTTTGGAGAAATCATATTTACTTAACATTTGATTCAACAATTGGTTTGTCTTATTATGTTCTTCATTAATTTCTTCGTCAACTTCAGTTTTTTCAATTGGTTCATCATCAACATGAACACCATTGTTATCGAAAACTAAAACTTTACCTGTGAATCTTTCAATAACATGATCATTACCATCTCTCCATTCACCGGCAACAAAACGATATGTGAAATCTTTAATATTTTTATTCTTATCAACACCCCATAACTTGTTCTTTTTACATTTAATTACCTTTAATCTACCATTAATTTTAACTCTGATTGTTAAATTCTTTAAATCAGTTTTTCTTGGTGTTTTTCTCATTCTTCCCTTAACAACTAATGCAGCTTGAAATGGGTTCATATTTTTATTTGCTATTCTTTCTAATCTTTCATCTGCAAAATGTTGCCTTTGTTTTCTTTGTAAGATTTTTTTATCTTGTCTCCTTGAATCTTTTTCCCATGCAGATTTGTAATCTTCCTTAGCTTTTGCAATTGTAAGTTTTGAACCTTTGAATCTAACGCCATCCCATAACTTTTTAAGTTTGATATATTCACTTTTGGATATTTGCATTGTAATATATGCAAAATGGTATTCTAAGACGGGTTTTTCGTGAACTTCAAATGAATCAACTATTTTACCAACTTTGCCAAATCTGGTTTCAAGATCAGCAATATCTCTAACCAAATCTTTTGAAAGGCCACCAACGTGAATACGAACTTTTCTTCTCTTTTCTTCCTCTACCATACTACCAAATATCCAGTTAGCTCTCTAATTATCAACCTAGTCTATGTACAATCTATATACCTTAAATATTGTTAAGCTATATAACATTAAATTATCCTCCTTAAAGCTAAGGAAACAAAAAAATTTTATTTTATCCTAAAAGGGTAATTTCTAGTGCACGGATGGTATGATTTTTCATGAAGTCACTTTGAGGATGCCATAATAATGAAATGTAATATCAATTCCACTGTGTTGACTGAGTTTATGAGTATCTAGAGATTATTACTGCTTGTTTGGATAAGTAGTTCAATAAACAACCGTTTGATACTCTCTACAATGGCATCTCAGAAGACTGAAACAAGTGTGGTGATTGCCGATGAGGAAGAAATTGTTTTGAATATCGATTACTATCTTGATCAATTATCAGATTCAAAGTTAAGAGATCAATTCACAAGTACAACAATATCTATTCCATTGAAGGTTGAAGGTGAAGAAGTTGCTATTGATACTTTGAACGATTTACCTGATGATCCAAATGAATTATGCTCTCTTCTAAGTACTGAAGAATGTATATCCAAATACTGGATTTTAGTTTCAAAAGCTTACGCTAATCAAGGTAAAATTGATGATGCATTAACAGTTATATCACAAGCATTACAAAATCCATTTATTATTTCATCTGGTAAAAAGGAATATTCTGAACTTAATAATTTTGCTGCTTGGTTAAATATACTTAAAGCAGATTTATTCAACGATTCAACTTCATTTGAACTTGCTAAATCTGAACTTAACGCAGCTTCATCTACTTTAACTGGTTCCGAGGATAATGAATATAATATTTTAGCAGAAGCTGTCTTATCTTTATCTACGAAGAAAAATAGAGGTCGAAGAACCAAGTTTGACACAGAATCAAGGAATTTCGATATGTTACTGCAAAAGAATCCAAAGAATTGTTATGCTTTATTAGGAAAGGGTAAATTATTCTTTTATAGACAAAATTATATTAATGCTTTAAGATTATTTCAAAAAGTTTTACAATTGAACCCACTTTTAAGACCTGATCCAAGAATTGGTATTGGTTTATGTTATTGGTTTTTAGATAGAAAAGACTTAGCAACTCAAGCTTGGCAAAATTCAATTCAAGTTAATCATGACAACAATTTAGAAGCTAAAATCTTGATTTCAATTGCTAAATTTGATGATTGTTTCCTAAATTCCACATCTGATGAAGATTTTAAAGCTAAATATACTGAAGCTATGTCATTCACTCAAGCATCTTATAAGGAAAGTCCAAGAAATGAAGTCATTCAAATTATCCTAGCATCCTATTTTTTTGCTAAAGGTGATATCAAAGTAGTTGAAAATATCTGTGGTAAAATTTTTGATGATAAAGCATCAACCAATTTTGTTAAGAGTGAAGCACTGTTTTGGTTAGCTAGATGTAAATTAGCTTCTGGTGATGTTTTACAAGCACAAAAGAGTTTCTCTGACTCAATTAAATTAAATGATAATAATGTCTTAGCAAGAATTGGTTATTCGCAATGTTTAGTTATTAGAGGTGAAATCAATGATGCTATTAGAATTTTAGAAAAAATCCATGAATCAAACTTTAAAATTTTAGAAGTCACTTATGCATTAGGTATGTTATATTCAAAGATAGAAAAATCTAAGAAAAAGTCCATTGAATATTTAGAAAAGTATGTTAAAGTTGCAGAGGATCAAAATGAACCAGTTTCAACTGCTTCATGGATAACATTAGCTAAACTTTATGAAGAAATTGATATCTCTAAATCTTTAGAATATTCAATCAAGGCAAAGGATGAAGAAATTGCAGCTGGTAAATCTGATGAAGAAATTTCAGCAATCTTGTTTAATAATATTGGTGTTTTCACACTATTAGAGAATCACCCATCTGGAGCTGAAGAATATTTTGAAAAAGCTTATAAAAATGTCAAATATCAATATGCTGATGATGAAAAGGCTGAAGAGGCTTTAGAAATAACACTTAAATATAATATTGCTAGAGCAAAGGAACAATCTAATGATTTTACAAAATTAAAGGATGCACAAAATATGTATAATGATATTCTTGAAAAATGTCCACATTACACAAATGCTAAGATCAGATGGTTAACTATTGCATGTTTAACTGAAGATAAGAATGTAAAAGAAGAAGTTGAACAACTTTTGAATCAAGAATCTGATGATATGGAAGTTAGATCATTTTATGGTTGGTATTTAAGTAGATTTGGAAAGAAACATGGTGTTGAAAAACCAAAAGATTTAGAATCAGATCATCATAAAGAAACTGTTACCAAATATGATTCACACGATTGTTATGCATTATTGTCATTAGCTAATGTCTACTGTACACTTGCAAGAGAAATTAAAGATCAAAAGAAAAAAGATCAATATTATATACGTGCAACTCAACTTTATCAAAAAGTTTTAACATTAGATTCTAAGAATGCATATGCTGCACAAGGTATTGCAATTATATTTGCGGAAGAAAAGCAAACTGCATTAGCATTAGAAATTTTTAGAAAAGTTAGAGATTCATTAAACGATATTACAGTTTATTTAAATATGGGACATTGTTTATTAGAAGTTAAACAATTTGCTAAGGCCATTGAATGTTATGATTTAGCATTAACTAGATTTACTGATGGTAAAGATGCAAGATTGCTAAATTATTTTGCAAGAGCGTGGTTATTTAGAGCAATTCATGAACGAAATCTTGATTATTTCCAAAAAGCTTTAACATATGTTAACAAATCTTTTGAATTGAATCCAATTCCGTCATATCAATTTAATATTACATTTATTGAATATCAGCTTGCAGATTTTATAAGAAAGCTAACACCAGCAAAGAGAAATATGGAAGACCTTGAGAAATCAATTAAAGGTTTAGAAGATTCTATTGTTATTTTAAATTCAATGACAGAAGACTCAAATATTCATGCACCATATCCAATAGAAGATTTGAAAATGAGAGTAATGATGGGTAAATCATTATTAAAACAATTAGAAAAAGCACTTGATGAACAAAAAGAATATGAAAATACATTCCAAACTAAATTAAAGGAAGCAAAGAAATTAAAGGAAGAACAAGAGAGACAAAAGGAAGAAGAAAGATTAATTGAAGAAGAAAAACGTAAAAAAATTGAAGAAAAACTTCTTGCTGAAAGAAAGGAACTTGAACAGCAACAAGCAGAATGGAATCTTCTTAGAATGGAAGAAGAAAAGGACAATCAAGATATGTTGGATAAGGATCCTGAACCTAAAGAAAAGAAAAAGAGAGGTAGAAAGAAGAAAGAAGATAGTAATGGAGAAGAAAAATCATCAAAGAAAAGAAAGACTACTAAAGTTGCACAAAAGAAAAGCTCATTATCAAAAGAATTCATTGATGATAGTGATGATGAAGCAGAATTCAGTGAAGGGTATGACGATAATAATGATGATGATGATGATGATAACGTTGAAGGTGATGACAACGATAATGATTCGGATTCTAAAGAATCTAATGCAGAAACAGGAAATGTTGAAAGAAAGAAAGCTGCAATATCTGATGATGAAGAAGATGATGATAATGAAGGTGATAACAATCAAGACGATAATGTTTCCAAACCAAAAATTGTTGATGATGAAGAAGAGGATGATGATGGATTATTTTAAAATAATAACAGTCATCTAATCTGTTTAATATGCTATTTCATAAACTATTTGTATCATATTACTATATTACTATATTATATAACTTATATAATTTACACGATTGTTAAAAAGATTGTGTAAGAACTGCAACCAATTTGTATTTTTAATACTAGATCATAAAAGAAGTCTCTAAAAAACAATAACATTCACAATCATATATTATAATAAAGTATAATACAGTATAGATCGTATAAATACTCATCTTTCAAATTTCTTTGATCTTTTATCGTGAATTTCTTTCTTCTTATTTAAAACTTCGGTTTCATTAGCATTAAAACTGATATTTGTTTCTTGGTTGAAAGGATTTTCAGGACTTTTTTGAAATTCTTTATAAATTAATTGTTCCATTTGTTGTTTTCTTAAACCTGGATGTTCTTTCTTAATTTCAGGTAATCTTCTTTCAGTATATTCTGCTAATGCAGCTTTAAATCTTCTTTCTGGATGTCTATCTAAATCTTTATTTGAAACTGCACTACCCTTTAATAAAGTTAAAGCAGCTAAGGAATCATCTAAACCATCGGCACTAATAGTAGTTTTTGGAGTAAATTGATTGAGTGCATCATCTAAACCATTGCCCTTTTTATGACTCTTAGTTTTACCACCTCTTTTAGATTTAATTGAAGATTCTTCCATTTCAAGTAAAGCTTCACGTTCTTTCTTTTTGTCTAATTGTTCTTGTTTCTTTGCAGCTTGTTCAAGTTGTTTCTTTGAAGGTTTCTTTGCACCATCATCCCAATCAGAATCAGAATCGACTTGTGCTACTGGCTCTGTATTTCCCTTCTTTCCTTTCTTTGCCATTGTTTGTGTTTGGTTAAAAAAGAAGGCAAAATAATCAAGTGACGTGAAAATTGGCCATTGATCATGACGATTCCTGTCATTTTATTGAATAATAAATTTTCGGTGGCGGCGCAGCAGATTTACATAGCAACTTATGTATTATATCGGTTGTAAGAGACATAGTTTATGTACAGGAGAAAATAGAGTAGCAAAGACTGATTTAATAAAGAATCATGTAATGTGGATCAATGTAGAGAAGAATAAAATAGAATAGAAGAAAACTATATACGTTTATAACCATCATCGAGTCTCATAGTTAAATGTTCTAATGCAGTTAATGGATTACCATTCTTATCTAAGAAATAGCAATTACCGTTATAATTCTTTACTATTTTAGAATTAACAGGTGATAATATACTTTCATCTGAAGGATGACAAAAGAATACCACAGAATAACGTTCATTTTTAGTTCTAACCCTATGTAAAATACTTTTCAAATAACCATCAGTCCAAAAGCTTAAAACATCAGATATATTAACGATAAGATATTCATTTAAATTATCAGATTCAGGTATTTTAATTTCAATCCATTTTTCACCATCAAATACTTCTAAACCTAAACTTGGTCTTTGTAAGATGAATGTCATTGAACCATAATCTGTATGAGCACCAGCTAAAACTTTATCAGTTTCATTTGAATCGATTGAATCCATTGAATCAATTGAATCAATTGCATTATAATGTACGAATCTTAAAGTTGAATGAGTTTTCAAATCTAAAGCATGAGCTGATACAAAATATTCATGATCTGGATTACCATTATTATCTCGTATATCTAAAGCAATTGCTAACATTCTACAAATCATATGTAACATAACATAATATTTTCTTAAAGTGGAAGATATAAATGGCATATTTTTTTGAAATATTAATGGTAATGGTTGATTTGGATAAAAATTTGATAAATTAAAATGAGTTATATTAAAAGCTTCCTTATCATCACCTTCACCTGTACCATCTTCTTGTAAATCTTCAACAAAAGGAGCAACATAACCTGCATTATTTGTAGTTATTGGGAGTTCATTTTTAATTTCAGTTGGTTGATCAAAGAATTGTTTTGAAATTTCAAATAGTTTATCAATTTCAGTTTCTTCAAGTAAATGATTTTTCAATAATAAAAATCCATGTTGAGATGCAGCTTCTAATAAAGTTGCACAATTACTTTTTGAAGAATCTGCAAGATCTATAATTGGTAAATTAAAATTTGTCATTATAATCGTATATATGCCAGAAATTAGAAGGTGAAAAAAATTGAGTTAATTTACGTTATTATGTGATGAATATTATATGGATAGCTGGCTGATAGAAGAAAAATGGGCTGTAAATGATATGTATTGCCAATTGGGGGGTATACGATATAATACTTTACAGTATGGTAAATATAGTATACAATTGCAGTTAATAGAAAATAGCTAAATATTACAAAGCAATAGCCGTTTCATTAATGTTTTAAGTAAAAAAAAATTTCAAGAATAAAATGAAAGGAGATGATGATGAAGAAAGTAAGTAATCAAAAATAAAATTAAATAATTTTTTCAATAATGAAATTGAATAATTTCTATATTAGTGTTAAGGTTTTGTCTAACAGTAATATATTTAATAACTTAGTTTGCAAAGAGAAAACAAGTTGTTTAATTACCGTGTGTGAATTGTAATCGTATATATCTCTAATGTTATCACTTTAATTGAGATATATAATCACACTTTCAACACTTATGGAAGTATGCTTTATTTTTAGTACCGCAATTTATTTAAACTATTTTTAATTTTGAATAAAATTACTTGATATGATCTAGAATTATGTTTAAGCTACTGTACTACCTGCTATTATGTTATTACTAATTTCTAGTTTACGATGTAAAATATGTCTCGATACGCTGAGTAAAAGATACGACGTCAAAGATAATCACAGGATATATGGTACAATAGAAACGGTTACAGTCTATGCAGGTAAGTTGCATTAAATTAACAATATAATAATCAAAATTGTTTTGTATTGCTTTGTATTGTTGTATAATATAGGTCCAGAGTCAATTTTTCAATTTAAATTAATGATAATATTATGATGTGGGATAATAAATAGCCGGGGTTTTTGTTATCAGCTTCCGCTTTCTTTCCGGTATCAAATAAATTGCCGATGGTTTCGATTTCTTGTTGGGGGTGTTTTCAAAACTTAAAATGGTCTTTACCACTGGGCTATGAAAGTGAAAAATTTTGGGCGACAAAAATGGACGGTTGTATGTAGTGCAAAAAATAGGTCACGTGATCTGCATTTTTTAAAAAATATATTAAATATTTTATAAATGATTAAGACAAATTATAAAAAATAAAAATATTTCAAAAACTGCAATTAAGTTAAAAATAATTAACATTAAACAGTGTTTATTTTAGCACATAAGCACTCACTAAGCACTTTGAAATACTAAGTTAAAAAGCATACAGTTTGGAATTTATTTACAGGATTTTATATACTCTATAGAACTGTGTACATGTAAGATTTTATACATTTTACTTATATGAATATTATTAAACTCATAATGACTCACTTGTTAACAATATTGAACCTTCCATTAAATCAATATCCTTAATAATTGCATCATTAATTATATCACCAATTTCTAAATTCTTAGTTTTAGCCTTACTTTCATCAACATTAGTCTTATTATCACTTAATGCATACCAACTAGTCTCTAAAATACATCTAACACCATAATCTAACATTATAACTTCAATCAATCCACTTTCACTTGGTTTTTTAGTTATAATTGCTTTAAATTTATTTTTGGATTTATCCTTTTGAGCCTCTTGTAAATATTTTAGGGCTTTGAAAGTATAAAATGCTGTAACTTTATTTGAAACTTTATTATTAATTTCATCTTTATATTTTAAATGTAATGAAAGATAATTAATATTTTCTTGTGAAAACATTGGTTTACCTTCATTAATATATGAATGTAATTGCCAATGATTAATCAAATCCCAAAATCTTCTTAATGGTGATGTAACAGTTGCATAACTTTCAATATTCAAAAATTCATGTTTAGCCGGGAATGGTGATATAGTTGATTTAGTTAAATATTCTTGATATAATGTAATTTCTTTGAAACTTGAATTCTTCTTATGTGTTATCTTATTTGCAAATTCTGAAACAATTTCTGATTTTTCAAGTGGTACTTGAATTTTATAAATTGCAGGTATATTATTCTTCTTGAAAAATTCACCTGCAATACTATTTGCCATAACCATAATTTCAGAAACTAACTGTTCTGATCTTGCACCTGTTTCAAATGCATCTTGAACTGTATCATCATTATACAAATCTTTGAAAGTTAGTTGAATTTGTTTATTATCAGTTTCAGTAATATTTTCAATTTCTTTCTTGACATTAACTTCATCAAATAATGAAACACGTCCACCATCAACTGCTTTAATATTCAATGATTGTGAAATTAAACTTAAGTTTTTTAAATCATCCTTAATATTATCAATGTTAATACCTAGTGAATCATCACATTTAGTATTTATCAATCTATTAGATTCATCAGATTGAAGATTAGTTAAAACTTTATTAACTGATTTATAATCAATTTTAACAAATTTATTTGCAAGACCAAATGAAATTGTTTCGTTATCTTCTAATGGTATTACTTTACAATCCTTTGTATTGTATTTGAATGAAATTTTCAAAACTCTTGTTTTATTATCTGAATAACCTAATTGAATTTTTTTACCAAATTCAACAGGTAATAAAGGTATTGCATTTGTACCTGATAAATCTGGTAAATATAGAGTTAAACCTCTTTCAAATGCAATTTGTGAAGTCAAATTATTAATATTTAAATATGATGAAGGATCTGCAACAAATGTACTTATAATAAATTCATTTTCATTAATTTTTTTAATTGAGACACCATCATCAATTTCTAATGGATTTTCAGAATCAATACAATATATTATATCATCAAATTCTAATCTTTTATTCTTTTCAATATCATTATTCAAATTAATATAATGTTCTAAATTATCAGCAGTTATTGAATCATAATATGATTGTTCATAATCACATTTAACTGAAACTCCACTAAATGGAATCATTGAATTATCCCACCATTTAACTGGACCTTCTGTATTTTGAATTTCACCAGTATTTGATAATAAATCATAAACGATTGAATTGGTAATATCTAAATCTTTATAATTCGGTAAATTTCTCATGATTTTAATAACGAAAGATTCAAGTACACTATTTTGAACTGAACCTGCACAATATAATTTTAATAATTCAATGAATGTTTTATAATATGGTAAAATATGTTGAATTTTAGAAGTGTTGTTTTTAGTGATAGTAATATTATTGTTAGTATTATTATTTGGAAGTTTTGAAGAGATATACTCAGCTAATTGTGTATATAATTGAGTATCTGCTTTAAAATCTTGAACCATTTTATGAAATTTAACATTTCTATTTAATGGTAATATTAAAACATATGAAGAAGTTTTACTAAATGAATCATGTGAATATAATTGATTGTTTTTTCTTAAACTTAAAATGAATGCATAAAAATTATTAAAATTAACATTTAAATCCATATTAGCCTTACCTTGTAAAGGTTTACCCAATGTGATTGAATCATATTGATTGCCGATTGATAATTCTTTTGATATTAAATTAAATAATTTTTTATTTGATTTTTCATAATTTTCAGGTTTTTGATCTTTAAATTCTTTAAATAACATTTGTAAATCAATTAATTCAACTGCATTATAAATTTGATAAAGGGTTAATTGAATTGGTGATTCATTACTTTGTAAAATGTTATGTAAAAATTCTAATTTGATATTCATATTTGGTAATAATTGCCAAGCTTGAGTTATTATTTCAGTCAAAATTTCAGATATTAAACCTGATAAAATTGATGGTAAAATAAAAGTTTTTGCAGCATTTTCATTTGAAATTGATCTTGCAACTGCACTTTCAAAAATTTTATTTCTATCAATAACATCCTCTAATTTATATTTTGGTTTACCAATTGGTATAATTTCATCATCTTCATTTAAATCTTCCCAAAAAATTTCTTCATCATAGACACAATTTTTAAACCAATCTTTTGGGAAAACATTTGGAATTCTTAAACCCATTTTAGATCTTGAAACAAATTGTAATTCACCATATGAGTTAACCAGTGTATATCTTGGATCATCAATTGTATTCGGTAATTCAATAACGACAGCTAAATCACTTTTTTCAAAATTACCTGATAAATCAACTACATCACCAACTGTAAGTTCTGAATATTGTAAATCTTTCCAATGGAAACTTTTATTAATTTTACCAAATTTTTTAATTAAATGATGTTTTAAGAATTCTCTATTTGAACTATCATCATTAAAAGTAAATTTTAAAGGTAAATTAATATCAGGGAAGACTTCAGTTATCCATTTCTTATTTGGTTTAATATATCTTAGATCTGTTCTTTCCTTAACTTCATTTCTTAAATTATCAATATCAACATTTGAAGCTTGCATTAGAAGTTCCTCGGGCGTTTGAATTCTTTTATTTATTGGTACATTATTTCTTTTATTTCTATATTTAGTAGGATTACCTCTATAATTTACTGTAGTTGATGTGAAATGTCTTGAAAATGTTATAGAATGCGCAAGTAAACATTTCTGCTGTTTAGCCGTTAAACTAAACAATGTTCTAGATCTACTAGCCAGCATTATTTATCCTTATAGACTATATGAAATTCAGATGCAGTATAATATCTAGTTTAAAGTTATTGAAAAAAAAATTTGATATTTCAAAATCTTAAAAATCATGTTGAAATAGCTTTAAAAATTTAATGTTATGAGAGAGTTTCCCTTTTAGGAAGGTTATGCGATTATACAGAGTCTTTAAGCTACTATAAGTTACTTAGAATATACTATCAAGGACGTTATTAATGGTAGTGGATGATTGTTTGGTCTTAATATTATCATCAGCATCAGCTCTGTTGGTAGCAACATTTCTTTGTTTAAAATTTCTTCGTATTTCTTTAGGTTTATGATCATTATTAGTGTTATCATTGTTACTATCATCTTCCAATTTACGTTTCTTACTTTGTTTAACTCTCTTGATAGTTTTACTTGTTTCAACATTTTTAATATAAGCTTTATTAAGTTTATGAGCTTGAGATAATTCTGCTTGTTTCTTACTTTCACGAACTTCAACTTCTCTATTAAGTGCATTAGTTAAATCAAACCATTTAAAACCTTTTAAATATTTAACATTCATAACATCATCATGATAAAAACTTCTCTTTTTACCACCTAAAATATTACCATTTAGAGTATTTGCAGCTAATTTTGCATTAGCTTTATCAGCAAATTCTATCCAACCTTCATCAAATTTCTTCTTTTTATTACCACCAGATTTAATTCTTGATTTATAAACTTTTGGATCTTCAGGTTTGAGAAAAATTCTACCAACTTCACCAAATCGACTCATAATTTGTCTTAATTTTTGAGGTTTCATATATGGTGGTAATGAAGATAGGTATACAACACCAGTTTTCTTTATTCTCCTTTCTTCCTTCTCTAATTGTTTTGGGGTTAATTTTTTAACTTTCTTTGTACCAAAAGTTGTACTACCAGTTAAGTTTTTTTCTAAAAATTTAGCAGTTTCACTAATGTCATTATTATCTTTATCTTCAAGATCATCA
This sequence comes from Pichia kluyveri, assembly GCA_030062975.1. Classification (NCBI taxonomy): domain Eukaryota; kingdom Fungi; phylum Ascomycota; class Pichiomycetes; order Pichiales; family Pichiaceae; genus Pichia; species Pichia kluyveri. Next base: position 365,549 of record CP125793.1, on the reverse strand, counting down.
TGAAGTTCATCCTCTATATCATCATCAAGATCATCACCGTCATCATCACTTTCATTTTGAGATTTATCAAGAAATGAGTTTGCTGATTTTTTAGTTGAATGTAATTCATTGTCAAAGTCATCATCATCATCATCATCATCATCACTTCCATTGTCATCATTACTATCATTTTCATCATTTTCATCATTTTCATCATCACTATCAGTACCGAATCTGTCAAATTGTTGTACTTTATTTTTACTCAAACTTAAGTTTTTATTATTAGACTCTTCATCAGAAGAATAAAAGTCTTCCACATCACTCTCCACCATTGATTGATATATATATTGATCTTAACCTATGCTATTTACAGTACTACAGACATTAACTTAGTGAAAAGTTTAAGAAAAAAATTTTAAATTTAATTTAATTTAATTTTTCATATTTTACTATGTAAAATAAAGAACGTGTCCTAAATAGGCAAGTGAGGCGATCTCTCTCTTAATAATAACCTTTCCATTTACATACCATTTCAACTGCACAGGCCCCCCAATCTTCACCATGATTATGCATTCCTGGTGATATTGCAGCTCTCTGTAATGCCTGTTCTTCAGTGAGACATGTAAGTACCCCGAAAATAACTGGTTTATTAATTTCAAATTGTAATTTCATTAATTGTGATGAAACTGCATCACAAATATATTCAAAATGCATTGTTGAACCTTTAATTAAACATCCAATTGGAATTACAACATCAACATTATGTTTATTAAACATACATTTAGTTGCAAATGGTAATTCATAGGCACCTGGTACACTCTCAATAATTATATTTTCTTCCTTGACATTATATTTCTTTAATTGTTTAATTGCACCATAAACCAATGCATCAATAATTTCTCTATTCCATCTAGCGTGTACAATCCCAACACGAATTTGTGATCCATCATAAGTACCATCTATTTCACCTAATCCCTTAACTGCCATTTTTTGTCAATATTTAAAGAGAAAGAATACTTAATAATACTTAGTAATACTTAGTAATAGTAACAGTAGTAGTAGTTTATAATACACGCGAATAGTACAGCAGTCTAGTATTACAATCAATTTCAATTTAATGATCATCTTCTACCGGGTGTTGATGGTACGACGTGTCTTTTGGAGGATTAATATTAGTAGCAATAATAATAATAATAATAATAACAGTAAGAGAATGAAGTATTACGCTGTGAGAAACGGTCACAAGTCTGGTGTTTACAATAACTGGTCGGATTGTGAAAGTCAAGTTAAAGGTTATTCAGGTAATCAATATAAATCTTTCAACTCAAGAGCTGAGGCAAATGCTTATATGAATTCTGGTAGTAATAGTAATAGTTCAAGATCTAGTTATAGATCTTCAAGTTCAAGTTCAGGATCAGGATCAAGATCAAGATCATCTTATTCAAATTCAAGTTCAAGTTCTAGAGCACCTTACTCAAACTCACCTTCAAGATCATCATATGGTTCTTCAAGATCATCATATGGTTCTTCATATTCCTCATCAAGCTCATACAGTTCATCATATAGTTCAAGTTCTAGTTCATCATCATCATCATCATCATCTAGAACAGTTAATATTTACACTGATGGTGCATCAAAAAATAATCAAGGTGCTAAACAAGGTAAATCGACTGCAGGTTTTGGTGTTTATTATGGACCTGGTGATAGTAGAAATTACAGTGGTCGTGTTACCGGTGAACAAACTAATAATCGTGGTGAATTATATGGTATTCATAAAGCTTTAAAAAATTCTGTTGAAGAATCAAAATCATCTTCTAATACAAAATATTTTATTCATACAGATTCTCAATATTCTAAAGATGCAATTACTAAATGGGGCAATAGTTGGGAAAAGAATGGTTGGAAAACTTCAACTGGTTCAGATGTTATAAATCAAGATGTTATCAAAGAATGTAGAGATATGGTTAGAACCTTAAAATCTAAAAATGTCGATGTTGAAATCGTTAAAGTTAAAGGTCATTCAGGTAATCATGGTAATGATCAAGCTGATAAACTAGCAGTTGAAGGTTGTTCAAAGTAGTACTCATAGTATATAGTTATTGTACATGTGTGCTTACTTTACACAATTTACCGTCCATCAATCATCAACGTGATAACATGACGCGTCTGTTGCCAAATTCTTTATTTACTTTTCAAATAGATCATGCAATTGATTGATCTTTCTTATTTTATGTCTTCTTTTTTTCTCTCCTCTCCTATCTTATCTTTCTCTTAACCTGCTTATTATATGTAACTAATGCTAGATAGAAACAATAAACGACAGGTATGCTTTAATGATGCACTTAATGATAATAATAATAATAATAATAATAAACGTATGAAAATTATCAATAATGATGATAACGGTGAAATTGAAAATTTTGCAGTTTTAACAAGTTTAGATGTATCAAAATATAATGATATTAAAATACCATTTAAAGATGTTGTCAAAATTGGACGTTCAACTTCAAAAAATAATGATATTATTATTAAAAATAATGATGTTTCTTCAATTCATTGTATTTTCAAAATAATTCAACATATTGAATCAAATTTTATTTCAGTACAGGATTTAAGTTCAAATGGTACTTTTGTAAACAATATCCTAATTGGTAAAAGTAATAGCTCAATATTGAGAAATGGTGATAGATTATCAATTGCATCAGATTTACACTATATAGTTAACTATGAAAATAATTTTAAACCTTTGAAAACTTCATTTTTTGAAAAATATATCTTAACTGATAAAATATTAGGTACAGGTCATTATGCACAAGTTAAAGAAGCTAAAAATAGACAATCTGGTATTGTTTGTGCTGTTAAAATCTTTAATCCAACTTCAAATCATACACAATCAGTTCAATTAAATAGAGAACTTGAAATTTTAATTAATATAAATCATCCTAACATTGTAGGATTTTATGATACTTTTATTGAACCAATATCAATCAATACTTCAACAACTTTTCTTGTATTGGAAAAAATTAATGGTGGTGAATTATTTAATAGAATTGTTGCAAAAGGTAAATTAAGACAAAATGAAACAAATGAAATTATAAATCAATTATTAAAAGGTTTACAATATTTACATTCAATTGATATAGTTCATAGAGATTTGAAACCTGAAAATATATTGTTATCAATAACACCAACTAAAATCGGTCAATTATCAAATGATCCTTGGGACGAAAATGAATTCTCCATTCAAGTAAAAATTGCAGATTTTGGTTTAGCTAAATTTATTGGTAAATTTCAATTTACAACAACATTATGTGGTACACCTGCATATGTTGCACCTGAAGTATTAGAAAATTCACAAACTAGAAAATATAATAAATCAGTTGATATGTGGTCAGTTGGTGTTTTAATTTATGTTTGTTTATGTGGTTTCCCACCTTTTAGTGAAGAGCTTGGTCCACCTTCAATGAGACAACAAATTTCTCAAGCTAAATATGCTTTTTATTCACCTTATTGGGATGAAATTGATGATATAGTATTAGATTTAATCAGTCGATTGTTAGTTTTAAATCCAGATGAAAGATTAACTGTTGATGAAACAATAAATCATCCATGGTTTACAGCAAAGAAACAATCATTACCCATTCAACATCTAGATAGAATACAGAATTCTTCAGGGTATGATTGTGAACCTATAACAATTCAAGAACGTGCTAATACTGGACTAACTGATGAATTGATAGCTCAAAAATACTGCAAATAAACTTAGAAACTGTAATTTATTAAAAAGAATATTATATTGATCTAATATATATCACATATATATATATATATATACACTATATACATTTACTTTATTTGGTAAACAAAAACTTTACCGTCTTGATGACCAATAAACATCCATCTATTAGATATTTGATCATGTCTATTTGTTTTGATTAAATTTTTACTCCTACCATTAGAGTATTTAATAATTATTGATGAAGGATTTTCAATTTCTTTAACATTTAATTGATTAGCTGTGAATCTAACAATACTTGCTCTTTGTAATTGTATTGAATTAATCTGTTGAATATCTTCATCATTATTAATATTATTCGAGATAGATGGTATTGATCTTCTTGTTTTAAAAATAAATTTTAATCCAAATTCTTCATCATATTGATATACTCTCGTATATCCATCCCATGTTATCAATGCAACAGAACCTGTTTTCAATTCAACATCAATATCCGCAATTCCTTTATGTTTAATATCATATGAAATAACTGATGGATCAATAATATTACCACTATACTTCAAAATAATCACTCTATTACCAGTTGAAGAAACAATTATCTTTGAATTTCTCTCATCAACATGAATACATGTAATTGGATTACCCAATAATGTTTCATTGATGAATGTTTCTTTCGTTTTACCATCAATGATTTCATAACATACAACATGTCCACTTTCATAACCAATTAAAAAACATGTATCATTCAACCATTTTATTTTCATAATAACACCTGTAACACTTCTACCTTCACCTTCAAGACTGAATTTTACATTTTGTAACAATCTTTGCATTTTTTTCCATTCTTCATCTTGTGATAAATCTAATTTATAAATATCAAAACCATCAGAATCAACAGTTGCAGGTGTAATTAATAATTGATTATTTATATCAACATTAGTAAAATTTAACATATTAACAGGCATTTCAAATTCAACTTCTGGAATTCTCTCTCCAATATCAGACAATCGTTTAGGTAACACACAAGTATATGTGAATCCCACATCATTTAATTCAACCAATTTCCAAATCTTAATTGTACCATCCTTTGAATGTGTTAAAATTTTACCAAATTCATTTTCATCAATAACTGAAATCACAGAATTATCAATATTTACCCATTCAATTCCCAGTTGTTTCACTGTAAGTATACTTTCATCATGCCCTTTCCAAATACCTAATGGTCTTTTAGTTATTAAATTCCACCATATTATAATACCTGATTCATCAGTAGTTAATAATGTTGTTGTTAAAAAACGATGATTTTTCCCACAAATTTCAACAAAAGTATCAGACGGAAGATAAAATGGTTCAATGCATGTTATAGGTGATTTATGCAATCGTAACGTTGTCAGTAACTCCTTTTCAAAGGCCATTTTGACCATTTAATCGTAGAAGAGATCAATGAAGTATAGTTGAGTTAAGTGAAATATTACGTAAAGAATCTTCTATTATAAAACACTCATGTGCATTAATACAGTTTAAGGTTAGCTATATAAAATGTTCATTCAATTATGGATCTTTATACATTACTTTAAAATGTGGAATTATATCTAGACGGGTAGTTCCTTCAGGAGGGAATGATTCATTGATGGATATGTTATTCTCATTTTTTTTCAATATACCAGATTCAACTAATTGTTTGATTATTGAATTTAATCTATTTGATGACATTGAACAAACGGGTTTTAATTGTTCAATTGTAAGGGTATCAACATTCTCAAATTGTAATAAAATAGAAGCCTGAAATATATTACATTTTAATAAAACTTTTTTGTCATTTAAATTAACATTCATTTCAATCATATTGTAATGATTGTTTAATTTACATATTTTCTTATCCAATTCATTGTAATGACTAATCATTGAATGTATAGATTGTTTAATCTTTGGTGGAGTTTTAACACGTTTGTTCCCTTGGAGTTTTATATGATGTGAATGATAAACTGGTATAATTGAAACTTCTATATTTTCAATGGATTTTTTAAGTAATGGTCCTTTAGAAATTGCTCTTAATGCATCTATAAAAGGAGACAATTTTAAATCTTGTTTAGAATAAAACCTTATAGATTGGTAAAGATATTCTATTTTAACACTCCTAGTTTTTCGATTCATTGCCATACAATTGTCAGCAAGCAATTGCCTCATATGAATAAAAAGTTTGTCTAAAACTTCCTCATATAATAATGGTAATAGCATTTGGAAATATTTAGATACGATTCCTTTCATTGTATCTAATGAAGGTTTTATATCATCATTATCTATAATCATCATCATGTTTGACCAAAAAATTTCAGATGAATTAAGTCTTAATAAACAATCTTCGTTGGTAAGCTTTAAAACTTTTCCAAAATAATTTGAATAAACAGTTGTATTTTTCTTATTTTGGAATGCCAAATTAAATCCAATTAATGCTGAATGTTGTGCAATTTGAAATATCTTACCAAATCTTATGAAATCGCAGTATTTAATAATAATATGAAATAACTCTAAAATAATTGGAAAATTACCTGTTCTACGGTAAATTCTATTATTATAGAACCATTGGGATAAAAAAACAGAATTTAAGAGATCAACAAAGAAAAGATGATAACAATTATTAACATTTATTTCCTTGGTTCCCAAAACTCGATTAGATTCATTTGAAGTAATGTAAACTTGAACAAGTTTTTCTAAATTATCTTTAAATAACTCCAATTCATTTGGTTTAATTTCAAATTTCAGTTTTACTTTAACGCCATCAAGTTTGTTATCACTACAGAAAGCATTATAATTTGCCAATGAACTTAAAAACTTTGAAAATTTTAGTATTATATCTTGATCATAAGATTTTTTGAAAATAATTTTAACTATATTATTGTAAATGTGACCAATACATGTTAAACGATTTATTTGAATAATTATTTCTTTGTTCTCTGACTCAATAACTTTAGTTAATACTTCAGTCAATGCAGTCAGTTTACTAATAATTGATTTACTTTTCAAAAGTATTTGTAAATAATATGAGAAATCTACCTGTTTTGGATGCAACGTAGTACATTTAAGTAATTTATTACTATCTTTATATCCTCCGTTATTAGTTATCTCATTTGGTCCAACAAGTTTACCATCAACAATTTTCCATTGATCATAAGACACCGGATTCTTTTCGAATGTCTGTGGATTGAATGTTAAGAAGCTCATTGCTGTATGCTTAAAAGGAAGAAAAAGTTTGTGATATTTAACATGCTATAAGTAATTTTTGAAATTATCATAATTTCATGCTCTTCTTAGCTTTCTTTTATGAGGTGATGGATTTCATCAATGGTATAAAGGAAGTAGAAGTCATTAACAACTACAATGACGAAGATGAAGGATATATTACATTATATGATAAATACGGTATGATCAATGAAGTTGAAAATGAATCAATTAAGGGAGAAATTAATGAAATAATGGATAATGTTGATAAATGTGATGATATAATTGAGTTTTATTCTAGATGTTTATATAAACTACAATTTATAATATCAATTAGATTCAAACAATTTAAAACATGGAATGAAGTTCATGATAATAGTGGATATCGATTAAATGGAATTTATCAAATAATAAATGAATTATTTGTTGATAAATTTAAAGGTAAATCTGAAAATGGAATTGGTAATTTAAATACTGATCTAAGTAAAAGGATGTGGAATAAAAGTGTTTTAAAATGGGGTAAAATTATTAGTAATTTTGTTGTCACAGATGAAGGTAGAGATGATGTTTTACAGATAGGTAAATTTTGTGAATTTCTTCAAATCGAAATGGATTCTGTACTTGATGGTATATTTCTTAAAGTTTTGAAGAATCTCTATGGGAAAATACTAAGAAGTGGTGAAAAGGGTATTTTTATTAAATTAGCTGAATATGAAACAAGAGCTACTAGAATTTATAATGATATGTTTTCTGAAGGTATTTTCTTTCATAGTAGGGCATTTAATGAACTTTGTGATATTAGTCAAGAAGAATTTAAAACACTTATTTATTTTGAATTTGTTAATGATTATAAAATTAATGAGCAATATAAGATCTCAGGAAATAGAAAATGGAATATTTATGATGATTGGCCAGTTGTTTTTAAAAAGTATATTAGAGATACAATTGATTCAATTGAAATCAATGAAAAAAGTTTGAAAAGTGTTGTTGAATTTATCGAAAAATTCATATTTGAAGTTGATAGATTAAAGAATAAAATTAAGATTGATAAAATTGATGTAATTAAGGAAATCACAGGTCATGTTAATAGTAAAATTAAGAAAGATTTAAGTATGCATTATTTACATTATATTAATTATAAGATTAAAAATATAATTAAGTATAATAATAGAAATTTAATGGAGAAAGAGCTAAGAAAACTTACAGAAGGAGTTATGTTAATGAAACAAATACTGGGTTATAATAAAGTTAATATAATGGAGACAAGATATGAGAGTTTATTATTTAATAGAATGATTGAAGTTATGAAGAATAGAAATGAGATATTAGAAGTTAATTGGATGGATTGTGAGATTGAAATGATTAAATCATTTGGATATAATAAAGATATTTTAAGAGAGATTAAAAATAGTAAAAATTTGAAGGAAGGTTGGGATAAATGTAATGAAAGAGAATTTGATGATATTATATTAATTTTCAAATATAATAATAATTTTGATAATTATAATATATGGAACAGGAAAGGTAATAATCGTATGAAACTTAATTTAAAATTAAGAAATGAAATTAAGAAGTTTTATAGAAGAAATTTTAATCATTTAGAGAGTAATAAAAGGAAAATTATTTTTAAAATTGATTATTTTAATTCAATTATGGAAGTTAAATATGGAGAAGATTGTCAAATTGAATGTAATAGTTATGAAGGTATGATTTTAGAGAATTTAGATGATGGTATGAAAGAAGTTGATATTGTTAATAAATTAGATATTGAAATGGAGATTGTTAAAAGGAGTATTGATAGATTAATTAAGAGTAAAGTAATAATAAGAGGAAATGATGGTAGTTTAAATGTGAACGAAGGATTGACCGGGTTTATAGTTGTTAAATAATTAGATATTAAATTAGATATTAAATTAGATATTAAATTAGATATTAAGAGTGTATTTATTTATGTAATGTATATATAGACATGATTAAGTGTATTAAATTAAATTAAATTAAATTAAATTATATGACATTTTTCAGCCAACGAATGAATGATTTAATGAAAGTCTTTTTATTATTAGTTGGTTTAGTTGGTATATCTTGAGTTTCTTTAGAGGGTTGAGTGTCTTGAGTGTCTTGTTTAGGACTAGATTGTGTAGATTGTATATCATTTTGAGATTGTATATTATTTGATGATTTTGGTATATCCTGTATATCCTTTATAGTGGTATTGTTATTATCATCATCATCATTATTAGAAATAGAATCAGAATCTGTATCATAATCTATTGATTTAAAATTAAATGGTGAATTATTTGATGGATTATTTGAAATATTTTGTATCTTATTTGGATTTTTAAAAGAATTTAAAGATTCTGAAGATTCCTTTAATTTTAAATCAATTGTACGATGAACTAATGGAGAATTAATTAAATCTAAATCTATTGAAGGAGATCTTTTAGGTGAAGAAGGTACTGATGGAGGATGTCTATCATTTAAGTCTATAGATACAGCAGCTGACCGTTTATGACGGTGCTGAGGAGGGTGAAGCATGTATATCTTTGAAAAGGAAAATATAACAAGTGTTTCTAATAATATACTATAAGTGATAAAATTATGTAAATGTACCAAATATTTTCAAAATTACTTGTTAATATAAGTTAAACTATACGAACATCTATAAATTATATAATATAAAGCATATTTATACAATATACTATACTATATATACCCTACACATTACCTGAAACTAAACGTATTAGATCTTGACCTCTTTGCTTATAAAGTTGTTGTTGCTTTGCATGACTTGTTACAGGTGCAAAATCATCCTTTGAAGGTTCATCTCTAAAAGAGGCAGCTTTACCAACTGTTGCATGGAAATGATTTGACAGAGCGTTTTGTACATGTGACATATTAGCCAGAGGACGGTAATTGCATGGTGTTGTCGGTACTGACATAGTGGATACTCCTACTATACTAGAAAAGACCTATATAGTAAAGGAAATATAGAAATGTGAAAGTGAAATTCGCAATGAGTGGAAAATTAAAAATTTATTGGTTATCAGCTACTTCTCTTATCTATTTATCTACGTCGAAGTACTTCTTTATCTTTTTTTATGAATCAATTGTAAAGCAATGAAGTACTTCACACCATTGGATGTACACTATGATTCAAGTATAGATCCTGAAAATATGGATCAATACAAGACTAAAGATTATAAAGCTAGTACCGTTTATGCTATCAAAGATAATAATAATAATAAAAGCAGCAATATTAACAATTATATTAATTATATTAATTATACTAATTATAAATACTATATACCATTAATAAGTTTAATAATTATTTATATTTTACATAGTCATTTATTTAATCTATTATAATGCCATTCAATATGATCTTTCATAAAACTTGAAACAAAATAATAACTATGATCATAACCTTTAACAACATTTAAATCAATTTCCCAATTAGTTCCCTTTGATGCTTCAACTAAATTTTCACATCTTAATTGATTATCACGATAATTGAAAACATCTTTATCACCAACATGAATAAGTATATCACCTTTTCTATCTTTATTAATTTTTTTAATTAAACAACATGGATCATATTCTTCCCATTTAGTTTTATCATTACCTAAATAATTACCAAAACATTTTTCACCCCATGGTACAATACTTGGATTTGAAATTGGTGCAAATGCTGAACATGATTTAAATTTACCTTCATTACGTAAATGCATCATAATTGCACCATAACCACCCATTGAATGACCTGTAATACCACATTTTGATGTATCAATAATTGGGAAATTATCATTAATTAATTGGAAAATTTCAGTATTAATATAACTATACATATTATAATTTTCATTCCAAGGTTTATTAATTGAATCAACATAAAATCCTGCACCTGTACCAAAATCCCAATTATCATCTTCACCTTCAATACCTGCACCCCTTGGTGATGTATCAGGTAAAACAACTGCTAAATTTTTCAATGATGCAAAATATAAAATCATTGATTTTTCACTTGCATTATCAGGTGTACAAGTTAAACCTGATAAATAAAGTATAAATGGAATTTTCTCTGATTGTTTAATAACTTTTGGAATGAAAACATTAACTTTCATTAAAGTTTTAGTAAAAGTTGATTCATGTTCAACTTTATATAATGTACCATCATTAACTGCAATCTCTGCTGTAATCTTCATCCCGTGTATTTGTATATTACTCTAAGGAGGAAATATTTACAGAGAAATAAAGAAAGAGATTAGAGAGACCAACTCTATTTAAATAGCCATAAAGTAAAACTACGCTCGCAAATACTTACTTAATAGAGAAATGGTATCCTATATTATATTATTAATAATATCATTTACTATATTCACCACTTGGTTCTTTTGAATAGATATACATAGCATATACAGGACAATGTTTAGACAACTATTTAGATTAGGTACAAGGAGATGGATTAGATACAGTGTATTAACTGCATCAACTATATCTGCAGGTATTACATTCCCTATTGTATTTAATGATGAAATTAAAAATTTAAGTAAATTATCAATTAAATATCCTGATGGAGTACCATTTAAGGATATTGATAATGTACCACTTTCATTAAATTTTAAAGATAATGATTATACATTATTAGGTGCAGGTACAAGGGAGGTATCATTTTTAAAATTTCGTGTCTATGCATTAGGTTTATATATTGAAAACAAGGGCATAAATAATGGTATAAAATTTGATGAAATTTTAAATTTAAATTATAAATATGTTGCTAGAGTTTGTGCAATTAGAAATACTGATTTATCACATTTAAGAGATGGATTTGTTAGAACTATTAAAAATAATGAATTATTTAAAGAATTATCATCAAATAATGATGAAATTGATGAAAAATTATCACAAGCTATTGATAAATTACGTTTATCATTTAATAGTGTTCATTGTAAGGCACCACGTAATTCACGTATTTATGTTGAAATTGATAATAAAGGTTTAAAATTTTCAATTGAAGTTGTTAATAAAGATGGTAAAACATTTAAACCTTTAATGAAGATTGGAGATATTGAGGAGCCATTAATGGCTAAGATCCTATTACATGCATACACTGATATTAATAAACCATTGATAAAAGATGTGCAAACAAGTGTCTATGATAGTATAAATTAAATAAACTCTGTGTATATGGCCGCATCGAAGGAAGTATTTCTTCTTTCCAAAATTCCGCAAGTTAAATTCTTTTTCATTATTTCATTAACAAGGACTTAAACTTTCCTTATATCCTTTTAATCTGGGGGCAAGTATAGGTAATTACAGGTAATGACAATGAATAAGGATATTATAGAATATAAGAAATTACGTCGTAAACATAAGAATTCAAAGAATGGTTGTTTAGATTGTAAACAACGTAAAATTAAATGTGATGAAAATTTACCAATTTGTACATTTTGTCAGAAAAGGAATATTAATTGTTCTTATTTAACAATGACTCCTTATCAAATTAATCAAATAGTTATTTGTCATAGGGAAAATGATAAAAGGAGAAAGAAAAAAAGTTTAATTAATAGTATAGATAAAGAATCATTATCATCAATTTCAAGCTCATCATCTGATAAATTAGATTATGAATTTGATGTCAATGTCAATGTCGATGATGAGGTTGATGATGTGGAAGATTATGATGATTATGGAAATTATGATGAAGAATATATTGCAAATGGTCAAGGTCAAGGTCAAGTTAATAATAACCACGATAGTGATTTTGAAGATGAGGATAGTGATGATACAATTAATTACATTAAATCTAAATCATTCAACAACTCATCATCTAGCTCATCAGTACTGACTGTATCACCTGATAATTTTCAATCACCAGATTATTATCATCAAACAAAGGAAATTAATTTACGTAATAAAGGCTCAACAATGGACAATGTTTATCATGCACATGAAATGGAAGGTATTTTATTACCTGAAAGTATGGGTAGGAATATTAATTTTAATAATAATACACCAAAATATCTTCAATTATCAACAAAATTCAATCATTATAATTATAATAGTACTAATAACTACAATAATAACAATAATTATAATAATATTATATTAGATGAAGGTTTATTTACTAATAGTAAAATAGTTAATAAAACATTTCAATTAAATAGAATCAAAGAATTTGAATATTTAGATGAATTTATTGAAGAGAGTGAACTTTTACATGAAGCATTTCATAGACATGATTTTTATTCATTACTGAAAAAATATGGTAAAGATAATATTGAAATTGAATTAGTTAAAGTTCATTGGCATGTATTATCAATTGAAACAGTTTTCAGTAAATTATTAATTAAATCATCAATATTATATTCATTAGATTATTATAAAAATGTTATATTAAAACAAAAGATTTTACCATTAATTAATTATGAAATTAAATTATCAATTTCATGTAAATGTGAGAATGAATCAGTTGAATCAATTAATGAAATTACAAATATAATTAAAAACGATTATATAACGAAATATCATGAATTTTTAAATGCAAGAGTTAGTATATTACTGGGAGGATTTTTAATATTAAATTATTGTTTAGCATATCATTTTAAGAATGGTATGAAATATGATATGAATTATTTAGAAGGTAAAAAATCTGTTAATTTATTAGGTATATTTTCAACGGGATTATATTCAATCATAATGGAACGTTCAAGAGTTGAATTATTATTGAAGAAAATCAATATATTATCATTAATTTTATTAATTGATTTTAAATTTTTATTAGTTAAAAATTATTCAATTGATTTAATTGAAGATTTTAAGAAATTTTTTGAGAAGCATAATAATAAATTTTTAAATTATATTGAATATGAAAATTTAAAAATATTTCTTAATAAACATATACCATTATTAAGGAATAATTTAACAAATGGTACATTATTAAATTATAATAATGGATATTTAGTTAGAATACTTAATTCATTTCAATCAATTATACCATATGATTTTTGTAATGGTAATATAAATTTAAAGAATAATAAAATATTTGAAAATGATGAATATAAAATTATAATTCATTTAATGTATTTAACAATGGCAAGTATATTAGCATCAATGATTCCATCAATTAATGCATTTTCATCAAATGGATTTTATGGTACAGGATGGTTAATGTATAATATTGAAAAATCATCATATTTAATGAAAATTTTTAATATGATTAAAAGTAAAGAATTAAAGATAATTGCAATTTATTTAATAAGGTTAAGAATTTTTTTGAAGAATAGATATAAAATTTATGAAAAATATTTGAAAAAATTGAAAATTGATAAATTATTTGATAGTGAAATTTCATTAGAGGAAAAATATGATGAATTAATTAAATTAAAATTTCAAGATGGAGGTATAATGAAAGAGGAAATGATTAAAAGTTTTCTATTAAATAAGGGACAATTTTTCAAAAAGAGTAATTATCCTAATGTTAAAGTTGATTATTTTAGTTTTAACATTAGTTTGAATAATATGAAAACTATTGAAGAAAATGGGAAGGAAAGTGGAAATGGAAATGGAAATGGAAATGGAAATGAAAATGATATTACAAATACAAATAACAATAATAATAAGGGTAAAAATAGGATAAAAGTATCAGCAAATAAGATAAATAATTATTTCAAAAATGAAGAAGAAATGATTGAAGATTTTACTAAAAGTAATAATGGATTATTTAGTAAAGATTATAAAGAATTTAATATACCAAGTGATAGTATTGCAGAGGAAGTTGTACATATTGATGGTGATGAAATGAAATCATTATGGAAATTATTAGTTTACATAAGGATTAATAATTTATAAGAAAAGAAAATAAGAGAAAGGAAATGATTACATAAGCAGTCACGTGATTTAAATATTACGTAATATACATTTAATAAAAACTCCGGGACTTATAATTTCCTTCTAAAAGATTAAGATGATCCCTCTCCCCGGAGAATAAATGCCCAATTTGATAAATTTATTATTATTATTATTATTATTATTATTAAATTTCAGTGTGATCATTTATGTTCAATTATTATGATTATTATAATCATTATGATTATTATGATTGAGAATTATAATTATTATAAAAGGGAGTCCATATCCCACTTTTTTGTTTATGGTCTCTTCTTCTTTTTCTTGTATTTATATATTAAACAAATATCACCACCATCACATTTAAATGAGTGAATCTGAAAATATTAGAACTGATCTGATAACATTAACTAGATTTATCATTGAAGAACAACAAAGACTTGCACCTGATGCATCAGGTGAATTATCACTTTTATTAAATTCACTTCAATATGCTTTTAAATTTATTGCTCATACAATTCGTCGTGCAGAATTAATTAACCTTATTGGTTTATATGGTCAAACTAATTCAACTGGTGATGATCAAAAAAAATTAGATGTAATTGGTGATGAAATTTTCATTAATGCAATGAAAGGTTCAGGTAATGTTAAAGTTTTAGTATCTGAGGAACAAGAAGATTTAATTATTTTTGAATCAAATTCTGGTAATTATGCAGTTTGTTGTGATCCAATTGATGGTTCATCAAATTTAGATGCAGGTGTTTCAGTTGGTACAATTTTCGGAGTTTATAAATTATTACCAAATTCAAATGGTACAATTAAAGATGTTTTAAGATCAGGTAATGAAATGGTTGCTGCAGGTTATACAATGTATGGTGCTTCAGCTCATTTAATGTTAACAACAGGTCATGGTGTTAATGGTTTTACACTTGATACTCATTTAGGTGAATTTATTTTAACAAATCCAAATTTAAAAATTAAAGATAATAAATTTATTTATTCAATTAATGAAGGTAATTCATTTTATTGGTCAAATGAAATTAATGATTATATTAATTCACTTAAAAAACCTTGTATTGAAAATAATAATAAACCTTATAGTGCACGTTATATTGGTTCAATGGTTGCAGATGTTCATAGAACTTTACTTTATGGTGGTATATTTGGTTATCCTGGTGATAGTAAAAGTAAAACTGGTAAATTACGTATATTATATGAATGTTTCCCAATGGCTTTATTATTAGAACAAGCAGGTGGTATGGCAGTTAATGATAATGGTGATAGAATTTTAGATTTAATACCTGAAAAAATTCATCAACGTAGTGGTATTTGGTTAGGTACAAAATCTGAAATTGAAAAATTATTAACTTTTATCAAAAAATAAAATAAAGTAAAAGTAAAAGTAGTTTATATAAAATGTTTAATTTATTTATTTATTTAAAAGAAAGAATCCATTGACTGGATATATTAATGATTGTAGTTATAATGATAATAATAATACAAAGAGATCTACATCTCTATATGAAACCTTAAATAAATAAATAAAGATTCAAAATTAGAATAAAATTCCCTCGACGTGTCCTCTTAGTTAACGCATTTTTCTTTGAAATGGACATTTCACTTTTTCTTCAATGTTTTCTTTCTCTTTCTACTGCTCTTCTTTTATTTCCTTTTGTCTCTTTTACTATAGCCAATTGAACAATGAGTGGGTTTCGTGTATTAGATCTAGTTAAACCTTTCCAACCTTACCTTCCAGAAGTTTTAGCTCCTGAAAGGAAAGTACCATTCAATCAAAAAATGATGTGGACAGGTGTTACATTGTTAATTTTTTTAGTTATGAGTGAAATTCCATTATTTGGTATTACATCAAATGATTCAAGTGATCCATTATTTTGGCTTAGAATGATGTTAGCTTCAAATAGAGGTACTTTAATGGAATTAGGTGTTTCACCAATTGTTACATCAGGTATGATTTTCCAATTATTACAAGGTACTCAATTATTACAATTTAATCCAGAAAATAAAGAAGATAAAGAATTATTACAAGTTGCACAAAAAATTTTAGCAATTTTATTATCATTTGGTCAAGCAACTGTTTATGTTTTAACTGGTATGTATGGTAGAATATCAGATTTAGGTTATGGAGTTTGTCTTTTATTAATTTTACAATTAGTTTTCGCAGCTTTAATGGTTATCCTTTTGGATGAATTATTACAAAAAGGTTATGGTTTAGGTTCAGGTACTTCACTTTTCATGTCAACTAAAATTTGTGAATCAATTGTTTGGAAATGTTTTGCTCCAACTTTAGTTAATATCGGTAGAGGTTCACAATTTGAAGGTGCAATATTAAATTTTGTTCATCTTTTATTTACTAAAAATTCAAAAAGATCAGCTTTAATTGATTCCTTTTATAGAGATAATGCACCAAATATGTCACAAGTTTTCGCAACTTTAATCATCTTTGCATCAGTTGTTTATTTACAATGTTTAAAAGTTGATTTACCAATTAAATCAACTAGACAAAGAGGTCCTTTCAATATTTATCCAATTAGATTATTTTATACTTCAAATATGCCAATTATGTTACAATCTGCACTTTCATCAAATATTTTCATTATTTCACAAATGTTATATTCAAGATTTCCAAATAATTTAATTATAAAATTAATTGGAGTTTGGGAACCAAGACAAGGTTCAGGTCAACAATTATTTGCAATTTCAGGTTTATCATATTATATGCAACCACCATTTAATTTACAAGAAGCTTTATTAGATCCAATTAAAACTGTTATTTATATTACATTTGTTTTAACAACTTGTGCATTTTTCTCTAAAACTTGGATTGAAGTTTCAGGTACTTCACCAAGAGATGTTGCAAAACAATTTAAAGATCAAGGTTTAGTTATTGCAGGTCATAGAGAAACTTCAGTTTATAAAGAATTAAAGAAAATTATTCCAACTGCTGCAGCTTTTGGTGGTGCAACAATTGGTGCATTATCAGTTTTAAGTGATATGTCAGGTTGTTTAGGTTCTGGTACTTCAATTTTAATGGCTGCAACAACTATTTATAGTTATTATGAAATGGCTGCAAAGGAAGGTGGTTTAGTTAAATCAATTGGTACTAATTTCTCTGAATAAATGCTACCCTAAAATATATAAAGTATTCATTCAAAATATAGTAAATTAACGTATATTATATATCATATTGTATATAAGTAACTTTTTATAAAAAAATAAATTAAAATAAGTATAAATGAAGTAATTTGTCTAAGATATTATGATAATGCTGAAAAAAAAATCAAAATTTCAAAACATGAATTCTTAATCGATAATACTAATTCTTTCTTTCTTTTATCAAATTCCTAATATATCAACTATGGCACCATCAAATCATAAACGTATTAAACAAGTATCAATATCTAAACCTATTCTCTATGGTAACACAGCAACTAAATTTTCAAATGTTAATCCGATACCATTAAATGCACCAAAAGATCATACACATAAATGGACAGTTTTCGTACGTGATGCAACAAATAATGATTTATCAACATATATAAGTAAAGTTGTTTTCAAATTACATGATACTATACCAAATCCATTAAGAACAATTGAATCACCACCATTTGAAGTTACAGAATCTGGTTGGGGTGAATTTGAAATTATAATTAAAATTTATTTTCATAGTGATGGAGGTGAAAAAAATGTTACACTTTTACATCATTTAAAATTACATCCTTATAATGATATAATTAATATTGATGGTAAAGTTGAAAGTATTAAATATGATGAAATTGTTTTCAATGAACCAACTGAAAAAATGTTTGAATTATTAACTTTAAAACCAAGTACTTTATTAGATAATGAAATGAAACAAAGGGAGAGAGATGAATTAGATAGAATTGGTAAAGCAATTGATGATATAACGAATAAAATTAATCAAAATGCTGAACAATTTAAAAAATTACATCAAGAAAGAGAATTATTAGTTAATGGTGGTGATGTTTAATAAAATGTTATATGTGTTTTTATTATTAAATATTGTTCTCTATAAATGTTATGCATTCATGTATTACATTAGATAAATTATTTTCTAATGAATCATATAATATATTATAATCATATCCTAATCGTATTTTAACCATTTCTCTACCATTACCATTAAATAATATAATTGAAGAAACTGGATAATTACCTCCACCTAATGGATTAACTAATTTCATTAATTTACAAATTTTACCCTTAGGATCTAATACAATTGGGAATGATTGTTCATTAAATAAATCATAAGTTGGAGTTATACCAATAACTGATACATTATTTGATACAAATGATTCCAGTAATGGTAAATGATTTATATTTGAACAATCAAATAAGAATACTAATTTAATTATTTTATAATTCTCTATATTATTAATACTCTTTCTTAATTGATCAGAATATGGTAATATACAATCAAATGAATTAATCAAATTACTTATTGTAAACCATTGTATTTTATTATTATTATTAAGTTGTTCCTTAATTACTCTTGGTAAAATAATACATTTTCTTTTCATTTCATCATACTCATATGCTTCATCATCATCTACATATTGCCTTTTACGTGATATAAATGAAGGATTACAAATTGGTGGGGCTACATGAATTAAATCATCACTATCTTCATATTTAATTCTCAGATCATATAATAAATCTCTTGTCATATTAAGTGTTATATTTATAGATTATAGAGCAATGTCCTTTGTGTTTTGTCGTAGGTTTAAAAGAAAGGAAAAGAAATAACAGAAAAGAAAAGAAATGAAAATAATAAATAGAGGAAATAAAATAGATGAGATTATTATAAAAATTATCTATCTATTTTTACTGTGATGATAAGACTTTCTTTTCATTTGGATAAATAGCAATGGCAAAACCACCTATTTGTGCAATATTCTTGACTAAATTTGATGTTCATAAAGGTTATGAATTGATATATTATAAATCTATTGATAATATTTATGATAGTAAAGATTTAGAATTCAAATCAATTCCATCAGGTTTACATTCAGTTGAAAGTGATGTAATATGTTTTACAAAGAATGGTAAAATACCTGAATCTTTATTATATGGATTAAGTGTTTTCAAACAAAATAGTTTACAGTTGAAAGATGTTGTTGATAGATCTAAAGTTAAAATGTATTCATTAGGCATTTTAATTGATCCAAGACATTTAAAATCAATTGATGAATTTAAGAATTGGGATGCTAAAATTTATTCATGTATGTGGGTTTTCAAAACAGAATTAACTTCAATGATTAGTGAATTTATTCAATTGGATACTAAAGAGCAAGAAGATGATTATTTGAATAAATTTGAAAGTTTTTTCGATAATTATAAATATAAGAATGAAATATCTAAGGTACATTTATCACCACAAATAACTTCAGAGGATGAAATCAAATCTGATCATATGGTTGATTCATTAGTTGATATAATTGATGATTTTGGTCCACTAATTTTTAAAATTTGGAAAATTTCATTATTAAGGAAATGTATAATTATAAATTCAATTCATGATGGTAATCATAATGGTATATTAATTGGTGATATTTGTAAAATTATATTTTGTATTTCATTGATATCATCAATTCCAAAAGAATTACAGGAAAGGCTTGAAAAATCTTCAAAGAAAGATTTGAGTGATATGATGTTTAATAAACCAATTTATAATATTTGTGTTAATGATATTGATACAATAGTTCAAATGGATACAAATTATATTGCATGTACAACTGATCAAATAATAACTGAGAGGAAAGGTATTTATGATTATAATATATTATTATCAAAGGAATGTCCTCAAATAATTAATGCAATCACTGGTGATAACGAATATGCAACTTTCAGAGATAATGAAAAATTTCAAATAATTTATTCACAATTTAATCATGATAGTAATAATAATAATAACAGTACCCCTATTATTCATCCATTATCATCTAAAGTTAGTGAACGTAGATCAATTCAAGAACTGATATGGACAGGACTTTCATGGTGGGCAAGTGCAGGTGAATCATTTAGTTCACATAATGAAATATTTGCAAATGAATATGAATTTTTCGATAATATTTCAAACGATAAAGTTGAAAGATTAATAAGTTTAGTAGGTTATTTCCAACGCATTACAATGAAAATATTTCTTGTACTTATTGATAGAATAAGAGTTGGAAATGAAGAAGGAAATGAATATGATAATGATATTGAAGAAGACGAAGATAAGATAACTATATCATTTGATCCACATGATATTGAAGAAATGGGTCTTGATCCATATTCAAATGGTGATTGTGAATTTATTAAAGAATTAGTTGAAGTTTGGTGGGGGATTGAAGTACGTATTGGAGGTTATTTTGATGATTGTTGTTTTTGTCCGTGAATTTATTTATTGTAATTAAAGTAAGAGTATAGGGAGGAATATATACATTGTATACAATTAGTTTTTACATTATAAACATGAAAGTCATTAAGAAGATGCATTGGTTAATATTCATCATCATCATCATCATTAGTTTTAGTTTCTTTACCCATTGCTTTATCCCAAGTAGGTTTCATTTCATTTCGCCAATGATTAAATCTTTGTATTGCATTATCTAAATTATCTAGACCTGGTCTAACATCAAGGAAAAATGATGGTAAACCAAATGGATCATCTTCACCTGAATAATAATCAATAACATAACGAACTTGTTTCCAATCATCACCACCATTATTTCTTAAAACTGTCCAATCATGTCTATCAAATGGTAATTCAGAACCAAATTTTTCAGGGAAAATATATGAAAGATAATTATACATACGAGCTCTTGGAGATATTGCATCAGGTCTACCAGTAAATTTTAATAATCTTGGTTGTTTACCAGTTTCTTCAGTATAAGGTTTTTCCCATTCTTTAATCTCTTCCCAAGCACCTTCATTTAAAAAATTATGAATATTAACCATACTTTCAACTGCATCCTCAGGAACATCACCTTTACCCTTACGTACCATTGCATTAAACATTTGTTGTGGTGAAGGATATTCCCAAACTCCTGCATCAGGTGAATCACCTCTTGGAATTGTTGATGATGTTCTTTCTGTTGGTAAATCAATAGTTTGACCAGGTTGTTTTTGAATAGATAATTCAGGCATATTAGTTAATGGATTTAATTTATCATCAATTGTTGTTGTATCATCTGCTTTATGCATTGGACATCCAGGTGGTGGTGTTAACCCTGACATATTCATAGGATGTGGGATATCATTTTTAATATTGTTATTTGTTGTAGTATTTGGATTAGGAGTTGAAGACCAGAAAAAGCCCATCTTTTGGTATAATAACTAGAGTTGTGTATAAGATTTGAAGATAATATAACTTAGGGATGGTTATAATAATAATAAAAATAAATAATTATCTAAGATCTTCAATCAAATAAAAAATTCTTTAACGGAAAAAAAATGTCATGAAAATTCACTGTTACAGGATTGGTGGTTTTCTTTTTTATTGTGGAAAATGAATGGTTTCTGCTGCAACCACATTGGATCATGAGTAGTGAGGAGGATATTAGGGCTAGACATAGAAAGGAAGTCAAGGAACTTACTGGTAAAACTACTGCTATGAAAAAGCAAGCTACTAAAAGTACTAAAAAGGAAGTTATGAAACAAATTCAACAGTTGGAAGATGAAATGAAACAAAGACACACTAAGGAACTTGCAGGAGATGGAAGTGAAGAAAAGGAAGAGTTTGAAGAAATAACACCTGAACAATTACTTGCACAAATGAATATATCAGAAGAACCTAAAAATGTTGAACCAGTACAGTCTACTTCAAAACAACAACCAAAACGACGTAATAGACAAAAGGAAAGACTTGCCAAGAGAGAAGCTGAAATTGCACGTATTCAAGAAGAAGCAAGATTAGAACAAGATAAACAACCAGATTTAAGAGGAATTGAGTTAAGAAATATTCAAGATTTATGTGATTTACAAAAAGTTAAACAACATGATGTTATACCTGATGGACATTGTTTATTTTCATCAATTTCTGATCAATTAAAGATAAGACATAATATTGAAGTTGATGTCTATGAATTAAGGAAAAATGCAGCTGAATATATTAAGGAAAATCCTGATGATTTTATCCCATTCCTATTTGATGAGGAAACAATGACAATTAGGAATATTGATGAATATACCGATAAATTAGTTAATACAGTTATGTGGGGTGGAGATTTAGAGATTTTAGCACTTTCAAAAGTTTATGATTGTCCAATTACAGTTATGATGAGTGGTAGAGCACCATTACGTATGAATGAAGATGGTGAAAATGTTGAATTAAAATTAGTTTATTATCAACATGCATTCGGATTAGGTGAACATTATAATTCATTACATGATCTTTAATCAGTTTTCTACCTATTTACACATATATTCTATAAAAAAAACGTCTATTTACATTTACATTAATATTACTAGATTCCTATATTTCTATATCTATTTCTTTTTAGCACTTGCAGCTTTAAAATGTAATATATCACCATCTTCAACAATATAAGTTTTACCAACTCTTTGAATTTTACCCTTTGAACGTAAATTTTTTTCATCAAATGGAGGATTTAAATCTTTAACATCATCAAATTTAATTAATTCTGCATTAATAAAAGTTTTCTCAAAATCTGTATGAATTATACCTGCAGCATTTGGACAAGTTGAATTTTCTCTAATTGTCCATTGACGAGCTTCAATTTCACCACAAGTATAAAAACTTATTAAATTTAAAACTTTCCTCATTTCTTGAATTATAATTGGTAATGCAGATGATGATTCATATGATTCATTAATACCAATTTCCTTTTGTTGATTATTTAATTTAGTTTCATGATCTGCAGAGAATAAAATTATTGGAGAATCTGGTGAAAATTCATTAACCCAATTTTTAATATCATTTAAAAATTCATTATCATTTCTTAAATAATCTTCTTCATTAACATTAACTAATATAACACTTGGCTTTGTTGTTAATAAATTATGAATATTTAATGCATCAATATGATCATCTTTCCAATCTTTTTTATTTATAATTTTTTGACCTTCCATTAATAAATCATATGCAATTGTTAATGATTCAAGTTGATTTTCCATACTTGAAATTTCATGAATTGGTTTATTACCTTTATGTTTTAATTGAACATTTAATTTTTCAATTGAATTTTCAATAAATTCCATATCTTTTAAAATTAATTCATCTTGAACAATTGTTAAATCTCTAATTGGATCAACATTACCTTCAATATGAGTAATTTCTGAATCTTTAAAAGCTCTAACAATTTGAAAAATTCCATCAACTGATCTAATATCATTTAAAAATGCATTACCTAAACCTTTATTATCACTTGCACCACGTACTAAACCTGCAATATCGAAAATTTTTAAAATACTATTTATCTTTTTCTTTGATTGATAAAGTTCTTGTAATTTATTTAATTTATAACTTGGTACTAAAACTCTTGCTTCCTCTGGTTCAATTGTTGCAAATGGATAATTGGCTGGATTACCTAATTCACTTTTAGTTATTGCTTGAAAAAATGTTGATTTACCAACATTTGCTAGACCAACAATACCACTTGTTAAATTATTTGACGGTCTACCAAATAATTTTTTAACATTTTTTCCTTTATTCTTATTAGTTATAGCTGCATAACAACGTATAGAATTCCAAAACTTCATTGATATTCAAATGAAGAATGGAAATGAACTACAGATCGATTAACGTAAATTGCGTGAAATATTTTTTTTACTGCGGAAAAGCTAAAGAGTTTCTAAATAATAGGAAAGGACCATTGAATTCAATAGTTTTTGAAACTATTTCAATGTAAGTTTAGTAAAAAAAGTAGATGTTGAAGTAGATGTAGATGTAGAAGTATTATAGTTTCCTTCTCTTAACATCATTTTGAATTGGTTCGTTATCATCAGGTGTGTTAAATGATTGATTCATATTATTTGCCATAATATTGTTAATTGACTTATTAACTGGCATATTCATGTTCATGTTCATATTCATGTTCATATTCATATTCATGTATGCATTATTCATATTAATCATTGAATGATTATTAATTGGAATATTTCTTTTTGAATAATTATTAACCATTCTATTATTATTCAAATTCATATTAATACCTCTATATTGGAAATCACTTACAAATTCCTTTGCTCTTGAACGTGTTAAAACTGGTAAAGTTCTTTGATACTTTTGTCTGACACGTTTACTAACAAGTTCCTCAGGTGATTCAGTTCTATTATAATGTAATGATGAATGATAATGTGGAGGATGTGTTAAATGTAAATGTGACATTGAATGATTATGATTATGATTATGAGAATGAGAATGAGAATGGGAATGACTATGATACATCATTGCTGATGGCATTGGTGTATAAATTTGAGGTGTTTTAGTCATTGATTTATTATTATTTTGTTGTTCATCATTTGCTGTATAATCAACTGAATTATTATGAGAATTTGAACCTGATGAACAAGCAGATGATGGAACTGATGATGGAACTGATGATGAACATGTATTACAAGCAGAATTTGTAATCCAATTAAATGAAGCAGTTGGAGTTGTTCTTGGAGTTGGTAAAATATTTTTAAATGAATGAGATCTTGAAATTTCATTATTTGGTATAATATCATTGATGTCAGAATTATTATCATTATCATTATTATTATTATTGCTGTTATTATCACTATTATCCTTACTATCATTATCATTTTCATGATATGAAGATCTAAGACATGAATTATTCGGTAAATTATTTGGAGATGACATTGGAGATATCGGGAAAAATGATAAATTACCACTTTCATTTAAATTAGTATTTAATAAATAACCATTTGAATTATAATAAAGATTTGGATTTAAATCTAAACCAACTTCTTTTATTTTTTTCAAATGTTCTAACTCTTCCTCCTTTTGTCTAACAAAACATTGAGCTAAATAAATTAAATTATGAATAACCACATTATTATTCAAATGAGAAATAATTTTTGAATCTAAATATTTTAATTTAATTGAACTTTCCATTTTAACAACTTGATTTAAAATCAAACTCTCTAATTCATCGAATCTATGTTGACGAATATGTTTTAATCTTAAATTTAAGAGTGCAAAATTAGTTATCATTATTGAACTTGCAGCAATTGAACTTGCAGTATAATTTGAAACAATATCTGAATTAAATAATGCTAAATCACATAAAAACATTGAACCTAATCTTCTCTCTAAATTATTTGGTTCACTTGTATTTAAGAATAAATCTAAGAAAATTTCAGGAGTTGGATAAGATAAATCCCAATTTAGAGTATTTAATATATTAACTTCAATTTTAAGGAAAGTTGATTTTGATGATTGATCATAACCTGATCTTTTAATTAAAGCATTTAATATATTACCCTTTGGTTTATTTTCATTATATTTTGAAGAAATCCATAAACAACAAAATCCAATTAATCTACAATTATTAATTTCGATTCTAACATTTGAAGTATAAGTATCAAATAAATGAACTGCCAGTGAAAAAGTTGATGAAGTCCAATTAAGTCTAAAACAAACATCCAATAAAGAATTTAATATAGAACTTCTTAAAATTTTAACTTGATTTTGAGGTAAAGAAAGTGATTTATTGTTATTATTATTATTATTTGAAGATAATTTTTCTTCTAATTCAAAATCTAATTGAACAATATGATTATGAATATCATTTCTATATTCTAATATAGTTAAATGATGATTTCTCTTTTCAACCATTTTAACCATTTCATTTTTATAAAGAATTGGATCAGTAATAGTCATAATGTGAGTGTGTCTAGTTGTAATTGTATGTTTATGTTTTTATTATTTTTATGAATAAAAGAATGAATAAATGCAACAATGAGTGGGGGGAATAGCAATGAATAAATGTTTTATACGATATGAAAAGTCAATAAATAAAGAAAAAAAAGCAGTGTATAAAAGATTGAATGGATATAGTATATGAAATTGAAATTGAAATTGAAATTGAATTGAATTGAAATTGAAAATAAAAATGAAAATGAAGTTAAAAATTTGAAATAAACTAAGTTGAATTGAGTGTAAGATAGCCTAATATGTGAGAATAAAGTGAAGGAATACTAATAAAGACGAATAAGAAGTTGAAATAAGATAGGAATAAATACAATAAATGATAATATAATTTGAATATAATATAATCGAATTGAAGATGAATTGAAATGAAACGAAGTAAATTGAAACTAACTTACCTTAGTTATTAACTCTTCCCTTCCTTAACAAAAGAAAGAGAAGAATAAAAGAAAAGAAAGAAGAATAAAAGCAAGAAAAGAAAGAGAAAGGAGAGTAATACAATCAATCATCGAAAATAGAGGAAACTCGTCGCCCACTTGTTAATTTTTCTTAAGCTTTAATATTAATCTCTTTTCCGAAAAGGGAAACTCCCTCTTTAGGGTTTTGTATAGTATAGTATAGTATAGTATAGTATTACTTTATGTACAGGTATTTATTTATTCTATTTAGTAGTAGTAGACTATATGATAGTATAGTAGAGTAGTAGTATTAGTAGTGTATGATAGTATAGTATAGTATAGTATAGTATAGTATAGTATAGTATACTATAGTATACTATATGACAGGTCACATTTATTGAACAATTACATCATTAAGTCTACCAAATGGTAAAACTTTTTCAATTTTTTTACTATCACTGATTAACATAACAATTCTATCAATACCCATCCCCCATCCTCCAGTTGGTGGTAATGACCATTCCATATTCTCTAAATATTTATAATCAGGTATTAAACTTTCTTCATCACCCATTTCTTTATTATTTTGTTGAATTTGAAATTTAAATTTTTGCTTAAATGGATTATTTTCTTCTTCATATGCATTCATATATTCTATACCATTAATAAACATTTCAAATCTAAGTCCAATCCCATTTTCATCACTTTTACTTAATGGTGATATAATTTCAGGTATATTATAAATAAATGTTGGTAAAAATTTATTATCTAATTTATTAGTAATTGGTTCAAGATATTCTTCAATTAATTTATTAATCATATTACCAATTGTATCATTCTCATTATATGATAATCCAATTTTTTGGAAATATTTAATTAACATATCTTTATCTTGTAAATGTTTAATTGTTAATTCATATCCAGTTTGATTTTTAATTTCATTTAAAAATTCAATTTTACCAAATTTACCATCATTTTCATCAATTTTATTCTTCAATTGTAAACATTTATCATGAAATCTCCCCAATTTATTATCATTTAAAATTCCTAATAAAATATATTTAAACATTTCTTCACTAATTTCCATTAATTCATTTAATCCAATAAATGTTTGATAAAATTCACATGTTGTAAATTCAGGATTATGTGTACTATCAATACCTTCATTTCTAAATGATTTACCAATTTCATAAATTTTATCAAATCCTGATATAATTAACCTTTTCAACCATAATTCAGGTGCAACTCTTAAATTAAGTTTAAATAATTTATAACTATCATCTTTATTATTATCATCTTTAATATGTTGTGAATAAGTTTCAAATGGTTTAGCATTAGCTCCACTATTACCATTACAAATTATTGGTGTTTCAAAACTATTAAATCCTTTATCTTCAAGATAATTTCTAATTAATTTAATTATTTTACTCCTTAAAATTAAAATTTCAACACTTTCCTTATTAACTAAATAATCAATTACTCTATTCTTATTAATTTTACCTAAATCATTAAATTTTGGTGGTATTGGATGTAATGATGGTGATGCTAATATAATTGGTTTTTCAACTTTTAATGATAATTCACCAACTTTAGTAATTCCAAATTTACCAATACACATAATTTGATCACCAGGTCTTAAAATTGAATGAATTTTAATAAATTCATCCTTTTCAATATTCATTACTTTATGATGAACAATTAATTGTAATTTTGTTAAATCTTGTATTATATCAATAAACATTGAACCTTTACCTGCCTTACGTATACTACTAATTTTACCTGAAAGTAAGTATTTCACTGGATTTTCATCTCCTTCTCTTCCTTCAATATCTTTTTTACCATTAAATATTTGACGATATTCTTCAACTCTTAATTTCTTAACATTTGACATACCTTCCCTCAATATGTTTTCACATTTACCAATTGGTGGATAATATAATTTATCTTGTTCATTAAATGATAATTGCTGAATTTGATTTTTCCTGAATGCAAAATCAGATTCTTCAGTAATTTTCTCCCTAATGTGAGTTTTATTATTATTATTATTATTATTGCCAACAGCAGAATACCATCTAAACCTCCCACTTACTGCTAAATTCCCTACTGATCTCCCCACTGATCTACTCAACATACTTGTCTTTACTACCATAGAAGAAGAACCAACGACCGCATCGACGTTGGAATTTTCCACTCATTGAAAAGTTCTTCACTGATGAAGAAGAAGAAGATATCAACTATATGTAAATGGTATTTTTGAAAACAATTGTATAGAATATGTATACAATTTAACCACATCACCTTACTCTGATGACTGTGAACTACTATTAGACACAGGAGCATCGTGTCATGTAATTGGCAATAGAAAGTTATTACAAAATATCCGTCCATGTAATGCAAAAATTAGATACTTACAAGGTGAAACAACAGTTAAAGAACAGGGAGATTTAGTTATAGGTAATGTAACTATTAAAGGTCTACTATATGTGAAAGGAAAGAGAAATATTATCAGTTTTAGTAGATTAATAGAAAATAAATATATCACTTGGAAAGGATCAGGAAATCAAATAAAATTTCGTTTCAAGAATAAATTGATGCTATTAGCTTTCAGAGATCCAAGAAAAGACTTTTTCTTTTTACAAAATGCAAATAAAAATAGCAAAACTCACTACGTTTTGAATATAGAAGATATAAATTTAAATGATATCATTATGAAAGTACATCAAGCTTCTGGTCATGTTGCTGCAGATATGACACAGTTATAATTATTACAATCAAGAAATTTAAACATCAAATTAGAAAATATAAAAGAGGTACTTAAAGACTGCAAATGTCGTGAAACAATATTAAATAAAAATCGTGGTACGAAAAAGATCAACAAAACTAAATACAGAGTTGGTGAAATTATTCACATAGATACAATTGGTAAAATAGGTTTAGGATATGCGGTTATAGCATCAGATAGAGCAACTAAAATGACATTCTCTAAACTTATAGCTCACAAATCAGATGTCACCGATGCAGCAATAACTATCTTAAAACAAATGCAAAATATTTCATCACTAAGAAAACTAAATATATGTAGCGTTAGAGCTGACAACGAATATGATACAAATAAATTTAAAGCCTATGCTGATGAAAATGGTATCATAACTGAATTCACTGCACCATACTCATCATATCAAAATGGTACAGCTGAAAATAAAAATAGACAAATGCAAGAATTAATTAGAAAATTATTACAAACAGCGGGATTACATCCAAAATACTGGGCTTATGCTCTACAACATGCAAATTTTTTGTATAATAATATCCAAATAAGAAAGAATGGACACTCAGCATATGAAAATTTTACAAATAAAACTAGTAATATTGATGCAGGTTTTGAACCACCTACTTTTGGATGCAAAATGATTGCTTATAACCATAATAATGTTCAAAAGGTCTTCAAAGAACATCATGCAGGTATATTTATGGGATTTAGACAAACTGTTAAAAATGCACTAATGTTATTACCAAGTGGGAAGATGGTTGTTACATCTTCATTCCGTGTATTTCCAGATATATATCCAATGCAAAAGAAGGATAATGAAAAACTATATGATAATATTTTCGAAACATTTCGTCCAAATCAAAGTGAATTTGAAGATTATTATCTATTGGTAACTCCACCAGGTCCACATAATCCATCAGGAGGTTCAGGAGGTCTTGGAAGCAAAAATGAGTCTTCTAAAGGAAAGAAAAATGTTAATAAAAAGAAAAATAGAAAACCTACAATTGAAAATGTACCAGATGAGAGTCAACTAACTACCGCAAATAATGATGTAATCATGACAGATGCACCAAACTCTTCATCAATGATTCCAGAGAGTAGAAGAATTGAAACCTCACATGAACAAGAGTTTATTCCGGAAGATAGAAGAATCGAAGCTCTACATGAAAGAGATATTATTCCAGAAAATAGAAGAATTGAGGCTCTACATGAAAGAGATATTATTCCAGAAAATAGAAGAATTGAGGCTCCACATGAGAAAGAAGCAGTGCCAGAATCAAAAATCATCAGTCAACAAAAAACTGTATCGTCAAAGAATGGTAAAAGAACAACTACCAAAAATAAGAAATCAAAAATTAAGAAACTTACTCTAAAATTAGGTAAAAAGGAAGGTAGTAATACAACAACTGAACAGTCAAGTAAACCAGCAGAGATTACTAATACCAAACCATCCAATATTGAACCTCAAATAGAATCAAGCAAAGAATTAGTTAAATTTAAGCCAGCTGAGGTAGAATCAAGTAAAGAATTAGTTAAATTTCAGCCAGTTGAAGAAGAATCAGATAATGAAGAATTTTATGATGCACAAGACCTCATCAGAATCAAGTAGTTAGTATTCCAGAAGATGATTTTCTTACCAAAATGGCAGAGTTATATGAAAATTACAAAGAAATCAAGAAGTTCTACAAAACAGACAAAGCATATCTAGAAGCAACTCATCATAGACATTATTATAATCCAGATGATAAACCAATCCCATCTGCAAACTTAATAGACAATAGATCAAAAGAATACTGGGAACAAGAAGGTAAACTAAGAGAACAACTGGGATTACCAACTAAGCCAATGAAAGTACATTCAAACGAGAAAAATGGACTCAGATTTGAAAAATAAATTTGCATCTGAGGGGGAGAAAAGTATGGAAGATATAGTTATCATTGATGTTCACTTCTAGGTTTTCGTTTTTTCTGTCATCCGCCCATTGTTTGATGACATTGTCTTGATATACTTCCATGTGCGTAATCCATCATAACAATATACTCAGCTGAATCTCTCTATGTGATTTAAACTGTTTGAGCAGCTTCAAATTATCGGCGGCAGAGATAATTGCCATTTTCATATTCATCTGCATGAAGAACTTCAGACCTACAGGTTGACTTTTAATGAAGTCTCTCGAATAATATAAATCGAGTGCTGTAGCCATGATACTGTTAATTTGACCATAATCCATACCAATTTGCATTTCTGTGCAAAAATAATAAATTTTGCCATTTGTCATCAGAGATATTGAGCATAGCGTATCCATTTGGTACAATTGTAAAACCATTCTTTAAATAACGGAAGAGAAAAACCTGTGTTTCTTTTCTTAATTGGAGCATTAGTTTTCAAAGTTCCATAAATTAATTTAAGGTTTTCATGAGATTGTACTTCGAATGGTAATAAAGTACATTCATATCTTCATCCAGAAGTTATCTCAGCTTTTACTTCCTTCTGTTTTTCAATAATCAATTGAATTGGTGATAAATCCGACATATTCATTTTCGTCAGCTACGAGACTGTAAATCTTTAAAAAGTACTGAGATCGGATACTCTATAAAAGGATTATATAGAGGTAAATTATAAATAATTTATTAAGTGAAAACTTTTCACTTTTCACTTAAACTGTTAGCTACTGCCTATTCGCTAACTCTCAATACTTCACAGTTTCGTCCAATTTTTTTTCATTATGCATTACATTATGTGTATTACTTTGGATGATGTTTCTTATTGGATAAATACTATATTATTTTAACTTACTTAACTAAACAATAATGTATTCAAATATACGTGCACCTATACGTTTAGTGCATAAGAATGGTATTAGATTAAATTCTACTATTGTTGAAGCATCAACTAATACTATAGTAAATAATTCAACTATAGAAAAGGAGAAAAATGAAATTATTGGAAATGATGAAATTCGTTTAAATTCTAATGGATTACCATTTGAAAATTCACTTGAAGAAATTTCTAATATGAAAGAAACTGAATTTAATGAAATTGTTTCTAAAATTGAAAATCCAACTTTAAATAGAGAAGAAATTGTTAATTCAAAATTTTCAAAATTATTAACATTATATAGTAATAGAGATAAATTAAAGAAAACAATGACAAATTCTTCATCATTATTATCAAATTTCCCAAATTTAATTCCAACTGATCCATTATTACCATATAGTGAAGCGGAATTAGCAATTAGACAAAGACATCATTCTAAAATTATGGGTAAATTAGGTTCAAATTTGAAAAATATTTATAAACCTCATAAATTAATAACAAATTCACCAAATATTAATCAAATTTCAATTGAAAAATTATTATCATCAGGTGCTCATTTAGGTAGAAGTGTTGAATTATTAAATAATAATTTTCAACCTTTTATTTATGGTAAATATAAAGGATTACATTTAATTGATTTAGATAAAACTTCAACATATTTGAAAAATTCTTGTAAAATAATTGAAAAAATTGTTGAAAATGGTGGATTAGTTTTATTCCTTGGATTAAAAATTGGTCAATTAAGATCAATTAAGGAAGCTGCAAATAAATGTAATGGATTTTATGTTTCAAGAAAATGGATTCCAGGTTCAATTACAAATTCATTAGAAAATCCAAAACCAAGAATTGAAATTGATATGGAAGATTTACCAACTAATAGAGAATTAACAACTGATGAAGAGAATAAAGTTATTAAACCTGATTTAATTGTTATACTTAATCCAGAAAATGCAACAGTTGCAATTAAGGAAGCAAATCAAGCTAGAATTCCAACAATTGGTATAATTGATTCAAATGTTGATCCAAATTTAGTTACATATCCAATTCCTGCAAATTCCAATTCTACAAGGGTAACAAATTTAATTGTTGGAGTTTTAGGTAAAAGTGGTGAAATTGGTTTACAAAATAGATTACAAAAAGTTAAAGAATATAAAAAATCTTTAGGTATGGAAATTAATGAACCATTTATTAAAATTGATAAAATATCTAATTAACTTGTATATAAAAATATTTAATTAAAATATAAAATTATAAAAATATAAAAATTATAAAAATTATAAAAATTATAGAGTATAAAACTTAACTTAATTATTATTAGCATCACCACTACTACTTCTACTCATACTACTACTAGTACTATCATCATCATCATCAGATTCAGAATCTGATCTATCATCCTTTTTAATATTATATAGAACAACTCTAATTGCAATTCTTAAAATTAAGAATAACCAATATAAATTAACCAATTGTAAAGCAAAAATTAAAGTGAAAACCATTGGTTGAGATATCCAACATTTATATTGTTGAGTTTTAAAATCTAAAATTGAAGGACCAATTGATAAAAATTCTGTTAAAACAGAATATAAAATTTTAATATTAAGATAATGTCTTGTATAAATCCAAACTGACATAAAAAAGATAAAGAATGGAACTTCAATTGATGAATTAATATAATTTAAAGTTTTAGATAAACCAAGGAAAAAATCTGATATATCCATTGTAATATAAATTGCTAAACCCATATGAGTAAAATTAAACATATAAGATAATGAAATTAATAAAATTGTAACAATATGATGGAAAACTAATTCTTTAAAATCTTTACGAGGTTTCTCTATTTGTAACATTAAAATAATTGCTTGTTGAGACCAAAAACCTGCTTGGAAAAGGTAATAAAATTTAAATAACCAATCATGTTGAGTATGAGGATAATTTTCATAAAAAGATTTTGTATTAAAGAACCACATATTTGAATTTTTCATTATATATAAACCGAAAGGACCAGTTATACCATAATAAAAGATAGCATAAGTTTGTTCAGTAAATCTACTAATTTTAGATTTACTTTTCAAACCATAATGAATTGCAATTGGTTTTAAAATCATTTGAACCATAAATTCTCTTAAGAAAGTGAAAAATATAATCATATAAAAGACAAAGCAAAAATCTTTCCAACCTTTTTCATATAATGGAGGATTAGTATTTGGTATTTGATAAGACATAAATAAAAATCTATGTAAAGGATTTGAATCAGTATAATTATTTGATAATAAATAAATTAAATTTAATAATAAAATTATTATAATTGGTTTAATCCAAATATATCTATAAGTTAAAATTTTCAGAGAAATGAATAATTTATTTAAAACATCTGAATCATTAATTTTAGAGGAAACTTTATTAATTTGTTTAAATTGTTCCTTTTTAGTTAATTTAATATCATGATTTGAACGAATTGTTTGTAAACCTGGAACTGATGAATCACCTAAATTAATTTTACCAACAGATGAATGTCTTCTATGTTTGACTATATTCTCCTGATTATCAGATGACATTTTTCCATGTAAAAAGGAGATAAGAAGATAAAAAAGTGACTTAAATTGAACTGCCCAGAAAAGAAGAAACGGTGTTTAATGGTGAAAAACTCTAAACAGCACAATTTAATTTTCCAATAATAGAATAAGCCTGGCTTTAGTACTATTATTATAATATTATTACGTTATTAATTAAACGCGTATATTATTATTATTATTATTATTATTATTCTTCCTCGCAATTTTGGTGGGTTTTCCAGTATTGAATTTCCGCCGGGAATTTGGCACTGGTTTGGGCACTGATTTTGCGCGGAATTTATGTGCTATAATTACTCTCAAATTTCCGAGAATAATACTATATTCCCGATTAACCCAGGGTTCCTATTAAAAAAACTTTGTCTGTTATTATTGTCATTGTGAATAAATATCATCTTATACCATATTTTATTACCCTTTGATTTCCTTATTTTCCCTTATTATTAGCATATATTCAATGAATTATGTTTCACTACTATCAATGAGACAAATATCTTTCATTAAGAGGAAAATTTCACTTAAATTATTATTATTTATAATATTAATTTCAATTTTATCTTATTTTACTCTCATTTTAAATATTCAATACAATAATAAGGATAATATAAATATTTTAAATAATGAAAAGGGTACACAACGTGATGTATTGAAAAATTTAAATTCAAAAGATGAATCTTCTAGATCTTTCCATGAAAAAATGTTATTAGAACAAATTGATAATAATATAATTGATCCTTCAAAGAATATACAAAATGTTGTTGATGATGATGATAATATTATTATCAATAACAATCCAATAACTTCACTTTTAAGTAAAATTATACCTATTATAGAATCTTGTGAACCTTCAATTGGTTATGAATTACAAAATGAAGATTCTTCAATTAATGATAATGATGATAACACTAATTCAAATGTAAAGGATAAAAAAAAATTAAGATTATTTAGGAAAAAATTAAATAGAATTTATGGTAAAAATGGTAAAAATGATATTGGTATTCATGATTTAACTCCAATTTTATCTAAAAATTTCCTCAATGATTGTCTTTATTTACCTGATGATATGTTTCAAGAATTGAAAATTTCTCATGAATATTTTGTTAAACATATAGAAAATATTGAATATAATGATATTGATAATAATAACGGTATAAATCCTTTATATGATAATACTAATGGTATTGTATTTATTGGTGGTGGGAAATTTTCTTGGTTAACTTTATTAAGTATTGAAAATTTACGTTCAACTGGTTCAATTTTACCAATTGAAGTTATGATACCAACAATTGATGATTATGAATATGAATTATGTGAAAATATTTTACCTGATTTAAATGCAAAATGTATTTTATTATATGAATTTTTACCTAAAAATTTAAATTTTAAATTAAATGGTTATCAATATAAATCTTTAGCTTTATTAATTTCAAGTTTCCAAAATGTTTTATTATTAGATAGTGATAATATTCCAATTTTAAATCCTGATATCTTATTTAATGATAAATTATTTATTGATAATGGTATGATTGTTTGGCCTGATTTTTGGAGAAGAGTAACTCATCCACTTTATTATAAAATTGCTAATAGAGAAATTTCAAATAAAAGAATTAGATATGCAATTGATAAAAAAACTCCAAATGATTATTATACAAATAATGATGATAGTGATAATGATAATGATAATATTGATATTGATAATGATATACCATTACACGATAGAGAAGGTTCAATACCTGATGCATCAACTGAATCAGGTCAATTAATTATTAATAAAAAAACTCATTTTAAAGCTTTATTATTAAGTTTTTATTATAATGTTTATGGTCCAAGACATTATTATCCACTTTTCACTCAAGGTGGTGCAGGTGAAGGTGATAAAGAAACTTTTATTGCTGCAACTTTATATTATAATTTAAAAGTTTATCAAGTTAATAGACCAGTTGGTGTAATTGGTCATTGGGTTAATGGTGAATATAATGGTGTTGGTATGATTCAATTTAATCCAATTATTGATAAATTAAATGAAGATAATTACATTAAATTTTTAAATGAAAAAATTTTAAATGAAGGTACAAATTATAATTATAATTTTATGGATTATTTAAATTATTTTAGTAATTCATTTGCTGAACCAATGTTCTTTCATTGTAATTTCCCAAAAATTGATCCAATTTCTTTATTTAATGAAAATAAATTAGTTGATGAAAATAATAATCAATGGAGATTATTTGAAGATCAACCAAATATTGGATTTGATTTTGAATTAAGACAATGGAATTTAATTAATAAATATTTTTGTCCAATTGATGATAAACCTTTTAATTTAAATTATTTGAAAAATTCAAATATTAATCATAAACAACTTTGTAATAATATTAAGGAACGTTTAGATTATTTATTATCAACTGAAATTAAATATGATAATAATTAATTAAGGGAATTTTTGTACATTATACTTATTTATTTATAGTCTCTTTTAAAATTATATATTCTTTGTAAATAAATAAAAAATAATAAAAAAAAAAACAAAAAGAAAGCTATATATCACTAAATAATTGTTTCCATTTCCTTTGCATAAATTAAAGAATTTTTAATTATTTCTCTATCATCATTAATATTATCTTCAAATTTTAATTCATTTTTATCAAAATAAACAATATTTTTCTCAAATTTCCATCCATATTGATCAATAAATTCTTTAACTTCAGAAATTTCATTTAAAAATAATAAAATTTTCAAATTTTCAATTGGTAATTGTTTATAAACTAATTCAATATTATTTGAAATATTAATTCTAATTGAATTTAATAATCCAGGTTCAAATATATTAAATTCTTTACATGGGAAATTATTCTTTTTGGATAAAATTTCATTAACTTTATTAAAATCTCCATCAATTATCCATTTCTCAAATTTTATTGGTATTGATAAAAATTCATCCTTCTCTAAATCATCAACATTTAAATTAAAATTTTGGAAATTTTCTAATTCAATATGAAACATTGCTAAATCACCCTTTGTTAATAAATATAATAAATTTAAACTTAATAATTTATTCTTTTGATTACTTCTTGAATTTAATTCATTTATTTCATAAAATGGTTTTAATTGAATTATATAATTTGAAAATTCATCCATTTTAAATAAATTAATTGAAATTAATGCACCAATTTCAAGTATTGACATTGTAATTTGTAAATCATTTGGATTAATCTTTGATTGGAAATTTGGTACTAATAAATTATGTTCAATAAGTTGAATTTTAATTGGTGTTAATAATTTAAAACATGTTTCATAATCCTCTTTTTGAAAATGTTCTGTAAGTTTGGTAGTTAATTGTTCAAGTGACATTGTTGATGGAAGTTGATTATAAAGAATGATAATGTATTTGCCTTCATAGAATAAAACCTCTAATCAATATTCATGTAAGTTCGTTCAGGTGCGAACATGATTTCAAAAAATATACACGCATTTTCTTAGTATTAAGTATTATTATTAAATTAATTATCTAATGGAAGAATCTATTATTTATTTTTATATAAAAGAATTAATGAATGGTTAAGAATTTAAGAAAGAAAGAAGGAAGGGAAAGGGAATAAAAAAGACATGTAATAAAGAAGTAAAGAATATAAATTATTAATCATTGATTATTAATTTTTAACACCAAACTGCTTTTCAGTAGCTGAAACAATTGGTTCAATACATTCAGCATTTAATAAAGTGCTTTGATCACCTAAAGATTTTGCTTCACCACTAACAATTTTTCTTAAAACTCTTCTAACAATTTTACCTGATCTTGTCTTTGGTAATTCATCAACAATTATAATTGTCTTTGGAGCTGCAAATGGTCCAATTGTTGCTCTAATACTTAATCTTAAATCTTGTCTTAATTTTAATAATGATGAATCATCACTAATAATTGAATTATCCTTTAATTGAACAAATGCAATAACTGCTTGACCTGTAATATCATCATTAATACCAACAACTGCTGCTTCACTAACTCTTGAAGAATCTTCTAATAAAACACTTTCAATTTCAGCAGTTGATAATCTATGACCTGAAACATTAACAACATCATCAACTCTACCTCTAATCCAATAATAACCATCATGATCTCTACCTGCTCCATCACCTGTAAAATAATAACCTGGATAAGGTTTTAAATAAGTTTCTAAATATCTTTTATGATTTTTATAAACAGTTCTAGCCATTGATGGCCATGTTGATTTAACTGCTAAAACACCTTCAACATCATTACCTTCTAAAACTTTACCAGTTGTTGGATCAATTATAACTGCATCAATACCGAAAAATGGTAAAGTTGCAGCACCAGGTTTAGTTGGAATTGCACCTGCTAATGGTGCAATTAAATGAGAACCTGATTCAGTTTGCCAATAAGTATCACTAATATGACAACAACCATGACCAATTTTTTCATCATACCATTGCCAAATTTCACTTGCAATTGGTTCACCAACAGAACCTAAAGTTCTTAAACTTGATAAATCATATTTAGAAATTTCATCTTCACCAGATTTTTTCAACATTCTTAAAGCAGTTGGTGCAACATAAAAATGAGTTGCTTTATTTTGTTCAATAATTTTCCAAAATCTACCAAAATTTGGATAAGCAGGTGTACCTTCAAATATAATTGTTGAAACACCTAAAGTTAAAGGACCATATAAAGCATAAGAATGACCAGTAATCCAACCAACATCACCAGCAGTAAATAAAACATCATCTGATTGTAAATCGAAAACATATCTAGTTGTCATTGCAGCACCTAAAAGATAACCACCAGTTGAATGAACAACACCTTTTGGAGCACCAGTTGAACCAGAAGTATATAACATGAAAAGAGGATCTTCAGAATTAACAGGTACAGGAGGTAAATAAGATCTAAATTCACAAGCTAAATCTTGCCAATAATAATCTCTATTTTCTTTCATTAAAAGATTTGGATTACCAGTTCTTTTATAAACTAAAACTTTTTCAATTGTTGGACATTCCTTTAAAGCTTCATCAACAATTGTTTTGTTATTAATTGTTTTACCACCTCTTTTACCTTCATCAGTTGTAATTAAAACTTTACATTCAGCATCATTAACTCTTTCCTTAATTGAACCAGCAGAGAAACCTGCAAAGATAACTGAATGAACTGCACCTAATCTAGCACAAGCTAACATTGCAATAATTGCTTCAGGAGTCATTGGTAAATAAATAGCAACATTATCACCTTTTTTAACCCCCCAAGATTTTAAAATACCAGCAGTTTGAGAAACATCTCTTAATAATTCACCAAAAGTAATTTTTCTATTTTCATTTTCATCATCAGCTTCGAAAACAATTGCAATTTTATCAGGATTTTCAAAAGCATGTCTATCAACACAATTATAACAAGCATTTAATTCACCACCTAAAAACCAAGAAGCATCACCATTTTCAAGTGAACCAGATTTAACTTTAGTAAAATCTTTATCCCAAGATAAGAATTTTTGAGCCATTGGACCAAAGAAAGATTCAGGATTTTCAATTGATTGTTTATACATTTGATCATATTCTTCTTTAGAAGATAAAGATTTAGTTGGTTGCTTTTCAAAGAAAGGTTTTGGAGTTGGTCTTGCAATTATACCATTTGCTTCATGAACGACACTATGAGTTGGAGAAGTCATGATGATTAATGATTAATGATTGATGATTGATCCAATAAGAAAGAGGGTGAACAGATAACTAATTAATCAATTATAATCAATTGATCAAATGAAGATAACAAAAGATCAAAATAAAGAAATACAGCTGAGCATATAAGATAAATTTAAGATAATCCTATACTAATCATGATCTCAAGAGTGAAAAATATCCTTTCTTCCACTTTGTTTCCCTTCCACCACTGTGAGAAAATAATTATTATTATAAATTTGATAATTTTATTTCGGCGTAATGCGTTCCTGCGCCACTTCATTATTATTAGTATTTACTTAGTATTCTCATAGTATTCTCATAGTAAATAATTATACCGCGTTTTTATCTCCCATAATTTCTATGTGGCGCAGTCCCGATTGATCCCATTTAGGAAGGTCTTACAGGTCGTATAGATGGTTACTATACGATCAGACCAACAATTTTGATCAAATTGGAATGTTATTATTATACAATATAGAAGTAATGATTACTAGTAAGAAGGAATAGCAGAAGATTAAATAGTGCTAAATATTAATGACAATGTTAGTACCTTTATGTAATTGTGTAATAGTAATAACAGTCATGGGGGAGATTTTGTGAGTCTATAGTGAAAATGTTGGACCATTGATAATAATAATAATGATAATATTTGGAAGGCTCAACAATTTATTATTTTTATCTAACTTAATTACCATTACGTAATCAAGAGAAAAGTAAAAAAAGACGCGACGATCATTACGTAACCAAATAGACGCGACTACTGTTTTATTATATTACGTAATCAGATATATTATAAGAAAATTAAACTAAGCCAAATAAAAATATCAACACTTATAGTGGGATCTACTCATCTCACGTAAATTTTAGTAAATTTTAGTTAAATTTATTAATTTTAAGAGAGGGCAATCCCTTTTTATTAAATAAAATATACTCTTTAATATAGATTCAATTGTATTATATTATATCTATTCACTAACAATTGTATCAATTGTAATATATAGCATAGTATATAATATACAATATATTATAATGTCATTAAATTCTAATCCAATTAATGATTATGATTATGATCATGATTATAATTATGATCATGATCAAAATAAAAATTCTCAATTAAATATACCAAAATTAAGGCAATCAACTTCAAATGCTGCTCCTGCAACTCCTAGAATGTTAAGAAATACAAGTAATAATAATCCTAATCATTATTCATCTAATAATAATAATAATAATACAATTCCCAAATTCTTTAAGTGATGAATATACAATTAATCCAGATTATTTACCTCCTAAAAGAACTCCTTCGAAAAGATTACCAAATTCTCATAATAGAGATTCTTCAATTAATAATAATAATAATAATGGTTTATTACCTGGTGTAGACTTTAACCCTAATACTCCTCAAAAAAGTTCAAGAAGATCATCATTTAATAATAATAATAATAATCCAAATGCTCATAATCCAAATGCTCATAATCGAATAAATTCCTTTAATATACCTCCACAATCAAATCAACAACATTCACAACAACATCACCCTCAACAACCTCCACCACAACATGCACAACCCCCACAACAACAACAATTTCATAGAAAGGCAATTGGTGATTGGGAATTTACTAAAACTATTGGTGCAGGTTCAATGGGTAAAGTTAAATTAGCAAATCATAGAATAACTAATGAAATTTGTGCAATTAAAGTTGTTACAAGAGCTGCTAAAGTTTGGCAAAGACAACATATTAATGATCCTCCAACTAATGATCCTCATCTTTCAAGTCAAAGAAAGAAAGAATATGAAAAAGAAATTGCTAGAGATAAAAGAACTATTAGAGAAGCTGCTTTAGGTAAAATTCTTTATCATCCTTATATTTGTAGATTATATGAAATATATTCAATGTCAAATCATTATTATATGTTATTTGAATATGTTTCTGGTGGTCAAATGTTAGATTATATTGTTGCTCATGGTTCATTAAAAGAATCTCAAGCTAGAAAATTTTGTCGTGGAATTGGTTCAGCTTTAGAATATTGCCATTCAAATAATATTGTTCATAGAGATTTAAAAATTGAAAATATAATGATTAATAATTCTGGTGAAATTAAAATAATCGATTTTGGTTTATCAAATTTATATACTCATGATCATTTATTGAAAACTTATTGTGGTTCATTATATTTTGCAGCTCCTGAATTATTATCTGCTCATCCATATAGAGGTC
This sequence comes from Pichia kluyveri, assembly GCA_030062975.1. Classification (NCBI taxonomy): domain Eukaryota; kingdom Fungi; phylum Ascomycota; class Pichiomycetes; order Pichiales; family Pichiaceae; genus Pichia; species Pichia kluyveri. The sequence continues at coordinate 322,388 of CP125793.1, read as the reverse complement.
CAGAAGTCGATATTTGGTCTTTCGGTGTTGTATTATTCGTTTTAGTTTGTGGTAGAGTACCATTTGATGATAAAAGTGTTAATAATTTACATGAAAAAATTAAAAAGGGTAATGTTGAATATCCTGATCATTTATCTGCTGATTGTATCGATTTAATGAAAAAAATGTTAGTTGTTGATACAACTAAGAGAGCTCCAATTCATGAAATTTTATCTCATAGATGGATGAATAAAGGTTATTCAAATGTTGTTTCAAGTTTTATACCAAAGAGAGTTCCATTAAATTTCCCATTAGATTCAAATATTATAAATGAAATTGTTAATTTAAATTTAGGTATTTCAAATGAACAAGTTTTCAATGATTTAAATGATATAATTAATTCAGATTATTATATTCAATGTTCTGATAATTGGAGATTGAAAAATTCAGGTTTAAAATATGATCCAACTTTATTAGATCCAACTAAAGGTTATCATCCATTAATTTCAATTTATTATTTAGTTTTTGAAATGATTCAAAGAAAGAAAAATAAATTAGAAAATTTAAATCAATCAGATATTTCATCTTTATCATCTTCAAATAATAATGTAAATCAATTTAAAACTCCGCAAATTCAACAAGAACCAATATTTAATGCAGCTTCTAATTCTCATAATATGGCTCATGAACCTCGAAATAGAATTGTAACTCAACCAATACCTCATGAATATCAACATAATAATAAAAATAATATTCCTCAAAATGATAATTATAATACAGTCGATACTAATAATAAGAGTCAAAGATTAAAATTAGATGTTAATGTTCCAAATCCTTCGTACACTTTACCATATCCCCAACCAGCTCATACATCACCACATACTGATATTTCACCACATTCATTTAATAAAAATGATTCATTAAAATTATCTCAACAACAAACTCCACCTCCACAACAATTAAATAAATCATCTAATGTTGAAGAAGGTGGAGTTAATTCATTATTGAGAAAATTAAGTTCTAAAAAGCCAACTGATAGAATGGTTCATAATTATGCAGGTTCAACTTCACCAATTAGTAATAATGCTCAAATTAATAATACTGATAATATTAAAAGAATTGGTAGCGTCAAAGTTACATCAAAGGAAAAACAACAAATTTTACCATCATCAATTCAAAATACTGCACGTAAAAATATGGCTCAACATCAACGTGCAGCTTCAGCATATACCGCATCTGCATTTGTTCAAGATAATCAAATTCAAATCAATAATCAACAACAACAGCAACAACAGTCATTGCATTCCCAACAACAACAACAACAATCACAATATAATGAGCCATCTTCTACTAGTGATTCTTCAAGTGTACGTAAATTTCATCCATCTGCTAGAGCAAAATCTGTTGGTCATGCTAGAAAATATTCACTTAATAATCTTAAATCAAATACTTATAAAATGGATTCAAATGCTCCACCATTACCAGAATATTCAAGTTCTATGATGAAAACATCAACATCTAATGATTATGGAGCATTCTTTGATGAAGAAATGGATAATATTACATTTAATGATGAAAGTAATAAACCAAAGGTTAAATTAACTGATAAACAAATTATTGCACAATTTGAGAAGGCACCACCAAATTCTATGCCATCAATTGAATATCCAAAAACTTTATTCTTAAAAGGATTTTTCTCTGTTCAAACAACATCTACTAAACCATTACCAATTATTAGATATGATATTATTACTGTCTTACCACAACTTGGAGTTCAATTTGTTGAAGTTAAGGGGGGTTTTATTTGTGTTCATTATCCATCAATTGTTGATACACCAAGAATACAAGTAAGTCACTCATCATCTAATCATAATAGTGGTAATACTAATAACAATGTATTAATGAGTCCAATTAAGACCCCAACAAAGGTAAATTCAGGTAAATTTAATGATAATGAAGATCAATATATTGATACCATTGAAGGATTGAAAACTCCTAATATTAGTGAAACATCATCACAAATATCAAAATCTAAAAATTCATCAGGAACTGATAGATCAAGAGAGGATGATTTGAATAATGAATCATATGATAAAAATAGTGTTAAAACTTCAAATACTAATAATACCAATAATACCAATAATAGTGCTTTACCATCAACTCCAATTAAGGGACACAGAAGAAAATTTTCATTAGGAAATGGAATTTTAGGATCAAAGAAGGGAGAAAAATTAACCTTATCAACAAGTATGAGTGGTAAATATAATAATGAAATTAATATACCTACAACACCAGCAGCTGCTAATTTACGTAATTTAAGTATTGATGATAGTTCAGAATCTATCGCATTAGATGAAACAAATGGTGCAAGTGATATGTTAGTTTCAAGTAGGTTGGAACAACAAAATTATAAAATTTCATCATCAATGAGTAATTATGATAAGGAATATAGCAAGGGTAAGGAAAAGGAGAGAAGTAGTAAAACTCCACTTAAATTTGAAATTCATATTGTTAAAGTTCCATTAGTTGGATTATATGGTATACAATTTAAGAAAGTTAGTGGTAATACATGGTTATACAAATCTTTAGCAAGTGAAATTCTTAACAGATTGAATTTATAATCTTTTCTAATTTATTTAACGAATTAATTAATATAATATAATATAATATAATATAATATAATGCATATCTAATAATATACGAATGAAATGATATCAAACTATAATGTAAAAAGTAAGATGATTTGGAATAGGTTTGCGTATCGCGTGAATTTGACATGAATTTACATGTGATGATTTGATGTTCAAATTACATATTTTCATTTACCAAGGATAATGACAATAATTAAGGACGTTAGAAGGATATTATCAATATCAGTACGAAGTATTGCAGCAGTTCATTTATTTACATCATCATGTTTTGAATTATCACAAACTGAGGGAGCAAGTATGTTACCAACAATTCAAACAAGTGGAGATTTTTGTATAATTGATAAAAGTTTTAAAAATGGAAATAAAATTAAAATTGGTGATTTAATTGTTGCACGTAAACCTACACAACCTGATAGTTGGGTTTGTAAAAGAATTACAGGTATGCCAGGTGATATTATATTACTTGATCCAAGTCGTGATAATATAAATGAATTACATAAACGATATAATGAAAATAAAAATGATATAAATAATGATATAAGTGAAATTGATATACCAAATTTAAATAAAATTGGTAAATTTAATAGAGATCCATATGATATGTATATAATTGTACCTGATGGACATGTTTGGGTAACTGGTGATAATTTAAGTGATTCAGTTGATAGTCGAACGTATAGTGTTTTACCAATGGGATTAATTGGTGGTAAAATAATTATTGGTATTTATGCACCAAATTTACTTAAATTTAATGGTAATTATTATAGATTTTTAAATAATACATTTGAAGATTATATATAAATTTAAATAGATGATTATTTAACGTAATTTAGATAATCTTAATTTATACATATCTCTTAAAGTTTTGGAACCTAAATAAATTGAACAAATACCAGTAATTGAAAATCTGTAAAGTGATTGGAAAATTGATGCAGAGAAGAAATAATCAATGAAATAATATTCAAATATGAATATACTAATAATGAAAAGGAATGATAGTGGTGAATATTTTGTAAGATTATATGCATTTGCTGCATCAAAATAGTTCCATGATAATAATAATACAACATTTAATATTAATATGATGAATGTAAATTGAGTTGTAACTAATGTTGGTAACATTCTTGGCTTTTCCTTAAATGTGAAATAAACTTCATCTCTTTCATTAAATCTAATTGGTTTTGCAATTTGACTTTTATCAGCAATTAATTTTGATGATGGTTTAATAGTCCCAACATTGATAATATCATTATAATCATTATTTAATTCATCACCTGTAATTATTGTAATTTGAATTGAAGAATTTGATGATTGTAATAAATATGGTGAAATATCCTTTATGAAAATATTACTTTCATAAACTTTACCTTGTAGTAATTGAGGATAAAGATAAAATTCAGATGATAATTCAGGTATTGATAATGCAATAACTACATGATCAGGATTAATAAAACTTTCATTATTTGATTTACTTTCAATTAATGTAAAACCAAATGAAATTTTCGTATCTGTTAAATTTAATGGAATATTTTGTTGATAAAGACCAAAATTTTGATCATCAATTCTAACTAGCCCTTTACCAACTGCAATTGCCTGACAGAAGGTAATAAAAGTGAACAATAGAGTGATTAAACTGTACATATTCTCCGGTGGTTATAATGAAAGAATCAACATTAAGGTAAACGTGTATAAAACTTCTGCCAACATGAATTTCCTCACTATTTAAAATTTCATTTCATTATGTATTCATTACTTATAGAATTTATATAAAATTTAAGAACTATTTTACGTTATTTTACTTTATTTTACTTACTTAAACGTTTGTTTTCAAGTACTAAACGTTCAATTTCTTTCTTCATACTATCATTGAGTTCTTGAACTCTCTTATTCTTTTCCATGGTTAGTTTGATAACATCATATTGACTTAATGCTTGTTCAACTTGGGCATTAATTGATCTCTTTGTTGCCTTTAATGTCTCGTTTTCATCCTTTACCTTATCAATTAATCCAGTAACTGATATCTTCTCCTCATTTAATTGTTTATAATTGTTTAATAATTCATTATATCCTTTATTCTGTTCCTCTAAAACTTTTTCTAGTTCTTGATTCTTATTAGATAATTTCTCTAATTCATTACTAGTTAATTTAGATTCAATTGATTCATTTAAAATTGTAAATTCACGATGATAATTAAGTATACTATTATTTTGTGATGATATATCAATTGTATCTTGTTTATTCGACTTATCACATCCAAAAATGTTCAATTCATGACGTAAATGAATTATAACATCAATTAATGAATAAATACCATAAACTATTAAATTATGTAATACTTTAGTTAATCCATATGGATGATTTTTCTCATTTGTATCATTAATATATAATTGATGAACTAAATCACACCAAAATTTGGTTGACTGTAATAATTCATTAGTATAACTTATAGGATTTGATGATTGTTTTGTAATATTAAATAAAATTGTTGGATCAATTGATTCTAATGTTCTTAACAATATAAATTTAAATTCTTGTTGTGAATCAATATCATCTAATGGTAAAATAAATTTATTAATTATTAATGCAAGTATTAAAGTTTGGGGTAAAACATACTTTGATCCACATCTATACATAAATGATAAAACTAATGCATTTGGTTTTGTATTTGTAATATTAGTTTTCAATAATAAAGTGTAAATTTTCATAAAATCATTTTTCAATTTTAATTTTTGTTCATTTGTTGATCTTAATAAAAATGAAAGTTCAATAATCAATTGATCGATTTCCTTTTCAATTTCATATGAAACATTTGGTGTAAAATTGAAAGTATTTTCTTCAATTTTCAATGATTTAAGTAATAATGAATATAATATTGGTAAATTAGTTGACTCGTAATCACCTGCTCGAATTTGACTCAAAGTTTCAATAATTGAATCAGAGGAATGTATTTTATCCAAATATTCACCACCTGATATAGTTAAATCTTGATTTGATAAAATTTCAATGATTTCATCAACATGAGATTTACGTGATTGAATGTAAAATTTTTGAATTTTATCTATCAATGACGGTTCATAATCATTATAATGATCATCATGGTCATTTTCAAAATGTTTAAATGATGATTTCCTACTTCTTTTACTATTCATTGAAGTGGGAGAGAAATTTGCACCCGTAACTCTGTCCAATCCATAAGTAGTTAGTACTTGAGGTTGAAATTCTGAACTATTTTTCCTATCTGGAGTCTTTGGTGGTCTTGTTGGTAATTTAGGTGAAACAGGAGATGAAGGTAATGACATATTAACATTAAAATCAACTATATCTCTATTCTCGTTATCTTCTTCTTCTTCTTCTTCTTCTTCTTCTTCTTCTTCATGATCATTAGTAACTACGGGTATAATAAGAGATGTAGCTCTAGATGCACGTAAATGAGTATTATAACCTCTTGATGGAACTCTTGGAGGCACTGGAGGAGCAGGTACTTGACGATTTCTTGTCTTTTCCGCCAACAATGGTTGCTCATTAGTATTGTTAATATCATCTGTGGTATTAGAGGTGGTATTAGAATGAGTTGAACTGTTGGTATTTGGAGATTGTAATTGATCAATGTCATCACTACCCTCAGAGTGACTTCTGGTGATGGATATAGGTACCAATGGAGACGGCATGGGCAGTATATCAAAGGAAAGTAGAGTAAATCTATTAACAAAAGCACTGATAAAATCTATTAGAAGAGCAGGTTAATAATAAGAAAGTTGAAAATCACTGTTTTTTTTCTGTGCAAAAAAAAATTTTATTTCAATTTCAATTTCAATTTCAATTTCCATCTTTAAACTGTGTTTCTATACTGGATACTCTCTATTAAGTACAGCAAATCATGTCAAATATAGTTGGAATAGAACACGATAGAGTCACCAATACTACATCTACCGATTTCCAGGGTTTTCAGCAGATTCTGCAAATACTGAATGGAGTCTGGATTATTTTAAAGAAAATTTTAAACTAGATATTAAATATATTACTGAAAGAACTGCAAATTTTGATTTAATAGGTCTTGATACATCTATTGCAAATGCATTTCGTAGAATTATGATTGCAGAAGTTCCATCAGTTGCAGCTGAATATGTTTATATTTTCAATAATACATCAGTTATTCAAGATGAAGTACTTGCACATAGAATTGGTTTAGTTCCATTAAAAGTTGATCCTGATCAATTAACTTGGATAAATAAAGAAGCGGATGAAAAGGATAAATTTACTGATGATAATACAATTGTTTTATCATTAGATATTGTATGTTCTAAAAATCCAAATGCTTCACCAAATTCAACAAATCCTGATAATTTATATAGAAATCATAAAGTTTATGCAAAAAATCTTAAATTTGAACCACAAGGTCGTCAAGTTGAATTATTTGCAAATAATCCAGTTGTACCATGTGATCCAAATATTTTATTAGCAAAATTAAGACCAGGTCAAGAAATTTCACTTAGAGTTCATTGTATTTTAGGTATAGGTGCAGATCATGCAAAATTTTCACCAGTTTCAACTGCTTCATATAGATTATTACCAGTTATTGATATTTTAAAACCAATTGTTGGTAAAGATGCACTGGAATTTCAACAATGTTTCCCAAATGGAGTTATTGATATAAATGAAAAGGGTGAAGCTTATGTTAAAGATTCAAGAAAGGATACAGTTTCAAGAGAAGTACTTAGACATGAAAAATTTAATGGTAAAGTAAAATTAGGTAGACGTAGAGATCATTTTATCTTTAATGTTGAAAGTACTGGTGCAATGCCACCTGAAGAAATCTTCTTTAAATCTGTCAGAATTTTAAAGAATAAAGCTGATTATTTAAGAAATTGTCCAATTGCAAACTTAAATTAAATTTAGATTTTTATAGAAATCACCAATATATAAATATAGTTAATAATAAAATAAAATAAACAATTTAATCTCTAAATATTTCATGAATTGCTTCATGAACTTTAATATTATAAATCAATGTATTCCCCTGATATCCGTCATATTGAGGATTTTCATTATAATCTGCATTAATATCACCCACTAATGTATCATCTTGATGAATTCTATCAATTAAACCAAATCCAACCCCATAATTTAATAATGTTTCAATTAATTGTAATGAAATTATTATAAAATCAATTATTAATAAACTTATTAATTTACTTAACTTACTCCTAAATTTAGTTTCACCAATTAAACTTAAAACCATTGAACCTGTTGAATAAGCATCTTTAACATTCCAAATATGTTGAAAATTTAAATTATCATTCCTTAGATTTTCATTTAATGAACCATTTAATCCATAACTTATACCATCATAAATCTTATCTAAACAAAAAATTATTTGAAATAATATAATTAAACACCAAACAATTGAAAATATCGTTAGTATTTTCCTTAAAACAACCTTTTTATCATTTATTGACCAATTACTGAATAATGAATTATCATTTATTTCATTACTATCAGGTGAATTTTCATTATTATTATTATTATTATTATCATCCGTTTCATTTCTATTTGCATTAAAATTTGCCGTACCACTACGTAAATTTAAAATTGCACTAGTTGGTGTATATAGTTGACTTAATGATAAATTTGCTTGACTACCAATACCATTTGAATTATTATTATTCATATTATTTAAATTCTCTGCAAATGGCTCAGTTACGAAAACATGGAAAATATATTTAATCAAAAGACAAACTAATGATTCATCAAATAAGAATGAAATATAATACAACACATGTAAAATAACTTTCATATCATTATTCATTGATCTTGATAATAATTTAACTGTCTGTGGATATAGTAATCTATCATTGTTGATTAGCCTAGCTTGCATAGCCTGATCCTGTACTATCATGTTTGGTTGCCAATTATAAAGAAGGACATGTAAATAGATAATATCTCTTATATACTACTCGCTTATTATTATTACTTTTATTATTATTATTATTATTATTATTATTTATTTGTACAAGTGTTTTAAACAATGTTACTATAATATACAAAACATATAATGTTTATAATGCCTTTTATAATGTTAATTTTTCTAAGAGATTGGCTTTCGTTCAATTGATTTAATTAAATCACCACCTAATATTGCACATGATTTTAAAATATCTTCAATATCTAATGTAACTTGATCTTTTTTATCATTTGAGTCATTACCATTAATTAATTTCATTGGATATCCCATACCAACTTTAAATTTTCTTGATTCATTACCTGGTACAATTAAACCTGTAATTACTCTTTCATCAACTAATCCACCAGTTTTACGTACACTCCAAACAATTACTTCACCAAATCTTGAAATTAATTCTCTATAAAGATTTAATATTGGATCATCAACAGTTTCACCATCATTTTCATAATTATTAATTTGTTCAATTAAATTCTTAAATTTGATATTATTTGGATAAATACCTGATGAACGACGTAATTTTTTACTTGAAATTTTTTTCATATCAAATTTAATTATAATATCATAATCCTTTAATGCAGGTGTGAAAATTAATTGTAAAAATTTATCATTAATTTCAATATTATCATTATTTGTTAATAAATTTAATGCAACTCTTGATAATGATGTTAATCTTGATGCAATGACTAATGAAATGCCTTGAGTCCAAATTTTACCTGAAATATCATCCTTTGTACCAATAAAATATGGTACTTTAACACCTTGTGGATCATTCTCTCTTAATTTATTAAAAGATTTATTAATATTTTGATAAGTTTCTAAATCTAATTTATCAGTTATTTTATTAATATAACTATCATTATTTATTATATTATTATCATTCTCTAAATCATTGTTACCATTATTAAAATCTTTTGATAAATCTAAAATTAATGGATCTTCAATCCAATTCCAATTTGATAAAAATTTCAAAACTCTTAAAAATCCTGTCATTACAGAACCTGGAATTCCATATGGTGCATTATCAATAAAACATTGTAAAACAATCAATTCAATTACTTCCTCAGGTAAATGATTTAAAATCATTTGACTATCTAACCATAATTTAAATAATCTAACAGTTGCAGAATAATATGGATAATGAGTAACTAAAATTGATATACTACGATGATGTTTAACTGAATTAATATATTTTTGCATAAATCTTAAATAAGAATTTTCAATTGATTGAATTTGTGTTTGACTATTTGGTAATTTTGAACAATTTTCAATTGATTTTAAATATAAAAATTCATCATTTTCTGTTAAAATTCTAAATGAAAATCCATAACCATCATTTGTTAAAATTTTTAAAATTAAAATATTGGAATTGTATGGAATTGAATTTTTATCTTTAATAATAAATGCATCTTTAATATTTGATGAGTTTTTCAAAATTTCATTACAAATTTTTAAAAGGAATGCATTTTTAGTATTTTCTAATGAAATAAATTCATCAGGCCAACGATTTGATGATTCTAATTGAATTATACATTCATTGAAAAAATCAGGATTACCAGTTGCAAATGGTACAGGTAAAATTATTGAAGTATTTCTTAATGATGAAGAAATTGGTAAAATTGATTTAATTTTTAATGGTAAATTTAAATTAAATAAATCTTTTGAAATTTTATCAAATGATAATTTTAATTGAATGAAATGATTTGGCAAAATTAATGGTTGAGAATTTGATGAATGTGGAATTAAAGGTTTTGGTAATAATGAAGTAAACTTAGATGAATTAATAATTAAATCATTTGATAATAAATGTAAATTATTTGATGAAGATAAATGTCTATCTAAAATAAATTTAATAATTGTTAAAACAACTGAATCAGTTGGTGAAATATCCCATAAACAACTCCATTGAACTGTATTATCTTTATATTTCCTTATTTGAGCTTTTTCTTCACCCCAAAATGAGACAAATTTTTCACCTAATTCTTTATTTGTATGTAATGGACCTTTAGTTATACGTTTATCAGATTCATTTGGATTAATAAATAAACCAATTAAAAGATAATTATCTTTATTTGAATCATTTGAAGATTTTCTTTTATTAATTGACCAAGGTTGAGTATTTTTCAATAAATGAATATCAATTTGATAAATTCTATCATCTAAAGCTTCAATTAATAATTTATAAATTTTATTACAAAGATAATTTTCTATTGTAACAAATGAAATTTTTTCTAATGAACCAAATTTATCCTCATTTAATTCAATTAATTTATTTAAAGGTATTGAAATAATTGAATCATATTTTAAATTTAAATTATTATTATTAATTAAGAAAATTTGATTAAATCTATCCTTAACAGTATCATTTAATAAATCTAAAGTTTCAATTGCAAATTTTTTCAAAATTGAATAAGAAGATTTTGTCATTTTCCATAATAAATTAATTTTAGTATTTTTATCAAATAAAGTTGGTACATTAAAACCTTTCTTTTTATAATTTGAATCAGATTCATCAAATAATGAATTAAATGATAAATAACCATCATCACATAAATCTTGAGTTGCTAAATAACGAATTGTACCTTTAAATAATTGATAACTTGAATAACCATGTAATAAAATTTTATTATTATTTAAACCACCACCTTGTAAAAGAGCCGACATTAAAATATTAAATTCAAAATGACCAAAACCACCATTATTTATATTTGAATTAAAACCACGTTGTGATAACCATAATTTACCTAAAGCAGCGGCATCTTTAAAACTTTCAGTTGATTTTTTAGTTGTATATAAATATTTTAAATAATATGAATAAGTTGTTGAACTTAAAATTGATGCATTATAGAGAGGAGTTGGAGGTAAATCATCGATTGAATTTATTAAAGAATTTTGAATTCTAATTGAATTTCTATCAGGTAATAATTTTTTACTTTCAAATATACCGAATGGTAAACCTATTAAAATTCTAATTTTAAAATTTGTTTTATTGAAAATTAAATTATTTTTATCATTTTTATCATTAATACTTTCAATTAAAAGTGAAGGACATAATTTATTACCATTATGATAATCATAAGATAATTTAATTGGTAAATTATTTTCAGGAGCTAAAATTGATAAATAATGAGTAAGATAAGCTAAATAGAAAGCTTTTTTGTAAAAAATTCTATAATTTAAATAATCTTTTTGTTGAATTAAAGATTTTGGCATTGAAATACAAATATCAATTGACATACCATTTTTAGAATTAATTGCAGTTTTCAAACCGAATGAACCAACTAGTGAAACATCATCAGGTATAATATATTGTAAATTATAATTTAAATTATTTGGTTTTGGATCAGGGAATGGGATTTTAATATTTTTATCAGAGAAGAAATTTTGAGCTTCTATAAGTGAAAGTGGATTTGAATTTGGAATTTTACCAATTAAATTATTTAATTTATGTAAAACTTTTTCAATTAATATACAATGAGATTGTTTTAATTTTAATTCATTAATTAATTCATCAATTTGAAGTTTAAAAATATTTGATTTAAATAATTCAGCAGTTTCTTTTGCGATTTGAATATCTTGAGATGAAATTTTTGCCTTTTTAGAGGAAGGTTTAGTATTTTTTATACTACTACTACTACTATTATTATTATTATTATTATTATTATTATTATCTATTGAAATGTCATCATTAATAACCTCATCATTAGATCTTTTAGACATTATTTTTGAACTATGAAATGTATACTGTATATATGATGAGTGGATGTGAGGGTAGTTATTTAGATGCAGATAAAAATAGAGAAATAAATGTACCAAAATTGAAGGCTCCTTCCTTCCTTTCTTGAATTCAAGATCTTGTTGCCACCAAAAAATATGAAAAAACCAAAAAGGGAATGAAAAAAAAATTTTATTTATTTAATGCGTGTATTTAGTTTTATTTTTATTATAGTAATGGGGTTTTCATTTTATTCATTTTTGATGTATTATGACAATATTTTTTGTTGTTAGGATGTCTGGGTCGATGGGACTGTGGATATATTACGTAATATTGAATACTTACGTAATATACCGAAATGAAAACCGAATACCGATACCGGAATATAATTTATTAATATGTAACGCGGATATAAGGTAATATAATTTGAGATTACGTAATATATGGGAATAAGAATAAGAATGATCATCGATGATTAGTATAGTAGAGGTATATGGTTATATTATATTCTGTATTAGTATAGTATAGTATAGTATAATTGAAACAATGTTATACTATAATATACTATACTATACTAGTAATATACTGTACTATATAAGATACAATTATGTAAACTGTAACTGGAATAATAGCCATGCACATTATGCAATTTCTCTATACAATAATCTGTCAAAATATAAAATTTGAGACCCTCTTTTTTCATAATGAGTGAGAATAGCATTAGTAGTAGTATACTGTTTAAAATAGAATATTTTTTTTTTTTTTTGATTTTCAATTTTTGAGTTTTGTTAACAAATTTCATTTAGTTAATATTCATTTCAGTTTGCCACCCTTGATTAAAATTCTTTTCCTTTTGGACAACACACTCTTTATTATTATTATTATTATCATATAATTATATAATCATATTATAATATACTTGGTGTGCATGAATTAATCACATCTTATAATAAACTATTCTATTACTACCCCCTTTTTTTCAATTATTCAATTATTCAATTATTTCATTATTCTGTCAAATATCAATATTAATATTAATATATATTATAAATCAGTATAATCATTTAAATACATTTATTCCTTGCTACATATATCAATAAATAAACTAAACTAAACTAAACTTACTTAATACTCTCTTTACTATAATTAAAAAAAAATTTTCAATCATAATGTTAAATTTATCAAAATCATCTTGTTCTTTGATTATAAAATCAATTTCAATTTCTAAAAATTCAGTTAGAAATATTCATTATATTAATAATAATATTAATAGATCTAATTCATTATTTAGACCTTTTATTATCTCAAATAAAAATTCATTTATTCGTTATAATTCAACTAATTCTGATAATAATAATAAATCATCTGATAATAAAATTAAATCTAAAAATCCTGCTGAAGTTGCATCTCCAAATGCTAATTTACCAATTCCAACTTCATCTAAAAAATTAACTGTTTGGGAAAAAGTTAAACATGAAGCTCATCATTATTGGGAAGGTACTAAATTATTAGGTCTGGAAATTAAAATTTCAACTAGATTATTACTTAAAATGAGTTCTGGTTATGAATTAACTAGAAGAGAATATAGACAATTAAAGAGAACTACCGCTGATGTTTTAAGACTTTTCCCATTTGCAATGTTTGTCTTAATTCCTTTCGCTGAATTATTATTACCAGTTGCAATTAAAATTTTCCCAAATTTATTACCTTCAACTTATGAATCAAAAGTTGATAAAGATAAAAAAATGGCATTATTAAGAAATACAAGATATAAAGTTGCTCAAGTTTTAACTGATTCAAAACAAATGGTTAATTTAACTTCAAATTTAACTGATGAACAAATTGTTGATTTTAAAGATTTTATGAATAAATTTAATAATTCAAAATCTAATGAAATTACTCGTCAACAATTATTAAGAGTTGCTAAAATGTTTAAAGATGATTTAATTTTAGATAATGTTCCTCGTGGTACTTTAGTTGCAATTGCTAAATATATTAATTTAAGACCTTATGGTTCTGATCAAATTTTAAGATATAGAATACGTCATAAAATGCTGAAAATTAAAGAAGATGATAGATTAATTGATGATGAAGGTGTTGAAAATTTATCATTAGCTGAATTACAACAAGCTTGTGCTTCTCGTGGTATTCATATGTATAATACAACTCCAGGTCAAATGCGTCAATACCTTTATGAATGGTTAGATATGCGTTTACGTGAAAAAATTCCTTCAACTTTAATGTTATTAGTTAATGCTTATACTTATGGTGAAGCTGAAAGATATTCTTCAACTCATGAAGCTTTGAAAGCTGTTTTAAGTTCATTACCAAGAGAATTTTATCATGAACAAGAATTACAAGTTGATATTGATAATGCAACAATTCAACAAAGATTAAATGTTTTAAAAGAACAAGAACATTTAATTCAAAGTGAAAATGTTCAAGAAAAAGATCATAAAATTTTAGTTAAGGATAAATTAAGTTTAGATGAAGATGATAAATCTTCAGATAATGCTAAAAATTCTGAAAAGAAATAATTTTCTCATTAATTAATTAACTAATTAACTATTATTTTATTATATTCCATTCTATCATATTTATTATTATTATTTATTACAAATATTATTACAATCTCTGATATTGAAAAGAGTTGTTAACTATAATTTACAAAAACAAAACATGAAAATAACCATTAATGAAAACTATTTTTTTACATATTAGTTATTCTTTACTATTTATATAATCTTTTACATTTATTATTATTATTTTTTTTTTAATTACTTATTTTTATTTCTTATGGGGGTTAACTCTTTTTTTTATCTGATTTTCTATAAACATTAATATTATACAAAAAGAAATGATTATTAAAATAAACGTTATGGTGAATCTGTAATTGATTCAATAACATCTCTAGAAATACTAAATCCGTTTTCATTATCATATTCCATTTCTGTTAAATGTGCTAATTTTAATTGATTCTTCAATCTTTGTGATTTTGATAATTTAACGTTAGGTTTCTTAATCTCAATTACATTCTTATCATCAATGAAACGTGATGTATTGTTAAAACTATTATTATCATCATTTTGGAAATTCTTAACAGTTGCTCTATTAACAGCATAATGCTTCCTTCTTTCATTCATGAATTTCTTATCAGGTTTAAAAATCCATTTACTCTTAGGTTTAAATTTCCTCTCTTTTATCTCTTCTTCTTCTAAACAAGCTAATTGATAATCCCAAATTGTTGCATAATGTTGAAATATTAACTCATTACTTGAATTCTTATTACCTTGACGTAATTTATTTAATTTCATAAGTCTCCAATTACTACCATCATCACCAAATTTAAATGGTATTTCATATTCTATTCTTGGTTTATCATTGTCAATGATTTCCCTTGTTTCTTTAATTATTGGTTGTCTTGTATCGTAATTAATCATTTTACGTCGTTTATTCTTGAAATCATCTTTATTATAGTTGATATCTGTTTTACTTAATCCTAAATCTATTGTACCATCAGATTGTCGTATTCTATCAAGTCTAGATGTAGTGGTATTGATTTCACTTTTTATTTCTTCTCCTCCTTCTTCGTCTTCTTCATTTGATGTATTAAAATCTGATGTTTCTTCAATAACATGATTTGGGAAATTTTTGAAAACTAATGGAGTTGTAGGTTTGGGTATATTGGGATATTTATGACTATGGTTTCGTATTGAATTCATTGTGTGTATACTTGTAAGAGAAGAGTCTAAATACAAGTATACAATCAACATGAAAATTTAGGTGTAGTATAATTCTTACTAATTTTTTTCAAAATCTTTTGAATTTATTAAATCATTCAAATGTGTATATTTATCATTATAAAATGTGAAATACTATATATATCATACCTATATACTATCTACAAGGAAAATATAATACATATTTTGTTTATTTGTGGTAAAAAAAACAACTAAGTAAAAGATCTTGAACCACCTCTAACAAATTCTATAACTTTCCAACCTTCAGTATCAACATTATCCATTTCTTCAGGAACTCTAGTTATAACCATTGCATAACTTGATAATAAAATATCTTCATCACTACCTGCAACTAATTCACCAGTTTTGAATTTTCTGAATAAATTAATTTCTTGGACTCTTGAACCAATAACCATTACAGGTATATTATTTGGTTCTAACATTTTAAAACTAACAATATCAACACCTCTAATATCTAAAATTTTACCATCAGAGAAAACACCTTGATCTCTTAATTGTTTTTGCTTTGCTGCATAAATATTATATGGTGCTTCACTAAACCATTTTTTTAAAATTTCTTCATCACCTTTGATATATGCTTCAACAACTTCAGGTACAATATATTCTCTTAATTGTTTTTGGAAAGCAATTGATGTGAAATTTGGGTCATATTCTTTAAATTGTTTAACAACTTTTGCAGCTTCAGTTTCAGAGAATAATCCACCAACCTTATTAATAATGGTTCTTATTAAAACTAATAATGGATTTTCTGCTTCTTCCCATTTCTCCCTTAAAATTAATAAAAGTTTACCAATTGTTGAATCTGGTTTAATCTTTAAATTTTCTTTAAAATTTGAAGTTGGTTTAATATCAGTTGCAACTAATGCATTACCAGCTTCTTCATTCTTTTTAACTAATTTTGGCTTTTTAGCTAATTCTCTTTCTCTTCTCTTCATTCTTTCCTCTTTAGATTCATACAAACCATAAGATGAAGAATTTTCATTGAAAACTTCAGATACATCTTTATAAGCTTTTGTCTTTGTAACAGGTTCAACAACTTTATCAACTACATCAGCAGTTGTTGCAGCAGTTTTTTTAACAACTTGACCAACAGGTGATTCCCAAGCTTTATAAGCAACATCACCAACAACTTTAGCAGTTTTGTTTATTGTTTCACCAACTTTACCTGAACCTTTTTGAGCAACATCAAATGCAGTTTTAGCCCTTTTAAAAGCTTCTGAATCACCTAATTCATCAGTTGCACTCTTTAATTGTTTAATTTGATCAGTTAATTCAGTATTTTTCTTCCATTCTTTTCTAAAAGTTTCAGTAAATACTTGTAATGGAGATTTTGGGGCAAATTTAATTGAATTTGTTGAAAATAATCTACTCTTACTTGAATTTACAAGTAATGTAGAATTTTTTAATGTTGTGTATCTATACATTATAATAATATGAGATATATGAATATGATAACACTATTTACAAGAATGAGGATGTGTTGTTTCTTTAAATAATGATAAAGTATTTATAAACTGATAATCAAATCCATACAATAACTTCCATTTCAATAACCCTTCTCCGGAATCAAATATTTTTCCAACTTTCATGACACTGAAAAATTTATAATTATCTCTCAATCGACGCACCGTCTACCAACATCGACGAGTCGGTGCTTTTTTGATATTTTTTAAAATTTACTACCATTATCACTACATGAATCTTATTTTACAGGCAGAGGAAGGATTGATTTGATATTTAAATTCAATTTCAACTTGATTTGTCTTGGTTTACATCTTTTCAAATCAATCAAATCACAGTCTGGAAAGTCATATCATATACAAAACTTTATTTTTATATTGAAAAATGGCTTTTCATACTAAAGAAATGAAATCATTGAAACATTCACGTGGAATGCCAATAAATACACTAAGTTCAAACAGAAATAATAATAATAGTAGTAGTTCATCATCAACATTTTCTAAAGGTCGACCCTTTTCAATAGCTCCCAGTTTTCAAACTAACAAATTTGATTTTGATACTTCAAATAATAGTAATAATAATACTAATAGTTCTGATATTGAAAATAATACCGATGACATTTTCCGTGAAAGGAATAAAAGGAGAACTTTATATGCTACAAATAGTTATACTATTAAACCACCAAGTCAATTAATAAATAATCCACTAATAAATGAAAAATTTAAATTGTTTAAATATACTGTATCTTCAAAGATTGAAAATATATCAACTGAAAAGGAAGATTTAACATTAATTTTAAGACATGATAAATTAGAAATTTCAAGTGAAAGTTTAGAATTTAGAGTGAAAATACCTTATCATAATATTCAAACTTTAAAAGCTCCAAATTTGAATAATAAAAATTCAACTTATCTTTTTGGTTTAAAGAAGAGTATGTCACAAACTTTAGATGATAAGGAACATAGAATTGTCGAATTTGTAATTTATTTGAATGAAAAATGGTCAATTAAACAAACAAAACAATTAGAGGATTTGATTAATTCATCACTTGATGATCACTTTGTTACAGTTAAATCATTTGATACAAAAGATACTACAACATATTTTGACCCTAGATCGTTTGCTGCTTCTGAACCAAATTCATTTTATGGTTTAAAGGATAAAAGTAGAAACAAAAAGGTTTTAAGAGACATTTTAACACCAGCTTCTTCTTCAATCGATTTAGATAATCCTAACAGAAGGGAAAGAACACAAAGAGTTAAATCAACTATTCATTATATGAATGAAGATGAAGATGAAGAAAAAGCATCTGAACAAATGGTTGTTGAAAATGGTATTTCCACCATTTCAGATTATGTACCTGATGATCAACAAATTTATTTCGATCCAAATTTAAAGTATAAATTTGATAATAAGAAAACTTTTACAATCACAAATAATGATTTTAATTGTTTGTATAATGGAAATTGGATTAATGATACATTAGTTGATTTTTTCATAATGTATCAATTAAAAATTTCAAAAGATAAAAAAATTCCAAAAGTTAATAATATTGAAATTATGAATTCATTCTTTTTCACAAGTTTATCAAGACCAATTGAAAATGATAATTACTATCAAAATGTTAAATCTTGGTTTAAATCAAATAATAACTTATTTGATAAAGATTTTATTATAATACCCGTTATGCAAGATTTGCATTGGTATTTGGTTATTATAACAGATTTAAAATATCTGAAAAGAAAACATTCAAAGATAACATCAAATGATAAAAATAGTAATGATGATAGTAATAAAGAAGATAATGAGGATAATGAAAATAATGATAGTAATGATAACAATAAGGACATTAATAGTGGTATTAATGTTCAAAATAAAGATAATAATGGTGATAATGATACACCTATAATAGATCGATTACCCATAGATGATGATCTGAATGATAATGAGGATACTATTGATAACACTAATGATGATAATAATACATCAAATAATAATGAGTCAAGTAATACAGATAAGTCTTCAAAGAAGGAAAAAGTTAACGGGATTGTTCAAATTTGTATTCTTGATTCATTAAGAAGAAATCACGAGAAAGATGCTGAATATTTAAAAAGTTTTCTAATTAGTTATGCTGCTGAAAAATATAAATTTAAGATAAATAGACAAGAAATTAATAAACATGTTTGTATTGTTCCTCAACAAAAAAATTTCAATGATTGTGGTATTCATGTGTTATTTAATGTTCAAACATTTTTAGAGGATCCAATTAAATTTAAAAAAACCATTTTAAAAAGACCATATACAAGGAAAATATCAATTAAAACAAGAAAGGAAAATTTAGATATTTTCAATGCTGATAAAAGATTAAATTTACGTGAAGATACACGTAATTTATTAGTTAATTTATTAAAGGAACAAGAAATTAAAATTTGTGGTGATGCATCTCATGTATGTACTAAAACTATTAAAGAACAAAGGATACTTGACTTAAAATCAAGAAAAATTGTAAGTAATGATCTTGAAGATACTACAGAGAATGATGGGAAGAGTGATAATATTGAGAATAAAAGTAAGTCTATTGAAAGCGAAATTTATCCAAACAACAAAGAAAATTTAGAAAATATCAATTCTTCATCCGAAAATCAAAACAGAGTAATAAAAGATGATATTAATGAGAGTATAACTGATTCTGAAGGTGATAGTAAAGATTCAACAGATATTATAAATAATAGAAATGAAGATAAAAACAAAGATAGTAAAGAGAGTCATACTGATGATGAAGAAGATGATGATTTAATGATTACACATGTTTCAACAAAGGAGCCTGCCAATCGTGAACTCGAATTATCAAAAGTAGAAAAAGCAGCTGCACCTCTGAGTAGCTTACCAATAACTAAACGTAATAAACGAAATAGTGATTCTGAATATGTTCCTCAAAGTATACCAAAATTAACTAAAAAGATTGAATCATCAAAAACCAGTCCTAATGGTACAATGATAAAAAGAAAACGTGGTAGACCTCCGAGATCAGATAGTGGATCACCAATTTCAAAACCAAGAAGAACTTATAAAAGAAATCGTACTTTTGAAAAAGATATAAAAAATGATGAAAATAAAGATAGTAAAGAAATTCAAGTTGAAAATTCAGATAAAGGTGGGAATAATGAAGTTTTCTCTCAAGATTCTTATAAGAATCCGGATGATTCATATGCACCTATTAAAAATATTCCAAGTGATGATGAAAAAGCAACTATTGTTGAGAAAATTAATAAAGAATTAGAATCATCCGAATCTCCAAAACGTGATACCATTCGTAAAACTACTACAGAAAAAGTTTTGGATGCAGTTGATTCAGAATTATTAACACCTACTCATGATTCACCAATATCACCTGTTAACATAAATCACTATGATATTGGAAAAACTCAAAGAATAAAGGAAGATAGAATAGAAAAGGAAGAAGAAGATAGAAGAGTTGATGAGAACATTGCTGTTATTGCAGATGAAGTAGTTCCTGAGAAATTTGATTTCCGTAAAAAAGCTTTTAGAAGACTAATAATTCATGGAGCTAATAATAATATCCATAATGATAATTTAACTGTCTCTCCAATAAGATTTGAGAATTTGCCTGACGATAATTTAACTGTCTCTCCGGTGAAACTTGATTATATATCCCCTATAAAAGCCTCGAAAATAGGACTCGATTTCGTATTACCAAGTCAAGGCACTCCACCGCCTGAATTATCTAATGGTATTATCATGGAAACTGCAACTGTTAAACCTGAATTGAAAAAGAAATTGAGATCATCAACAAGACTATTTGATACTAAAAAGGGTTTGCATTTACATGATTCTATTCAGATTGATGATGATGAAGTGCAGGAAGTAAATACGGAGTTCAAAAAAGATATGAGAAATGATGTTTTTAACAAAGATACTAAAAAGGACATCAATATTTTCAACAAGGGGGTTAAAAGGGAAATTAAAAATGATATTTTTAGAAAGGATGAAAGAAGGGAAATTAAGAATGACACTTTTAATAAAAAAGAGGTTCAAACTGAAAAAGAAAGATACGATGATGATATTAAAAGTCTTCGAAGTGAAAAGAAGAAATCTGATTTGGTTTTTGAAGTAAGTAGTATTGAAAAAAGGAAGAATAATAATGATTTTAAAATTAATACAAAGGAGGAGAAAAAGAATGATGAATTTAAAAGTTCTGAAAAATACTTCAAATTATCTGGCAATAGTAAACTTCAGAAAGATAATGATTTTAAATTAACAATCAGTGAACAAATTAATATTGATATAAGTCCAATAAAAGTTATTGATGATTTTGTCGCAGATGATAATAAAAGATTTATGAGTGATGAAAGTGTGGCCAAATCGTCTGATCGTGCTCATAGAATTAAAGAATTGTCATCAAAGATTTTTCAAAAAAGAAATTCAAATAAAAGGACGTTAGTTCCTCCAAAAAATGGAATTAGTTCTAGAGTTGAAAAGGTGTTAGAGTTGAAAAAATCTGTCAATAAAGATCGTAGTGATATATCTATGAAAACAGTAGAAACTAGAAAAGTTAATCTTATTGCTGAAAAATCTAAAAATGAGAAACTCATGGATAAAAAACTTGATAAAGGTGGTATCAAAAAAGATGCAACTGCTGATATTGATATTCTAAAAGTGGAATCTCCAAAGCTTGAAGTTGAAATCACACAATCCAAAATCACAGTACCTAGAAAAACTGAACCTATGAAAGTGGAAAGTCCAAAGATTAATAATCCTCTGATTACAACTGATTCCAAAAAATTTGAAGCAACAAACTCATCATTTGAAATCACTCCCAAAATTAGATCGAGATCTTCTTTCAATCTCAAACCTGAAGTTGTCAAAATTATTGAAACTAAACATTTGGAAACTAAATCAGAATCATCAAATAAGCTTGAAGATATAACTAAGAATAACTTACCAAAAGTAACACCATCAGACATTGAATTTAGTATCAATTCAGAAACGGTTACTTCTGATTTATCATCTAGAGCTTCATCTAGCTCTAGATTTTTGGATCGTAAAAGTGATTATATCATCATTGACAACACCAAATCAGATGAACCTAAAGTTAACCAATTAACTGAAATAAATTTTGTTGGATCAGGTAAAGGTCATGAGCATGAAGAAGAAGAAATCAGGATTATGAAAACCGAATATATTCCAGATAAAAAACCAAAGGAAGTTTTTATACCAAAAAGAAGTACATCTCCCATTGAATTATTTCCATATGATAACCACCAAAAAGAGGTATCGTCATTGAAAACTAAACAAGTAACAATTGAGAGAGCTGAGAAACCCGTTCGGAGAAGATCAACACGATTATTAGAAAGATCTGGACATAAAGTGGAAACTGATTCATTGAATGAAAATGAACTTAAACAAATTGAAATTGATAGTATAGTTGAAAAAACACAAACTTCCAATCTCTTTAATGATGTTAGTGAAGAATTAATTGGTGTACCGGAACCAACAAAAGGAAGGAAAAAAAGGGGACATCCAAGCTCTGAGGTTGTTGAATTTAAAACAAAATATAATTTAAGATCACGTAGAAGTAACAGTATTAATGAAATAAGTTCTGGGGATATCAAAGAACCACATGTTGCAGTTAAAAATGAAAGGAAAAGAACAAGAAGAAGGTAGTTAATTTCAAAAAAGTATTGAGTTATCTTTATAAGATTTGTATACTATTTAATTAATAGTTAATCATCAATAATCATATTCGTATATTCGTAAAGTTATATACATATTTTACAATTTAAACATTAAAATAAGCAGCAAAAGCATTTGCTGTTATACTACTTCTTGCACTTACATATTCTTTAATATCATTATCAAAAGTTTTTATTTTACCTTTTGTTGTAATTAACGGAGCTTTATCAATTTCAGGTGTTGTAACCATCATATAAATTTGTTTTGTTATTTCATCAACTGATATATTAACATATTTATAAGTTTTACTATTACTATCAATATTAATTGAAGATACTCGACTCTTAGGGGATTTATCATGAATTATGGATTCTTGTGTTGTATCATTTGTTGTATCATTTGAATTAATTGTCATTGAATCAGAATTATCGGTGGTGGAAGATAATGGAGGTGATTTAATAGTTGAATTTTTTAATGGTTTCATCCAATCTGTATTAACATGTGTTGATGTTTTACTTGATGGGTGTATACTTTGACTATGTGAATATAAAGAATTATTTTCAAATTCACTATCTGATAAACTTTGATCAATTGTTATATTTTCTTTATTGAGTTCAGATAGTTCAATTGCTTCATCTGCACTTTTAATAAATTCAATTGGATCCAATGATGTTGAAAATATACCTGCTTTATCATAGGGTTTAACGGGATTATCAATTTTAAAGGATGATAAAGACATCGATAGCCTTTGATTTGGTTTAGATGCCTTTGTATAAACTGTTGATGTGAAATTTACAGTTGAATCCACAACGCTACCTGCAGTACTATTAACATGTTTAACAGTTCTATCCTTCAGTGTTTTCTCTCTTAAAGATCTAAAATCTTTCATCAAGGTTAATTCGTGAAGTTTACTTTCTCCTTGAGAATATGCTGTATTGAATTCATTTATTATTTGTTCATAAGTTAAGACCGTTGAGTCATTAACTATACCATGAATTCTACTAAATTTTGATAAATTTCTTTGAATATAGTTTAAAATATCTGAATTATCTGAATATAATTTGAATGTGATTTTACTCATAAATTCAGAGAGATTGAGTAAAATTTCGGGGATAATTAATTTAACTTTATTGTTAAAATCTTGGTAAATAAGTTCTGCTTCTGATAGTTTTTTCTCAGTTGCTTCAATCTTTGACATATCCTTCTCTGTTGCATTTTGTACTTTAAGTACAGATTCCAATTTTTTAGTCTGTATATCATAATCTATCTTTTTATGATCTCTTTTAACTAATAATTTTTCAACATTTTTCAACATTTTAATCATATCATTTGATTTTTGTGTGAATGAATCACTTGATTTATTTGACAAAGTAGTGATTTTATCAAGTAATAATTTTGCAAGTTTTGAAGCTTCCTCTAATTCATGCATTGTAATATTTGTGAACTCTTCATTGTTATCAACTAATTTATCTTGTTTATTTTTTTTATCTAAATTACAATGCAAATCTCTGAAAATATCAATCACCATAAGAAATTTAGTTACCATACTTATCCAAAATTTAGTTAATTTGATGTTTTCACTTTTTAAATATTCTAAACCTGCAATTGAAGTTTTAATATCAGATTCCCATTGTTTATAAATAAGATCTTCATTAGATTTGTGTCCAAACAATTGATGTGGAGTTCTGTATAATGCTTTCCCTACACCTTTTAATGACATTGATTGGATGGTTGTGAAGTTAGAGGAAGCAGAAAGAAGAAAATATGTAGGCTGCAAAGTTCAAAAAATTTATTAATCATGGTGATGTGCATGATTGCGCAGTAATTCCGTTTGCTCCGATTGTCTTATATAAGTTTTTAACTTAATTGATTAAATTTATAGAGAAGATTACACGTTATTGGTTTAAAGAGTTGATTACATATATATATATAAATGAGAGTGTCTATATCAATTGAGATCGTCGTCATCGAGCATATTTTGTAGTTTGCCAAAGATTCGGTCACGATGAATAGCAATTGGATCATCACGATCTGTGGAGAAGAATTCGTTTCTTGTGAAAGATTCTGTGTATGAAGAGTTATCATCCATTGCTTCATCAATAGCATCATCAATTTGATTACCAAATTCATCATCATCATCTAAATCATCTTCATTATCTCCGTACGTTTCATCAATTTGATTTCTAATACCTCTAAAATCTTCCACATTTAAACTTTGTACACCTTCTGATCTTAAAAAATCAGTTTTACTAAATCTTCTTTTATCATTTAATATTACAAATTCATCATCTTGATCATCACTTGGTTCATTTATACCCATTGATTCCATATCACTTAAAAAATCAGGAGAATCATCATCATAACCTGAATCTTCATCTTCAGGATAATCATTCCTATAAAAATTTTCATCATTAGAATCTTCATCATCTGATATCATTGTAAGATCATTATCATTTTCAAAATCTTCTAAATCATCATCATCGAACTTAATATAACCTATATTTTCAGTTTCCCATCTTTTACTAACTGCCTTATCTCTGTAGTAAACATCATAAACATAATCTTCGTAATCATTATCATCATTAACAATTGCATTATCATTGTCATTACCATTATCATTACTATTACTGTTCAATAATGTGGAACGATTGAAAGCACCATCACTAAGTGCACTTTGAGAAACACTTGATTGTCTTCTCTTTGGTAACTTAACACTGTTATTAACGACAGTCTCATCATTATCCTTCAAATAATCATTCAACATTTCCAATAATTGAGGATTCAATTCAACTGGTTTTTCATTATCTTCAAATTGAGCTTTCTGTAATTCTGATTGAATTTTAGTTGATTCATTTGACTGTCGTTTTAAATCAAATGGAGAAAATTTATCAATTAATTTCCCAACTTCATAATTAACATTTTTACCATTTTTAGAAGGTATGTTATAAACTGGACGATTGTTTTGAACACCTGAAATTGTTGATAAAACAGTTGTTTGATCTTTAATATCATTTTGTTCAGTTCTTTGAAGTCTAAAAATATATTTTGGTCTCTTTATACGACGACGTGAAGTTTCCATAACTAATGCCTGTAATGGATCATCGGTACGTTTTCTTTTGACCCTTAGTATCTGTGGTGGTTCTTTATTCATAGTTGGTTGTTGTTTATATAATAATATAGTCTTATAATGATATACACATAACAGAGTCCTATCAATAATTTGGAATACACCGGATGGAGGGTGGTATTTAAATAGAATGAGAAATTCACTATATAAAGTGAGGGAAGGTTTCTAAGCTCAGAGGAAATCAAATGACGGGGAGAAGAAGGCATTGCTATTGCTATTGTTCGGAGTTACTATAGCACCCATTGCTTTGCTTTGATTTGCTTTGCTTTTGCTTTGCTGTTGGCTCTTTTTCTGGCTTGTATATAAGTAATGACTGGACCTATACTGTGGTCACTCTATAGGGCTAATAGATTATTCTTAAATGCATCAAATCTTATTGTAGGAATGCTTTTCGATCCTGAAAAGGATATTGTACTTGTCACTGGGGGTGCTTCAGGTTTAGGATTTGAAATTGTAAATACATTCAAGAGAAAAGGAGCAAAAGTTGTCGTATTTGATATAGTAGTTCCTGAAGTAAATAGTAAAAATTATGTGAAGGGTGTATATTATTATAAATGTAATGTATCAAATGTAAATGAAGTTAGAAATTGTGCAAATGAAGTTATAAATAATATTGGTATTGTTACAATACTTATTAATAATGCAGGTATAACGACTGGTGAAACTTTATTAAATTTAAGTTTTGATAAAATTGAAAAGACAATGGCAGTTAATTTATTATCAAGTTTTTATACAATTAAAACTTTCCTACCTGATATGTTAAATATAAAGAGAGGTTATATTGTAACAATTGCTTCAACTTTAGGTTATATGTCACCTGCACGTTTAAGTGCTTATGGTGCATCAAAATCAGGTTTAATTGCATTACATGAAAGTTTAACTTATGAATTAGGTAGTCCAACTTTAAATACAACTGGTGTTAAAACTTTATTAATTTGTCCTGGTCAGCTTAAAACTCATCTTTTCGAAGGTGTTAGAACTCCTTCAACTTTATTTGCACCTGAAATGGATCCAAAAGATGTTGCAAGACAAGTTTTAAAAGCTGTCACTTATGGTTGTAGAGGTGAAATTAAATTACCATTTTATGGTAATTTTTTACCAATTTTTAGATCAGTTCCTTGGCCAATTGTTGCAATGATGAGATATATTTCAGGTATTGATACGAGTATGAAACAATTTAAAGAAGTTGGGAAAATTTCAAGTGCTTATGTTTCTGAAAAAGCATCAATTATGACTAATATATTTGCAATTAATAGTAGAAATGATGATTTAGGAGAAAATATTATTGATGATGTTGGTGGTGGTATTATTGATTCATAGATATGACATGTATTTGTTCACTTTGCTAGATAATTTAATTAATTTTTTGCTTTTTTTTTGTCTAAAACTATTATTATTATTATTATTATTATTATTATACCCTCTATATAAAATGTTAAATTAAAATGTATTCTTCTTTTGCTTTAAAGAAACCCTTATTTCTTTCTCTTTTTATTAGAAGATTTTTTATCATCCTTTGCACTTCTCTTTGCTGGTGATGATGAAGGTTGAACTTTAAAAAATCCATCTAATCTACCTTGAGTACCAGTTTTCAAAGATTTTGATAATTTTGATGCACCATCTCTAATTCTTTGTTCACTAAATCCATTTTGTTTAACCATGAATTCAACTAAACCTTCAATATCTGGTTCCTCCCATTTCAATATAACATCATCACCTTTTAAAACATCAGGATTTAGAAATAATTCTCTTGCTTCTTTATAAGGCCAATTTTCAGGTATTTTATATTTAGATTTTGGATTTTCTTCAATTGATTTAATTATATTTTCAATATTTTTATGTTCTTTAATTAATTTTAATGCAGTTACTGGACCAATACCTTTAATTGTTTCACAATAATCACAACCTAATAAAATACATAAATCAACAAATGTATTTATATCCATTTCAAAATCTTCTAAAACTTTATTTATATCATATTCTTCAATTTTCAATTTTCTTGCCTCAGCAGCTGTAACATTTCTTAAGAAATGAGCCGGTTGATAACAGAGAGTATCCATATCTTCAGATGCTGCACCATAAACTTTACCAGATTTTGATAATTCAGCACATTGAGATTCAGCTTCACAAGGTGCATTAACAAATGGTATACCCATTAATTTTAATAATTTTTTAGCATCTTCATTTTGTTCCTTTGTAACTCTAACAGTTCTTCTTTGAAATTTTTGTAATTCTTCAATTGAACCAGTTTCCTTTAATTCAGTTGCCTTAGATTCAGCTTCTTCTCTTCTTTTCAATCTTTTCTCTAATTCACCACCTTTTAAAACTGGTGGTTTACCATCGAAAACATAGCAAGGTTTAATACCATATGATGCCATTCTAATAGTTCTATAGAAAAATCCCATAAGATGAGAAGTTGTATCACCAGATTCATTTGTTAAATTATTACCATCTTGTTGTCTAACAGCAATTAAGAATTGATAAAGACACATTGATGCATCAATTGCAATTTTTCTACCAAACAATGATTTCATTTCATTTGAAACAATTGCACGAGGTGCATGTTCCTTCACTAAAGCGTTCAAACCTTTAATACCCATTGAATATAGTTGTTACTTATACTTGAAAGACAAAGGAATAATAGTAAACCTTCAAACAAGTCAATAAATCTGCCAAATTCATGCATTGGTAGTAGACGCGTTGCAATGAAAAAAAATTTGGCGTTGTTCCTTACTATTATTAATCTTAATACTATCTGAGAGGTGGACTTTGCGTCGGCAGGGGGGTGTATATCGTACGTCCCTGGCAGTTGTTGGTATGGGAAAGATGGTCAGTGAGAGGTATTGTGTATGGTAATAATAAGTAAGATAAGATGCATGATGTAATATGAAGTGGATAAAGTAATACCCGATGCATATAAACAGTTATAACAGCCATGATATATGGTCATTGAAAGAGGCTGGTAGAGATATAGGCTTATCAAATTAAAAAAAAATTAGTAATGATAAATTACCGTTCTTATCACTAGTCTTTTTGATCTTGAATAATTTAGTTCTTTTTCATTCTTCTTTCATTATACAATGTCGTTATCTGTTATTGAACCCGTTGTCGGTGCATCACCTGCTTTACCATTAGTTGTAGAGTCAGGTATTATATTTGAAGAGAAAAAAGGAGGAGGTGGAGGTCATGGATCAAGTGGTGGTGGTGGAGGTGGAAGATCGGGTAGTGGTGGTAATGGTTATGGAAGTGGTTCATATGGTCATGGTGGTACTGGGTATGGAGGTGAAGGTTCCGGTAGTGGTTCTGGTAGTGGTTCTGGTAGTGGTTCTGGTAGTGGTTCTGGTAGTGGTTCTGGTAGTGGTTCTGGTAGTGGTTCTGGTAGGGGGTCTGGCAGTGGTTCTGGATCTAATCGTGGTGGAAGTAATAACTATTATAATGGAAGAGGTTCATTTGGTGGTTATGGAGCATTACCAGCAGGTCTTGTCTTAGGTGGTGCAGGTTATCTTGCATATAATCATATTTATCACACATATGAATCAAGTGGTACACTTGTCTATACTGAGGTACCGTCTGGTTGTACATCAAATTGTGTTACAGTAACTGATTTACCATCATCATCTGTTAATGATACTACACTTTTATCATCAACAACTGAATCATCTACATCTAATACCAATACAGTATCATCAATATCATCTCAATCAGCCAATGCAGCCAATGCAATACCCTCCCACAGAGGTCACAGAAGAGTTGTAGAGCTGATTTCACTCAGTTTATTGGCTGCTTACCTAATGTAATTTTTTAACTATTATTTGATATTTCGCGCTTTTTAAAAAAATTGTTTCTTTCTTTCTTTCTTGAATAACTGAACTTTGAATTGGAAGTATAGTATATAGGTTTTCTTCTTGAAATCTTACACACTTTTATTTATCATTTCATATCGTTTACGACACATCACAATCTATCACAACTAATGTTTGGTAGAACTTCTGGATTTGGTGGGTTTGGTAATAATGCCGCACCTTCAAATTCTGTAAATAACCAAAATTCTTCATTTGGTTCAAATAATAATAATAACGCTTTCGGTGCTGCATCAAATTCAAATCAATCAAATAATTTATTCGGTTTCGGTTCAAATAATAATAATCAATCAAATTCAACTGGTATGTTTGGTGCTAATAATACTTCATCTCCATTTGCTAGTTCCAATACTACTGGTGGTGGTGCATTTGGTGCTAATAACAATCAATCAAATAATTTATTTGGTGGTGCAAATACTAATAATAATATTAATAATAATAATGCATTTGGTACAAATAATTCAAATAATATTAATGGTACAACTATCCCATTTAAAGCTTATACTGAAAAAGATCCAACTATTGGTACCTCTTATTTTGAATCAATTACTGCAATGCCTGAATATAGAAATTATTCATTCGAAGAATTAAGAGTTCAAGATTATTTACAAAATAGAAGATATGGTAATGGTAATACAACTTCAACCGGTTTTGGTAATACTACTGGTAATATGGGTTTTGGTGCTTCAAATTCTACAACTAATAACGCTTTTGGTGCCCCATCAACTACTAATAATGCTTTTGGTGCCCCTTCAAATACTAATGCATTTGGTACTAGTAACAATGCTTTTGGTGCCCCTGCAAATAATTCAACTGGTGGTGGTTTATTTGGTGCTAAACCTGCAACTAATAACTTATTTGGTGCAAATAATAATCAATCAAATAATTTATTTGGTAATAATAATCAATCAAATACTACAGGTTTTGGTGGTATGAATAATAATACTAATAATGCTTTCGGTGCTTCCAACACTACAAATGCGTTTGGTGCAACTAATAATAACGCTTTCGGTGCTTCCAATGCTACAAATGCGTTTGGTGCTTCCAATACAAATAACGCTTTTGGTGCAACTAATAATAACGCTACCGGTGGTGGTCTATTTGGTTCTAACAACAATAATAATAATACTGGTGGTGGTTTATTTGGTGCAAACAATAATAACACTAATACTACTGGTGGTGGACTTTTCGGTGCAAATAATAACACTAATACTGCCTCTGGTGGTTTGTTTGGTGCTAATAATAACAATAACGCTACCGGTGGTGGATTATTTGGTGCTAATAATAACACCAATACTACCGGTGGTGGGTTATTTGGTGCTAATAACAATAACACAAACACAGGTGGTGGACTTTTTGGCGCAAACAATAACACCAATACTACCGGTGGTGGATTATTTGGTGCTAATAACAACAACAACAACGCAACTGGTGGTGGGTTATTTGGTGCAAACAACAATACCACTAACAACACTGGAGGTGGTCTCTTTGGTGCAAATAATAATAACAATGCAACCTCTGGGGGCTTGTTTGGTGCTAAACCTGCTGCTCCTGCCGGTGGATTATTTGGTAATAATAATACCGCTGCTCCTGCCTCTAGTGGTGGATTATTTGGTGCAAATAATAACAATAATACAGGTGGTGGTCTTTTTGGTGCTAAACCTGCAACTCCAGTTGGTGGTGGTCTGTTTGGTAACAACACTGCAACTAATAATGCTCCAGCTACTGGTGGTTTATTTGGTGCAAAACCTGCATCTTCTGGTGGTCTTTTTGGTAACAATAATGCTACCGCTGCACCTACCTCTGGTGGTTTGTTTGGTAATAACAATGCTACTGCTACACCTGCCTCTGGCGGCTTATTTGGTGCAAAACCTGCTTCAGCTGGTGGTATGTTTGGTAATAACGCTGCAACTACAACTCCTGCAACTGGTGGTTTGTTTGGTGCTAAACCTGCAGGCACAACAGGTGGTTTATTTGGTAATAATACTTCAACTACCACACCTGCAACTGGTGGATTATTTGGTGCAAAACCAGCAGGTACAACTGGTGGTTTGTTTGGTAATAATGGTACTAATTCATTATCAGCGCCTCTTGGTGGTGGCAGTGGTGGATTATTCGGTAATCAACAACAAACACAACAACCACAATTTGGTTTAGGTCAACAACAACAACAACAACAACAATTCCAACAACAGCAACAACAAATGAACTCAAATCCTTATTCATCTGGTCCACTGTTTAATGGATTATCAAATATTAATGTTAATCCAGTTGTTCAACCAACTGTTCAACCAATTGCTAAACCAATTAAGGAAGCTGAAAAGAAAAAAGTTTCACTTGTTGCAGCTTATAGAATTACTCCTTCACCATTATATGATTCATCTGAATCAATTATTTCTAGATCAACTAGTATTGTTTCATCAAGAACTCCACTAAAATCACCAGATTCTGCAATTAATAAAATTGTTGAAAATTCTTCATCAAATTCTTTATCAAGCTCTGAAACTGATAAATTAATTTTATCGAATCCATTATTTGCTCGTTCAAGAAGAGTTGCATTAACTGTTAGACAAAATAATGAATCTAAATTATTACCAAAAGATTCCCAAAGCTCTCCATCTAAGACTATTGATTTGAAAAACGATATGCCATCTCAAATTAATGATACAGTTCCTGATAATAGAGATGATAAACCATCTGAGAAAAAAACTGCTGAAAATAACGCAACTGTTGCTAACCCAATTGATGCATTAACTACTAATAATGAAGTTGAAGAAGAATCGGTTCCTTCAAGCTCTGCAAGTGAAAAAGAAGAAGTTAAATCTCCTGAACAAGAAACTGAGAAAGAAGCTGACTTATTACCAGAAGGTTACTACACTGTTCCATCTTTTGAAGAATTATCCTCATATTCTCCTGAACAATTAATTGCAGTTAAAGATTTCACTATTGGTAGAAAAGGTTATGGTTCAATTCAATTCATCCCTCCAATTGATTTAACTTCTATTTCTTTGTCCAATATTGCAAATTTAGTTTCTTTTGAAAAAAATGAAACTAATGTTTATCCAGATGAGAAAACTAAGCCTCCAAGAGGTGAAGGTTTTAATCAACCTGCTATTATTACATTAGAAGGATGTTTCCCAAAAACTATGGATAGAAAAGGTATTATTACAGATCCTCATCATCCAATGGTTGCCAAACATATTAATAGACTCAAATCAATCCCAAATATGAAGTATATCGGGTATGATGCAGTTACTGGTACTTGGAAATTCGAAGTCGAAGGTTGTTGATTAAATGATAGCCCTCTTTTTTAGAACATTTTTGATTGTATGATGTATCATTATCTGTATAAAATTTCTAAATTGATGTAAAAACTAATAAATTACAGTAAAATTAATTACTCTGTGAACTTATTTCTGGGCTCTATGTATTTTCTCACGACATCAAAATTGTTGCGGTTTGAAGAACTTTACTACTTAAATAACTTTTTTTAGTGTAATTTTTGTCATTAAAAGCTCTGAATATATTAGTATTATTTTAGCATAAACTCATAGAGTGGATGACTCGTTAAAAAATGGTTTTAATTGTATGTTTTAAGTTTAAATAAAGAATACTCTACAAAAACATTTTAATATTTTTATAACCATTTACGTTTTCAAAATAAAAACTTTTTTAAATAAAATTTTTACCTTTTTGAGTTATTAATACATCTTAAAGTTAGACTGATACACAGCAGACAAATTGTTCACAGTTTATATCAACTAAACAATCGTCAAACCTTTAACATCAAATGTATCAAATGCAAGTTGAAACATCAAGATGCATGTTTGACAGGACGCGATTTGTATCAAATTTGATGTAAACAAACAAAACTTTATCAAATCACTGATCTTCTTTATTTTAGCAAAAGTTTTAACTTGAAATAAACTACAAAGCACTGGACTTACATGAATTTCAATAGAGAAAAGGACGTGAAAGAAAATGAACAGCTGTTTGGAGAAAAAGATGCATCTAAAATCAAGAGATTATCATTACCTTTTTCCCCATCTAATAAACGAAATAATATGCCTAACAGAAGACATACTTTAGTGCCCAGTAGAAGTATCTTAAAAGCTGTCGTAGATTCAAATTTAACAACGGATATAGCATCTGAATTAGCCAAGAAAAGGAGAAGAGTTTCTTTTGCACCTGAAGTAACTTTACATAAAATTAATTTTTTGAAATCTTCAGAGGAAAGAAAACCTAAAAGACGAAGTTCTTTAGGTGGCGTGAGTCCTAGTCAAGATAATAATGATTCAAAGCTAAGTACAACTAAGTTTATTGAAAAAATTCACAAACTGGAGGCAAATAATGAGAATAATAATGAGAATATAAAACTAGATAATTTGCAAATAACGAATCAAATAACGAATCAAATTATGATTGATGAAGAAACACAAACTATGGAAATGAGCGTTGAACTAACACAACAAATTTTACAACAACAGGAAAATATTTGGAATCAGAATACTGAACAAAATAATGAAAAGTCAGTAGATCAAGAAGAAAAGTCAAACAGTTTGAGAGAATTATTTGACGATGTGGAAAAGGAGTTAAACTCAGATAATGATGAAATTGTGGATATAGAATTTACAGAACAAATAACCAACTCACCAATAAAAAGTATCACTGATAAAGAACATTCAGATAGATCAGAAAATGCGGATGAAGTGACTATGGAATTTACAGAACCTTTATCCTTGCTGAAAATAAATGATAATGCCACAGAGTTTAAAAAAGTTAAAAGTATTGGCAATAATTTGAAAGAGAATTCAATAGAAAACAATGATGAAATCGACCAAAGTGAGCTAGATAATGGATTTCCAAAAGTAAAGCATGGATTATTACAATCCCAAGAATTAGCAGATGACGACCAAATGGAATTTACGGAGCCAATAGAAACACCATTTGGACGTGAACACAACTTTGATGACAAAATACCCGATGATCCACCAAAAATGGAATTTAATATTCAAGACGTTGTGGGGAAAAATGATGAGTCTAAACCTATGGAATTTACCGAAACAATAAACTTTGACGAATCTATCCAAAGAATTACCTCAGTTGAACATGAAGGAGCTGAAGATTCACAAGAAGATGAAAACTTGAGTTCCGAAGAGAATGATAATATTATTCATCGTGCTGCTATCAACCCTAACCAAGAAAATGAGGTTATTCATTCAAGAGCACAACTAAGAGAACAAAGTATTGATATGATTGGTCAAACTCCCATAGAGACAAACTTAGAAAAACATTTATCAAAAATGAATTCACCAAGAGAAGACATCGAAAATCAAAATCATAATCTCTCTGAATCTAACTCAAATCTAACTACTGTAGAAGAAACCTCTGAACCACCTACAAGCTCAACTTCAAATAATGAAAAAAGTAACATATCAACCAGGGAAAATGAGGCATTTAATCACGAAACAGAATATGCAGAATATAATGATATAGATAATGAAACATACCAACATGACACATACCAACATGATACAATCAACAATGTATCAGTTGATATGACAAATGAAGAAAACGAAATGTCAACAGATATGGAAAATTCATTGGTAGGTACTGAAATGATTCCATTGGCAGAAGTTACTGGTGATTTTACAGAAAATCAAGATGACTATGATTCAGACAATTCATTTACTGATGATAATCACATAAATGTGTCACTTGATACATTTTTGAGTGATGTTAATGTTCAATTCTTTGATTATATTGGGCCATCAGAAATGGAAATATCTCAAACGCTGAAGTTTAATCCAAATGTCAAATCATCACCAGAGTCGTCATCTTCACCATCAACCACAACTACAACAACATCATCGAGTTCTTCTACACCATTCACCCATAGCCAAGCAAAATCAAACTTGATGGATTTTATCGACAGTTGTATAAATATTCCATACTATCATTATGTTATTCATTTGATTAATCAATACAGATCATCAATTCAATCGATATCAACAATGGTAAATACTTTTTCAAATGATGTGTTAGAGTTTAATCCAACCGCAATAAGAGAATATTATCAACAAGCTGATGATCTTAAATCCGATTTATCTACGAATTATCAAGCTATTGCATCATTTACAAGAAAACAGGCTAAGTGTCAAAATCTGAGATTTGTTTCAAGTCTTTTGGAACAGCTTATATTATCATATGAAAGAACCAATCTGGGATTGGAAAAAGAATTAAATAAAGCTTTTGAATGGAGAAGAAATGTGTTGATTGAAAGACAAAGGATGATTGAGAAGAAAATGGAATTAGACCAATACATTACCAGTCTTAACACACTGAAAGACAACTGGAACTCCATGGACATTGAAAGAATGAAAAGGGCTAATCAAGACATGATTGCGCAAAATGAATTAAAAAATAGTACCAAACAGAAAATTTCAGAAATATCCAAATCACTGGGAAGTAAAAGTAAGGTGTTAGATAGTAAGAGAAAGAAGAAAGAAGATCTACTTAAGGAAATTGAAGAACTCAAGCGTGATATAGCTAATAAAACAATACCCGAAAAATTAGACCTGGAAATGGTCAGAGAACAGCTGATAAATTTAGAAAAGGAAAAATCTATAAAATTACTATCATCAAATCCTATATCCTTACTGATTTTCGATACTTTGAAAATTGTCTTTAAAAAGCTTAATCTGAATGAATACGAAGTATCTCTGGAATCCATGAAAAGTGAATTATTTAAACCATTTTCACCACTGTTTGATCAGTTTGTTTTTCAAAATACTAAAACTGTCAAAGCATCAGAAGTCAACATTTATTTGAAAGGTTTGATTCAATCATGGAAAGTATTCTCCAGTGTGTGGAAAGAGTTATTGACAATCCATTATCTTCATTCAAGCAGTATAACGGGCGAATCATTCAAACTGGAATTCCAATTGTCACAACCTATTGGTACTTCATTATGCAATCACATATTTGTACAAGGTAATATAAAGGATTTGCTCAGTAAAGATGAAAAGATTACTGTTACTGTCGAAAGCGAGAATCCATACGAAGAAGATATTAATAAAGAAACTGTTATAGAGAATCTCAGAATATTGTTTCAAAACAAAAATAGTGTTATTAATAGATTATGTGTAGAATAGTTGTATAACTGTACAAAATTTGTATAAAATTGTGTAAAAAAACTTGTGGAATCCATTTTAGATTACACTGGGTATATTACCTTCTTTCATAAAGATCATCATCGTTTATATCCAAAACCTTAATATCATCTAAAAGATCATTCATAATAATTTTTTTATTATTTTTTTCAAAGTCTTCAGCACATCTAATTTGTGCTTCTATAATACTAGTAGGAACATCAACCATACTTGTGTTATCATCATTGCATATATTCATTGCATGATCACAATCCTTTTTAGAATCTTCAGGTCTTGCAAATTCAAAACCTTGATACTTATGATCGGTTTTATTAGTCTTTTCTTTATTCTTCCCAAAACTTAAAAATAATTCTTCTTCTGAATCATCATCATTATCATTATCACTATCAGATTTATATGAGTGTTTCATCAAGTTTAGCTTTGTACCGTAAATTGAACTTTTTGTTAGATTGTTTGAAGGAGTGACAGATCCTCGAACTTTTGAAGTTTGTGCAAACGACTTCATAATGGAATTTCTTGCACCATCGTTATCTTGATCATCATCATCCTCATCATCACCACCACTCGTGAAAACTGCCTTTCTAAAGCTGGGCTTACTATTTGCAGGATCTGAAGATATCTTTCTAATATTATTTGGATCAATTGAACTATCATTGACTTTATTTGACCAAGTATAAGCAGAAACTGATTTTTTCTTAAATTCCACAGGTTTATTCGTTTCACCATCACTACAATCTTCATCTGAAGAATTATTCACAGAATGATTGATAAATATAGCTCTTCTAGGTGCTTCAGAAGACTTTTTCATTGTTGAATTATTTATCATTGGATTTGATGCCGCCACTTGTCTTCCATTATTTCTCATTGTTATTGGGCTTCTATGATTAACAGTTGAAATAGAGGCTGATGATTGAATAGGAGATGTTTTAACTTTAACAGGTAAGCCCCTTGAGAAATTTGTATTTGCTTGATTAATGTTTGAAAGAGCTAATGCAGTGTTTGTTGATGGACTATTTGAAATTTTACGGACCATTGATATGCTTTCTTTAGACTCTCTTCTATGTACATCGTCCTGAATTGGCATAGCTTCAGATGAATTAGCAGCCATCAAATTTGGAGAGTTTCTAGCTGATGTAGAGATAACACGAACAGGAGGTCTGCTGTTCAAACTCATATTTCTACTTGAATAACTACCTACTCCACTCATCGGATTCAAAAATTTTGAGTAGGAATCATCATAAAAACTATCTAATGATGCAAAACTTGGATTTACTGTTAGTTGAACTGATTCAAACTTTTCAGCATCATTCAAATCTTTTCTATAATCATACCCAGCGACTTTATCACCTTCACTTGTAACCTCCACTCCATCTGATGAAATGTCATTATTTGGACTACTAGCATCGATGGGGGTTTCCGGTTCAACACCCAGCGTACAATCAGTCGACAGAGATGGAATTTCTTCATTTGTGGTATTAGTTAAATGGTTATCCTGTGATTCATCTGATGATGGTGTTTCATATTGTATATTTTCTACAAACAGTGCGGTTGTTGGCCTAGATTGATTCAATGACATTTTAGAGCTATCATCTAACAATGATAAAGAAACTCGTGATGAATTTTTATTTCTTTCTTCAGATAAAATGTAACTACAATCATCCTTCAAATTCAGAGGAAGAGAGTGGAAAGGAGCGTTCAACATCCTTACAGGGTTGATCTTATTTGAATCTGATTTCTTTCTTTTAAATGCATCTGATATTTTCTTTCGAATTCTGTTACCTAAACCAACAACAGCATCATCAACTTCTTCATTACTAACATCAATTTTCATATTTTGATTCCATCTTGAAAATTCATTACCCACAAAGGGATGTTGCACAATTTGATCAATATCAATACGGGTATCTGGATTTTTGTCAAGTAGTTTCATAATCAAATCTTTGACAATTGTTAAATCTTTTTCATTTATTTGTTCTGCAACACGCCAGCGTGTTATATCAGGGAATTTAACTTCTTGATGGTTAATACTTTCAAATAATTGAAATTCAGATTCGGCATAAAATGGTAGACATCCAAAAACAAGGCAATATAATGTTACACCAAGAGACCATATATCAATTTTATTAGTAACTTTGATTTGACTACCCTGTGTAGAACACAATTCTGGAGCTAAAAAAGCTGGAGTACCAGCAGTTTTGGCCAACTCAATATCATCTTGAATTTCTCCATCTAGATTAGCAGCAAATGACACTCCAAAATCTGAAATTTTAACTTCATTATCTTTACTAACTAGCAGATTGGATGGTTTTATATCTCTATGAATAATGCCTTGATGATGTAAATAGTCTAAACCACTCAATACATCTCTGAAGATCTTTTTTGTTTCCTTTAACTTTAACAGAGGTTCTGGAGTTAAATCTTCTAAAATAATATTACCACTAATATCATTTGAGTTTGTTTGAAGTTTAGCCAATATTTCCTCAGGAGATATTTGCCATTTAACTTCACCCTTTTCAAGGTATTCAAGAACAAGATAAATTTTTCTTGAATTTTCTGCATCTAGTACTTCAATTAATTTTACAACATGAGGATGATCACATTTTTTCATGATTGCAATTTCTTTTCTTATTTTATCTTCTTGGGTTTGCCTTTTACCTCTAGTTATTCTATTTAGTAATAATGCAGGTTTACCTGTTCTATCGACTATTTTTATTGCAACATTTTTACCCGTTGCTATATCTTTTGCTAATTTGACCTTACCATGTTGACCTGAACCAAGATCTTTTAAAATTTCATAAGTATTCAAAATTCTCTTTCTTGTCACTGGATCATATTCAACATGTACATAATGAGTTTCCTTCACACGTGAAATTTTAGAATTTTGTGATTCGTTATTAGATGATAAATTAGCAGTTGAACTCAATGATGTGTTTGAAGCACTTTCTTTCAAAGTTGATGTAGTGGTATAATTATGATTATTTGATAAATTTGATGCATCCCTTGATGGACTCATATTTTGACAAAACAAAGTTCTCCTCTTAGATGTTCTTTTACCAGCTCTAGCAAGACTCGTTAATGAAACATGTGAACTTTCTCTAGATGGAATTGGAGAAGAAGTTGCGGATCCTTTAGAGCCTAGTAATTGTTCATGTGTTGTTAAATTGTTATGATTAAAATCTATACTTCGACGAGTTGAAAAAAGATAATCCGTTACTTTATTAGCTAATTCTGATATTTTTGAATGAGAAGATGCAACTGGTGAACTATTAGATGATATTTCACCATCGATTGATGTAATATGCTGTGGTATGTTTGAATTAATAATAGATTTAGTTGAACTTTGTGAGTTTCTCGGATTTCGATCATATTCATGATTAATATCAATTTCTAAATCATCATTACTAGTGTCAGAAAATGAAGAATTCACATTATTTATTGATGATTTAACTTGAATATTAGTATTTGTAGTTGATGGATCCGTACTTGGCTTTATATTTACCAAAGAAATTGGATTTGATGTAGATTTTAAATTATTTATCATGTTTATTAGTTATAGTTGTTTGCCACAGTCCGTTTTATGCAAACAAAAAAGTTTATTTAAGGAACTGGGGGGATATGTTTTGGGAGGGGGTTGACTTGAAACTTGATGTCCAATACTCAAATAGAACTTCAATCAATTGACAAGGTTCTAAATGTATATTTGTTAGAGTATATTTCTCTGCTCAATTGTCACAAGATAATATCAAATAAATCAATAATGAAAACGATATATAATCACAGAATTTGCCAGTGGAAGTAAAAAAACTTCGATGTCCTCGCAGTTAAAATCTCAAGTGACTGATTTTTTCCTATGTTATAAAGTAAGCTCTTTCTAGGCCTTTCTTCGCTATTCACTACACTGTTGGCTTAACAATCATTATTTACATGGTTTTAGATATATACAATACATGAAATGTATAGAGAAATATTTATATAAATTTGTACTAATTCTAATCGATTGGGTAGTATTTATTACCTGCTGCATCATATGCAATTTTTCTATCTTTTCTACTATCTCTGAAAACACGGCCGTATCTGTAACCAACCTTACCAACTTTAACAGGTGTAAATTTAAATGCATATTTATCACCTTTATACATTGAAGCAATAAATGAACCATCATCTTTCTTTTGTGTTGCTTGATTATGAGATGAATGTTCACCACCTTCAGATAATCTCTCTAATGTTACAGCTGCAGGTTCTAAATTAAATTCCTTTGCCGCATCAATTGGACCAAATGGTTCAGATTCTGCAATTGTTAAGAAACGTGATTGTAATGTTTCCTTTGGAATTGGAATTTCTGTTAAATTCTCCGCATTCTTATCTGATTTAAATAATGGGAACATTTTATACATTGTTTCTGACATTTTCTTTAAATCATCCTTTATTAATCCTTGTTGTTCCCATGAATTTTCAACTTCTTGTAATTTTAAAATTGCTTCAATTCTTTGAATCTTTAAACCATATTTTAAAGCTGCTTGTTGAGATGATATTTGATTTACAAGAATATCTTCAACAATTTGTGCTTTAGTTTCTTTACTAATTTGAAGATTTGTAAAACATTTAGAATTTAATGGAAATGGTTGTAATGGATTCTTAGATCTACGTCTATTATTTTGAGTATCATCAGTTTCTCTAACATCAAATTCACTAAGTGGTTCAAGTAATGCATTACCTCTTTCATCTCTTGGATCAATATAATTAGTTGAATGATTGTTTTTTGGATATGTATATTTGTTAAGATAATATTCACCTTTATAATTCTTTGGACCAAGGAATTCATCCATAAGACGTTTGAAAACTGTTTGTTTACGACCATTTCTAGCTGGTGGAATATTACCTGCCTTTGAATAAAATGGATATGCAAGTGTTCTTCTATAACGCACTTGTGACACTTGTTGATAACCAACAGTCTTCACAGAAGACGCACTACTATTTATAATAGACTTTGAGAACATAGTTGTGTGTTGTATGAAAATATATTGTATTTAACTCTAACTAATTCAGTAAGTTCAACTGTTGAAGACATGAATTTTTCAGCTTTTTCGTTGGCTTCAGAAATTTTAAAAATTCGTTTTTTTAAGAAAAATTTACTAACAGGAATCGACCCATCGACGCACCATGTCCGTCTCTTACTTTTAAGGGTGCTGATTTGACATCATGGAAGGATCAGCATGCTGGGTTCAAAACTTAAGACCAGTAAGAAGGGGATCATGATGATACTTTACAACTGTCTAATAATTACAATGATTTTAATTTTAAAATTTTAAATAAATGTAACTGTAACTTATAACTATAACTGTGATATAAAAAAAGGAATAT
Source organism: Pichia kluyveri (assembly GCA_030062975.1). NCBI lineage: Eukaryota > Fungi > Ascomycota > Pichiomycetes > Pichiales > Pichiaceae > Pichia > Pichia kluyveri. The sequence goes on along the minus strand of CP125793.1, from coordinate 279,648 downwards.
AAAATAAAAAGTAGACGGGTTTGAATGATAAAATTATGCTGTGTAATGGGTATTGAATATATGAAAAATATACTCAATTTGGTGATATAATAATGTACAAAATAAAACGATATTGAAGGAAAAAAAGGATTGAAAATTTATTAATTAATATTAATTAAATCTTCAAATGATTTAACAATCAATTAAATCAACAACCTTTAAGTAAACTTCTTCACATTGGGAACCAATATGTTCATCGTATAAGTTGTAGAAATTACCAGAAAGACATTGGTAGAAAACAGTAGTGTTACCAATTGCTAAGTTACCATCATCAGAGATTGACCAACCAGCTGCATAGATTGCACCTGCTTGTGGTGGTGGACCATCGAATTGGAATTGTCTGTTTGCAACAATTGAACCAATTCTACCGTGAGCATCAGTTAAAATTGAATCTGTTAATTTCATAGTTAAAGCATTTGGATTCTTACATGAGACTGGGAATTTGTTATCATCAGCTGGAGTAGTTGGTTCAGATTTTTTATCAGTAGCAGTTGAAGCTTGAATTTGACCATCACCAATTTGAGTTGCAACAGTAGCAGTGGAAGCTTGAATTTGACCATCACCAATTTGAGTAACAACTGGAGCTTCAGTTTTAGTAGTTGCTTGGATTTGACCATCACCGATTTGAGTAACAACTGGAGCTTCAGTTTTAGTGGTTGCTTGAATTTGACCATCACCGATTTGAGTAACAACTGGAGCTTCAGTTTTAGTGGTTGCTTGGATTTGACCATCACCGATTTGTGTAACAACAGGTGCTTCAGTCTTGGTAGTAGCTTGGATTTGACCATCGCCGATTTGAGTAACGACTGGAGCTTGAGTCTTAGTAGTAGCTTGAATTTGACCATCACCAATTTGTGTAACAACTGGAGCTTCAGTCTTGGTAGTAGCTTGGATTTGACCATCACCAATTTGGGAAACAACATCTCTCTTTGCTAAAGCAGAAGAAGAAGCCTTAGTTGGAAGTGGATCAATGGAAATTGCGAAAGCAGATGGGTAGTTGGTAGTTGCAGATGCTAAAGTTGCAGATGGGGTTAAAGTGGACCATGGTTCAGATGGAACATAAACAGCTAAAGATTGTGCAATTAATGATAAGGTAGCAACGGATAAAGTAGAAGTTCTCATTTTAATATATTTGATTGTATATTTGTTTGATTATATGTTTGAATAAAGAGTTGATTATTCTTTGTTCTTTTGGATGATAAAAGAGAATAGAATAAAATAAGATAGAAGTAATTTGATCTATGTGGATCAAGGTACTCTTTTATACATTTTGAAGAAAACTTTTAAAATACAACCCTCCCCACCCAAACTGGTAATTCAAGTCAGCCTTTGTTTGTTTTGCTGGTATATTATATCACAAATAAGATCATCTATTGTCCAATTTGAATGCCTTTGAAAGTGGCTGGTCGCGTTAATAATAATAAATTTTGTAATCACTTTACCTATTTAGGAAATAATTCCTAATTCGTACCTAATTTATTTTTAGAATTTCACCAAACTTTAATGGCTGGTGTTTTCATTTTGCTATTTTAGGCATTTTGATGACTACTTCAGCGGTTACAATAATCATCGAAGGCTATTTTTATCATCATCTGGTTAATTATTAAATAAACGAGGTTTTAAAAATAGATCAATTGAAATTATTTTATTTTTTACAGTTTTTTCATTATATACTCATTATTTATTCGTCGATACATTGGATCATTACGTCCGTTAAAAAAATTAAACTCATCAAATCAAAATCAAGAAAGTTTCTTAAGGACCCCTGCCGATTTTTGATCCTTTTCACGTCCACTAACTGTTACTCTGTTTAACATTGCCATAAACTCTTTAGCATATGGTGCTTTGGTAACACTGCTGTCATTTAAATTCTGAACAACTTCTAAATAATTATGATAAATGTCACCATTGAAGTTACCCAAGACTGAATTGATGAAAAAGTCACTTAATTTGAATGAATCTGTTAATCCAACAACATGTTCACGAATCTTTCCCAGAATAACATATGTTTCTTTCTCTAATTGCGAGAATGTGTTATTAGACAGAACACCTGTTTGTAAAAAGTGAATACCAAACTTTTCAATATTAGTGTATGCAAATAATATTGCTAAATTATCCAATTCTTCTTTAACTTGTTCGTTTTGAACTTCACTTAATTTGACAATCCATTTATCAAGGATATATTCAGCAGCATATAGTTTAGACAATGCTAATTTTTCATTTGCAATAATATCCCAATTCTTACCATTGTTCTCTAAATCATTTAGACATTTCAATGATATTCTGAAAATAACATTTTGTAAAGCAGAGTTAAGCTTGTTAACATCTTTCAAATCCTGATCATTTTTTAATATAACACCTTCTTTTTCAGTTTTCTTTAAAAATGAATAGTTACCATTTGCCTTACCATTTTTCAAATAACTCATCACTCTTTGAATTGTAATTCTTCCACTATTTTGTGCCAAGATATTATTATCACCTTCCCAAGTACATTGAACAACATGATCTGCAAAACCTTTAGCAAAACCAGAATATGCAGAATAACCATGACCACCACAACTTTGACGACATTCATCAATCAAATCAGCAGTCAACCAAGTACAAGTACTTTTCAAACTTGCAGAATCTGCAAACAAACCTTTCAAATCAAAAATAGATTTACCTAATATTCTCATATCACCACTTCTTACACCTTGATCTAAATTATTTAAAATTTTTTTATGATCGGATTGAATTTGATTAGATGCAATACTCATACCATAAACCCATGCAAGATATGGTAATAATCTTTTTTGATGCAATGGATAATTAATTAATTGATTTTCCATTTTTTCACCTTTAACAGTAAATTGTCTACGACCAACAGCATATCTTAAAGCAATTGTAACAAATCTTGAACCTGTTCTGAAACTATCAGTTACCATCGTAACCCTACCACCTAATAATGCACCATAAGATAATTGTTCTAATGGAGGTTCAACAACATTACCATTAGCATCAACTTTAGTGAACTTACTCAACATGTATTGTCTTGGAATTCTAACACTTGAAAATTGAATCCAACCATTATCAATACCATCTCTACCCATTTTTTCACCAATATCACCAATTGCAATACCAGGATATAAATCATGATTTGAATCTCTTAATGGTACAACAAAAGTTTTAACACCATAATCTTTATTTTTAATAATTAATCTTGCATAAACAACAGTATGAGTTGCACTATGAGCTGCACCACCAATCCACCATTTAGTTGCACCAACATGAGGTGTATTAATAATAAATTCATCAGTTGATAAATCAAGTGTAGCAGTTGTTTGTAAAGCTGCAACATTTGAACCATGTGCAATTTCAGTCATACTAAAACAACCATAAATATCTTTAATATACATTGCACCTCTTTCAAAAGCCCAATATTTATATTGTTCATCAGTACCATTACCTCTAATAGCACTCATAAATAATCCAAGATGAACACCTAATCTTGTACCTAATTGAGGATCAATCATTGCAATTAAATTTAAACGATCTTGGAAAACTTGGAAATCTGGTGCATCTTGTTCCATATACTGTGATAAACGAGCAATTTTATCAGCAGTTAATTTACGATGTTCATCACGGGACATTTCATAATATTCAGGTTTAACAGCTAAGACAGGATCTCTTTCAATCTGTTGCATAAGACGTAAAGTATGAAGTGCTTGATCATTTGAACCTTCAATAAAAGAATGCATTTCATTTAATGGGAAAGTAGTTAATGCTCTTTCTTTCCAGATAAGTTGTTGAGGATCTGGTTCCATTGAATTTGGGAGAACTGTTTGTTTCATTTTTGTTATTCTTAGTTAGTTTTTCTTTCAACTATAAAATTTTTATATATTATTTACAAGATTTATAATATTATAAAACATCATCTCATCGTATAAAAGTATGACAATAGAGGAAACCATGTCTTTTAAATAGCAGCTATAAGCAGAAAACAGACTTAGAAAGAAATCCACCCACTCGGAGAGCGGGGAAAAATTACTCCGAGAATGTAAATTGTGGGGAAAAGCATCGATCTCATCTCTTTCTAATTGCCCGAAAACTGACCTTCCACTGTTGCTACAGTTTCACCGGTGCAAGTCATAACAGTTGCACTGAGTTTAGCAGTAGCAGTAGTGTTTGTACTTTTTACAGTATTTGGGATAATGGCCGGTGGTGTGGTTTTAATAACGAACGAGCCTAAGTAAGGGAAGTTCTTAGTATGATGATTCCAATTCTCTTCACGATCGATTGATAGTGCGATCGTTGATATACCCGTTTTCACACCTGTCTTCTCTGAGACTAATGATTTCATGTATTCTTCTAAAACTAATTTTGCTTTATCAAATGTTTCATTGTTATTGTTAAATCCCCATCTGTTATTACCATGTCTTCTCCAATGATTATCTTGTAATGATGAAGAAAATTTGAAAACTGCAATTCTTGAACCATCTTCAGTATTTTCAAATTCTGATGGTGGTGTGGGTAAAACAATAAATTGCTTGAATTGTGAATTAGTTGTTGGTTCAATGATTGAATGGACTTTCAGGATTTTCAATAGGAACATACTTTTTATCACTTTGTAAAGCTTTAACAATTTTTGTAAAACCGTCATCAAAATTTATTTGTGAATAAGCATTATCAACATCAGATTGAAATTGAAATTACCGAGATTATTAGTAATCATGACGATTACATTTACCAATTGAATAAGCAGCCCATAATCCTAATACACCAAATATGAAGAATCCAAATCTTCTACGACGATGTGATCTAAATGGTTCATAACAGTACCGTCTATCCCTGAAATTCCAATCTCTGTAATAATCATCATAATCATCCTTAGAGTTACTACTTGCATTTGCTGAATTATCAACACTGGAACTTGAAGTGTTTTGTTGATTAGTTGAATAATGTGAGATTAATTTTGGTTGGTAAATAAATCTCTTATTTAAAAAGTTTGACTTAATTGTTGTTCTTAGCATTTTTGTTTGGTGGTTTATATAAATTTATGATGATGATAAATGTGTATACGTGGAATCACTGCTCTATTTAAACACCTTAAAGTAACTGTACACGGAGATAATGATAACATGATTTAATTATTTCCCGTTATGAAAACTCCGATATATGGAGATAATCCGGCGATAAGCCTAAAAATAGTCTCCATATTATTGTTATCGCCGCTTGTAATGTCACATTGCCAACTTTTTCGTGACATGGCAATTTTCGGGTTCGGTATTGCCAATAGAGGTTCTTTCACCAAGTTTAGTCCAGTCACGTATATCGTAATTACGGCTCCGTTAAATATAAGATAATATTTGAATTGTCAAAATGGATACAAGTCAATTAGAAAAGTTTATTGAATTCCCAATTGATTTCAAAGGTCAACAATTAGTTGAACGTATATCATACGTTTTGATAACATTTGGTTTTATAATTTCATTATTTTTCGGATTCGCATTGCAAGACATAACTTATTCCTTTTATGCATTTATACCATTCGTTTTATTATCAATAATAATTGTTTTACCTTCTTATCCAGCTTATAATAAGAATCCAACAGTTTTCTTGAAAAGACCAGTTTCAAAACCAATTAATATCGAAATAAATTAAGCTAATTGTATAATTCATATATTTACCCTTTTTAAGTAACTATATATCGATATAAATTTTCCTATCCTAATCTATTAATAAAATAACAATAATTATATTCAAGCATTATGTCATTATACTTAGGATTTGATTTATCAACACAACAATTGAAAATTGTTTCAAGTTATGAAGATCTGTCATTTCATTCAAAATACTCAATTGATTTTGATGAATTTAGTGGGAAATATGGAACTACAAAAGGTGTTATTACAAACAGTGAAACAGGTGAAGTTGTTAGTCCAGTTTGTTTATTTATTGAAGCATTTCAAACTTTATTAGATAGAATGAAAAATGATGGATTCCCATTCAATAAAGTAAAATCAATTTCAGGTTCTTGTCAACAACATGGTACTGTCTATTTCAATAAAAACTATGAATCTTTATTAGAAAAATTATCATCAAATTCAAATAGTTGGTGTGATGATTTATGTAATGGGTTTTCCTTCGATACGGCATCTAATTGGCAAGATAGATCAACAGGTGAAGAAATTAAAGCTTTTGAATCTGCATTAGGTAATGCAACTGAACTATGTAAAGTTACTGGATCTAAAGCTCATTATAGATTTTCAGGTTTACAAATAAGACGTCGTGCCAAAGAAAATTCAACAAATTGGAAAAATACTAATAAAATTGGTTTAATTTCAAGTTTTCTAGATTCTTTACTTATTGGTAAATTAAGGGGAATTGAAATTGGTGAAGCATGTGGTGCAAATTTATTTGATATCCAAAAAAATAATTGGAACAATGAATTATTATCACTATTATTAATGAAAAATGTTAAAGTTGATGAAAATGTTACCATGGATGAACAATCTAAGGCAAGTGAACTTGCACGTCAAATGATTGGTGAAGTTGTTAAACCTGATAATAAAGGATTCATATCTGATTTTTTAGTTAAAAGGTATGGTTTCAATTCTGATTGTGTCATTTGGCCAATAACTGGTGATAATTTAGCAACAATTATGTCATTACCATTAAATAAAGATGATTTATTAGTTTCAATGGGTACTAGTACAACAGTTTTATTATTAACTGAAAAATATGTACCAAGTATTAATTATCATTTATTTAAACATCCAGTTTGTTCAAATATTTATATGGGTATGTTATGTTATTGTAATGGTGCATTAGCTAGAGAACAAATACGTAACGAAATTAACAATAAATGTGAAACAGATGGATGGGATAAATTTAATGCTGTATTGATAAATCAATATGAAAATAAACATGAATCATGAGAGTGATAATAAGATTGGTATTTATTTCCCATTGGGAGAAATTATACCTAATGCAAAATCATGTAAGAGAAGATTTAAATATTTAAATGGTGAATTAATTGAATTAAATAAAGGTGAATATTCAATTGAGGAAGAAACTTTGCTTATAATTGAATCACAAGCATTATCATGTAGATTAAGGGTATGTCCAATGTTAAGTGAGAAATACAAGGGAGATGAGCAAAATGAAATAATTGAAGAATCTATTAAACAACTAAAATCTATAGTCGGAGATGAATTAATTGTTGATAATGTTTCATATTCAATTGAAGAATTTATTAAAAGACCTAATAATGTTTATTATGTTGGAGGTAGTTCAAAAAATCAATCAATTACAAAAATTTACAATGAAATTTTAAGTCCATCAAATAAAGGTTATAGAGTTGAAATTGGAGATGCCTGTGCATTAGGTGGATGTTATAGAGCTATTTGGGGTAGTACAGAGAAAGAATTAGGATTTGAAGAATGGATTACGAAAAAGTTTGATTTTAATGAAAGTTTAGAAATAATTGAAAGTAATAATAGTATTGAAAAATGGAGTGAATATTCAACAAAAGTAGGTGTTCTGAGTTTAGTTGAAAAGGAACTTGAGGTTTAATATTATTTTATTTATTTTATACTGATAATAAACATGTGTATCTAACCAATGAATAATTTACCGGATGATTCAATAATAATGCGAGTCGGAGAAGACAAATGATTCGGAGATAAAGAATCTTTTAAATTTTTTTCAATTACTCGACATGATTCACACTTATATCCGGGGGAATTTATGAAAATTTGATAATTGGTCATCAATTAGTATAATAAAGTACGGGGGACGGTATATTGATTCGATATAGTAAAATACAATTGTAGGTAATTTTTTAAAGCATATAATGAAATTGAATTTATTTAAGATATAGTTATATAATCATGGTATGAAATGATATATGATATAATATAATGTAGTTAATTAATTAGAAAATAAAAAGATATATGATGATGAGTTATTGGTAATTTGATAAGTAAGACAATGAAAAACTTAAGCAGTTGCATTAGGACCGAGAGTAACTCTATTACGTTTAGTTTTATAATCTTTAATTGCAGATTTAATTGCATCTTCAGCTAACATTGAACAATGTAATTTAACAGGTGGTAAACTTAATTCTTTTGCAATTGTTGTATTTTTAATATTTGCAGCTTCATCTAAAGTCATACCTTTAACTAATTCAGTTGCATAACTTGAACTTGCAATTGCAGAACCACAACCAAAAGTTTTAAATTTAACATCTTCAATTATACCAGTTTGATCATTAACTTTAATTTGTAAACGCATAACATCACCACAAGCTGGTGCACCAACTAAACCTGTACCAACATTTGTCAGAGTTTTATCCATTGTACCAACATTACGAGGATTTTGATAATGATCTATAACTTTAGGATGATAAGCTCTTGTAAGAGATGGTTTAATTGAACGAACAATAGAAGGACGAGTAGATGAGAATAATGATCTTGCAAACATTGTTTGATTATAAAGAAGGAGGAAATAAAGAGAAAGAAAGAAAGAGATAAAAGAACTGAAATGAGAAGATATATATACAAAAATTGATAATTAATTTAAAATAAAAACCTATATACCTACTCCCCTTTGTTCAAATAATAAAATAAAGTGTCACCGACAGACGGTAATGGAAACATAGGATGCTCCTGAATAGGAAATATAGCCGATGCTTACATAATCGTTAAGGAGGGTTCAGAGGGTTAATAAGAACCATCTATGCTCGATCTGATTGGATATTGTACAATCAGATGGACGCAAAGAATTCGAGGGTGTGAATATTTAAAGAATGACTCATTCCCTTTCTTGAAGAATGTGAATCCTTGTAGAACTTGTATAACATCGAAGATTATATAGAATCTAACCTTTCACTTCTTCAACTACCAAATAATAGCAAGTCGATCGACCTTATTAGATTACTGTTATTATAGATTAAGAGTCAAAGGGGAATTATTAGAAACTCTTTGATTGAATTTAGCCAGATAAGATAGCTACACAAGTTTAAAAAATTACTAAAAAGATAAGTTTTAAGCAATATCAAGAAAGAAAAAAAAGATGGGTACACCAGATCATTTGATATTAGAAGAAGAATTATTTGATGATGTTAGAGAGGTTGAAAGAATCATTGGTGAGTCGGTTAATCCTCCTTTTCCTGAACCTGATGTTTTATCAGATATGGATGTCGATGAAGATGACTCCAAGGATCAAGAAACTGAAAAACAAGGTACTATGAAAACTATATCTGTTGAAACCATTTGTGGTGTTGATAAAATCAGAACAAATCTAACTCAAGATGTTGTTAATGAGAAGAATGATTCGTTGATTGATGCTTATAAACATCTGAAGGAGCAGATTGGAAAAGCGGATACATTTTTCCAACGTGAAAGTGGCAAAGAGTATGAATGGTTTTATGTAAAAGGTAAATCCAATTATGCCAAATGGATTAAAGCTGCTGAAGCAAAGGTTTTGGAGTTCGCAGGTAGTAGGGCATTCAATAGATATTATGATGCTCTATTCAAGAAAAGTACTTATAAAATGTTTGGTGAGGAAAGGATGAAGTATGATGAGATTGATGTGGATAGAGATTTAGTTCCTGTTAAAGCCAGAGTTAAATTCGCTAAGATGGTTGATACAATCGCTTGTGAGTGCTGGAATTACACTGGTATCTTTGAGGTATTCGATATGTTTGATGTCTTGGGAGAAGGTGGAAAATTAATGGAACTACTTGCCAAACAATTAAGGGTAGACACTGTTGAAAAGAAAGATGTCTATCCAAGTTTAAGAATTTTTTTAACTTACAATTATCAAGGGGGCAGCTCTGGGATTATTACTCCTAAGCTGGAAAGTATTAACAACTATATGCATGCTAAATGCATTGATGATTTGTTATCAACTGATCCTGCAAATCCTAGTTTCACAGCCTTGTTAGTCAAGGTGTGGAAGGATTATTTATGTGATTGGGCTCGTAAGTCTGCCGCAGAACAACAAGCAGGTCTAAGCATTTTATTGTTTGAAAGATTAGCTTATCAGTTAAATGTCAAGGGTAGTCATGCCTTAGCTTTTGAAGCAAAGAAACTGTTTGCTAAATCTATTTCTGATAATGCACCTATTCTTACTTTACCTCAAGAGACATTGGCTCAGATTGGTAAAAAGCTGTATGAGCAAGAAGTATCTCATGATTACCGCTGTACAGTTAGTAATTTCTTGCTTGCCCGTGCAGGTCAGGAGATTAAACCATCAGTTAAAATACCAAAATCTAAGAGAGGTAGAGAAAGGGATAATCGTGATGATCAAGGTTCTAGAAAAAGATCTAGGCCAAATAGATCAAACAATGAAACTACTAAACCTAGTTTTGATTTTGATGACTATACCAAAAATGGTTGGGAAAAGAGAAACTCCAATTTTAACAGGGCAAAACCTAATAATGTTAATGAAGGAGAAAATAGAGTTTGGTGTAAAACTTGTGGTTGTTTACATCCACCAAATAAACATTTCTTCACCAAAGATGGTAAAGTCAACAAATTTGTTTTAAGAAAGTATGTTGTTCCATTTGACAAGTTTGAAAAAGAATATTTGTCAAATAAAACTTGACTAAGGCAGACTTCTGTATATAGTTTGTGTAGAGAATCATGTATAAAGAATAAAATTGTTAAATACTATGTTCACACTATTAATACAGAGGTCGCAAAGGAATCAGAACTTCAAATTAGTGAAGATCAACCATATTCTGTCTTAGTTCAAGCAGAAATCACTGATGATTACAGTGAAGATTTCTTTAAGGAACCATTTCTATTTGATTCAGGTGCCAATATATCTGTTGTCAAATCTAAGGAAAACTTGATTGACTACGAAGAAAAACCTGTTAGTTTGAATGTTGCTGGTGGTAACACTATTTATGCAACTGGTATAGGCTACCTTCGTTTTAGAGGTTTATTGCTTAAATGTTTATTTATTCCTGAATCAACTAACAATATTCTAAGTATTTCTCAATTACATGACATTGGTTATTGGGTTATCTCTACCGGTCAACATATTATGTTGTTGAATCCTAAGATAATTCCAGAAGGAGCTCTAGATGAGAGTATTAAATTCCTTTCAAAGCCAGAACATGAACATACTCAGGATGTTATGGTCTTACCTTATCAAGGTCCATTACCATACATTCAATTGAGTAAAGAGAGAATGAAGAATACTCAAATCACTGAACTTCTCAATTCAGAAACGGCTTATCAGGTATCCAAACTTATTTTAGATAAAGTTGACCTAACCATGGATAAAGTTCCTGACAATGATGTATTTAGAACCCATTGTGCATTTGGTCATACGAACTTTAGAAACCTCAAACAGTTAGGACTAAATATGGAAGCTGATGAAATCCGTATGATTAAGGAATGCAAAATTTGCAAAGCCTGTAAGTTCAAGTCTAAACCAACAACTGGTGTTAAAGATCGTACCACAACTAAGCCATTTGAAATACTCCATATGGACACAGCTGGTCCAGAAAGAGTTAATGGAAAAACCTTCTACATTGTTTTATTAATTGATGATTTTACTAGGTATATTTATCCAATTGTTTGCAGACAAAAAGGTGAGATCTCTAAATCAGTTTCAGATTATCTGAAAATGGAGGGAAAACATTTTGGTCGTTTGCCTAAATACATTGTTACTGATAAAGGTAAAGAATTTAGTGAATTGGGATTTAAATTGACACCTATGTTTGAGTATCAGAAGAAAAAACAATTGTTAGAAAATCCTGATGCATTTAATATGCCTATCTTGGATGTTTCTCCTACTGGTTTAAAACAGCAAAATGGTCTTGCTGAAAGACATGTTCAAACGATCAAAACTTTAAGACGTTGTTTGGTTGCTCATCTTCCACTTTCTTCTCAGAATAGATTTTATGAACAATCCTATATACATGCCGTAAGTCTTTACAATAGATTACCACATAGTGGTATCAAAGGTAATATTCCTTATGGTGAATATTTCAAACGTATTAGGAAAGATCTAACTAAAGAAGAACAAGAAGTAAAAGAAGCATATTTGTCTACTCAACCTGCTTATTTATTCCATAATATTCAAAGAACATTACCTAATTTACCTATGTTTTTAGAGGATGGATTGATTCCTCATAGAACGGCAAAGGGGGTTATAATTGAAGAATGTTACTTTATTGGTTATACTTTGGAGAACCAAATATTAGTACAAAGGAAAAATGGGGCAATTGAGCATGTTACTGAATTTGATAGATTAGGTACATTTGGTATTCATCAAGGTTTAGCCACTAGAGCTGCAAATGATACTAGACAATTATATACAGTATGCACATCTTTTGATTCTAAAGTGGAATATCACATTAATCAACTCTTAAAGACTGAATCTGGTGAAATTATGCACTTGCAGAGTCTTGCTGATTCAACTGCTTATTCTTTAGCTGATTCCAATGACTATATACCTCCAAATTTTAAAGAGGCAATGAAGCATAAAGAATGGATCGAAGCTATTGAAAAAGAAATAGGAGTTTTCCTTAAGCAGAAAGTTTTTGAAGAGTTGGTTACTAGAATACCAGAAGCAGTTAATTTACACACTTTTTGGTTATTCACTAGAAAGCTTGGATCAAATGAAGCTAAGGCTAGGTTGATTACAATTAATCCAAAAACAGTTGGCCACAGGGATTTAGAGTCAACTAGTCCAGTTTCACAGCAGCTGACACAATTCATAATGTTCAATTTGTTTGTTCTCTCCCCAAACAGATTCTTTGCAACATTTGATATTAAAGCAGCATTTTTGTATGCCCCAGTTCCTTCAAACGAGCATTATGTGCTTCGTAGGCCAATGGGATTTGCAAGCCATTATAAAACAAAATATGTGCAACTTAAAAGATTTGCTTATGGATTAAATCAGTCTCCATTGGAATTCCATAAGGATCTTGTGAACTATTTGAGAAAGTTCTACAAAAGTGCATGTACAGATAAGTGTTTGCAACATAGTGATGATTATTCAACTCTGATTACACATCATGTGGATGATATTTTAGCTTTATCTTCACATCCAGAGAAATTTGAAAAGATTTTAAATGATAAATATGAAATTAAATCATTCACTGACCCTAAACTCTTCCTTGGTTTTGATTTACAGCAATCCAAAGAATTATTAGTGATAGGAATGGGCACATATATTACTAAAATGGTTGATAGTTTACCATCAGAAATACAAACATATGCCAAAAGACCAACCACAAAACAATTCACAAGTGAAATAACACAAATGGAACTTCCAATGCCTACCAGTTTAGCTAGCAAATCTTGGTTATTAGAGGCAGAAAAGGAAACACCGGAAAATCCTTTACCAAACGGAAGTGACTGTTATGAGATGCAACCACTTGAATTGAAACAAATGGTAAATAAGAAATTTGGCACTAATTTTCTCAAATCTGAATCAACACCTACTGATTGTGATAAGTTATTTGATAAAACTATGTATCAGAAAATTGTTGGAATTTTAACATATATTGCCAATAAAGGAAGATTTGATATGCAATATGCAGCAAATACTTTAGCACAATTCAATCAATCACCAACAATAGAGGTATTCAGAGAAGCATTACACTTATTAAGATATGCTTATTATACGAGAAATACTACTTATATGTATCCTAAGATCAAAGATATGACTTTAGGAGATATACCAATACAGCTTACAGTTTATACTGATGCATCCTTTAGAGAAGACCATTGTCAAGGAGGATATATCATTTTATGCAATGGTTACTATTTGGAATCCAAGTCTTATAGAATCTCATTCAAGGCACCAAGTATATTTGAAGCTGAATTGTTGGCACTTCGGAGAGGAGTACAACAAGCATTAAGAGTTATCCCAGCTCTAGCCGATACTGGTCATAAAAATGTCAATATTACAGCATATTGTGATAATTCTGCAGTTGTTACACGAGTCATACGAGATACTAATGATAACACTCCATTATCTTCGTTGTACAGAAATTGTTTAAGTATTTTGAGATATTATCATTCTACTGAACAAGTAACAGTGAAACACATAAGTGGAATAATAAATCCAGCTGATCTTTTTACCAAGCCTATGGGTTATACAAAGATGACAAGCTTACTGAATGGTCCAGTATTAGGTAGAACTATAAAATTCACCACTAATGCAGAATTTAAAAAGGGGAACTCAGGTTAAGTTTTTTCACTAGTTTATGATGGATCCTAAAATTCCTCCCTGATTTAGCACTTCCTCATTTACTGGTTTTTCTTAGCCACCTCTTACGTAACATGAGCCGAATCGTGTTTTCGCTGAGAGTTAGTTTTTTTTTTTTTTCTTTTTTTTCCTGACATGAATTATAATTGATGTTTCTTTCTTTTTACCCCCCAGGTGAAGTTCCGGATCTTGGTAGAACGGCCGCTATTAGGAGAAGGAATCTGGCAAGGATATGCAAAAAAGGTCTTTTTGATGCTGATCGACTTTCACAGCTAAGCATAGGATTGAATACTTCTGTATATCTTAAACCACAGTTCGCTTTAAAGGCTTTCCAGTAGTTAGAGTTGAATGTGGGAGACAGGTTTAAAGTAGTTACAATGATTATGATGAATGCTTAGGTTATCAAGTCAATTTGGAATACATAAAGAAACCTCAATTAGAATATTATCCACTTAAGTTAGACAATTTGGGAAATGTTAGCTGTCTACCTTCTTTTACCCCCCTGGGTATGTCACCGACAGACGGTAATGGAAACATAGGATGCTCCTGAATAGGAAATATAGCCGATGCTTACATAATCGTTAAGGAGGGTTCAGAGGGTTAATAAGAACCATCTATGCTCGATCTGATTGGATATTGTACAATCAGATGGACGCAAAGAATTCGAGGGTGTGAATATTTAAAGAATGACTCATTCCCTTTCTTGAAGAATGTGAATCCTTGTAGAACTTGTATAACATCGAAGATTATATAGAATCTAACCTTTCACTTCTTCAACTACCAAATAATAGCAAGTCGATCGACCTTATTAGATTACTGTTATTATATAAAGCTTAAAAGATATTATTAATAGAGAAGAAATTCTAGCATAATTAAACCAGACAGACGCAACGACCGCATTACCCTGCCTTACGTAATCACATGGAGAAATTTTTTAAATTTTAAAATAATTTTATTCAGTCATAGTCATCGGATAAAGACCGCCGGTATCCTTGAAAATGGAAATTGCAATATTTTTCACTCTCAGGGTGGGTAAACGATAGTGAAGAGATTTCACTGATTGATTGTACACACTTAAATATACCTTTTGATTCATATCTTATAATAGACAACAAAGGTAGTAGTATATAATGTCAATTGATAATCGTCCTTTACCTTTCCATTATCAATTCTTATCTGGTGCAGTTGCTGGAATTTCTGAAATTCTGACAATGTATCCTTTAGATGTTGTTAAAACTCGTATTCAATTACAAGTTGGTAATGCTGCAAATGCTGAATATTCTGGTGTTATTGATTGTTTTACTAAAATTGTTAAAAATGAAGGTCCTGCAACTCTTTATAGAGGTATTTCAGCTCCAATTTTAATGGAAGCTCCAAAACGTGCAACTAAATTTGCTGCAAATGATGAATGGGGGAAATTTTGGAAGAAAACTTTTGGTGTTGATCATTTAACTCAATCAATTGCAATTCTTAATGGTGCATGTGCTGGTGCAACTGAAACTTTTATTGTTGTTCCTTTTGAATTAGTTAAAATTAGACTTCAAGATAAATCAAAAGCTTCATTATATAAAGGTCCAATGGATGTTTTAATGAAAACTGTTCGTAATGAAGGTATTTTATCATTATATAATGGTCTTGAAGCAACTTTATGGAGACATGTTATTTGGAATGCAGGTTATTTCGGTGTTATTTTCCAAGTTAGAGATTTATTACCAAAGGCAAATGATGCAACTCAAAAGACAATAAATGATTTAGTTAGTGGTATGATTGGTGGTATTGTTGGTACAGCTCTTAATACACCTTTCGATGTCGTTAAATCTCGTATTCAAAGTGCTACAGCTGTTGAAGGTCAAGTACGTAAATATAATTGGGCTTGGCCTTCATTAGGTATCGTTTTACGTGAAGAAGGTTTTGGTGCTCTTTATAAAGGTTTCCTTCCAAAAGTTTTACGTCTTGGTCCAGGTGGTGGTATTCTTCTTGTTGTTTTCACTAATTGTATGGATTTCTTCCGTGGTGTTTATTATAAAGAAGATAAATAAACTTGATGACTTTTTAAAACTTGTCATTCTATTTTACTTTTTAATAAATTTGTCTAGTTATATTACTAAATTTAATAATGCAATATTTTCTACTCTCCCCGGATTTTTAAAAAATTTCCGCAAACGGCGATAACACATCAAAGTTTGACTAATTTGTAAAAATATAACAATTGAATTAATTAATTCTTGATGGGCCTCTTACCGTTCCCATTTCTCAAATCATCATGTTTCTTTTGATATTACAATTCATCTCACAAACAAAATGTCTACAAAACTTAAATTTGATAATCCATCCGTAGTATTACAAAAAGTTGGTGAAATTACTTTTGAAGATAGACCAGTTCCAAAAATTACTAAACCAAATTATGTTAAAATTGCAATTACAAATACAGGTTTATGTGGTTCGGATGTCCATTACTATGAAACTGGATCTTGTGGTTCTTTTAAAGTTGAAAAACCAATGGTTTTAGGTCATGAATCTTCAGGAATTATTGTCGAAGTTGGTAGTGATGTTAAAACCTTAAAAGCAGGTGATAGAGTTGCTTGTGAACCTGGTATTCCTTCAAGATTAAGTCATGAATATAAATCAGGTAATTATAATTTATGCCCTGAAATGGAATTTGCCGCAACTCCTCCTTATGATGGTACTTTATGTAGATATTACTTATTACCTGAAGATTATTGTGTTAAATTACCTGATCATGTCTCACTCGAAGAAGGTGCATTAGTTGAACCATTATCCGTTGCTGTTCATGCTAATAGATTGATTGATGTTAAATATGGCGATACAATGATAGTATTTGGTGCTGGTCCAATTGGTTTATTTACTGCTGGTGTCGCATCCGCTTTCGGTTGTAATAAAGTTTTGATTGTTGATATAGTTCAAGAGAAATTAGATTTTGCAATTCAGAATAAACTTGCAACTCATACATTTAATTCTAAGAATAAATCTTTTGAACAATTATCATCACACATTAAATCAATTTGGGGTGAAAATAATTATCCAACTTGTGGTGCTGATGCAACTGGTAATAAATTTTGTACTAATATGTGTATTAGATCGTTAGCTAAAAAGGGGAGATTTGTTCAAGTTGGTATGAGTGGTGATAATGTTGATATGTTCCCAATTTCTTCAGTTATGGAAAGAGAATTGACAGTTAAAGGTAGTTTCCGTTATAGTGTCGATGATTATAAATATGCTGTTCAGTTATTAAATGATAGAAAGATTAATGTTAAACCATTGATTACTCATCGTTTTAAATTTGAACAAGCAATTGAAGCTTATGAATTCTCAAAATTAGGTAAAAGTATTAAGATTATGATTGAAGGTCCCAAGCTGTAATTGATCATGATTTATATTGTATGCATAATTCATTTTACTTTTTTCTCCTATTTGGGTTTAGTTTCTATATTACACAGGGTATTATATAGTTCAATATTTACACGAAAACTTCTTAAGTTCAACTATTCATCCTTCTTTGCAGCATCATTTTCAGCAAATAACTTAGAATGTTGTTCATCATGTTTTGCTCTGAAAAATGTATAGTGTAAAACAACATCTTCAATATTTCTCATTGCTGGATCTCTTGAAAATTCAGGATCGATAAAGAAAAATAATGGCATATCAACTTCTTCACCTTTTGATAATCTTTGTTCCTCAAAACAAAAACATTGAATCTTATTAAAATATGGTGCAACATGATCTGGTGTAACTGAATATGTTGCCATACCTGTAATATCTTTATCACCAACATTTTTAGCCTTATAGAATGCTAATGCAGTTTCACCTGGAACAACCCAAACTTCTCTTTGTTGAGGTACAAATTTCCATGGTAATGCACCACTTGTTTCAGCAGTAAATGAGATTCTCAACCTTCTCTCAGTTGCAACAGGTGATAATTTATCTCTTGTAAATCTAGTTGCATCAGTAATTGGTGTACCACCCCATCCCGTACGTTGACAAATCATTCTATAAATTGGAACACTCGCATACGATAATGCTAAAAAGATCATCATCATTGATAATGAATAATAAATTGTTGTTTGTCTATCATATTTATCCTTCTCTCCACGATATTCCTCTCTGAGTCTCTTATATTCTTCCAGTGACATTTTTGGTAATTCTGCACGTTTAGATCTTGGTGATTCAGTCATCTTGTTGGATCCAGCACCTGGAACTTCATATAGTATACTTCTTGTATTATGGAAACTTCTTAATTGATTTTGAATTGTAAAATTCATACCTGCTAATTTATTGAAATTACTTCTTTGAACGAATTTCGGGCTTTGATTTAAACCTCTTGCAAAATTTCTTGCATTAATTATTACCAGTCTATTCATTTCTATAATCTATAAATAGTATTACACTGGTTACTATTGCTTGATACAATTTTTGTGAAGAAAAGATACTATATATCCAAAATATTTTTATTTTCCTGTAATTTTCACTGATTACAGTTTCGGTTTTCATTGATTTTCTATAGTGCGAGAACATGTCTTTTTTTCAAAATGTCACCATGATGAATGAATCAACAGATAATCAGCCAGTTAGAGAAGAATACATAACTGACAAAAAAAACATTTACAATAATCAACAACCGAGTTGTTGGAACAAATTTAATTCAAAGATTTTGCGTATAACATTTTGAGCAAATTTGCATCACAAAATTATAATGATTTTGATTAGTTATATAAATTATTTAAAAAAATTAATATAATATCTAAAAGTCTTCCTCTTGAAGAAACTGTAAAAGTTCTTGTTCACGTTGACGTGCTTCATTATCATCATCAAATTTTTCACGACCAGTTGTCATTGGATATCTCATAGCCTTAACACTATCATTGTTTAATTGCATACAGAATTTAATTCTACGATCAAATTCTGCTTGTGGTGCCTTAGTGGTGTAAACATCTGATACATCTAAAGATTCAATATATCCTTTTGTATGATTTATAGAAATATCAACGACGCCATCCTTAATTGCCTTTGCAACAATATATTCAGCTGTTAATTCATTATCAAGGTGAAGTTTTATACATATGTCTTTGAGGGAAATACGTTTATATGATAATGATATGATTCTAATACCTGTTTTAATCACATTTTCTCGTAAACGTAAAACTAAATTATAGTTCTTATCATTCTTTAAATGATCACCATATGTTTTTAAAGCATTGTTGAATATTTTCAAATCACCTAACCTAACAGCCTTGGTAACTTCCGCATATGGTCTTAGAGATTTAAATAATATTGGATCATCAAATTGTGATAATTCTGGTATTTCACCTGTTAATAATTGAATTAAGATTTGTAATTTGGTAGCTGATTGAAGGAAACCTTTGGCATTTTTAGTTTGTGGACATTTTCTAATTGCTGTAATAATACATTCGTTTGCTGATGAGTAGTCTAATTGAATAGTTTGAATTTTTGCTAAATAGTAATGATATCTTGCAACAATAGAAGTAGTTGCTTCATATGGAAACTCAATTTTTTCAACTAAGTTATATGCTTGATTAATATCATTTGTAAGAATATAATTTCTTAATAATAAAGTTATAACTGAAGCTCTTGTCTCGGTATCATGACTTAAAGTTGCAGTTCTCAGTGCATTCATTAATTCTGCTCTAATATTGATTAAATCCTTTGCAATTTCACTTGATCTAAAAATATAATACCAAGCTTTAGCTTGTATGTAATCTAAAGTTCTTCTATTGTATTTTTTCAATAGCTCAATAACGTTTTTATTAAAAGCATACAATGCTTTAATTTCACCAATATCATATAAATATATTTGAACCATTAAATGAACAAAAACATCAATTTCAGGGGAAACTTCAGTAACTGTATGATCATCTGAATCCATATCAACATCAGTATCAGTTTTTGAAATCTTTTTGGAAAAAGGGGTCAATGCACCAACAAGGGTCTCAACAGTTGGAAATGTTGTCGGATAAGTTTTGTTAATAAGATCTAAAAGATCATCAGCTTTGATTTCTCTTCTAATTGCTGCATGTTGGCGAAAGACACGCAAAACATAACGTGGATCAAACTTGACAACAGAGTTAGTTATCAATGGCAAAAAAGATTCTAATTGTTGTGAAACACTTTGTTCCTTAATTTCAGTAATTACTGGTTCTTCAACACTAGTCATTGTCTATTGAAGTGTGTGGAGTGGCAAAAAAAGTCCTTCCTTTAATCTCATACAAATTTTGATGTGGTTACTAAATTCAAAAGATTCGCCCTCTTGTTAAATTCAATGTAGGAATTTTCCAGCCGTTACGTAATGACCGTCGCGCCAGTTTCATCTGCTACAGAATCTTAACAGGATTAAGCCAAGGGAGGGATTGTATATAGGTTGATTTTCTATTGCTATAGATAGACAAAGTAACTAGATACATCTAAGTTTGGCAAATATGTCTGACTTGAATTTAGTGACACAAGATATGAAAGAATTAACTGAAAAATTCCAAAATCTTGGAAGTTCGGTTATTTCAAAACAAAGGGAAGAATTAGAAACTCAACTTCATGTATTTCAAGCAGCTTTACTTGCATTTAAGAATGAACATGTATCAGAAATTGTACAAAATGAAGAGGTTAGAACTCAGTTTTCTGAAATTTGTATTGCATTTGGTATTGATCCATTAGTTGTAGCCTCAAGTTTATCATCAAATACAGATAACAACTCCGAACGCCGAAGTCAATTATGTTTGAAAATTATCGAGATTTGTGATTCCACTAGACATGTTAATGGTGGTTTAATATTATTAAAAGATTTACTTGATTTGATAAATACTGACACATGGGTAAATCAGGATTTAAACTTAAAATTTACAACAGATGATATCTCAGATGCATTGAATCATTTACAAGTTTTAGGAAATGAACTCGAACTTATTAAAATTGGGAAGCACCAGTATGTCAAAAACATACCCCAAGACTTGAATACAGATCAAAGTTCCATATTGAACACTGCTGATGTGCTCGGATATGTTTCCATCTCTATATTACGTGATAATTTTGGTTGGAAAAAAGTCAGATGTACCGTGGCTATTGATGAATTAGTTTCAAATGGTATATTGTGGCTAGATATCAGAGAAGGTCACGAAACTAAATATTGGATTACATCTTGGATAAACAAAAATCTATAAAGTTAATAAAGGGATTATGAAATATATAATATACAAAGTTAACTAAGATGTGAGATGTATTGGAATGCAAAATCCACAGTATCATATTGACTCTCGTTTTGAATCAAAAAGTCTTCGTTTTGATCTAACATATCATGGTTTATATGATTCCATGTAGTAGAGTCACCATATAACATAGCAGAGGGCTTAATTCTTTGCTTTCCACTAGCATCACATCGTTTACATTTATAAGTATCATGAGTCTCACAAATAGTTTTGGTATTAAATTGAAATAATTGTTTCAAATTGTCACTACTAAAAAGTCTTTCCACATCATCAACTGAATCAACAACACATGACGATAATTGCATTTTGGCACTCTGTCTCTGGAAAATCTTTTCTTCAATTGTACCCGTGGAAATAAATCTGTAAATAAAACAATTTTTCTTTTGACCATCTCTCCAAACTCTGGCTAATGCTTGTTGATCAGATGCTGGATTCCAATCAGGATCCATTAAAATTAATCTGTTGGCACCAATCAAGTTGATACCACAACCACCAGCTTTAGAACTTAACAAAAACACAAATTCTTTTCCATCGGGTTTGTTGAATTTATCAACTAACTTTTGTCTCTTGCTGATATTCATAGTACCATCAAGTCTCAAAGATCCAAATTTATGTTGTCTGCAAAGTTTTTCAACCAAATCTAATGTTTGTGTATAGTTAGAAATAACAACGATTTTATCATCTGTTTCTCTATCAATCTTAAATAAAAATCTTTCAAGCATTTGAAATTTACCACTATACCAAGTTTGAATTTCACGGTTTCTACCCATACTATTTGTATCATCTTTATAATCTTCTGGAATTAAACTTTCACACCCTTCTATATCATCAGGTAATGATAACAAGTTAGGATGGTTACACAATTTTTTTAATAATCCAATAGCTTTAAGAGGTTGTGAGTTTTCCCCCTTTAGTAACTTTTTGATATCCGGTGAGGTGATGAAGTAATTGTACAATTGTTTTTGCATATCTGATAATCCACAGAATATCACATATTCGTACTTCACTGGTAAGTATTTACTCAAGATATCATTAGTTCTTCTGATAATGAACTTTTGGACCAATTCTGTCAATTCTTTCAATTTAGCATCACCCTTCTCTTTTTCTTTATCTGTTGCTAATGAATCACGTCCTCTTAGAATATGTATTTCATAGTTTTTCCTAAACTCATTTCTATTTCCTAACAATCCCGGATTGGCAAAGTTCAATAAGGAAAAATATTCCGATAGATCATTTTGAATCGGAGTACCAGATAAAATAATACGTCTTTCACAATTGATGGAATTTAGAGCATTAAAGGTTAAACTATCACCATTCTTTAATCTATGACCTTCATCAGCAAGAACTAAACCAACTTCACAATTATTTAATTTTTCGATATTTCTACGAAGTGTTTCATAACTAATAATTAAAACTGGACTCACTATACCATTACCAGTTGCATCTGCCCAATTTTCAATAGCATCTCCAATACTGGATCCTTTCGTTGATTTTCCATCTATAGCCAATGAGTTTAATACACCAACACCTAACCATTTGTCAATTTCATTTGCCCAATTTCTAACCAAACTGGATGGGCAAACAACAATACACTTTTCAATTGTCTTTTTACCTCTTGGGCCCTGTTTCAAAAGTGTCCACATTAATGTTAAGCATTGTAACGTTTTACCTAAACCCATTTCATCTGCCATAATGCAACCTTTAGCTTTTGGGTGAACTAAACCTGCAGTACATCTATATAGAAATCGCAGACCTTCACGTTGATGTGGTCTCAAAATTTTAGCAAGCTTAGGATCAATAACAACTGGAACGTTGGGAAATTTAGCCATTGGATCTTCAGTTTTATCTGATATTCCTAATAATTCATTCAAAGACCTTTTGTTGTATAGTTTAAACTTAGAAAGCTTTTGTGTAGATGTTTCAAACTCTTCGATAGGAGTAACATCCTGTTTCATTGCTTTAGCTCTAGCCTCTGCCAGTGCTTTTTCTTCCTCTTCTTTGATTTCGGGTATCACATCAACAGTTGGATCATATAAAACTATTGCTAAATCATCAAAGGGGTCAAATAAGGGTCTTGGTGGGAAGAAAACTTTTTTTCTATTTCCAAGAGGGGGAGGATTTTTCATTAAAATACTTTCATCTTTATTCTTTAATGGTATAGTAAATTTACGTGTCAGGATCATTCTATTTTGATCAACATCACCCAAAACCAACCTTGGGTGAAGTGCATTCTTTCTTTTCATTGAGTTGTTTTGACTATAACTATTTTCATCGAAGTAAGCTTGGTCTTTAGCATTTGAAGCTTGAATATTTTCGCCTTCAGCGTAAGTTTTAGGTCCTCTTAATCTTGCCCTTCGCACTACTCTTCCATTGGCAGTGACATTCGATGCTCCATTTCCTAGTACATCCCGAGTTGCCGGTCTTGAAATTGGTGGTTTGAATGGTTTGAATAACGCAGAAGGGTCGGTCAATGTTCTTTTACGTTTAAGTGAAGGGTTCAGGCCTGCACCTGTACCCAGAGCAACTGAAACATATTTTGGTTCTTTAGGTTTATTTTTGTATCTACCAAAATCAGTTTTTCCCATTTAATTTCAGGTTCTCAAATAAGAAATGTAACTTATATGGGTTTTTTTAAAGACGGTTATTTAAATAATAAAGATAAAAAAACACGTAGAAAAGATGGATTTTGTAAATTTGTATTAGCTGAATTTTTTGTAAACATGAAAACGCGGTATGCACATCTTCACCACTTCCTATTTAAGTAATAATTTCGATTTGATGCTGATGTAGTGAATGTAATATTATTGAACTATATAAAACAATGCAACAGGTAATATTATATACAAGAAAAATTAATAATTAAGAATAATTTCAACAATAATTGATACAGTGACTCCAACAAACCACAAAAATATCATCCAGATTCCGACATATTTATCACATCTCCATCCTCCAATGGGTATAAAAATTAATAATATAACAACAAGATTGAACAAAAGTCCAATTAAACATAACGAAAGTGATACACTTGCAGGTATTTCAATCTCGTTATATCCCATCAGCAAACCATTTAACCCTAAACCAAGAAGAATGTTCAATAATGGTCCTCCAACACAAGATGCCAATGCCATTAAAGGATATCCCATCTTAGATATGACAATTGAGGAAATTAAATCACCAACTGAATTACCTAAAGCAAATACCGTAATACCCATAGCTGATGGTTTAATATAAGTTAGAGAAGATAACAATGTGAGGATAGATATTACTTCTGACGCAATGATGGAAATCCATGAAATTGAACACATCACACCTAGTACGGAAATCCCACATTTTATTAGAATTGATGGGTTTGATGATAAAATTAAATTTTGGTAAGTAAGATAAGTAAATCCAATAGTTGGTATAATTGATAGAATTTTCCAGATCAATGAAATATCAGGAAAGAACGTCGCATATATAATGAAAGGTGATAGCAGTAATGAGACCAGTAGTTCAACAAGTTTTGGAAGTGAAGGTTTGTATTCACCATTATAGTCAGCTTCTGTCATTATTGGTATTGTATGAGTGAAGAGTTTCAAGAAAGGTAGTGTGAATATTTCAAGAATTATTTCAAAATGTGATTTTTGACGTGGTTCGATTAATTCAGCGTGTATATCACCAATTTCAATACTATCGGGATTACTATCTTCACTATCTCTGTAAGTATTTCCTAACGTATCTCTATAAATTCCAACTTGTGGTTTGTTTGTAATATTGGCTAAAATGGAAGTGAATTCAATATTCCTTATTACCTGTGGATTATAATTGTATGAATCATCTGGGTTTGAATGACTCAAAAGCATCATAAAGTTATTACTTGCTGGATTCTCGTCATAAAGAGTTCTAGCATGACTGTCAATTTTGGATTTGGCAATTCTGTTGTCAAAATACCATTGCCATGCTATGATCAATGTAACATATGTAAAGTACAATGAGACTAATAACCACATTTCAAATCTTGTTAAAACACCATCTCTAATACAATACAATAGTAATATAGATGCAGCAGTGAAAAAGAAAACGTCTCTCAAATATGTACTTTTGGCATTTAAATCAATCAACTTTTCCTCTTCCGTTCTCTCATCAGTTGACATAATTTGACTATTTTGTCTATTAAAAGGTAACAAATCAAAAGGCTTAATTATGAATATAACTCCAATGACAACAGTATTGATGAAAAATGCAGCACCGATAATCTCACCAAAAGCTAACGTTGTATTACCCGTTTTGAATGATGTATACGTTGATATGATATCAGGAGACCCGTTAGCAAATGCAAGTAGTGTTATCCCGGATACATTTTCTGGTATTTTCAAGTATGATGTTATAGCATTCAAATTCGGTACAAGACAGTTACCTGCAACAAGTCCGATGGACCCGAACAACACCACCAAAAGTAATACAAGTAAAGGTATTCCAATCCAATGGCGTGCGGTATCTGATTTGGCTATACAATAATAAACCGTAAAAGAGTTGATAAATCCTGGATAATCTTGACATTGGTTATGCACAAATTCACACTGTTGTGCATTCGGAAGCAGATGAACCTTTTCACACGATAGTATTGGTATTGAACTCATCATGTTTCTTGTAAGTATGTATTTTTTGTAGATTTTTTTGAAGTAAGTAGTTATGACTTGCTTTGAATGATATACTCACAAAAATATAGCTTTATACGTTTGATAACAGGTACAATAAGACTTCTTCCTTGATAGTAAAAAAAAAAGAATTACTAATGCACCAGCTCCTTCTTTTAATGCCATAATTTTTTTGCAGGGGTATATAAGAAAGTCGGAATTTCAAGCGATTATTTTATTTTTAAAGCTCGGGGCAACAAAAAATGAAATCATCGGATGCACGAATATTTAATACTGGGGATGAGGAAGAGCTTTACTTTATTTCATTCTTTTATTTTGAAGTTCTTTTCTGTTTGAATGATCAATCACTCTTCAAAGAGATTTAGATTTTTGGGAACTTTATCAAGTGTATTCAAAATGAACGAAATTTTCAAAACCAAACCTTTGATAATTGACAATCATGGAAAATTACGAGAAAGAGATACAGGAAGGATGTTCCATATTCACGGAATTAACTTTGCCTCAAATACTAAGCTTCCTACGTTGCCATCACAAAACACTCATATGAATGTAGATAATTGTGGCTTCTATGAGTCAGCTGATACTATATCTTTTGTTGGAAGACCATTCCCATTAAGTAGTGCTTACGAACATATTTCTAGGATCAAACAGTGTGGTTTTAATACTATAAGAATGGTCACTACATGGGAGGCGATTGAACATGAAGGACCTGGAATTTATGATGTTGAATATGCAGATTATCTGATTCAATTATTGAAAGTAATTGAAGAGATTGGAGGAATATACGTTTTCATTGATCCGCATCAAGATGTCTGGTCAAGGTTTAGTGGTGGGAGTGGTGCACCTATATGGACTTTATATGCAGCTGGTCTTGAGCCTAAGAATTTTGAAAATACATTAGCTGCAAAACTACATCACTTTTCAGCTGAACCTGAAAAGTTCACAAAGATGGTTTGGGCAACAAATTATAATAGATTAGCCTCTAAAGTTATGTTCACTTGTTTCTTTACAGGAAGTATTTTCACTCCGAATGCAATTATTGATGATAAGAACATTCAAAACTATTTACAAGATCATTTTATTGATGCATACAGTTTCCTTATTCATAGAATTAAAGATCAAGCACCTGAAATATTTGGATCGTCTTTTCTAGGTGTTGAAAGTATGAATGAACCAAATGGTGGGTATTTTGGATTTGGTGATTTGAATGAGCTCTCACACAATCAAAATCTCAGGTTGGATGAAACTCCATCACCAATTCAAGCATTCAGATTAGGTATGGGATATCCGGAGCAAGTTGATACATATTCTTTATCTATAATTGGCCCAACTAAAAATGGTACCAAGTGGGTTGATCCACTGGGAACTAAAGCATGGGTGACAAATGATGATAATAAAGATAAACATTATGGATTTAAAAGATCTTCTCAATGGAGATTGGGGGAATGTATATTTGCTCAACATGGTGTTTGGGATTCGCATACTGGTGAATTGATAAAACCTGAGTATTTCAAAGTTCATCCAGAAACTGGAGAATATTTGAATGATGAAAAATTTATTAATGGACCATTTTTAAAGTTTTGGCATAAATTTAAGACTAGTATGAGAGAAATTGATCAAGATATGTTTCTGATTTTACAACCACCAGTTTTAGAGATTCCACCGAAAATTGCAAATAATTTGGATTACCTTGATGATAAAACGATGCTTGCGTTACACTATTATGACGGTATGTCTTTGATGTTTCAAAAATGGAACAGAATTTTAAATGTTGATACTTTGGGAATTATGAGAGGTAAATATATTAACCCTATTTTTGGATTAGTATTAGGTGAAAACAATATTAGAAAGTCGATTAGAAAACAATTAAAGGAAATGGCTACTGAAAGCCAGAAAAATGTAGGTTATGATATCCCGGTAATTTTCACAGAAACCGGTATGCCTTTTAATATGGATAACAAAAGAGCATATATTGATGGGAACTATACACCTCAACAAGATGCAAATGATGCAATCTTATCAGCATTAGAAAACGAACAATTGAACTTTACATATTGGTGTTATAATCCTGAAAACTGTCATGAATGGGGAGACTTGTGGAACTTAGAAGATTTCTCTATCTTTTCCAAGGATGATTTTAAGAATGATCCATTTAAGGACTACAATAATTATCATGATTGGGTGGTGGGTAATAGTAAGAAAATTATCACCGAAATGCCTAATAGAATTAATTCATTCAACTATGCTCCTCATACAGGAAACTCTAATGATACGGACTCAATACACAGTTATAATCATACAAATAATGATACCCATTCCTTATCATCGGATAGATCAATCTCTAATGGATCTATCAATAAATCTTTACTGCGTGAGAATACACATAAGTACTTACATTTCGAAGAATCACATTTAGATTTGACAAATGGACTAAGAGCTAAAAATGCCATTATTAGGCCAGTT
Organism: Pichia kluyveri; assembly: GCA_030062975.1. Lineage (NCBI taxonomy): Eukaryota > Fungi > Ascomycota > Pichiomycetes > Pichiales > Pichiaceae > Pichia > Pichia kluyveri. The sequence continues at coordinate 251,057 of CP125793.1, read as the reverse complement.
CCTGTATTAATTAATGGTGAAATATTGGAGTGTGAATTTAATATTCATACGAAAAGATTTCACTTGAAGGTAAACTGTCATCGTCCCAAATCAAACTCATTGCCTGATATTATTGTTATACCCAAATATCACTACGATGAGAATAAGATTAAAATTGTTGCTACAGAAGGTACAACTATGATTAAAAGAAATCAAATCACACAATGGATAGAATGGGATCATAATGATTTAACAAATCGAAATATTGCTTTAACTATCACACTGAAACATTCACCAAATACTGAAAACGATAATGAATTAGGTTGCGGTGGTTTAAAAGGCCTGGCCTGTGGATACTTATAAATATGTTAATATCACTTCACAAATTCAATTCTATGATAATAGGAGAAATTTTTGATTCATGTATCTGCAGGCTTGGACACTGTTTAATATTTATTTTACAATTGATTTTTGGTAGTTTGGTTGTTATATTGGCTGCATATTTTTGTCAAAATGAAAAGAAGGAAGGTGATTAGGGATAAAAGATCATCATAATTTAGGTAATAAAATGTTTAGTATTTATATAGAAATAAATAAATAAGTTTAATAATGAAAAGGGATAGAAAAAACGGGGTGGTATTAGTAATGATGCTATGATAATTTAACTAATCAAACATATTTAAGTAAGATTCAGCAACAAATCTAGCTCTTGCATTCAAGAATAATTTCATCTCACTTATTTCTTTATCAACATCTTCCATAAATTCAATGATGAAGTCAACCAACTTTTGTTTCATCATAAGTTCTTGATGATAATTAGTTAATAGGAAACTAATATCATAACCTTCAACGGGTACCCTTCTTAAAATTAAGAAATTCTCTGCTCTTTTAGTTAAAAATCTTGTAAATTTATCAACTAAAATTTCTTCAATTTCATCACTTTGTTTAATTTTGATTGATACACGTACTGAATTAATTGATGGTTCAATTAATACACGTTCACTTGCATTACGTGATATATGTAATGGATTTAATAAGATTTCAGGTGAACGTTTATTTTCAATTTCCGGATAGTTATGACGTTCAACCAATTGAGAACTAAAATCTTGTAAACATAGGGATGAATTGAGTGAGTGACGTACTGCTGTAAGATATGGTTTAAGTGATTGTGACATTGATCTATGCTATACTAATGGGGAAACACAAGAACAATTAGCCTTCCTGTAATGACTTACTGAGACTCAGAAAGTTACATTATCATGGTTCTCTTATAGAATTGCAAGTGATGGCATAGCAAACGGCGCGACTGTTTCATACTCTACATGTGTAAAAGTTGTTCAAGAGAAGCATTAAGTGTAAACCTGTATTAAGATATTGTTTCTAACTAATGGAGTGGCAACGTGTGGTGGATGAAGAGAGTGGAAGGCCATATTACTATAATCCAACTGATGAAACAACTCAGTGGGAATTTCCAGAAAGTTTATTAGAAAATGTGCTAAAAAAGCACGGATATATTAAAGCTGCAACAGATGAAGGTCAAGTGTATTTCTATAGTGAACAGATAGACGAGAGTACTTGGGATGTTCCAGTAGATGTTCTCAAAGAGTTACAGGATATTTTAGGAGAAGAAGTGACAGAGAATGAAATTAAGGGTGTTCTTCCGGAAACTGAAGCAGAAGAAAATGAAACTGTGGCAGAAGAGCCAAAACAGGAAGATATTCCAGAGGAAGCTAATCCTAAGGAAGAAATGATGGAAGAGGATGTTGTTGAAACTGATAATGCTAAAGATAACCGAATAAATCAAATACTTGGTATCGTGGAAAGTAATGAAGATGTTGAGATGTCAGAAACTTCTAATAATAAGGACTTTGCACGGGAGTTTGAGGAAATGTTGGATTCATTAGACATTAAACCTACTCAAAGTGTTAAAGATATACAAAGTAAATGTTTAAGTGATCAAAGGTTTTGGAATGTTGAGTCAAGTAGTAAACGTAAAAAATTGATAAATAAATTTCTAGATGCAAAAATCATCGAAGAACGAAATAAACTTAGAGACCATTATAAAGAAATTTTCATTGACTCGTTCAAACTGAAAGATGTCAAATATTACACAAGATATGAAACATACATAAAAACTTTTAACAAAGATGATGAAAAAAGATATGCAGAAGTACCTGTTGATATGCGAAAAGAATTTTTCAATGAATATGTCAATAAACTACGACAGTTACATGATATGGAAGTGAAAGAAGATTTAATCAAACAACGTACTATAATTGAAAAGGAAATGGAACATGATGTTAAAATTAATACTCAATTCATGAAAATACTACCAATATACGAGAAGAAATTTAGCAATATGACCAAACTGGACTTTTTGGAAGCATTCAGTAACGTGATCAAACGTCGAGAAATTGAACACGAAGGAGACATAGAAAAGGAAAAAAACGCCAACTACAGACATGATAGGAAAGCACGTGAAGCTTTTAAAGAACTGCTTGAACAGATGAAAATGGATGGTGAGATAGAATTTACAGCTAGGACTAAATGGTATGAATTTGTTTTGGAATTGAAGGATAAAGCTCAATTTATTGAACTTGTAGGACATTCTGGTTCTTCACCAATTGATTATTTTTGGGATAGCTTGGATGCTGAAAATGAAAAATTAAAGGCTAAAATAAGTTTCTTCAAGCAAGAATTAGTTAATTTGAACTTAGATTTCAATTCTGTTAACAAAATTGATTTTGTTGAATACATGAAAAAGAGTGGGAGGTCTGAAATAAAGGATATAAGCATTACTGATTATGAAACTATTTATGATATAATGAAATCAGAGAATCAATCGGCAACTATATCCCGTGGTGTTAAGAGAGAACATGAAAACACTAACAATGATGTTAAAAGACAACGTATTTTATTTCGTAAAAATTGATAACATCGATTTAAGTTAAAGCTTTATATATATATATATATATATTTAAATCTAGAAACATCTATTAATCTTGGCTAAACAATGCCGATATAGCTAACGCTGCAAACATTGCATATTTGAAATATTGATTTTCAGTAATAAGAATTGTAATGTATCCAACTTTTGGAATATAACCTTTAACATTACCGATAATTTCCTTTTCTCTATTAAGAAAGGTTTTACCGTATCCATAAAGTGGTAAATCATCTCTTTCATTATTATCACCTTTAGTTAAAAGATATTGAGTTTTTTTAGAAGTTTCTAAAGTTTTTGCTTTTTTAGATTTGGATATTGGTTCTTCTACTACATGTTGATGTACCACTCTATGAACAATTGGTATAGATCTTTGAGGTGCATTGTAGACAACAATATCTCCAACATCAACATAAGTTTCTCTATTCCAAAGGAAAAGAATATCACCACGTTGAAATGCTGGTTCCATTGAACCTGAAAGGACAACAACCAATGGAGATGGTGAATTTGTGATGACAGCGAGACCTTTCCAGATTGCAAAAGCACTGGTGACAACCATTGCCATTGTCAATATATTATGTAACTGTACACGTAATGATTTGAGATTCATTGTCTGTTTGATAGTCTGTTAAAGAATACGATATATACCTATAGGAGTTTTAACACAGTGGTGATCTGGCCTTATGGGTTTATTATAGCAGCAGCTACTAACAATTTTCACTGGGTATCGCGTTTGTTTAAATTTTGACATGTTGTGAGACGACACCTTAATCTTTCATGATCTTCTCTTTTGTGTTTTTGCAGGGAAGGACATTATAACATTATATCTATACAGTTATACATCAGATATGAGTACAAGTAGATATTCTGCAAAGGCACATCAAAGAGATAGACAAACATTGTTTACATCTGAAGATTTACAACGATCGGCATCAGGATCACCAATTCCTAATTATACAAACAATAGTATACCAATTTCTAATCCATATGAGAGATCACGATTGCCAAATTTTTCAACTAAAGCAGCTGAAATGGCAATGCTTGAATCCCAATCTGATGATACAATGAATGAAATGAAATATAAATTAGGTGCATTAAAGGATTTATCAATTGCAATGGGTGATCAAATTAATAAATCAAAAAATACACTCGGTGATTTAGCCGAAGATATGGGTATGTCAAGTGAAAGAATTTCTGATAATATGAATCGTATGCGTAGATTTGTAGAACAAGGTGGTGTTGGCTGGAAAGTTTGGGCAGGTTTTACAGTTATAATATTATGGTTCTTTGTATGGGTTTGGTTATTTTAAACTCGTTAATCTTAAATTATGTGTATTAAATATTAAGGGTTTTGTAAAATAAATTTAGAACTCCATTGATTAATTAATAAATCTTTACTATTCTTTAACTCATATATTATTACTATTACATTATAGTGATAAGATTTTTGTATTTTGTTTTCTGTTAAAAAAAAGCTATAATAAAAAGAATTTGCAACTAAATATACTAATTATTCAAGAGTAATAAAGGTTAATTATAGACACCAACTCTTGAAGATGGTGTTATATAATGATAATCATCAATCACTAATTTATTAGGATTGCTATTAATATAAGATTGATCATTCTTTTCAATACCTATACCACCTCTATTACCTCTGCTACCTCTGCTACCTCTGCTACCTCTGCTACCTCTGCTACCCATATAACCTCTACTACCTCTACCACGACCTCTAACGCTGGAACCTCTGGCTCTGCCACGGAAAGTTCCTCTACCTATTCCTCTACCTCTACCCCTACCTCTTCCTCTACCTCTGTTGTTATAATTGTGACTATAAGTTTCGTTATCACCAGAACTATCAGTTGATATATTATCATTTACGTTCCCACCTTCCAATACGCTAACATCATCATTCAAACTTTTATTGCTACCATCACCATTTAAACTTGGAACACTAACATCATTATCCAAACTTGAACTACTACCATCATTATTTAAACTTGATCCGCTACCATCACCCTTTATCTCATCAGAGCTACTATTTTGATTTGAGCTTTTATCAATTTCACCAAAATAACCATCGTCATCTTCACTACTTGAAGGTTGATTAACAGTTATTTTATTATAATTAAATGGTGATATATCTCTTATATTCTTATTATTAGTATTATTATTATTATTATTATAATAAGGTTTACCATATTTATTAAATTTCATATAGTTAAAGTTGCTATTTCTGTGTATTTTATTGTTAAAATTATCATTATTATCATTATTATTATATTTATTGTTAATTTGACCATGAACCATTCCATTGCCGTAATTATTTATATTATTGTTACCCATATATTTATTATCATTATTGTTATCATTATTGTTATTATTATTATTAAATCTATTATTGTTATCCCTATGTTGTTCATTGCTATTGTTTACATTAGTGTTATTTATATTTACATTATTGTTATCATTATAATTATAGTTATTATTTTTATTATTGTCAATTTGATTATTTTCAAAATTTGGTACGTTAGTTCTTTTCTTTTCAACGCCAATTATTCTACCAGCTACTTCCATATTATTGAATTTTAAAGATTTCTCAACGAGACTTGGATCCGATAATTCAATATAAGCAAAACCTTTTGGTAAACCAGTGTATCTATCACAAATAATAGTTACACGATTTACACTATTTTTACCACAACCTTCAATATGATCAATACCATTACAAAATATTTCCTTTAATTTCCAAGGAGAAATTTTGAATGGTAAATTTGATACATAAATTGATTGATTATCAATATCACGTTGATTTCTCGGTTGATGAGAACCTAATTCTAAATTATCAAAATCTTCAGTTATATTTTGTAGAGCATTTGAAGAATCTGTAATCGAATTCAAGTTTTTATTTGTATTTGAATTTGTATTTGTATTTGTATCATTTGAAATCTTTTTAGCATGAGGTAGTGGTATTGATTCTTGGGAGGTGATACTCCTATTAGTTGTTGATAGATTATTATCATTTGAACTAAAATCCGAATTATAATTTTCAGTATTTGAAATACTTGAGGAGTTTGTTGAACCATTACTATTAACAGTATTGCTATTATTGATATTACTATTGCTATTGTTGTTATTAATTGAATAATTATCAGATGGAATATTCAACTTATAGTTGAAATCATTAAAGTGATTATTTAAACTCATAGTTTGACTGTTTAAAAATTATTTATTGATTAGTTTATTATGTGAATAAAAGCTACAAGATTAACCTTATCGATTGAATGTATAGTTATCAAATACAGATATAGTGATTATTTATATGATATATTAATGAATTATATCTAATCTATTTTGAAATTACTGTGAACTGCCCTTAAATGAAGGAACTTCTTGCTATCCAGTGGAATTGAAACTTATAGAAAAGGAAATTCTTTACTCTTTTTCTTTCGTACTTTTTCAACAGTAAATTAAAGTTACAATATAAAATATAAATACAGTAATAAAACTGAAATTTAATTTTTGTTGTACTCTACCTATTTAATAGAATAAGTTAACTAAATCAACGAGAATAGCCAAGTATTTAAGGTGATGAGAAGTATAAAATGCACAACCAAATCAAGAAAACAATCATAATACAGAAATTTCATGAGACTATAATTAACATTTAGGGCGGGTTGTGGAAGAAAATGGAAGTTATTTTCAACAAAGTTTCAAATAATTCCGTCGGTAAGTCGTATATACTATAATGCTATAAATTATGATAATCTTATCATAGCTCCTTTAATACACTATAGAGATCTAAATAGTTCTATATCAAAATTTTAGATATTAGTACATAAATCTGATGATAAGGTGTATTTATCACTAGAGGGGGGGTGGGAAATGCATAAATAGATAAAAATTTCCAATAATATGGATAACCTGGTATTAAATAGAGTGGACAGCACACATGAACAAACCGACGGGAATAAAACTTCCATGACATTCTTTCTCTTATCGTTTTAAAACTAAATGCAATTATGTCATACAATTTCTTGGTATTATATCAACAATTCCTATGGATATTGAGTAATCAACTTATTGTTTCCACGGATATGCTATTCCATCACAATTTAACAGGAGATATTTATACATTACCTCGGTATTTTATTTGCGTTACTTAGACGATGAGTTAGGAGGGAAAGGATCTTTGGGATTGGTATATTATCATTTGTGCTACTAATTTTACCCATCATATAATAGTCTCATCGACCTTTGGAAGTCGCGTCTATTATGGCTTTACATTTTTCATTACGTAATAATTTTTTTTCTTATGTGTTGCAGTGAAATAATTTTTTTTTAAACAGCGCTATACTAAAGAAATTTGATAGAAAAAAAATTTTATTGTACCAAAAGAATGAAAAATTATTTTTTATTGAACTTATACTATACTACATCATATTATCAACACATTCATTTAATAGCCAATAAATTATAAAATAAACAATGGTATCTGTGAGGAAGAGAAAGATGAACCGTTCTGGTGTTTCTAAAAACAGACGGAAAAATAATAATAAATCAAAATTTAATCCAAAGAGTAATCCAGTTATTGCAAAACATTGGGATCCTTCATTAACTGCGAAGCAAAACTATAAAAAATTAGGTTTGACATTGCGATTAAGCGCTGCATCTGGTGGTGAAGAAAAGAAAATAAAAATCAAACCAATTCATCATGGTAATATGGAAGAAAGTTTATTTGATGATGATGAAGAAAAAGAGGATGAAGTTAAAGAAGATGAAGAAGAATTAGATCCTTATGATCCAGCTAATATTCTTGAAGGTACTGCAAAATTTATGAGAGATGATGAAGGTAAGGTTATTAAAATCATATATGGTACTAAGAAGATAACTAAAATTAGTGAAAATAATGATGATTTAAAGAATGATGAAAATAGTGATGAATCAGATGATGATGAATCCGATGATGACCAATCTGAAGCTAAACAAGTGATAGCAGAACTTGAACAACTTGCAAATATTCCAAAGAAGAAAGAAGTTATTAAAATGAATGAAGTTGAAATTTCAAGATATAGTAAATTAATTGCAAAATATGGTGAAGATTATGAAAAGATGAAATGGGATAAAAAATTAAATCCTTTCCAATTAAGTCCTGGTCAACTTCGAAAACAAATTAAGAAGTATCTTCAATATCATGCTAACCAAGAGTAATCCTGTATACTATACTAAATAAATTGACATACTTATAAATCGATAAAATCTTGAATAATAAATATTATCGCTTACATGTGATAATCATTTTCTTTTACTTTGATACATGTACCTCTTTTAATCAATCTCCTTTAACATCGATGTCAGAAACAACAAGAGATTCTAAACTCAATTGGACAAAACATATAGCCAATACCCCTGAACAGAACATACAGACATTCTCCTCTAAAACTTCACAAATGGCAACTCTTCAATCTCAGAAGTTTGAACACATTAGAACAAAGCTCTATAATGATATTCATGGAGTGGCGCAGTTGTCCAAAAAAGCGGCTGGTGTTGTGGAAACTTCTGAAAAATTAAAAGATTTAAACAAAGAACTAGATTTCTTTAAATAATTAGAAATTGTGTCTATAACATGTACACCTCTCTCTTTCTCTCTTTCTATCTTCTTGCTTTAAATATATCAATCTTTTATACTCTTTAAACAAAGAATTATGCTTTCTAGACTATCGCTTAAAAGTAATATAAGTTCTTCAATTAGAAATTATACAACAAAATCTGCTATAACTCCAACAATTATTGAAAAATTACCAAATGGAATTAAAGTTGTAATTGACCCAACTCCATCATATTTTTCAGCTGTTGGATTTTATGTAACTGCCGGTAGTAGATATGAAAAAACTTATGGATTAACAGGTTGTTCACATATTTTAGATAAATTATCATATAAATCAACTGAAAATTTTACAGCAAAGGAAATGAATGATTCATTAAATAAGTTAGGTGGTAATTATATGTGTTCATCATCAAGAGAGGCAATGATTTATCAAGCAAGTGTTTTCAATAATGATATTGATAGAATGTTTCATTTATTAAGTGAAACTGTTACAAAGCCAAAATTAACAAATGATGAAATAAATGAACAATTATTATCTGCTGAATACGAATTAAGTGAAATTTGGACTCAAAGTGATTTACTTTTACCTGAAATTTTCCAACAAGTTGCATATTCAAATTCAAATTTAGGTAATCCATTATTATGTCCAATTGATAATTTAAATAAAATTAGTAGAAATGATTTAATTAAATATAGAGATATTTTCTATAATCCAGAAAATTTAGTTATTGCATTTTCAGGTGTTGAAGAGACAAAGGCAATGAAATTAATTGAAAAATATTTAAGTGATTTTAAATCTAAAAATAATGAAAAAATTATTAAAGAGCCTGCATTATATACAGGTGGAGAATTTTCATTACCAATTCCAAATGGTATGGAATATAGAGGTGAAGAATTTCATAATATTTATGTTGGATTTGAAGGTTTGAATATTGAAGATAAAGATATTTATAAATTAGCAGTTTTACAAATGTTAATGGGTAGTGGAGGATCGTTTAGTGCGGGTGGACCAGGTAAAGGTATGTATTCAAGAGCATATACAAGAATTTTAAATCAATTTGGTTTTATTGAAAGTTGTAAAAGTTTTATTCATAATTATACTGATAGTGGATTATTTGGAATTTCACTTTCATGTGTACCACAAGCTGATAGAGTTATGGCAGAAATAATTGCAAGTGAATTACGTACATTAATGAGTTATGATATTGGACAAGGTGGTATATCAGAACAAGAATTATCAAGATCAAAAAATCAATTAAAGAGTAGTTTAATGATGAATTTAGAGAGTAAAATGGTTCAATTAGAGGATATGGGTAGACAAGTTCAAATTTATGATAAAAGAATTGATGTTACAGAAATGTGTGAAAAAATTGATAGTGTTAATAGACATGATATAATTGGTGTTGCACATGATATTTTAGGAAGGACAGAACCAACAATTGTCGTTCAAGGTGATAGAGAAGCATTTGGTGATGTTCAAGGTATGTTAAAAAAATATGGTATTGGGAAAATAACTGATGATAATAAACCTAGAAGTAAAAAATGGTTTTCTGCATAGATAGATTATAAGGAGAGAAAAGAAGAAGAAAATTTATACATCTTTGTAAATAGTTTTAAATTAATATAGTGAATAAAATAAACTTAGATATTCCGACCACGATGTTTTTTGCTTTTGTTTTTTACTTAGAAAATATTCGATATAAATATACAAGGAAAGTAGAGTATGGTAAAGTAATGAAAGTTATATAGACTCAAAATGTTATCTATAATTCAGAGAACTGGAGAAAATACATGCAAGAGGTATTGAGTGTTAAATAAACACGACAATTAATTTTTCTTTTCGTAGACATCTTCTTCATGTAAATAAGTATGAAAGACTCTATCCCAGAACATTGAAGTAACACCAAAACCTAATCTATAATTTTTATAATGATGTTCTAAATGATATTTCTTTAATTTTTGAACGTATGAAGGTAAATTCTTATGATGTAAGAAATAATGAGTACAATCATACATGATATAACCTAAAAAACCACCTGCCCAACCAGCACAAGCAAGATAAAATGGGAAGATTCCAAAAATCAACTTATAGAATGGGAAAGCTAAGACGATAAATAATGTTGGTGGCATAACCAATCTTAATCTATCCATTGGTAAATAATGATGAACGCCATGCATTAGGAAATGTAAGGTAAATGCAATATTATTTTCAGGTAAATTATCATCTAAATGGAATAAGAATCTATGCATACAATATTCAATTAATGTCCAAACAAATAAACCTAAACACCAAAATAAGAGAGTAACGACGGGATGTAAATGAGATGCACCAATATAAAGAATGTAAAAATCAAGAGGTAACCAAACAGATGGAACAACCCACCATGGAGTTAATGATAATGGTTCAAGGAAATTACCAAATAATTGAGCTGAACCTTTACCATAATGTCTTGGTCTATGAATTTGATCAATATAGAAATCTCTAGTCCAATTTGCACGTAAAACTTGCATAATAAGAGGTTTATCTAAATCTAAGAATTTATGTTTCTTATAATCATCACTATGATCTGTTTTCAAATGTAATAAATCATCTGGAATATCACCAAAACTAGTTAGATCAGCAACTCTTAAACCATCTGAATCATATTCAGGTTTTAATTTGATATCTTTATGTTTTGTTAATAATTCTTCTTCCTCTTCAGGTGTTGCTAAATAACCGACTAACATATCATCATCTAACATTTCATAAGCACTTTCGGAATGAATGTGAGAATCAGGGCTTGCAAGAATTTCAGTAATATCTTTACCTGCATAATCCATAATAAGTTCAGGACCTGCAGGATGTTCCTCTAAGAATGACGTGACATCGTAAACTTTACGATTGTAGAGAGTAACCCAAACTGATTTTTCAGTGTTGTGAGACTCAACAGTAGATTTGGCAAATAATGGGAGGGATGACATTGCCTTTATGATTGAAGTAGAAGAAGTAGATGAAAGGAGAGTAAAAGAAACAAAGTTATAATAATGTGGGAAACTATATAAAAAGGGAAGACACGGTATAAATAAATATAATACGCTTAAATTATCACCCAACAGGCTTATAATAATATTATCATTAATAATAATAATAATAATAACAAACAGAATCGATCTCGTTCCCTCTCTCTTTATATTAGCTGATTTTCAATTTTTTCACTATAAAATTTTCACCTGTTTAAAAGAAAAGGAAAATTTCGTTTCTTTTTCCCGCGTTTTTTTATGAGTGTTGATCTTTTTTTTTGGAATGCATCTGGTCACTTTGTGGTACATGCATGCGTCTTTTATGGGGTTGCGCTTCTGAGACCTTCTAGCACGATTCTCCATCCATGGCGCATACAACACCAGTTTGCATGTTCCCCTTCAAGGTCAATCCCATCATCATCAGGATCAGTCTCGTCAAATTCAGTTAATTCCTCACTGGCTGGTATCTCTGCTCTATGTGGACATGGTGGGAGTTCCTCAACTCCATGTACGTCGCCTGGATCATCGTCTGAATCTGATGAGGTATTGAGAAGAATTCTACGTGTACATCCCTCACATTTCAAAAGTAGAAATCTAGTCTGGTGGAATTTTTGTAACTTTAAATCCCATCCTAATAACGCTGGTAAAATTACATCAATATTGGGAAAAATACGCATATCTGTACTTAATGTCTCGTTACCATCTATATCAATATCAATATCAATGTTCATATCTTCATCAGTTGTAATGTTTTGTAAATATTGTAATAGAAATGTCTTTTCATCTTTACTCAAAAATTGTGTTTTAAAATTACGTCCAATCAATTTATGTCTATGTTTCCTTAAAATATCCAACCTTCCTTGAAATTTAATCAATTCTCTTGACATATCCTTTGGTGACAAATAATAGTTCTCATCCTTTGGAGTTAAAGGTAATAATGGTAAAAATGTACACGTTGGATAATGATCTGTTGATAATCTCGTTACATATGAATTAACAAGCGTTTCATAAACATGTATATCATCATCCTCTTCTTCATCATCATCCAATTCATCATCTAAAAATCGATATTCAAATTGTAATTCATATTTATCGTTATTATTAGCAAAGATTTCGTTATAATAATGATCATCATCATGATGATTATTGAAGAGTTTTTTAGTTGAATTTTCTCTAACATTTTCATCATATTCCTTTAATTCGGGTAATTTAACTATTATACCTGAATGACATGATGTACAATGAAGTTCATTCTTCCTCACTGGGTGACATTTCCATCCCTGTGTAGCACATATTAATGGTGTTAATTTACTATTTTCAATAGTCCAATTAAAAACTGAAAAACTATTGATTCTTTTAATCAAATTACTTCTCGATAATGGTGACGGTATGTATCTAACTGTTGGTATTTTATTAGGTCCTCTAAGATAAACCAATTGTTTTTTATGCTTTAAATCATTATTATTAATATTATTATCACTGTTGCCATTATTGAAACCATCAAATGATGATGACGATGATGATAATCTTCTTTTGGGGATTATAGATTTAGGTAATGAATGGAAATGCTGTAATGGTGGTTTATTACTCTGTGATATCGAAATTTGCTGTAGAATATTAAGTATTGCACTAGCTGTTGAAGATACTGCCTCTTCATCTATGTTAACATGATCATCTACCATTGTATCATTATTGTATGACATTTGAACGGGTGTAAGATGTTGAAACAGATCAATAAATAAAATATACGGTACAATAATATATTATAGAAAATGGACCCACATCGATTATTAAATAAAACTTGATGCATCAAGATTTTTTTTTATGAGTCTTTCAACAAATTCTCTTAACTTTAATATTTTTTTTTTCTTTTAACTTCGTATCTTTCTGTTTCCTTTTGGAGTTCCCTATAATAGCAAAACATGAGTTACAAAGAAAACTTTCTTCAAGCTGCATTAGATGCTGAAGCTCTTAAATTTGGTACTTTTACCCTCAAAAGTGGTAGAATCTCACCATATTTCTTTAACATGGGTTTATTCAATACTGCTAAAACTTTAAGTACTTTAGCTGAAGCTTATGCTCGTGCTATCATTGATTCAGGTCTTGAATTTGATATCTTGTTTGGTCCTGCATATAAAGGTATTCCATTAGCTGCTATTACAGTTACCAAATTATATGAAATTGGTGGTGAAAAATATTCAAATATTGGTTATTCTTTTAATAGAAAGGAAAAGAAAGATCATGGTGAAGGTGGTTCAATTGTTGGTTGTGCATTAAAGGATAAAAAAATATTAATTATTGATGATGTTATGACTGCAGGTACTGCTATTAATGAAGCTTTTGGTATCATTTCTGCCGAAGGTGGTAATACCGTTGCTTGTATTATTGCACTTGATAGAATGGAAACTACTAAAGATTCAAATGAATGTGCAACTAAAATTGTTTCAAAGAGATATAATGTTCCTGTTCTTTCAATCGTCTCATTCGATGATATAGTTGAAGTCTTAAAGGAGAAATTAACATCTGAGCAAATGAACAGTATTATGGAATACAGAAAACAGTATGTTCCTTCAAACTAATCCTTTGAATAGAGTATTTACTTTGATTATTTAATATAATATTACAATTACTACAATACAATTTATGTTTCCTTTAAAATTTTTTATTAGTATATTTCTTACGGTTATAAAATTACATGAACAAATTCCCCTTAAACCTAACCTCTAATTCTTTGAATTTTTTGCTTAATCTTCTTAGGTTCAATAGGTTTTTCATTTGTCTCATTTGGTGTTTTTATATATGCACCTGCAGTTTCTGGATTCTTCATTGTAAGGAAGGAATGCATAGGAACAATAGTGTTCATTCTGAAACCTTTGACTTTAGGAATTTTAGTTGGTTCCCAATTACCTTCCATTAATTCTGGTGGACCTGGTAAATCTTTAACATTCTTTAATGTAGTTGGGTTTTTCTTTAAATATTCAGCAATAACCATCAATGCTTCATGTTTAGATTTTAACATTGGATGAGTTGATTTACCTTCATATTTTATACCCAATCTAACTCTACCTGGATTACCCCAATCTTGTGGATGTGTCTTTTCTGGTTCAAAAACTGCTGGAATTCTTAATAATTTACATGCATCTAATATAGTCTTTGCTAATGGATTTTCAACACATTCTGATTTAGGTAACCTTCTTCCTTCTTTCGTACTTCTATTCTTATCAAAATAACATGGGTACACTATTTGCATTGCCTTAAACTCTTTACGTTGTTCTGGGGTCATACTATCATACATTGTCATATTTGGATTTTGAGCTTTTCTCTCTGCATTTGCTTGTGCTGCCTTTTCAGCCATCTTTTTAAAATCCATATCCATACCCATACCTTTGAACATATCAGCAGCTGGAAATAATGGTGGTTCTGAATCTTGTGATCTGGTAACTTGAGGTTTAGGTTTTGCTGGTGCAACAGGTGTGACTAAATCTGGATCAAATTCAGCTAAATCCATATCAAGATTGTCGATATCCTCCACATCCTCTATTTCTTCTAGCTTTGGCATCTTAGAGTGTATTATCTATTAGTTAAATAAAATAAATTGTAAACTAATAAATACAAAACCAAATCGTCGACAGCACTGAAGAAATGTACGAAATTGAAATTTACCAGTTCCAACACTTTTTGATGCGACTATCTCAAATTTCATGTCAATCTTTTTTTTCTTCTTCTTTCTGTTATAGAAATCTTTTTTTTTGAATTTTTTTATCTAGTTTTTAAGGTCATACTGGTAATTCAAGTTTAACATATTGAGTGGTATTTTGATTAGGTATAATGAACAATTATGAAGAACCAGATCGAAATCATATAGAAGACAAACCGGAAAAACACGACATTACTAGAAGAACTTCACGTAGAAGAACGAAACCAGTAGATTATACTGAATACTTTAAGTATGCTGAACATATTCCTGATGATGAGTCAGATATTATAGATGAAAATGATGTTGATGAGGTGGATAATTCAGATGAATCTGAAAGTGTAACGGGAAGTGATAGTGATATTGAAATTACAGCAGTAAAACACACGAAAAAGGTTGTAAAACGTGAATCTCCTAAACATATGAGAACTGATGTGTTGGGATGGAATAATAATCTTTTAGAAAATGACAGTTTAAATATGGAACAGATATATAAAAAGTATTTGTCCAATTTCGATCAAAAGTTGTTACCTTTACAGCAGCATCAAAAACTGACAAAGGATTTTCAACATTATTCCGACTTACTGATAGATATAAATACGGAATTTACCAAAGACTTACCATTACATTTATACACTGCACATCTTTTGTCAACTAAAAATCTTCATTTACCACCAAAAGATTTTACGTCGTGGCCATCTCCAAGTTCGAAACTGATACCACCTCGGTCATACATAAGTACCACAGACTTTCAATCTTTAAATATTTTACCCAGCAGAGATTTCGAAATGATAAATAATTCCAAATATGTAAATATTGATTACAGGCCTAATTATGGTCCTAAATTACGTGTTCCCACTCACTCCATGTTGGAATATTGGCATCCGCAGATAAATTCGGGTGAGGAAATACGACAATGCATTGACTCTTTATATGAGAAGAAAATTAACACCCAAATACAGCAATACTCTGTATCTAAGAAAATCAGAAAAAATGGTAAACTATCAAAATATACATATCAACGTAGGGTTCCAGAAGATTTACATTTAGATGATAAACTAAAGGATAAAATTGTTGAGAGACTAGATGAAGTTATTGATAAATTAATATCCATCAATACAGAAAAGGTTGAAAAATTGGAAAACAATAAAAAACCAGGAGTAGATTACACAACGTTTAATATTGATTGGTTATCCGTGATGTCATCCCTTGGTACTAACGAATACAATAAAAAGATGAAAACATTTTTATTGAAATTATTCAATTTGAAATTAGAAAAAGATAAATTTAATGGGCCATTACAAAACATTTTGGTAAGATCACAACAGTTTACTGAATCAAGAAACCTTAGAAACAAAGTTTTAAAAAGAGCAATCACTACAACACAAAAGAAAAATAGCAAATCAAGTGGGTTTAAAGAGTCCCTTAAAGTTTTCAAACAAAGCAAAAAACAAAAGTCAAACATACGCAATCATTTAGATGATTTTATGAAGCTAAGTATTGTACCTTTCAAATACGATGACTATAATTCCTAATTATACATCAAATAAATATATACCCAATTTATAGATTTCATAGATAAGCATGCATCTTTAATCTGCAATTTCAGGAAATAGTGAAACAAATATTTCATCAAGTATTGATAAAACTAAATGGCAATTTAATATTTCATTTTGTAAGCACATATACAACGTATCAGCAGCATCAGAACTAGCTGCTTGACCAAAAATTTTAGATGTAGTATCAATAATGTAATCATGTAAAAGTTTATTAGCTTCTTGATTTGTAAGGTGTTTCTCGTGTAAAGTTCTAGGTTTTCTGCTTTTACGAAAGTTTCCATCAGGCCATAAGGTAAGTTGTAAACTTGTAAGTATTGTAGAAACAGTTTCTTCATTTCTCAATTTACCATCAATATTTGATCTTATAATCTTTTCAGCTGTGGAACCAAACACTTGTTGGAATAAAAGAACTAAAGCTTTTCCTCTGATCCAACTAGCTGAGCTATTTAAATGGAACACGGTAACTATCAAACTGCAAATGGGTTTAATAAATGACATGTCTCTCAATTTCAAACTTGCTTTTTCACTTTCATCTGTTATTTGAATTGTTTGATCTGCATCTTCTTCATTATTCTCATCATCAATCTTTTTGGATGAATTATACTCTGGTGTTGATTCTCTCAAATTAGAGAGTGATAAGAGTGGGTATAATGCTTGAGTGGAGATAAGATTATATAGTTTTGTTCCAGAAACATCAATTTCATCATTGTTGCTATTATTGTATGTAATGTCAAAATGTTCACTTGATAAAAATTCTCGAAATACTCTATCTGAGCAAACTTTCTTACTTTGAATCAATTGTTGAATATAAATTTCTAACTTTTTTCTTCTTTCTTCCACAATGGTACCTTGAATGAACTTGATGACAATATTCTTTTTTGGGAACTCTAACTCAGATACTTCAGGATAAGTGGATTTCAAATAATTATGCAAATCATAGAATTGAGTGAACCTTCTGGTTACCATCCAAGTTGTTGCAGGATTCTTATTTGAAGATTTTTCTACATTAATAACATAAACTACGTAACTTTTCCCATTTTCATCTTTAGATGAAATACACTCTGGTATTGTAACAGAAGAATTGGAGTATAAACTATTTTCACTATCTTGGACAATATATTGTTCTTTCCTCAACGTTTTCAATTTTATCTCTTTTTCTAAACTTAAAAGTGACTTTCGTAAAATACGAGATTCAGGAATATTATTGATAACTTCTGCCTTCTTCAACAAAGTTTTAATAATTAGTTTTTGTTTTTCTAATCGTTTCAGTTCGGAATCAAGTCTCTCGATTTCACAGGATATATTTTGAACATCAAATGATGATTTTCTATCATCATTTTCAATGCTATATTCTGATAAGCTAGAATCTGTGTCGTCATCAATTGAGGTAGCTTTGAAAACGTCAAACTTGCCAGTTGAATCAATTTCTTCTCCCACTTCATTAACTTTTGCGGTATCTTCTTCGTTTTTTAGATCATCATCCGCTGTTCCAAATAGATCTTTTGCAAGATCTTCACTGATTAGTCTAGAGTTTCTTTTATCTGTTAGATCATTTAATTTTTTCACTTCCTGCGCCTTTATATCTTCATTCATAATCTCGTTAAGTGCATCTTCAACTGCTTTGACGACCGTATCACTAATTTTACCTGTAGTATTCACATCAATATAATTCTTTCCATCTTCATTATCATCATAAGTAGATAAAGGATCTTCAGCTGAGGGATCGAAATTCTTTTGTTTAGTTTTTTCTGTTTTTGCTGATGAAGCTATATCCGGCACTACACCAGCAATAGTTTCAGTGTTCAGATATGTTTTACTTTTCCGTAGTAACATTTCTTCAACTAGTAATTCTATCCATAAATTTGATGCTTTAAATGCAATAAAATCACTCTTTTTCATTCTTGCAAATTCAAAGTCTTGGAGTTTTGAAATGCATTTTTTAGCACGTGAATAACCAGTCTGGCTGGTACAATTTCCTTCTATAAATTCACTAACTTTGTAATACAATTTTGGTGGTATTTTCATTACTGGATTATCAAAGTATTTTTCAAAAATTTGTTTAATTTCATCTGATCGATTTGGCTGTAATCCAGAAAATGAATCGTTTGCATCTTCAACTTCTTCGTCATCTGTCTTCACAAGATCAATATCGTCTTCAATTTCATCATCGCTGTTTTGGTTAACGCTATATCTTTTTTTCAAGTCTAAAGGATTTCTCAAACTTTCAGCAGCAATCCAAAAATCTAAAAGAGTTTTACGATCATCTCTTTGTTGCATATAAACCTGAAAATACTCCAGTCTTAATGCTGATGATAAAACCTCAGTGAATGAATGATCAATCATATCTCCTTTAATATCTTCTTCCTCTGATATCAATGGAAACGTTGATTGTTTTCTAGTCTTCACTTTTGAAAATTCACTATTGTTTAACTTTGAATTGATTTTCTTAATGACGGCATTACAACGTTTGGAATACGAAGTAAAAGGTTTCGAATCTTCGGTTAATAGGTTTGGGTACACTTTAGCTATTCGTTCATTTCGAAACAATAAGTGATATTTAAATCTCAATAGGTCATTTTCATTTTGTGACTTCTCTATAGCCTCTAAAATCATGGCATATTCTTGCTTAGTTGTCTTCATTGAAAGTTCCAAACCTAAAAGATTGTTGTCACCTTTATTCTTTGCTAAAGCAGAGCTAGAAGAGTTTAGGGAGTGTCTATGTAATATATTTCGAAGTTTCTTCACCTCATTTCTTTCCTTCATTTGTTTGGATATAAAATTGACTATCATTTGATTATAATAATCGCTATCTGATAACATTGAGCAGATAGGACTCAACACAAATGATGAAACAAGTTCTCGTACAAGTATACGAGCTGGATTTGATTTGCATTCATTATCCTCTAATAAATAAGGTAATATTTTGTCAATCAATTCACTTAGATATATGTTAATATTTTCTAACGGCTCTTCTGATTTTTTTTTGATTCCTTTGTGTAAATGTCCTCTATTATAATTTGAGGCTAAAAGATAGTTGTTACCTAGTTTATTCGTATTTCCTGTTAATTTGGTACTCCTAATTATTTCATGAGCGGTAATTATCTTATCTATGTGATCATTAATCAATGGTATTAATCTATGAACTAATAAGTTCGATATATCGAGTCCAACAACTCTACTTTCTAAAGTCCTGAAAATGAATCTAAATTCATGTTTGATAGAAAGCAAAAATGATTTATTGCTGCTTATCTTTTTAAACCAAGACTCAACAAAATCACGTAATATTAAATCAATTATATTGTTTACAGTATCGTTAATGACAAAATTATCAGGGTATAACTGTCTATCTTCATTTTCATGCAATAATTTATCATTGAATGATTCAAGTCTTTCAGGCCAATTTTTGTTTCTATAGAAAGAGTATTTCTGTCCTCTTTCCTTGAGATACGCTAATTCATCAAAAGAATCTAGTTGAAAATATACACTTATCAAAAGTATCAATAATGTAAATAAGAAAAAGATTCCGGCTAATATGAAGACTGGTTTGAACAATTTGATATAAATTGGAACAACAAAAAGTAATATTCCTATCCCAATCACAAACTTTCGAAGCATGTGTGTAGAAAAGGTTCCTCCTAAGTTATATACAATGGGTTATTGTTTTTTAAAAGGAACAAGAACAACTAGATCTTTTGAATAAATGGGATGTATCCCAGGTTTTAATAGACCGCGTTTCGAAATTCATGTCAACCGTTAAAAGTTGATCTATCACAAGTTATAATTCTTCTAGAAATTACAAAAAAATTTACTTGTAGGATATATATAGGTTCATGATATATTATGCAGTTAACAAATGTTAAAGATAACACAGACAAAGTTAGAAAAATAGTAAAAATAGTAAAAAAAAGTAAAATAAACGTTGAATTCAAGACTTAGCTGGTCTCCTCTTCTTCATTTTCTTTATTTCTTTGAATAACAGCTTTCCTGATCTTGTCACTCAATGAATTGGCATTTACACCAGTAGATAATGAATCAGCAGTTATTGGAATATGTTCAACACTAGAAGAGTTAGATGCGGTAGCTGTATCGGGCATTTGAAGTTGATCTGGAAAAATAGAAACATGAGCTAAGTTTGGTAACTTACCATTATCATTTTCACCATCGAAATTAGAAAATCCTGAGTAGTTTGAACTTGATCTACTCAATGGTGGAAGAGAGTTTGGTCTTGATGTTGATCTGGATCTAGAACGTGATCTTGATCTGGATCTGGATTCAATTTCTTCTTTTTCAGCTTCAACTTGTTCGGACAGTTTATGAATGTGAACTTCATTGAATTTCTTGAAAACCTTAGGACCTAATTCATTAATAACTTCAGTAACTTCAATAGAAAGTTTTTTACGTTCCTCCTTTAATTCATTTAATTGCTTAGATGATGAATGTAAGGACAGTAAAAGGGGATCGATAGATTTGTAAATATCCATGCCAACTTCTCCCATCTTCAATGCAGAATAAGTAGTACCAACTAATAGAGCCCATGTTCCACAGAAAATAACAAATAGACCAATAACTGAATTGCTTAATGAAGGGAACAGTGAGTAACGATAAACAATATAAAGACCTAAAGTTGAATATGTGAAATAACAAACAGGTGCAAAGAATAATGCAATAAGAACTTTCCAAGAAGCCAAAACATCAGTTGCATTAATCTTAACAACAGATTTAGCAAGCGCTAATTTTTGTTTCTTTTTTGAAATGACAGAACAAACAATAAAAATAGGTGCAAATAAAATGGTACCTGGTAAACTTAAAATTGAGTAAAAAGTCAAAGAGACAACTCTGTTTAAAAGCAAGCATAATGTTTTTAATTTGTTATCAGTTGCAGTTTCAAGTTGATGATCTTTAATACCAAAAGTTCTTAATTTCTTATTATATGCAAGAACAGATTCTTTCAAATGTATAATTCTTGGATCATCTTTAAATTTACTATAACCAGTTAACATATTTCTATTCATTTCAACAACAACAGGTAAAGGTGGACGTTTGAAACGACCGTAAGAGTATAATCTTCTAGCAGCTTGAATGACTTGTAAAGTTTGATAATCTGGAGCTTGAGTTGTAACAAAATTCATAGCATCGGTAATTTCTTTCATTAATTTATTAACTGCCTTTCTTGAATCTTGTTTATATTCTTCACCTCTTTCCTTAGTCAAAACAATTGGATTACCATATTCAACAACAGCTCTTGATCTAAACTTATGAGGATGGAAATAGTTTAACCCACATGGAACAATTGTAACTTCGGTATCAGGATACTTAGCACTTGCACCTAATGCCATTAATGCAACCCCGGGTTTAAATTCCATTAATTCGGGACGATCATGTGAACCACCTTCTGGTGCAATACCAATACATTTACCGTCGTGTAATGCATCAAAAACTTTATCAAATAATTCATGATTATCAATTCTTGGAGCAACTGAATATTTGGTGCCTTTAATAAGAGCATCAATACCTCTTTGCTTTTTCATTGAAGTTGCTAATCTAAGTTTTGTATCACTAATAATTTCACCAATTTTAACATTACCACCATTATTTGGTATACCTATTAGCCCTTTACTAACGCAATCTTTAGTGAAATGGGTATTTGTACCATTAATTGTAAGTTCATCCTCTGGATAATTTTCAAATTTAATAGTTCCCTCTTTAGATTGCAGTAAATCTTGAGGTCTTTCAACGGGTATAGCACCAGACCATCTACTCCAAATACCCATCCATTTACTGTAATATGATGAGGCAGCCTCAATCATAAAGATCTGTCTATTAGTCACGGTATGAGCAGCATGAATTGAAATTGCAGCATCTAAATATTGATTTGCATGGGGTGCAATGACCACCATTGTAGGACCTGTTGCTGGGAAATTAAAGGACCCTCTAACAGAAACTTCTCTGAAAAAGATATCAATAATGATCTGGAGAAACCAGTCAAGCATCTCAAGTACAAGATTCGCCATCTCTACCTGTGTATGTTGTAAAAATAAGTATATTCACTACAGATATTGAGGTAAACTGTCACTAAACCGTTGCCATAATAAACTTAACCGAGTGGATCGATAAAAAATAAATTTCAAGAAAAATCAACTTCTCCACGAAATTAATTTATTTTTTTTCAATTTTTCAAATTTTCTCTCTGAGGTGACCCAATGATGTTAACACTGGCAATTTCACTTTCAACCCTTTCACTGAGTCGATATATTTCCATTTATCTTCTCTTTATTGGTTAAATATACCCTCTTTCAGTTAATAATATGCGTTTACGATATATGGATTGGTCTCATACGCTTTGCTTGATCATACTGCTCAATCTTTTGGGGTTCTCAGTTTCAATAGACTCTCAATCTGCGCAGGTCATTACAAACAATTTTTCGGAAGATAGTGATAGTGATATAAAGAGAAATAAAGAACTAATTGTTAAAAATGCCTATGACTATAATATTGAAGGTACTGATGTATTGAGTAATCATTTTGGTGCTGCATATCCGAATTTAAATGATGTATCATTTAATGGACCTAATAACCAACTAAAAGATTTCCAAATTACAAATCTTATATTAACCTCGGATATAGAAGGAAATATCAATGCAGTTAATCGACGAACTGGGGAATTATTATGGTCCTTGGTTGGTGGTCAACCGTTGGTGGATGTACAGTCCGAAAAGAAATTGAAAACTTATCCATCACCTACACCTGTAGGATCATATTCGGTGAACACATCAAGTGCTGGGAAAATATTTGAAAATAATAACATAAATGTATATACCAGTGATGATAAAGTAACAAATAATGGTAGAGCTTCAACAAGGAAAAATAACTTTAAAAATGAAATTACTTGGATAGTAGAACCGTTTAATGATGGTGCAGTGTATCATTTCACTGGTAATGAAGGATTAGAAAAATTGCCATTATCAGTTAAAGAATTCGTTCTGAATTCACCATTTTCAGTCAATGATCAATTTGTTTATACTGGTACTAGAATGTCAGGTATTGTGAAAGTTGATGCTTATACCGGTGAAATTGTAGAGACATATGGATTGGATGATGTAGGTGTTTGTCCAGCTGATGGAGAATTTTATGAAGATATTCATGATGATGAGAACACAAATGATAATGAAATAGAACTTAATACAATAGATCATAAAATTGAACAATCAAATAGAAAGAATGGATCAGTGATAACTTTAGGTAAAACTATCTATGATCTCACGATTCATTCAAAAAACAATACATCCTGGAATATAACTTATGTTCAATGGGGACCAAATAATTTGCATTCAAATTTGTTGCCACAAAATTGTGATTCAATTGATGATATTTATATACAGCCATATCATGATAACACATTATTAGCTTTAGATATTAACACCAAATCAATCAAATGGGTTTCCAATTTACCATTTGTAACTATCAATGTTTTTGATGTATTTTTAAATCCATTAAGTGAATCTAATGATTATATTATTTTACCTCATCCTCTAGATAAACAAGATAACTCGCCCCCTAAAACAAATGAGGCTACATATTTAGATAGAACCAAATCAGGTTCATGGTATGCAATGAGTGAAAATCATTATCCTTCGCTTGTTAGAAGTGCACCATTGGCTAAATATATCACCAATGAAAGATGGAGAATGCCATCAATTTTTGCAAATGAAGATTTATTAGAAATTTCAATATCTGGTGTTCATGATAATTCATTGAAAAAAGATTCCAATGAACGTAATAAAAAGAAATTAGCAAATTCAAACACAGTAGAAAATTATTTGGCTGTATATCAATCAGCTACACCTGTGCCAGTTTATGGATATAATGGTGATAAAATGCAAAAAGTTCCACATTATCTTAGTAATAATATTAATAATAATGATATCAACGGGTATGACAATTACATGTATCATCAACATCTGCAAAATCAACAACGAGTTCTAGAAATTGGAACAAATTCACCCACGATGACATTTAATAAATCCTCATTCACGAATATTCTATTTAGAGCATTTGAAAACGTTTTTGTTGCACTGATATGTTTGGGTGTTTTCTATGTATTGTCTAAACTAGGTGTTCTATCATCAATAGGGATAACCCAGAAAAATGTGCAAGAAAACGAATATATATCATCTGAAAAACAAATTATTATCGAAACAAACACGGATGAACCAAATTCTTCAACTAATAATGAATCTATTATCAGCTCAGCTATATCAGATATTGAAGACCCAAATAATATACCCCATAATAAAGATAACAGTAATGACACAAAAAAAGATACAAAATTGGAAAATCCAGTTGACAATCATAATTTAAATAGTGAACTTGATATTGATAATGATGAACTTGGCAAAAGAAAACGTAAAAGAGGAACTCGTGGTGGTAAAAAGAATAAGAAGAAAGATTTGGAAATGGCATCAACTAATAAAACCGCAAATTCTGATAGTAACCTATTGACTATGCAAAACTATACGGAAAATGAACTTGATGCTTATTCTGATTCCGCTGTTGTTACAATTAACAAAAAATATGATGATGAACACATTACTGAAATCAGTAATAATTTGGTAATTACAGATAGTATTTTAGGTTTCGGATCTCATGGTACTATTGTATTCAAGGGATATTTTGAAAATAGACCAGTTGCTGTCAAGAGAATGCTTCTTGAATTCTATGATGTTGCATCACTTGAGATACATTTATTACAAGAAAGTGATGATCACTCCAATGTTGTTAGATATTTTTGCTCGCAGGAAAAGAACAAATTTTTGTACATTGCTTTGGAGTTATGCTCTGCATCTTTAGGAGATATAATTGAAAACAAAAAAGATATTGGTGTCAAAAGCGATGATAAAGAAATTTTATATCAAATTTCCAATGGTGTTGATCATTTACATTCCTTGAATATTGTTCATAGAGATATTAAACCTCAAAATATTTTAGTTGCTGTCTCTAAAAAGAATTCTAAATCAGCAAGCAATGATGTTAGATATTTAATTTCGGATTTTGGACTTTGTAAAAAATTAGATGCAGACCAATCATCATTCAAAGGAACAACTGCCAATGCTGCTGGAACATCTGGTTGGCGTGCGCCGGAATTACTCAATGATTTATCACCAGCTTATATGAAACAAAATGTTAAAAATAGAGTCAGATTAACCAAATCTGTTGATATTTTTTCAACTGGTTGTGTATTTTTCTATGTTTTAACTAAAGGTTATCATCCTTTCGGTGATAGGTACATAAGAGAAGGTAACATCATCAAAAATGAATATGATCTTTCAAAACTCAATCAATTAAAGGATTCTTATTTAATTAAAGATTTAATAAGCAGCATGATTCAAAAGAACCCGATGATAAGACCTGATATAGGTACAGTGATAAAACATCCGTTTTTCTGGAGTGCAGAGAAGAAGTTGGAATTTCTACTAAAAGTTTCGGACAGGTTTGAAGTTGAAAGAAGAGATCCGCCTTCACCATTACTTTTGAAATTAGAATCCATTTCAAAGGAAGTTTTAGGTAGTGATGGTTGGTTTGATAAATTTGATGATAATTTTATTGATAATCTTGGTAAGTATAGGAAATACAATACCCATAAACTGATGGATTTATTGAGAGCTATCAGAAATAAATATCATCATTACCAAGACTTGCCAAAAGACCTAGCAATGGAGATGGGACAAATTCCTGACGATTTTTACTATTATTTTTCGGATAAATTTCCAAGAATGTTACTTTTGGTTTACAAGTTGGTGCAAAAAATACTCCACGAGGATGAACTGCTGGTTCAGTTTTTCTAATATTATTGATAACGTACTATCTAGATCACTTTTAAATGAACTTTTATATTTTTTATAGATGAAATACTCAGTCTCACCTTGGATAGACTAGTGGGATGATTTAGACTATTATTGTAGAGACGATTGGATCTTATGTGTCAGCCATGGGGGATAGGAAAAGGGATTGATAAATTAATTTGATGGATAGTACTTTATCTCGCTTATCAATCATTTTTGATTTATAATTTAAAGGGAGTAATTTCCCTGTCAACTTAGCAACCATAAATTATTTTGCTTTTTAAGAGGCGTTAAACTGTATTTCTCTGTAATCCAAGGCATTCTTTTAAATTGTAATAGATACAATGCCTATTGGACAAAAGGGTAAGGAAGAAAAACGTCTGGTTGAGGACAAAGAGAGAACTAAGTACTGGAAAAAATGGGGAACCTATGTTTCTGAAAGAACCTGGGGTGTTCCGAGAGAAGATTATACTGATGAAGGTGATGCTTGGCAATTTGATTTTGAAACTGCTAAAAGTAGAGTTTTTCGTTGGAATGAACAAGGTATGGCTGGAATTTGTGATTCACATCAATTGTTCAATCTCACAATGGCGTTGTGGAATGAAAATGATGATATTTTAAAAGAGAATTTATTTGGTTTACCAGGTGGTGCTTCCGGTAAAAGTGGTAATCATGGTGAAGATGTTAAGGAATTGTACTATTATTTAGATAATACTCCAACTCATTCATATGCTAAGTTCCTTTACAAATATCCTATTTCAAAGTTCCCATACGATAAGTTATATGAAGAAAACTCAAAAAGAACTAAACATGATACCGAATATGAAATTACAGATACTGGTGTTTTCAACAATAACAATTATTTCGATGTTTTCTTTGAAATGGCAAAGGACGAAGATGACCCTGAAGAGTTATATTTTAGAATCACAGCTTATAATAGATCAAATGCGTCAGCACCACTCCACATTATTCCACAACTATTTTTCAGAAATACTTGGTCTTGGAATTTAGAATCTGAACTTGATAACGAAAAGCCTCAATTATATCAAGAAACTGATAATGTTATTAGAATGAATCATTACAAATTAGGTGAAAGAAGAATTGTTTTTGCACCATCTCCTGGTTTCGAAGGCTCAACTGATGACATTGAACCTAAGTTTTTATTCTGTGATAACGAAACAAACTTTAAAGCATTATATGACATTGAGAATAAAACTGATTATTGTAAAGACGGTTTCCATTCTCATATTGTTGATGAAGTTGAAGATGCTGTTAATCCAGAAAAAAGGGGTACGAAAGCATGCGCATGGTATGTTTTTGACGATAATGGTGGTGTTCCTCCAGGTGATTATGTAACTATTCGTTACAAATTGACTAAAGATTTGTCTGATAAGAGTTTGTATCTTGATGAAGAATTACTTGATGATACTATCAAATCTCGTATCAATGAAGCTGATGAATTTTACTGGAATGTTTCTCCATTACCTATTCCTCAACATTTAAGAAATGTTCAAAGACAAGCATTTGCAGGTTTATTATGGACCAAACAATTTTATCATTTCATTCATGATTATTGGTATAAGGGTGATCCAGATTCTGATTTACCACCAACTATTGGTAGAGCTAATGAAAGAAACAAGGAATGGAAGAATTTGTACAATGAAAACATTTTATCTATGCCTGATAATTTTGAATATCCATTTTATTGCTCATGGGATACTGCATTCCATACTATTCCCCTAGCTATGATTGATCCTGAATTTGCAAAAAATCAATTAGATTTATTAACTAGAGAATGGTATATGTCACCTCAGGGACAAATTCCAGCTTATGAATGGAATTTCTCTGATACTAATCCACCTGTTCAAGCTTGGGCAGCATATAGAACTTATAAAATTGAGAAAAAGAATTGGGGTACCGCAGATAGATCATTTTTAGAAAGAGTATTCCAAAAATTATTATTAAACTTCACATGGTGGGTTAATAGAAAAGATGTTGACGGAAATGGTATTTTTGAGGGAGGATTTTTAGGTCTTGATAATATTAGTATTTTTAATAGATCTGAGCCGCCAGCTGGTCTTCAATTATTACAGTCAGATGCATCTGGTTGGATTGCATGGTATTCTCTGACAATGATGAATATTGCATTAGAATTGGCAAAGGAAAATTCAGTTTATGAAGATGTTGCTTCCAAATTTTTTGAACATTACCTATTAATTGCTGATGCTATGACCTTTTTAAATAAGAAGGAAAAGAATGCAAGACCAACTGCTGATTCTTTATGGGATGATGAAGAACAATTTTTCTATGATAAAATTCAATGGGGTGATGATAATATGAGTTCCGTTAAAGTTAGATCATTAGTTGGTTTGATCCCTTTATTTGCAACCACAACTTTAGAGCCAGATGTTTTGGATAGATTTCCTTCATTTAAGAAAAGATTATTATGGCTTGTTAAAAACAAGAATTATTTGTTTAAGAGGCATATTGCATCAATGGATCATAAAGGTGATGGTGATAGACTGTTATTAGCATTAGTCAATAAGGAAAGATTAACTGCAATTTTACAAAAATTATTTGATGAGTCTGAATTTTTATCAGACTATGGTATTAGATCACTTTCTAAATATCATGAAGATCATCCAGTTCATATGAATATTAATGGTGAAAATTATGGTGTTTCTTACCTTTCAGGTGAATCTGATTCCGGTATGTTTGGGGGAAATTCCAATTGGAGAGGACCAATTTGGTTTCCAATGAACTTTTTATTAATTGAATCATTATTAAGATTTTACTTGTATTATGGATCATCATTAAAAGTTGAAGCTCCTATTGGAAGTGGTGAATTTTTAAATTTGGGACAAGCAGCTGAAGAACTCCAACAAAGATTAATTCATATTTTTATGCCTGGTAAGGATGGTTACAAAGCATATTTGGGCACACCTGTTGATAATTCTGAAAATGAAGATAGTATTGAGTTAAGTGAAGAGCAAGTTCAATATAATAATTCATTAGAAATGTTAAATAAGGATGAACATTTCAAGGACTTGATGAATTTCTACGAATACTTTGATGGTGATACAGGTAGGGGTCTGGGTGCTAAATGGCAATGTGGTTGGACTGCATTAGTTGCTAGAATGATTCAAGATGTTGGTGTTATTTGTAGAGAACCAAATTCGCCTGTTAGAAGGAAATCATTTTATGATAAGAATGAAATTCAGAGTTATGAACCAAAAGCATCAGCTTATCCATTTTTAGGTCGTAGAAAATCAGGTAAATCGTTATTGAATTTAGCAGCAGAAAAATTAGAGCTTGATGATGATGAGACAGCAATTCATCAACCCCCTGGATTGAGCAGACGTTCATCTGTTAAAACCATGCAATCTGAAGGTTCCATGAATGAAGATTTCCTGAAGAATGTTAGGGAAGCAATGTCTAAATATCAAATTTCAGATGATGTTAATCTTAACAAGGAGGAATATGAAACCAACTAGATTGTTATCTTTTCTTTCTTTCCTTTTCTTTATCTTTACTTAAAATGTTTTTTACTAATAGTTTATTTATAATCACAATCATAAAATTAAATATAATCGAAAAAAGAAGGGGTAATTATGTAAGACATTGTGTAGTATAAACGTATCCCAAATAGGTTTTAAAAAAGCTAACAAAAAATAGTGAAAGATGTGTGTAGATTATAGAAGAGTATGTAATATCAGCCTGCAATTTTGCTGTAGATAACAAGAAAGATTAATAGAACTAAAACAACAATTATACCATAAGTTATCAGTTTATTAGTTGCAAGTCTTCTTGTCATTGTTTTCAAAGTTTTCAATGATCTATCAACATAGGTATCAGCTTCACTTAAAGTATCTCTTGCATTCAAGATTTGATCTCGTTGAGATCTTAAATTGTTTAAAATTGAACTACCAACAGATTCAGATTCAATTGCAGTTCTAGTTGCTTCATTTAATCTTTGAGACGAACGTTCAATTGAAGCATTTGTATTTAATAATTTTTGTCTTTGATTGAAACCTTCATCGGTTTCTGATGAATTATTACCATTAAATAATTGACGTCTATCCTTATCATCCATTAAATTTTTTAAATTTTTCTTTAATTTATCTAAATCACTACGATATGTACGTAATTTTGAATTATACATTGCTCTTTCATGAGTTGCAATTTGTTGAATTTCCAAACTCATTGAATCAACCAAATCATGACAATCGTCAATTAATGATTCAATTGCCTTCATGAGGTCAACTCTACGAGTAACATTTTCTAGTCCGTATACTTCATCAAGTTTTGATTGTGCATCTGTATAAGCCAGATTGAAGTCAGTTTCATAATTTTCAAATAAGTCAGACATGTTGCTGATTGGTTTGATAAGATAAAGAAGAAAGGCAATTAAAATAAAAAATAAACACTAAAATTACTGGAATCATCATGTTGTAAATGATTAACGAGGTTCTTTTTCACGATTTTCAGATATACATTAATGATTTATCTCTACACAATTACAGGTTTATATTGCATTATCTACTTATAATGTATCCATAATATTATACTAGGTATGTGTTACCGGTGAATTGACTACTTATGGAAGTGTATAATACACCTATGACTATGATAATCGGTGATAAAAGGACATAAATGCTTTGAGAAGACAGCGAGTTAGAGAGCGTTTATTAATAATAAATGGAAGGAAATGCTTGAAAAATCCGAGAGCGGAGACTATTTTATATTGGATTTTGAAATAATTTATTGAATATAAGTTGCTTAGGTTTCATTCTTTTTATCTTTTCATTTTATCAACAGGAAATTATGTTCAGAACTATAGCTAAGGTTGGAACGAGGTCTTTACAAAGAAATACTTTGTCATTTCAACAAAGAACTTTTGGTGTCTCTCCAATAACTTTTCATGGTCATTTGAAAAAACCAAATCCTGGTGAAGAACTTCATATAACTTTTATAACAAAGGAAGGTGATCAAAAGACTTTTGAAGTAGCTGAAGGTGATAATATATTGGATATTGCACAAGCTAATCATTTAGATATGGAAGGTGCATGTGGTGGTTCATGTGCTTGTTCAACTTGTCATATTATCGTTGATCCTGAATATTATGATAAAATTCCTGAACCTGATGATGATGAAAATGATATGTTAGATTTAGCATTTGGTTTAACCGAAACTTCTAGATTAGGTTGTCAAGTTGTTATGTCTAAAGAACTTGATGGTATTAGAGTCGCATTACCTGTACTAACTCGTAATTTCATGAATAAGGATATGAATTAAAATAAGGGGAAGATTATATTGATGAAAAAAGAGAGATGAAGATGAAGTAATTAAATATATCTTTATCCGACCTAATTAATCAATAAATCATGTAAAGTATCATAATTATACAGAAAAATTAAGCTTAATATCATTCGAACTGAGAAATGATTATAAAGTGGCATTACTTTTATGTAAATCTTGTTTAAAGTTAAATATGTTAGATTTTTTAATTTTATTTTAAATAATGTAACAAAAAATTATATATATTTATAATTATACAATATACAATTTCATAAAGATATATATATTTGGAATGAATACTGTTACTTAGATAAGCTTAATCATCATTTTAAGGATTCAATCTGATTATTTAATTCAGTAAGTTCATTCTTCTTAGATTGTAAAAATATTTCTAATTGAGTCACTTGTGATTGAATAGCTTCAATGTTATTAATTACTGAATTCAAACTGCTTCCCCCACCAACTTTATTAGATGCTTGTTTGACTTGTTCTTCCTTATATTTTGATAATTGTTCAAATTCATATTTAATCAAATCCAGTTTATTATCTTTCCCCTTATTGTTCTTTTCATCCTCAGCTTTTTTCAGAAGTTTTTCAAGATCTTCTAATTCTCTTCTTAATTTAACTTCTTCCCAATCAGTTCCTTCTGTTTCAGTAAAATCTGTTCCATTAGAAACTAAAGAATTGGAATTTGAACCTAATTTATTTAAATAATCGGATGCAAATGATTGTTTAGCTTCAGGTACTTTACTTGGTTCAGGTATATTTATATCAGCTTGAT
Organism: Pichia kluyveri; assembly: GCA_030062975.1. Lineage (NCBI taxonomy): Eukaryota > Fungi > Ascomycota > Pichiomycetes > Pichiales > Pichiaceae > Pichia > Pichia kluyveri. The sequence goes on along the minus strand of CP125793.1, from coordinate 218,355 downwards.
GAGATGATGGATCATATTCAGGTATTTCTTTAGAAAATGTTGCTCTTAATGATGGTGGGATTGATCTTGGAACTCTTTTACCATTTGATCTTTGATTTAAAATATGTAAAAACACCAGACATTGATCCTTATCAATAGTTTTAGATTGTTTTGGATTAACTATATTCCATGCATATGTTATATCTGTTACTGGTACTTTTGGTAAACTCTTATATAATCCATCTAATGAATTATATGTTATTCTACCATATGTATCACATGATGCGTTATAGACATCTTCATATGAAGTTTTATCAGTTGGTGATATGTACCAATCAAAATCAGAACTTAAAGTATATTCATCATCTGTATCACTTTCACCGCCAACATTATTTACCTTAGAGGACACTGCGTTATCTGCTTCAATTAAATGACGTTTTGAACCTGGAATTAACCAATCTGGTAATTTAGTTGGTACACTTGATGTATTACCATTGACTAAATCAAAGATTAGTCTCATTGCAATACAGAATTCTTCAAAATCTAGTTTACCATCAACATCTATGTCAGCTAAGTCCCATATCTTTGTTAACTTATCTTGTTCAAGCCTGGAATTTTTGAAAACAGGGGCTAGCTTTTCACCTGTTAATTTCTTATCATCAGGTTTTAGCCCTCTAAATATTTCCCAGTACTTCTTTATCTCCCATTGTTCTAACTTTGGCATGTTTTAAGTGTATATAATTGGAATTGTCGTTGATATAATGACAAAACAACTATCCAAAAGCTAATTTATACTCCAAGTGTATTGTGCATGCATCACTTCACACACAGTTTTTGTAATTGTTGCGAGGTTCCACTATGAAAATATCAACTTTATCAAAGAACAGCAACTGAATTCGCTTTTCAGACTACTTATTCACTCATCTATCAATGAGCCTAGATAATATACATCAGATTACTCTACTTGTTCAGATCCTCTACATTGATTAACTTTTCAGCACTCTAACTGTGTGATTTAAACTCAATGCAATGTTAATGAAAAAAAGATTAAAAAAACAATATGAAAACCTAACAAGTAGCAAGCAAAAAATTTGATCCCTAGCAGGATCGAACTGCTGATCTTGGCGTTATTAGCACCACGCCTTAACCAACTGGGCCAAGGGATCTTTTGTTGAGTTTTTTAAAATACACTTATTTGTGGTATTGTATTTTGGCTTACGTAATCACAGCAAATAGTTCATTTTATTATTCTATTTAAGTAATGTGTTTTTTACTAGTAATTACTTTTTTTCTATTGTAAAAGGAATGCCTTTAAAAAATGATAACTGTTTTTTCAACATAAATCTATTTGGTTTTTAGTAATAACCATTTGTAGCAAAAAAATTTTAAGAAATATTTTGCTTTGGATATTTTTTAAAAAAATTAACAAATTTTTAAAAAAAACTAGTTTTTATGCAAAAAGATTAGTAACACTACAAATAATTAACCAAAATTACCACAAAACTATAAAATAGGATAATATGTAATTTCTAAAGTACATAATAAAAAGTTTTTACAAATTTTTAATATTCAACCCCAACAAAATTCTACCAATTTATCCATCCTTACGTTTTTATTTGCCATCTTTACTAACCATGGGTGTTCAAGCATTTGTCTAGGAGATGGACGTTGTCTACCTTCCTTTGTAAGACAAACCTTAATAAAATCTTTAAATCCTTTTGACCATTTAATACCTTCCTCAGGCTCATCTTCTAGTATTGGTTCAAATTCAAGTATCATTATTAATAATTCTAATGGACTTATTTGTAAATCTGGCGAACTTTCTCTGATAAATGGGAATTCACCCAATGCCCCCTCAAGCACTGTTAATCCAACTGACCATACATCACAACTAATAGTATATGGTTCATTCTTAATTCTTTCAGGAGCCATATAAAATGATGTACCAATATAAGTAGAAGCTAAAGAATTCACGACATCACCTGAAACACCAAAATCACATAATTTAACATCTCCATTAGAATTTAGTAAAATATTTTGAGGTTTGATATCTCTATGCATAACTTTACTTTCATTTAAATATGCTAAACCTTTCAATACACTACAGGCAATTTTTCCTAGAGGTTTTTCACTTAATCTTCCATCACGTTCTTTGAATGCCTTATAGATAGCATCCAATGATCTACCGCCCATATATTCCATACAAATATGAATCGAAGAACTTGATTCATCTAAAAATGTACCGTAATATTTAACAATATATTGAGAATTAAATTTCCTATTGTAATTTAGTTCTCTAACCATTTGTTTTTGGAATTCTGGAGTAGGATCAGTTGTTATTATTTTCAATGCAAATATTGCAGGATTTTTAGTTAAAGTTTGACATTTTTTGACTGACCCACCATTACCTTCGCCTAGAATATCAACAGTCTTGATTAGTTGTTTTTCATGTAAGATTTTCCAATCAGTCTCTGTTAAATCGTCAATACCTTTGTCCAACAACATCCTCATACTATCTTCATAAGCTTTATTTCATTTTCATTTTCATTTTCATTCTCGTTGTTACTGTTATTTTTGATGCTTTCGTCAGTTGGGGTATTATTATTGTAAGAATCTGACAAGTTACACACTACGTCATCATTTTCATCAAGTTTTAAAGTATTATTGAATGATGAAATCAAACTAGAAGTTTTGGCAGATAAAGGATTATCATCATTAAGAGTTGAAAAAGAGGAAGTAGTCAATGTAGTAGCTGCGCTGGGTAAACTATTACCTACTTCAGCTGTTAATACATTCAGATTTGGATTGGAGTTAGTTGATAACATAGGAACGACCACATTAGTTTGAGAATTGTCAGATAAATTCAAAGATAATGATTCATTTGGCTGTGTAGATTTATTCTTGAATTGTTTAGGCATTGGTGGTAGTTTTGGCAAGTTTGTAGCGTTGAAGATATTTAGTGATGGTGCCGGTTGTTCCATAGGAATGTCCATATTCAATTTAGGTGCAGGTTTCTTTCTCTCTCCCCTAGAGAAACGTAGTCTCGGAAGATTGGTACTTGTATTAATTGAGCCATCATTGGCATGTATATCTGATCCAGCAGCCATTTGTACTTCTGTAAATACACAGATCAAAAATAGAAAACACTTCAAAAGAGAATCAACCTTTGAAATTATAATGAAAATTTAAATAGTCTCTTGAAGGATTTCAGTACAGCAAATTGTGAGATAAAAAGCTTGCTTTAATTAACTACCCTGTTCTTTCATTTATAGCTGTACAAGACAACAATCATCATGTCCAACTTTGATCCTAACTTACTGCCATACTTTAATCCTCAAGTGGAACGTCGGGTTTGTTTAATAACAGGTGGTAATAGTGGGTTGGGATATTACACTGTTTTACATCTCTATCTTCATGGTTACGATGTTTATCTCGCAGGACGAAACAAACAAAGAGTCTCACACGCAATCGACTCATTGAACAAAGAAGCTGTTGCTCGTAGGTCTAAATATTCCCAATCTCAATTAAAGAAACGATATTTAGGAACTTTACATTATATTCAAATAGATTTGCTATCACTAAACTCAGTTGAAGAAGCCGCCATTGAGTTTAAAAAACGTGAAAAGGTACTTCATTTACTTATTCTTAATGCTGGTATAATGGCAACACCATATAGTAAAACTGCTGATGGATTTGAAATTCAATTACAAACTAGTTACATATCTCATTTCTTATTAACTGATAGATTATATGATTTAATGTCATCTCCAGAAACAGACGATCAATTTCAATTGATGAAAAATGATTCTAAAGTTTATAACACTTCAGTGGTAAATGAATCTGGATTACAGGTCAATGATCCAAGAGTAGTGTTTTTATCTTCGATTGGTCATTGGTTTGTGCCTTTCCATTTTAACTTAAATTCTCAGTTTAATTATTACCCGAATATTATTTTTACATTATTCAGATATGGAATGGCCAAGTGTGCAGGTATTCAATTTGTTAAAACTATGGCAATTCGTCACCCATCTGTTTTATCAGTTGCAGTTCATCCAGGAATTGTTTTGAATACAAACTTATTCAGTCATTTGACACATCTACCATTATTTGGAACTTTGTTTTGGATTTTCTTTCAAATATTTGATTGGGTTTTTGGTGTAAGCAACGAAGAAGGGTGTTATTCCTCTGTAAAAGCATCATTAAGTGACGAATTTGATAAATCCGTAAGCAATGGGAATTATTATGTCACATTTGGTGTTGAAGCTAATCCAAGTACGATAGCCTCTAACAAGGATTATGGTGATGAGAGTTGGGCATGGACCGTGAAACAACTTGAGGAAAGAGGTCATAAGATCTCTAATCTATAGAGGTTCTTGAATTACATTAGGGGAGCATGTATCATAATTATATAATAGCCTTTTTTTTAGTCATTGCTTTATCTAGAATAGCACGAATAAATAATGCCTTTGGAAAACAAAATTTAAAAACAAATTTATAAAGAGAAATAATTAAACAGTTGTTTATATGTTTTTAATAATAACAGCTGGTTGTCCTGGAACTGCATTGTCAATAGACTTAATCTTTTGTGGAATTTCAACATCTTCTTCGGTTAAAATATTTTTACCAGTAGTAGAACCATTTGCAAATGAAACGATTTTAACATCAGTAACATTAATTGCAGTTGGGGACTTCTTAATTGAATTAACCGCTTGTCTAACAACATCAATTTCGTCAAATAATAATTCTCTATTGAAAACTTCATCAGCCTTTTCAGTTAATAATTGTTTCTTTAATTCATTGATAAATGGCATAGCACGCTTCATATCCTTACCATCAATTTGTTCCTTGACGAATTTCATATCTTCTAATTTACCTTCTTCATGTAATTTCTTTGAAATGTCAACGTATTTTTGTTGCCATTCTGGGAATGAAGCACTAATGAAAATAGTAATTGAACAATCTTTTTCCTTATCAACATCTACATTACCACCCTTCTTCTTCTTTAATGCTAAACCTTCAGATTCTCTAATATTTCTTTGTAAGTTTCTGATGTAAGTTAAAGCTGCAGTTAATTCATTTGAGACCGCAGCTTCTGGAATTGGCCATTTAGCTTCATTAATTGAAGTCTTCTTTTCAAGAATTTCTCTATAAACATAATCACAGAAATGTGGAGCAATTGGTGAAAGTAATATAACTTGAGTTTCAATATATTTGAAAACTAAATCTCTATGTAAACCTAGACCAGTTGAGATTGAGATATCTCTATAGAAATCTCTTGAATATTGATAATCGAATAAACCTGTCTTTAATGCAGCCTTATAGTAAGTAATATCATAATTCTTATGAGTTTCTTCAATAAGTTTGTTCATTTCGTTATCAAAAGCTTTATCAAAGAAGTTGAAAGGTCCAGTTCTTAATTGGTCTTTAGTTTTTTTCATTTCTTCAAACCATTCCTTTAAGTTGAAAAGTCTTAGAATAGCTGCATTAGCATTAGTTTCATCAAAATTAGCATCTTCAACAGTATCACCTGCATCAGCAAGTGCAATTCTACTTGCGTCAGCACCAAATTTACCAACTAATTGTTCTAAAGTATAGAAGTTACCAGTAGATTTGGACATCTTAGCATTATTTAATAATAAATGACCATTACATCTAATACCTGCTGGCCAGAAAGTTTTCTTGAATAATGCAACATGACAGTAAATGTAGAAAGTTAAATGATTTGGAATTAAATCTTTACCAGAAATTGATTGATCCATTGGATAGAAATATTCAAATTCTCTTCTTAATAAGTTTAATTTATCAGTTGAAATCTTAATATTATCTAATGAATCACCTCTACAGAAGATATAATCAAAAGTTTCATCTGTTAAATCTTCAGCTTTAATACCTAATGGACCAACAGTTTGTCCATTAAAATCAGAATGAAGTAAATGACAAATAGTATAGAATGATTGATAAACAGTTGAATCTGATAATGATTCAACAAGATATTTTTCATCCCAAGGAATTTTAGTACCTAAACCATAAGTTCTTGAAAGAGCCCAATTCTTTAACCAGTTAAGAACACCTTCAAATGCGTTATTAGTTTCACTATGGAAGGTTTTCATTTGACCTAAACATTCTAATGCTTGTTCTTTCCAATTTTCTTCACCATAATCTAAATACCATTGATCTTCTAATGAAACAATACATGAATCACCAGATCTTGAAATAACAGCACTTTCTGGTTCATTATAAATGATTGCATCACCTGAATCAACTAAATCTTGTTTAACCTTTGGTTTTGCAACTTCAACTGATTCACCTTTGTACTTACCAACAATTAAAGTACCATTATAGAAACCTTCTTTGTAAGCTAATTCCTTTGCAGCTGCTAATTGATTAGTATCCTTTGGAGAGTTAATCTTCATATCTTTAACTAAGAATTCAGCACATTTATCACCATATTTAACAGTGTTAACAATTGCAACAGGTTCTTCAATAACCCAATCTTTTTCAATTTTGTAGTATTCTGGTTTATTAAATAAATCTCTAGTGGTAACATAATCATCTGGTGAATCAGATGGAACACAGGTAACAACACCGGTACCCTTGTTTTCTAAAATAGTTTCCATTGGTAAAACTCTTAAGGTTTCATGAACAGCTAATGGGGCATGAATCTTTGAACCAACTAATAATTCACCATTAATTTTAATTTCTGAATCGAAATTACCTCTAACTGGAGTTAAATCTTGATAACACATATTCTTGAAAGCTCTTTCAGTACAAACATAATAATCATTATCTGAAACTTTGAAAATACCATAGTTAATCTTTGGAGAAACAAAACAACAAGTTTGACCGTACATAGTTTCTGGTCTTAAAGTTGCAGCAACTAAGAAGATATTTTTATTTTCAACATCAAAATTTTCAGCTTTGAAATATTCAACAGCCTTTGAATTAAATTCAGTGACTTTGATTTTGATACCAGTGTATTCTTGAGGTAAAACAGCTTCACCAGATTGTCTATCATGATCCATACAAGGTTGACCATCTTTAATAGAATAAATAGTATATCTTTTACCGAATTTAATTTTACCTAATTCTCTTAATCTATTCATTTGCCATCTAACGAAAGCATCATAATATGGATTCATATCAGTTGTGATCATAGATCTTCTCCAATCGACTCTACCACCTAAAGATTTAACATGTTTTTCAACTAAAGGAGGGAAGAAATCTAACCAATAATAAGGATCTTGGAATTTAGCAATTTCTTCAGTTGGAATACCTAATTGTTGCATAATTTGGAATTGATATTTTGCATTACCAGTTTTTTGAGCAACTTTTGCCTTTGTAGCAGTAAATTTAGTTGGATCAGTTTTAGTCTTTGCATCTTTTTCATTAGATTCTGCTTCATTTTCATTATTTGAAGGTAATTTTGAGAAATCTTCACCAAATAATTCGACTTCTCTCTTTAATTTATCAGCAGCAGCACAAATTGGCATACCAGTACAATGGAAACCTAAAGCGAATAAAGCTTTTTTATTTCTTAATCTTTCAAAACCTACACCAAAATCAACTTTTGAGTAAGTGAAAACGTGACCAGCATGTAAAACACCGTTCATATATGGATATGCCATTGAAGCAAAAAATTTAGGATGTTCTGAATGTAATTCTTCCCATGAAGTACCGTATGGAACGACATCATTAGTTGGAGCATCAACTTCATAAGGTTTTTCATTTTCCCAAATTTTTTGGTATTTTTTTTCAATATCAATCAGAGTATCTCTACGAGCGGTATTTTCCATAACGACAGCCTTTTGGCCCTCAGGAACGGCAGTTGCAGCAGCACTCATTGTGGGTGTTGAATATTAAAAGGTAAATTTAAAGTAAAAGAATGATTTAAACAGTATCAAATTGTATTAATTGTATAAAATCTGGACAAAAAGTTGGAAGTTGAAAAATTATATGAGTCTTTTCTCGGAAATTTGACTTCCCTCTCGGAAATTTTGTTGTAAGAAAAATTGGGAAAAAAAATTGAAATTTCCGAATGGTTCCACGTCCCTACCTATTTAGTCAATAGTTTCTTTTGATTGTATAATTGTAAACTCCTTTTCTTGTTTTTATTTCTTTTTTCACTTACTTATATCTTCTTCCAGTATATCTAGACACTATGTCACAAGTAACTGATAATACCCCAATGATAATAGATTTTAGTACTGATTCAATAGCAGCTATTCAAGCCTCACTTACTTTGAAAAAACCCCTTATGTTATATATTGAAACTGAAGTTGAAACTGAAAATTCAAATGATTCAGTTAATGAATGGATTGATATGATACTTACAAATAATGAATTTGTCTCTAATGATACTAAAAAAATTATCCTGACTCATTTTTTAAGATTAAAGATAACTAAGAACTCACAAGACTTTAATAACTTAGTATCTATTATCCCTGCATTCCATAACATCTTAACCCCGTGTATTTTATTTATATTCGCAGGTCAAGTTATTGATCACATACCTCAAGATCTTGATCCAAAGGATGTTGATACTAAAATTAATGATTTAATTAAGAAACTTTCAAGTTCTAATCTTATCAATACTTCAAATAATGTTAATAATGATACATCCGATTTAACTCCGAGTATCCCGAATACTGATCAATCTACTAATCAATCGGATATATCGAATAATAACACCAATAATGTCACCATTCCAACTCCTATTCCAACTAATAATAGAGTACCGAAAAAAGTATCAACTAAATCAGAATTCAAAACCTTAAAGGAGGAAGCAGCCGAATTTGCTGCTCAAAAATATAGGGAAAATTTAATTAAACAACAAAATCAAGCAAAAAAAGATCGTGAAAGAATATTACAACTTATGGAACAAGATAGAAGAGAGTTAGAGAATAGGAAATTAGAGAAAATTGTATCACCAAATCTTGATAATGATACTAAAATTCATGAAAATTTACATAATGCAAAAATTCAAAATTCTGAAATTTATACAATTCAAATTAAATTATTTGATGGTACAACTATTCGACATCAATTTAAGAGTAATACTAAATTATTAAATGTACGTGAATACATTTTAAAAGAATACCCTGATTATAATATAACTCCATTTTATTTTTTCAAAAATATTGATCGTACAACATTAGGTGAAGCTGATGAAAATAAACCTTTAACATACCTTAACTTAAATATGTGCACATTAATTCTTAAACCTTTAGAACATGATGAAACTTTTAAAGTATCAGTTGCTCATAATAATGGTACATTTAATTGGTTAAAGAAAAAAATAAATTCATATTGGTGGCCAAAGGAAGAAATTCATCAAATTGATACAAATCATTCAAATCGTAATGATACAGTAGAATCAGATAGTGATTGTGATACAGCTTATCATACACCAATTTTATCATCTACACCATCATCATCTTCCATACGTCCAATTGTAAGTAGTTTCAATTTATATGGATCTCAAGGTCTTATATCTTCAACAACTAATAGTTCTGATCATATTAATACAGTTGATGCTGAAAATGATGAAAGTAAGGATAAATTAGCTGAATCAACAAATACTGATCATAATACTTATACAGTTAAAGATGTCGATGATGTTCCAATTCATAATGGTAACAGTATTTCACTGAAATTCTCTGATGAGGATAAATAAATGGGTTTATAGAATATTTGTAAAATGTTTCATTAAAATTGTTTTTGTAAATTACATAAATGTTATTTGAGATATACATAAAGTTTAATTAGTTAATTGTTTAAGAGCGGGGTATTTATTTATTTATTCAAGTTTGAGCTGAATTTTGAGTTTGGTTTTCATCATTAACATTAAAATTATAGGTGAATGAATTAGGATCAGTAAATTCTTCAAAAATTAAAGAGTAAATATCATTCAATAATTCTTCTTTATTATTATTACCATCATTTTCATCCTTATGAGGTATTTCAAGTGATGGATCAATTGGACCTGGTGATGGTAATTCACTATTTAATAATTTATTTTGAATGTTAGTGATGTAACTATCAGTTAATGTCATTGGTTTTGAATCAGATGGTGTATTTAAAATTGATGTACTAGTTGATGTATTATCTGAATTAGTATTTATATCAGTAATATTAATATTATCTAATTTCATTGAAAAATTTTCAACTTTACCATCAAATTTGATTAAATTATCAACATCATCATTATTTTCTTGTTTAATATTAATTGTTGATAAATCATTATTATTTTCTTGTTTAATATTTATTGATGATAGATCATTATTATTACTATCTTCATTAATGTTATCAGTAGATTTTGAATTAAAACCTTTAGAGAAATTATTTTTAACAGGTGGGAATAATGAATTATATTGTTTCCTCTTTGATGAACTAAAATCAAATATTAAATCTCTATTACCAAAACTTAAACGTTTTTGACCAATTGAAGATTCTGAATCATTAAGTTCATCCATTTCATCAACATCATCTAATTCATCAATATCATCTTCTTGAATAATCTGATTTCTATCACCAAAACTATATCTTTTATTACCAAGTATAACATCATTATTAACTGAACAATTAATAATTTCATTATCATCATTTTCATCATCATTTATAATAACTTCATTATCAATATTTAAATTAGCATTATGACGTAATAAAATTCCATCAATTAAATTGATTAATTTTGTACAAGTAGGATTTGATGAACTTAAGATACGTAATGCCTTTTTACCTTTAATAATATCTGTCCACCATTCATTATTATGTTTTGATTTTGGATTTGAACATTGACAAGCTAATGGAATTAAAATTGCTTGAAATAAGAAATAAGTTGTATACCAATTTGAAAATGAATTTAATTTATTAAAAGGATAATTAAGATATTCCATTATATTATCAATTGTCTTTGATGCAGCATTAAGACAAACTCTTCTTGCATTTTTAGAGTCTTCTGATAATGTTGCTTCCTTTGTTGAAGTTTTAGAAGTTTTACCAGTTGAAATAAGTACAATTTTTTGCCAAATATAAGGACGGAAAATTAAAATTTGTAAATTTGAAATTCTCCAACTTAATCTTGCACGAGATAATAAAAACCATGAAGGTGTTTTTGAAAAATCATTATTAAAATATTTTTTAATAATTTCATCAATTGGAATTGAACAATTTAAATAATCTGGTAAACTTTCATTAAATTTTTCAAGTTTTAAATCCATTGCATGACATTCAGCTAATGATGGTCTATTTTTGGAAATAATCTTAATATAGAATGGATCAGTTAAAATACTTAATTTTGCTTGTTCAATTAAAGCTGAGTAAATTGTTGGTGAACCATTATCAGGTAATTTTGGATTCTTACTTAATGTATAATGACTTAAAAATGAAGCATCATTTAATAAATTATTAATTTCTTCATCATTTAAATTTGAAGGTAATTTAACATCAATTATATCTGGTATTGGTATATGAGATGGTCTACCAAAAGTAATTGCAGCACCTGCATCAAAAATATAAAGACACCACCAAATTCTACATTTTGATTCTTGATCATTAATAAAAGCCTTTAATTCATTAACATTTTTCTTTGTTGAATCCTTTAATTCGATTTCTTTATATAAACCTAATGAAACTGCCATTGAAACAGCTAAACCTAAATAATTCCAACCAGTATTTGGTTTATTTCTTTTTTGAACATAATTACTTAATAAAATAAGTGAAATGACATAATCAATATTACCAAGTTCAAAAACATGTGATAAATTTAATTTTGCTAATTTATAATAATGTAAATCATAATTTGTTGAATCACCATACATACACCAACAACCTAAAGCAGTAATTGTATAATAAAGACACCACCAAGATGGATTATTTGGATTAAGTAAATTTTTATTTAAATTTTCTAAAAATGATGATTTATTAAGTAATGGATAAGAGGTATGATAAATATCAAAATAACTTTTAATAAAATTTAATTGAATTTTTCTATCATTTAATTCTAATGGTTTAAAAGTTTGAATTGATGAATTACTATGATGTAAACTATGATGAGGAGTATGATGTGTAGTAAAATTTTTTTGATTTTGATTTTGATTTTGTAATTGATTTAAGTTTAAATTTGAATGTAAATTTGAATTTGAGTTTGGATTTGAATGTAAATTTTGTAAATTTAAATTTGATTGTAAATTTAATTGTGAATGAGAATTTGAACGAGAATTATCATTATCATTAACTTCATCAGCTTTCATTATACGTAAGAAAGTTGTACTTGAACCAGCGCCGAGGAAACCAGATTTTGAAGCAGGGTTCGCGCCCATACCATCAAGGGAAGTGAAAGAAGTTATCTGGGGTATAGAATTTGAGTGGGATGAATTAATTGATTGAATATTAAGTAAGGAATGTGAATGAGTATAAGTTAATTTTGGTGAAGAAAAAGGTGAAATAAGTGGAGTTTCATTATTTGATTGATTATCCAATTCTGCCCATTCAAATACTGATCTATCTGATTTATCAGTTAAATAACGTTCAGGTAATTTTGGTTGAGATTTAAGTGAATTTGTAATATTTAATGTATGAGCAGATAATTTATCAGCAACCGTTGCTTTTAAATTAGCAAGTGAAGTAGATGATTTTGCAGAGAGTAAGGAGATAGATGAAGAAGATGAAGAATTTGAATTTGAATTTGAATTGGATGAAGAAGATGATGTTGAACCTGATCTATTATTATTATTATTATGATTATTATTAGTATTATGATTATTATTAGTATTACTTGAACAATTATTTTTAGGTAATGTAGAAGAAACTTCAATAATTTCATCTAATGACATATTTGGTAATAAATTTTGTAAAACATTTTCAAGTTGAGATAACTTATCTTCAACTTTTGTTAGATGAGAACGAGTTAATGGAGATCTAACAGTTTTTGGAGAGTAAACGCAATTCCAATTATGATCAATACATTTTGTACAACGAGGTAAATCTTTTGAACATTTTAATTTCCGTTTACGGCATGAATCACAGGCCTGTTCGATTTGAACGTTTGACATTGTGTATGATAAAGTAAGAAGATGAAATAATATTAAATTAAATGAAGTAAAGTAAAGTAAAGTAAAGTAAAGTAAAGTAAAATAAAATAAAATAAAATAAAAGGAGATACAAGTACTAGAATATATTAATAAGATACAGTAGAGGAGACAACACAGTAAATAAATAGCAATATATCAAAATATAAATTAATCCCAAAACCAAGAGAAAAGTTACCATAAAATATAATTTTAAAATTTATAACGATATGTCCTGAAATACGGCTTATATTTAAATAAATGAATAAATTAGAGCGAATATAATTTTTTCCATTATTGAAGAGGAGAATCATTTGAAGTGAGGAGACATTAGATCATCGGAAAAACCATGTTACTTTTTAATTAATTATGAGAAATAAATTTAAATAAATTTCAATAAATGATCCGATAATTCCATTATTGTTTGTTACAGCCCCACATTGAATTACTATTATTTATAGTTTTTCCAGGTTTGCTTTTCTATTTTTTATATTATTATATTATTGTTTTAATATTTCACTCAAAGTATCGTTATTATATATCGTCATTAAATCGTTATATCGTTAGATCGTTTATTTCTTTTTCACTAATTGGTAAATTTTGTTAAATTGTAACATGTTTATAGATTTTTCATTGCCCCTTGTTCGTTTCAGAATTATTTATAATTATTTAATTTATTATCATTACATCATATACCGTATCTTATTTCTAATCCCCTCACAGTATTCTCATTCTCCTCATTATCAATATTCCTATAGAAATTAACAATCCAACTAACAATACCCATTAATCGACTGAAAAATTTATTAAATCTAACATTTTTATAAACTAATGTTAAATTTAACATTAATTCATTAATATATCCAATAATTTCAATTATTGATCTAATCTTTTCACTTTTTAATATACTCAACCATTCCTTATATTTACCACCAGATATTTTAACAATTCTACTCTCAATTTTAACAAGTTTAATTAATTTATTTATTTTAGAAATTCTTAATAAAAATTTCTTTAAATAAATTAAAATCATTATAATATAAATTTTAGCAGCTTGTTTTAATCCATAACTAATTATTTTCAAATATGAATTATTCTTAGTTATTCGTTCAATTCCTGGGAATATTGCTTGAATTATTGCATAATTATCAACAATTGAAATTACACTTTCCATTTTATCCAATATATTATCCTCAATTTTTTCATATCCACTTTTATCATATACTTTACCCTCTATTGTCGTCATTTGTTGTATTGTATTACTGTGAGAAGGAATAGTCTTGTACAACAATCCCTCTCCTCTTCTTAACTTGTTGTTACTCTAGCTTGTAATCCTAGTAATTTACCTATCTGGTTCTAGTCGCGCTTAAAAAATCACGGTACAGAACATTTAATTTCCCACATAATCATAACATGACATAACATTACAAAAATTTTCTCTCAGTATAAATAGCCCACTGTCCGCACTTTTGAAAGTGGCAAATTTTAACTTCTTTGCTTCTTTCTGTTGAGACAAGAGAAAAATATAATGTTAGAAAACATTGAAGATTACGAAAATACATTAAATGAATTAAGTACATTAAAACCACCTGGAGTTTCAGGTTCAAGAATTAAAAATTTAAAAGAGTATTTTTTATCTCATAAAGATGAACAAATTAATTTAGTAAGTTTATTAATTAATAGTTGTAAGAATATACCCGTATCTAATAAACTTGGTGTATTATATGTTATTGACGCAACTACAAGAGGTTTAATTGATGAAATTGGTAATGTAGATGTTGTTTCTTCAAATCCTTCAATTATTAAAATCCAAGAAAATATTGAAGATTTATTAAATATTTCTATACCGAATGCAAATGAAGATGTTCAAGATAGAATTTGTAAATTAATTGAAATTTGGATTAATTCCTCAACTTTTGATAAATCAATTTTATTAAATATTAAGGATAAATATTTTAAATCTCATACTCCTCCTGGTACACCTCCAAAGAAAAATATTGAAACAGTTAGTTCATCTTCATCATCAAACTCAAATTCAAATTCAAATTCAAAATCAAATGATCCATCATCTGTTTTACAAGCTTTAGCAAGTTTAGCTAAAAGCTCTCCTTCTCCAAATACTAATAACAGTACTAGTAATAATACTAATAACAATACTAATACTAATAATTCTATTAATACTACTAATAGTACTAATCCTACTACTGTAACTTCACCACCTTCATCTTCAACAAACACTGATTCTGCTAACTCTTCAAATCCAAATGCAATTTTCCAACTTTTACAAAATATGAATAAAATGACAAATAAAAATGATAAATCAGTTACTTCATCATCTGATAGAGATAGAACTGATAGACCAAGAATGAAGGATAGAGAAAGAGATAGAGATAGATCACCAACTCGTAATAATAATTATACCAATAATAACTTTAATAGTAATGAAATTGATCCACCAACTCATGATGGTGAAAGAAATATACCTTCAAATCCTCATTATAGAATGAAAAAATCATTCGTTGATCCAAGTATTCCACAAGGTTGTATTAATGTTTTTTCAAGAACTATTTTCATTGGTGGTGTTCCAAATAGTATGGATGAATATCAATTAGTTGACACTCTTAAACCATATGCTGAAGTTCAAAGTGTTGTAATTAATACATCAAGAAGACATGCGTTTGTTAAAGTTTATTCAAGAGCTGAAGCTGATAAGGTAATTCAAGCATTTTCAGTTTCTCACCCTTCAGGTTTAAGAGCTAGATGGGGGGTTGGTTTTGGTCCAAGAGATTGTTGTAATTACCAAACAGGTATTTCAACAATTCCAATTCAAAGATTAACAGATGCTGATAAAAAATGGATTATTAGTGCTGAATGGGGTGGATCAACAAATGAATTACCATTACAATCTGGTTTATTTGTTGAAGAACCTGATATTGAAGTTGGTCATGGAGTTTCATCAAAATCAATTTCAAGAAAAATGCCAACAAATTCATCACATAATGGTCCAAAATCTGATAATCAACAAAGAAACAATAATAATTATAATAATCATAACAATCATAATAACCATAATAATAATAGATATAATAATAATTCTAATCCAAATAATATGCCAATCAATTATGGTGGTTATAATAATAATAATAATGGTTTACCACAACCACCACAAAATTATCAAAATATGCCATACCAACAACAACAAGCACCATATCAACAACCACTTAATAATCAATTTGGATACCAACAACCACCAATGTCACAACCACCATCATCAGGTGGTATGGCACCAAATATGATGGGATCACCAAATAGTATGCCAATGTCATTTAATCAAGTACCAGGTCAACCACCTATGGATCAAGCTGCAATGATGCAAGCGATGATGCAAGCTATGACTCAAATGCAAGGACAAAATCAAGGACAACAAGGACAAGGACAACCAGATATGAGTAATATGTTACAAGTAATGGCAAACATGATGCAACAACAAGGTCAACAACCACCTCGTTGAGGATAAATTTGAAATTGAAGATGAAGTTATTGAATTGAAGTAATTTATAGTTAAAACTAGTAATCTAACAGTATTGTACGTAATAATAATTTGATTTGTAAATCATCGATACAGAAGGTATACTATCTTCTATCTTCTCTTGCACTATTTATCTCTAAATGCGCCGCATCAAATTTTCACATTCTTACACTGCGCCGCAATTTGGCCTATTTTTCAAACAGTAGTAAGTAATAAGTCTAAATTAGCTCTAGGTGGGAAATTAACTGCATGAAAATTGTATAAAGATTAACAACACGTCCTTCTTTTCCCAATCTTTAACTAAGCACAATGGGTAAAGGTCCAAGTATATTTAGCTTTGACGCGTTTGCTAAGACAATTGATGATCGAAAGATTAAAACTAGCACAGGTGGTATAATTACAATTGTTTGTATATTTACAACAATTATTCTTTTATTTAATGAATATCAAGATTATAATAGAATTGTTTTACGTCCCGAATTAGTTGTTGATAGAGATAGGGATCAAAAATTACAAATAAATTTAGATATTTCATTTCCTGAAATGCCATGTGATTTATTAAGTTTAGATGTAATGGATTTAACAGGTGAAATTGAATTTGATTTATTAAAGAATGGATTTACAAAGATAAGACTTGGTGGTAATTATAGAAATGATGAGATTGAAGAAATTAAATTTGATGCAAATGAAATTATTGATGAAACTAATATTGGTACATTAGATGATGGGTTTTGTGGTGAATGTTATGGATCATTAAATCAACAAAACAATAATGAAAAGCCGAATAATGAAAAAATTTGTTGTAATTCATGTAACAGTGTTAAAGTTGCATATGCTAAAGCAGGTTGGAAATTTTTTGATGGTAAAGATATTAAACAATGTGAACAAGAAGGTTATGTTGAAAAAATCAATGAAAGATTAAATGAAGGTTGTAGAGTTAAAGGTAGTGCAGAAATTAATAGAATTGGTGGTAATTTACATTTTGCACCAGGTGCATCATTATTAATTAATGGTAGACATGTTCATGATATGTCATTATTTGATAAACATACAGATAAATTTTCATTTAAACATATTATTAATCATTTTTCATTTGGTGAAGATTCACATGAACTTCAAGAAAAATTTGAAAATGATAAACATGATCATAGAACAAGTCATCCATTAGATAATGTTCATGCAGATGCTGGTAATAAATATGAAATGTATACTTATTATCTTAAAGTTGTTAATACAAGATTTGAGTATATTAATGGAGAAGTTATTGAAACTAATGAATTTTCTGCAACTAAACATAATCGTCCATTAAGAGGTGGTAGAGATGAAATTGATAAAAATACAATTCATGCTAGAGGTGGATTACCTGGTACTTTCTTCTATTTTGATATTAGTCCACTTAAAATTATAAATAGAGAAGATTACAATCGTTCATTTAGTGCATTCATTTTAAGTTTATGTTCTGCAGTTGCAGGTATTCTTACAGTTGGATCACTCCTGGACAGAACCATTTGGTCAGCACGTAGATTCATCAAGGACAAGAAGAGTACTTAAATTATAGTGTATATATCGTGTATAAATTTGTAGTAGTAAATTGTCATGTTAAAATTAAAACTAAAATTCCGAAGTCCAAAATTGCGAGAGGAGGACTTCGTATTAGTAAAAAATTCCTTTCCTTCGCGTAATGAAAAAGCTGTTTTTTTATAGCATCAAATTAATGAAATGTTGAATTTAATTATTTAGCTTTTCTAGAATATTATTATTAGTATTAATAATATTAATATTTTACTTTTGTATAGCAATCAACATGTCATCGTTTATGGCCCCGATTAGAGGAGTGAGTTTTAGCTCTAATAACTCAACACCACAGGGAAATTCATCATCCATCTCCATGTCAAGTGAAGTTCATCGTCAACAGAGTACACCATCCATTAAACGTATGGACACGGTATCAACAACAAATTCAAATCTAACATGTGATGATTCATTATATTATATTTCACTGCGTTTAATGAATTCATTAGCTAAAGTTCCTGGAATGTTACCATATATTGAATTAGCATATAACGAAGCAGATACAGCTTCAGAGAAACAAGCTATGGCTATAAGTTCAAGTATAACATCAAGTTCATCAAATACTCCAATATCAGATTCATCTAATTCTTCAGATATGTTATTAAATAATGGTAGTTCATTATCAATAAGTAATAGATCAAGTACAACTACTAATTCTAATCCAAGTTCAGGTTCCTTACATACATATTTATTAAAATGGAATGAATCTATGTATACATTTGCAACAGGACTGTTACCAGCTCAGATATCTTATGATCCTGTAACACCACTTTCCAAATTACTTAAACAAGGTGCACCTTTGTGTTTATTATTTAATGCGTTGAAACCAGAAAATGCTATTGAAGTTGTTTCATCTGATAATTTGAAAATTTGCAAAACAAGTGTTTATAATTTTGTAACTGCATGTCAATTACACCTTAATACAAAAAATGATGAATTGTTTACAATATCACAGGTATTTTCAGATAGTACAACAAATTTACTTGATGTTATACATTCAGTTAATTTTATTTTGAGTTTAGAACCTTCATTCATTTCAGATCCAATACCCGATCAAATAATTATAACTGATTCAAGATCAAAAATTGTTAAAGAATTAATTCAAACTGAAAGAAAATTTGTACAAGATTTAGAAACCTTGGTAAATTATAGAGATGATTTAATTAAGGCTAATTGTATATTGAATGAAGATATTAATATGTTATTCCCAAGTTTAAATGAAATTATAGATTTTCAAAGAAAATTTTTAATTGGTCTAGAATGTAATGCAATTGTACCTCATAAATATCAAAGGATAGGATCAGCATTTATCCATGCAGGAGTTGAAAGTTTTAAAATTTATGAAAATTGGTCATTATTTCAAAGTTTTGCAAATGATTTAATTCAAAGAGAGGCAAATAAACTAAGAAATGTATCAAATATAATAAAAGATCCTTATGAATTACAAAATTTTTACTTAATTAAACCAATACAGAGGCTACTTAAGTATCCTTTACTTTTATCACAATTATTAAAAGAAACTGATCAATCATGGCCAAATTATAATGAATTACATCAAGCTTATTTAATTTCAAAGGAAGTTGCATTTACGATAAATGAATCAAAGCGTAGATCAGAAAATTTAGTACATTTAAATCAATTAAATGAACGTGTATCTGATTGGAAAGGATATAATACTAAAAATGTAGGTGATTTACTTCATTTGAATGTTGTTACTGTTAAGGATCTGTTAACTGATGGTCATTCAAATGAAAAAGAAGTTCATTGTTATCTTTTTGAAAAAGTTATTTATTTTTTCAAAGAATCATCATCAACTAAGAATAAATTACTTGGATCAAAGAAGAATCCATCGATATTTCAAAATAGTTCTCATAATAATTCAAGTAATAATAGTTTTATGTCAAGTAATAGCGACTTCAATAATAATAATAATAATAATAACCAATCCAATTTAACATTAAATGGTATTGTTTACATCAGCAGAATATGTAAAATAACTGCATCAGATAATTCACAATATTTTCCAGGTACTCCAGGTCATTATCTTACATTAAGATGGAAAGGCAATAAAGATACTGGAGGATGTATTATGAAATTTAAATCCGAGGAATCTCTGAAACAATGGCATAAAACAATTAAACAATTATCAATAGATTTATCAAATGCTTACGAAGATACTATGCTCTCTAATCATCATATTAGTAAGAGTATAAGTAGTTTATCAAGTTCAACAAGTTTGTTAACTTCAAGTGATAATAGATCAAGTAGTACAACAACTTCAACAAATAACAGAAACTCAGATAAATTAAGAACATCATCCGATTCTAGTACATTTATGAGAAAATTAAGATCTACTAGTAGTTCAAGTTTTACTAATTTATCAAATGTAAATTATCCACCACTCCCAACAGAGAAAACATTAAGATCATTATCAATATCGAGTGTGAATAATTCATTCATAAATCCTAAGATACATAAAAAATCACCATCAAATAGTTCATCAAGTATATTAAATGATGATTTGAAATCTAATTTTTCGAATCTTACATTAAAACAAACAAGTCCAGTAATAAGTCATGAAAATTCCACAATGATAAAACTGATATTTAATGAAAATCAATCATCAATTAATTTATCAGTAAATTCTGATATAAGTTATGAAACCTTAGTTTCATTACTAATTGATAAAATGAATATTAATATGAATAGTGATCAAAAATATACTTTTGAAAATATAACAATAAAATTTAAGGATGAAGATGGTGATTATATTAGATTTAGAGGTGAAGATGATTGGATAATTGCAAAGGAAATGCTTGAAGAAATGGAATCTGATTATCAAATTCTTGAATTATGTGTTTCCATGGTATAAACATAATGATATCACGAATAACACAAACATGGATACTCTCTTTATAGACAAATTATATACGACATTAAAAACTGTTAAAAAAATTAGAAAAACTGTAACACATCTATGGAGTAAATGAGTGGGATAATAAATACATCCCGGAGTTTTTAATACACATTAAAATAAAACACTAAACACTCTAAATCTGACCAGTAATTTCAATCAAAAGTGTAATCACCACATGTACTGAAAAAATTGAAAAACCGTTAAAGCGCATAAATCGAAAATAAAAATAAAAACCGGAGGAAATTTCAATTGACAGTCGGCAATCAATGAAAAATTAATTTAACACAACTAGTGACTCTTTCCATTGTCAGGTTATTTGTTGAAAATTTATATTTAAAATGTTGAATCATTTACATTCTTTTACCTATTACTACATAGATAACGTGTGTATTCAGTAAACTACTGTAAAGAATGTTATCCTTTGTTCAAAGAAAGAGTTCAGTACGCATTCTACGCAATGTTAGTCGTTATAATGTTTTGAAAAACCTTATCAGACCAAGTACAAGATTATCAACATTCATTCCAAGAACTTCAACTTCAGTCACTGCAAAAAGATCCTTTTCATCATCCACGAGAAGACTACAAAGTATCGAAACTGCACGTTCCGAATTAGATGAAGATGAACTTGAAATGTTAAACGAAGAGAGAGTCGTTGATACAGTTGACGTATGTATCGTTGGTGGTGGTCCAGCTGGTTTAGCCACTGCTATTAGATTAAAGCAAATTGATAATGAAAAAGGTGATGGTGAACTTAGAGTTGTGCTACTTGAAAAAGGTGGTAGTATTGGTTCACATATTTTATCAGGTGCAGTTTTAGAACCAAGAGCATTAAATGAATTATTCCCTAATGAAGATGGAATTCCATTACCTAAAGAAATTGTAACACTAGTAACTGAGGATCACATGAAATTTTTATTCAAGAACGGAATGGAAATTGATTTACCTGAACCTCCACAAATGATAAATACTGGTAAAAATTATATTGCAAGTTTATCAGAAGTTACTAAATGGATGGCTGAAAAGGCTGAAGAGTTAGGTGTTGAAATTTACCCAAATACTTCGATCAGTGAATTGATCTATGATCACGAAGGCGCAGTTAAAGGTGTTGCTACTAGAGATAGTGGATTACAAAGAAATGGATCAATTAGTGAAAATTTTGAAAAAGGTATGGAATTTCATGCTAGGATGACAGTTTTAGCTGAAGGTTGTCATGGTTCATTAAGTAAACAAGCGATTAATAAATATGATTTAAGAAATGGTGTTAATCCTCAAACTTATGGTTTAGGTATTAAAGAAGTTTGGCAAGTTGATCCAGCTAAATGGAAAGAAGGTTATGTTTCACATACTTTGGGCTATCCATTAAGTGATGGTGTCTATGGTGGTGGATGGATGTATCATTTTGGTGATGGATTAGTTAGTGTGGGTATAGTTATTGGATTGGATTATAAAAATCCATGGATTAGTCCATATCAAGAATTTCAACGTATGAAATTACACCCATTTTATAAAGATGTCTTAACAGGTGGTAAATGTATCTCGTATGGTGCAAGAGCATTAAACGAAGGTGGTTGGCAATCTGTTCCTCAATTACACTTTCCTGGTGGTGTTTTGGTTGGTGCAAGTGCAGGTTTTATGAATGTTCCAAAAATCAAAGGTTCTCATACTGCAATTAAGAGTGGTATGTTAGCTGCTGAATCAATGTTTGATAAAGTTGTTAAATTAAAGGAACAACAAGAATCTGAAATGTTAGCATCTAATGAAGGTAAAGAAGAAAAAGATGAAGACGAAGAGGATGAAGAAGAAGAAGATGAAAATGATGGTTTACCATTACCTGAATGGAAGGCAATTGATTTGCCAGAATATCAAACTGCATATAAAAATTCATGGATATATGATGAACTTTATGAAGTTCGTAACGTTAGACCATCATTTGATTCTAAATTAGGTATACTTGGTGGTATAGCAGTCTCAGGTATGGTTACATTAATAACTAAGGGTAAAGAACCATTTACACTTGAATTTAATCATAAAGATTCTGATTGTGTTGAAGATGCAAGTAAATATGAAAAAATTGAATATCCAAAACCTGATGGTGTTATAACATTTGATTTAATGACAAGTGTTAGTAGAACTGGTACATTCCATCGTGAAGGTGAACGTTGCCATTTACGTGTTCCTGATATGGATTTACAAAAACATAAGGAAATTTCATGGTCAAAATATAAAGGTATTGAACAAAGATTTTGTCCAGCTGGTGTCTATGAATATGTTCCAAAAACTGATGCTAAAGATGAAAACGATGTTGAGTTTAAGATTAATTCACAAAATTGTATTCATTGTAAAACATGTGATATTAAGGTACCTTCACAAGATATTAACTGGACAGTTCCTGAAGGTGGTGATGGTCCAAAATACCAAATGACTTAATATTAACAATTTAACAATATTATTCATAAATTTTAAAAGTAGATAATTTTTTATTAATTAGAAAAGAAAGTTTTATATACTTTATACTTGTACAGTTCACTAAAAAACATTAACAAAAGTAAAATATAATAGGAACTATAAGTTACCGGTAAACATTTGACTTAAATCAGATATATTCATTAGAATATTTGAATCGAGACCTTGGAATTCATTACCATATAAAAGGTTGAATCCATTTAATTGCAAATTTGGTTTAATTGCAGTTTTTTCATCATTATATTCATCATCATTATCATCATCATCTAGCATATCAATATCCTCATTAAAGGATGGTTTGGATGTTAATATATTTTTATGAGATATAGTATACACTAATCCACACATTTCAAAATATTGTAAATTTGGTAAATAACTTAATGATGTGTTTAGTTGATTTTTAATCAAATGATCAAATAGATAACCATTCTTATTATAATTGTTTAATCTTAAAAATCTTGCAATTGGATTTATAATGGAATTGCTATTAACTGAATAATTGCAATCTTTTTGAACCAAATCAAGTTCCTGCCCAATAATTAATAATGTTGAAACTTTAATTGTTTCCTCAAATAATACAGAAGTTGTAGTAGATGTTAGTGATAATTTTTCAAGAATTGAACTGCAAATAGTACATAGACAATTATTCAAAAAGTTTAAATGTGGGAATAATTGAATTGCATCCTCCAATGTAGGTATAATATTACCTATTAAATTTTCTGATGGTTGATGTACATTTATTCTAACATCATATAATGAATTTAAATTATTTGCAATTGGACTACCTAAAACCATTAAAAGGTTAGAGAAACTTAATCCATCAATATTTAAATCAAGATTAATTTGTAATAAGTTTCTAAAAGATTCACAAAATTTTAACAACATCATTGATCTTAAATGATTTTTATCAATATCTTCAGTAACTAAATCATATTTAATTAATAATTTGTTAATATTAAATCCATGATGCTGTATAATAGTTGATAATTTATCCAATGATTTGACTAATGTTAGGACTTTACCATCATCTTGTATTAAAATTGAAAGATTGGTTAAATTTTCAAAAATAATATGTTTCCCAATCAGTGATAATACGGCTGATGATGATGTATTAGTTAATGATAAAGTTAAAGTATGTAAATTTGTTAAAACTATCCCCATTTTTCTTAAAATAGCAAAAAACCCAACAATTCGTCGATAAACAATTTCATAATTTTCATTTGAATTGACTAGAAAGTGTAATTGTGATAAATGTTTAATCATATGTGGGAATTTTGTTATCAATTTAAAAATTACAATATCTTCATTTTTACCCAAATTACCCTTAAAATATAAATTCTTAATGTTGTGATGATTGAAAAATTCTATTGAACCTTTATTAAAATCTAAGAAATCACAAAAATTATAATCAACTATAATTGTATCTAAATTTTGTGCATTTTCATAAGTTAATGGAAAAATCTTAATATTTTCAGGGAAATGATATTTTTTCAAATTTTGAAAAATTGGAAAGTATTCAGATGTACGCCACCTCGGTAGATCAAATATTTTTATATCAACAAGTTTCTCTAAATATAAATAAACAATAAAATTTGAATAATGGAAACCAAGTTTTGATGGAACTGAAATTGAATGAATAAATTTTTCAATGTTAGAATTTGTTAATATTGTTATCGAGTTATTTGTACAATGATTATTTGTTTGAGCAAATGATAGTTCTTCGCTGTTTCCATTTGTAGTAGAATATAATATAGGTTCATAAATGATAGTATGATATAATGATTGTATAATTGAATAAAAAATATAATGATTAGTAAATGAAAAGTTCTTCTTTGAATTAATATCTAAATGATTTGTAATTATTTGTAGTACATTCTCTGGGAAATCTGTTATATTTATCATGTTATTCCAAAAAGAGCTTTTGGTATTTATATGATTTATAGTAATATTAATAATATAATAAATGGAAGTTCTGTATAATTTTATTTATTATATTGATTTTAATTGTTGAACACGTTGAATAATTGTTGAATGAGAACCCACAAAAAGAAATATCCCTAATGCAAATGGAAAGTCTAAGCTGTTGTGATGTATAAGTTAACTTGGGAATAGAAGATAAAGAAAATAGTAATACTTATCAGTACAGGTTCTTAGAGTGCCTATTCATGTAAATGGCCATTTACCGCGGTGTGAAAAGTTGAAGATTTGAAGGTTTTATTATGGTGAAATTTGATTTGACTGATGGTAGAGTAGAGTATGGTAGAGTATGGTATAGTAGAGTATGGTAGAGTATAGTAGAGTAGTATATATATACAAGAGTAAGAGTAGAATAACAATAAATAAATTATACAATAAGTTCCTTAGAGGAAGGAACATTTTCAAATCCAAATAATTTACCTGCATTGACAACTTGATCATCATATGCATCCTCCATATTTTGAACTTTAATTGATGAAATTGCAGATACTGTAAATGTATATGTTTTATTGAGCCAAAATAATAAATCTGTAACCACTTTAATAGTCAAGGTAACATATTTTCTAGTTAAATAATCATGCCATGAATCAATTTCACCAGTTTCAATTAAAAATTGTTCAACATTTTTATTTGCTTCATCAACCAGTATATTTAATCTATTAACTGGTGCACCAAAATTTCTATTTAATCCTTGAACAATTCTCATTGATCTCATAACAAATACTAAACATAATGGGAATTTATCAGTATTTTGGAAAAAATCTTTCATTTTATCCTTTAATACAACTTGTTTCTCAAAATATGTCATATTTTTCATTTTCTCTATATGAGCTTTCATTGTTGGACTATTTTTATCACCCATACCAGCTAATGTCATAATCATTTCATCAGCTTCCATACCCCATGATGTTAAAACATCTTTAGTTTTTACATAATTTTTTTCCATACTAAATTTCCAAAATTCACTATATTGTCTCTTAAATTTTGGTGTAAAATGTTCATATAATCCATGATCTAAAATAACTAATTGTTGAATTTCCTTCTCCCTTTGGAAAAATTTAGTTAAAGGATTTGTATTTTCAACTTTAATTTTACGAACCATTAAATTACCTGGATGTAAATCACAATGAACAACCCCCCAAGTGAAAACTTGTCTTGCATAAATTTTAGTTATTTGTAACATAATTTTTTGTAAATTAAAACCATAATTTGATAATTCCTCATATTTACCAATTAATTCAGCATCCATCCATTCACTTATAAGAATTTTCTTTGAAGATATATTACCATAATATTTTGGTATATAATATTCATTTGAATTTTTAAATTCTGAATCATTATTAATTAAATTTGAAACCATCACAGCATTTTGATATTCTAATTTAAAATTTAATTCCTCTCTCATTTTTTCACAAACATAATCAATTGTTTTATCTAATGGCATTTCAAATAACCAACCATAAAATTTCATTACAGCTCTATAAGTAAATAAATCAGATTCTAATTGTCTTGAAACTGAATTTTTTTGAATTTTAACTGCAACTTTATCACCATTTTTAAGTATTGCTTTATGAACTTGAGCAATTGAAGCAGAGGCAATTGGTAATTCGTCAATTTCATTGAAAATTTCATTACGATAATTTTCACCTAATTCTTTCCTTAAAGTCATATCACAAGTTGTCCAAGATTCAACTGGTGCCTTATCAAATAATAATTTAAATTTATCCTGATAATGTTTTGGGAACATAACACCTTGAACTGCAATCATTTGACCCATTTTAATATATAAACCTTTATTTTCAAGGATTAAATTATATAATCTCTCAGCATTACGTTCATGTAATAAATCAACATCATAATCTTCATTAAAGTGTAATTTATAATCAATAGATAATTTTAATAAAGTTGAAATTGAATTATAATTTCTTTGAATTAATCCGTGACCTAAATATGTATCACCAAGATAAATTAATGTTGTTGTACCTAAGAAACCTATAACCATTTTCTTCCAAAACCTCATCTTTGCACCAGTTTTACCATTGTTAACATTCTTATTACCATCACTATTACCAAACGATAATGTTTTACCCTCTGGGATATCATGTACAGCCTCTTGACCTAATTTCTTAGGTGATGGTGGTCTATTTGATAATCTTACTGGGATCTTTGCAGCATTCACCTTACTTGCAAAATGTCTGTAGTTCCCCATACGGGAGATCCCACTCCAAGATGATGAGTGTATGTATCTGAATACCATTCCTGCAGTTACAGAAAGAAGCAGTTGTTCATGTATACAGCATATACAGACTGACTTTAAGTCCTTAATAACTCCGTAGAAATGAAAATAGCATTACGTAACTTTTCAGTTTCATGAAAATTTTTTTGTTACTTAGCATTATTATTATTATTATTATTATTATTATTATTAAAATTAAAGTACTAGATTAATCCACAGTTTGATTTAATTTGTATCTCCTTTAATTCTTTTCCTTTTGATCTCTTGGTTTATCTATCGCATCCATTGCATATTCTATTTGCTTACTCTTAGTGGTATACTTTATTCAATTAGTAGGTACAGTAAGATCTTATCAATATTAGGAAAATTTGAGGTAATTAAATTATATTTCTCATATAATATACAGAATAATTTGATTGAAATAATTTTAAATTGAAATAAAGTCATTATAGAAATTCCATACTACACACAAATAAACTATATACATACTCATATAAATATATAATAAATGAAACAATGAAGGAAAGTCCCAGAAAAAATCCTACAATGTCAGGGAAATCTAATAAATCAATAGCTAAGAAAGGTCCCTATAATAGAAAATCTATTAAAAATACTACTAATAATAATTCAAATCGTCGGTTTAGTATATTAAGTAATTCTTCAATATCAACTGATAATTCAGATTCTGATGATAGTGATTCTTCATCTAATGATCATTATTTAGCAAATAAGAGATTAAATACCAATAATAATTATTATGAAGATGAAGAGGAAGGTGATGAAGATGAGGAAGAAGATTATTCATCTTCATCTGATGATGAAAATATTGATTTTGTTCAATTAACTAAACAGAGAAGAGTTAAAGCAATGAAAGCTGTTAAAAGTTTAAAACAACAAATTAATGAAAATTCTTCAATATCACCTGATCGTTCATCTCAATTATTTGAACAAGAGGAACCTGAATTAGATGATGATTTAGTTGATGCAGTTATAGAAAATGAGGAAAGAAATATGAATTTCGATGAAATTAATTCAACTAATACAAATACTCCAAATGCTACAAATAACAATTTAAATAACAGTAATAATTTACATGATTATTCAGATGCTGATTTAAATGATGATTTGGAAAATATGGATTTTGATTTCTCATTTGATGATGATGACGATAATGATTCTAACAAGAAGAAGAAAAATAAAGACGATAAACATAAAAACAATAATAATAGTAACAATAATAATAATACCAACAATAATAAAACTGATTCTAAAAATGTTTTGGATAAACTTAGAGATGAAGATATTGGAGAATTAGTTCAAACCTCCAATCCAATAATAAATAAAACTAAATCATCAGAACTCATGAATAAAAAAATTGATATCGATGTTCCAAAACTTGATGAAAAGGAAATTAATTCAGATGCTGATTATGAATTTGATAATAATGATTTAATTCAAACTTTAATGAAAGATAATGATGATTTAGAACTTCATAATTTAGATAATAGTGATGATGATTTTGATTATCTGATTGCTAATCAACATAATATTAATCATGATATAATTAGTAAATCAAATAATAAAGAAATTTTAATGGATGGTTTAGATAATGATGATTCAGAATATTTAATGAAAGAAGAAACTCAAGCTATATTGGATGATTTTGAAAGAGATCCAAAACTACAAGATTCCTTTAAAAATAGAAGAAGTAGTATGTATATTCAACAATCTTTCAATAATAGTAGTATTGATAATAATAATAATGAAGATTTAGATGATTTAGATTTAGATTTATTAAATAATTTTGAACAATTTTTACCAAAGCAACAATCAATGAGAAGGAGATCTTCAATTTTAAATCAAACTTTATTATCATCATCTGATGATGAATTTGATATGAATATGAATATGAATATGAATATGTAATAATAATAGACCTAGAAAATCTTATAAAAAATCTTCTTCCAAAGCATCCAAATATGCAAGTGGGAATCATCATGCAAAAAACATTAAACATATGTTAGGAATAACTAATTCAGATTCAAACTTTACATCAAAATTTAGTTCTAATGCAATTGTCGATAGTGATGATGATACTAAATTATTAGAATACATTTTTGAAGATTCAGAATCAGAGAATGGACCAACACCATCACAACAAATTGATGGTGATGAAACTGATGAAGATGTTAATTTACCTAAAAAATCAAATAAAAATATTGGTAGTAAACATGCAAAGGAAATTTTGTCATCAAGTAAAGATCAATTTCGTGCTCCAAAACTTGGTACTTTTATCACTAAAAAACCTTATAGTATTATTGATGGTGTTACAACTAGATTCTTACATCCTTTAAATAATGTTAAATCATCAATGTTACAAAGAGCTGCTTCAATAACTAATCCAAATCATCCTTCAATATCCAATAATACCAATTCCAATAATAATTCAAATAGTAATTATAATATCGCACTTGATGAACTTCTTAATATAAGTGAATTTGATGAAGATACAAGTGCTGATCAAATGGAAGCAATGAATGGATTTTTCACTGATAAACGTTTCCCACTTACAGCATTTAGAAATAAAGGTTTAAATCCAAATACAATGAATTCATCTGAACTAATAGTTAATAGTAGAAGATTTTCATTTACTGATAAGAACAATAAAAAGAAAAATTATAAATCATCTAAATCCAAAATAAGATCAAATAAATCATTATTGAAATCTAAAAATCAACATTTACAACAGTCACCATCACAAACATTACAACAATTACAACAATCACAACAATCACCACAGCAATCACAATCATTAACAAATTTACTGATACCCAAATCACCAGACTCTAACAATATAAATGAAAATGATAGTATGATTTTCGATCCAAATAATATTGATGAAGTTTTATTTATTGAAGTCGAATCATTAAATGATGCAAATTTTATTAATTCAAATAATAACTTTGAAATAACTGCACCACAAAATTTTACAGCCGATAGGAAACGTAAATCAATTAGTAGAGCTTCAAAGGCAAGATTTAGAAGAGCTAGTATTGCTGAAGCTCATGCTGAAGGTTTAAGACAAACTAAAAATGGTTTATTTGATGAAAATGTTATAGATGATGTTGAAGCATTATTAATAGATATGGGTGATGCAGATGATTTCAAACTTCTTTTTGGAAATCCAGTATAATCAGATTTTTTTATTTCAATATCTGGAAATTATTATTATTATTAGTTAATACTCACTTCATTTCATCTCCAATTTGGTTACTTCCTATTTGTTTTTTGTCTTTCAGTACTCGATTCTTGTCCGTTATTTTTCTCTTTCCATTTTCTTGTATACTAACTTTGCTTTATAAATATAATGTATATTGAGTTTTTATAAATTGAGTTTACCATGTTTTTTACAATAATTAACACACTATTTTTACTAATTTAAAAAGGTATGATTCACGAAAAAAATTATAAAAAATGACTTAATTTACAAATTTTAAGTAATATTATTATTCATGTTGGTTTATAAATCTAAGAAAAGATGGTAAATTATTTTAATGCATCTTCAGGTAATATGAAATTAGTTAATTTAGAACTTAATTCAAGTTGTTGTTGAATACATGATGATAAATATTCAATAAGTAAAGTATCATTAATATGAGTATCTAATTTTAATTTTAAATCATTTATTTCATTATCTGAAAGTTTAAATTTGAGGGCTGATAATAAAACTTGACCAACTTTTTCATCACCTTTAATTTCACCATTTGCTACTTTGGAACAATATTCTGACAATATTTGAATTAAATTTGAAATATTCTTTAATTCAGTTTCAAGTTGTTGTAATTCACTATTTGATGTGATTGATGTTAAAAGATTTTCATTATTTACAGCTTTATTGATATATTTAAGTGAAGTTGATTCACTCTTTGATTGAATGATTTCATTTTCAATACCGACAAATGCAAATGCACCTGTTTTATCTAATCCAAGACTATGAGAAAGATATGATGAAGCAGGTAAACCAACTGGACCTGAGATATATGTTTTAAGAATTGGTGTAATAATTTCATTATTTTCATTTCTATATTTTAAAGTTAATAAAATTTGTGGATTTGATGGTGAAAATTTAGAATAAAATTCATGCAATAAACCTGTATACATATCTAATTTATCAATAGTTGAGAACCAACCAACAACCTGAAGTTCAGGATTACTTCTTTTGTATAATTGAAATGTTGAAAAATGATGTGATTCTTCAAAAATTAATTCACCATCTTCTTCCTTATGTGGTACAATATATGCATTTTTAATGGTAACATTACCATCATCTGAACAAGTACCTAATAAAGTACCAATTAATCTTGTTGTATTTGATTCTTCAGCAGCTGAATTATCAAAATATATTGTTTCAATAATTTCTACAGCTGCACTAGTATCAATGGACACTTTTAAAGGTGATACAATTCTAGTTGAAGAATAGTTTGGTTTATTAATATGAAGAGCAGGAGATGCCATTGTTGATTTGATTGTATAATGATATATTTATTCCCAAAAGTTTACCCTGTATTTCAAGATCTGTAGTGTCAATCTAGAGGTAAAGATACTGAAAAATTCAAGAAAAAAATTCTTTTGTAAAAAATGTCAAATTTGAGAGCGGGTAACACAAAAGCGGCAAAAAGTCGCGACTATGGATTTTTTTTCTTATGATAGCAGAACATGATAATTATCATCATTAAACTACTGAACTTGTTCTGTTTCTTGAGATGGTTGAAAATGTTATCCTGTTCTAAACTATAGGTACTACTGAGTAAAGTAAATTAAAAACCACATGTAAACTTTGAATGTAGAATTTAATTTATCTTTTTTCTTTTCTTCCTCTTACGTGTTTTTGATAAATAAAGTTTATTTCTTTAAATATTGATATCTTGCTACGCGTGAAAGCAATGTCAGAATCACCCAATGAAAGTGAAGTTTCTACTACAAGTTCAGAATCCAAAAAGGAAGAAACAATCACAGTTACAAAAAATCCTTTAAATTCTGAAAGTCTTCAAAGTATAGAGAATTGGGGGAATATATCATTTACTGATATTTCTAAATATTTTAAATCTGAAGCAAATTCACTTGATTCATTACCTAATGTAAGACAAGCACAATTTACATATGGTAATTCAACACCTTCAGATTCTTCAAACTATGGATCATCAGAATATGAATTACAAGATTCATTTGCTTTAGGTAGTTCAATTGAAAATTTGAATACTATAATAAATGCTACTGATGGTAGCAATGATGAGTCAAATGAAAAAGTAGAAAAAATTTGTAGAAGAGCTAGATTTACTAAATGGTTAAATAAAGTTGGTGAAATGCAATGGTCCAAGATTGTTGGAATGACGTTAGTTTTATCTGGTGTTATCATTGCAGTTTTGGCAGCAACAATCAGTGCTATTGTTCAAGAAAGACATTCCAAACACAATAAATTGAATGATTCAATATTCGGTAAGCAATATCGTCATTTAGTTGGAATTAGATCAAATATGGTAGATTTTGATACACCAAATGATTTTAAATCTTGGAAAGCATCAGATGGTGATGATTGGGTTTTAGCATTCAGTGATGAATTTAATTGTGAAGGTCGTACATTTTATCAAGGTGATGATCAGTTTTGGGAAGCTGTTGATATTCATTATGCGGCAACTGATAATATGGAATGGTTAGATCCTTCACATATAACTACAAAGGAAGGTACATTAAGAATAACAATGTCAAATGAAAAATCACATAATTTAAATTTTACTTCAGGTATGCTTCAAAGTTGGAATAAATTATGTTTCACACAAGGGTATGTTGAAGCATCAATTAAAATGCCAGCAGCAAAGAATTCATCTGGACTTTGGCCTGCTTTTTGGTCTTTAGGAAATTTAGCAAGAGCAGGATATATGGCATCAACTGAAGGTACATGGCCATATTCTTATGAAGCATGTGATGTTGGTGTTACACCAAATCAATCTTCATCAGATGGTTTATCACATTTACCAGGTCAAAAATTAAACTCATGTATCTGTAAAGGTGAAGATCATCCAAATCCAGGTACTGCAAGATCTGCACCAGAAATTGATATTTTGGAAGGCTTATACAATGATTATTCACAAACTTTTAATGTTGCACCATTTGATATTTGGAGATATCCAGATTATGATCATCTTGCAATTACAAATCATTCAAATACTGCAATGAATGATTTCATGGGTACAAATTATCAAGAAGCTGTCTCAGCAGTTGTTAAATCTAATCCAAAATGGTATGAAGAGGGTAATTTTATAAAATTTGGAATGGAATATAGAAGTGATATGAAGAATAGAATGGATAATTATATTAATTTTTATGTTAATGATGTTTTAACATTCAGAATTACCGAAGGTGCATTTCATCCAGACGGTAATATTGATTGGAGAATTATACCAAAGGAACCAATGAGTTTAATCCTTAATTTAGGTCTTTCAAACTCTTGGTCCAAGGTTAATATCAGTGCAATTGATTTCCCAGTGTTAATGGAAGTTGATTATGTAAGAATTTATCAACCAAAGGATAAAATCAATCTTTCATGTGATCCAAAAGATTACCCAACTTATGATTATATTAATGATCATTTAAATGCATATACAAATGCCAATTTAACTACATGGAAAATGGCAGGATATGAATTCCCATCATATTCCTTAGATGGTAAGTGCAAGGGTAAGGGAAAAGGTAAAGGTAAAAGTAAAGATAAAAAAGTAAAGGTAAAGAAAGAGCTCTAAATAATTAAATGGGGAAAATGAGAAAATCAAAAATTATTTTTCACTTTCAAAATTTTTTTTACATGTTGAAATTGTGTAAATTTTCCTTTTTAAAGTGTAAGTTTGTTTAATCTTGTATTTATAACATATTCATATCAATCAGTTTGTTTGTAAAGTGATTCAACATATAAGTAAATATTATCATGTCTGAAAGAAGTTATAAAAAAACTAACATTGAACCATTTTATGTTGGTTCAGCAAATGCAAGTTTTTCAGCTGATGCATCATTACAAGCAACTGCTGTCTTAGAAGACGTAGTTGTTATAAATAGAATAACTAATTCTGTCGTACATACCATTCAAGGTGATGGAAGTGATGTTACTACTTTACGTATTTCACCAGATGGAACTAAATTAGCAATTGTCTATCTTTCACAACAATTGAAATTATTTGATATTGAAAAAGGTGAATTTTATAAATCATATAAATTATCTGCAACTGCTTATATGTCAGCTTGTGATAAAACATCATCATTATTTGCATTTGGTTTAACTGATGGTTCAGTTGTTGTTTGGGATATTGAAGGTTCATTTATAACACATAATTTTAAAGGTCATGGATCAACTATTTCTGCACTTTCATTTTATGGTGATTTTAATTCAAAGAATTGGAAAATTGCAAGTGGTGATATTATGGGTACAATGAAAATTTGGGATTTAGTGAAAAGAAAATGTGTTTTTACATCAAAGGAACACAATGCTGCAGTTAGAGGTGTAAATTTCGATAAATCTGGTGAACTATTTGTTTCTGGTGGTAGAGATAATTTATTAATGCTTTATAATGCAAAAAATTGGAAAGAAATTAAATCTATTCCTTTAGAATCATCTGTTGAATCAACTGGTTTCGTTGAAATTGAGGGAAATACGTATCTCTATACAGGTGGGGAAAATTGCGTTTTATACATATGGGATTTTAAATCAGAGTCATTATTTGCTAAAACTAAAGCACCACTTGAAACAACTGAAGAGTTATCCATTAGTGAAGTTGTTCCATTATACGAAGATGCTGAGAAACTTTTATTAGTATTGTCCGATCAATCTATATTGGATACTGATTTTTCAATAGATTTCAGTGAAAATACAACTATAATCCCAGTTTCTAGAATTATGGCGGGTAATCATGGTACCATTGCAGATTTGAAATATGTTGGTCCAAATAAAGATTTAATAGCATTAGCAACAAACTCACCAGCTTTAAGAATAGTTGATTTATACAATACACCTTTTGATATGGATTTATATGAAGGTCACACAGATTTATTGAACATGCTTGATGTATCGGTTGATGGTAAATGGTTAGCTACTGCATCTAAGGATAATACTGCTAGATTATGGAAATATGATGACGATACAGAGAAATTTATTTGTTATGCCGTCTTTGAAGGTCATGCAGCTTCAGTTACAGCTGTTGGTTTACCACAAACACCAATTGATACTTATCCTAAATTCTTAATTACTGCTTCAGAAGATTTAACTATTAAGAAATGGTCAATACCGAAAAGTCAATCAGAAACTCCAGCAGTTGTTAAAGTATCAGATTATACAAGAAAGGCACATGATAAAATGATTCATGCTATAAATATCAGTCCAAACAATGATTTCATTGCAACTGCAAGTCATGATAAAACTGCCAAAATTTGGGATTTACAAAATGGGGAAACATTACATATTCTCCGTGGACATAAAAGAGCTGTTTATGATATTTCATTCTGTCATTATGATAGATTAATTGTTACAGCATCAGGTGATCAAACTGCTAGAGTTTGGAATTTAGAGGATGCTTCATGTGTTAGAAGTTTTGAAGGATCTTCAAATGCAGTTCAAAGAGTTGCATTTTTATCTAAAAATCAATATATTATTGGTGCAGGTGCTGATGGTTTAATCAAAATATGGGAAGTTAGTACAGGTGAATGTGTTAATACCTTAGATAATCATGATAATAGAGTTTGGGCATTAGGTATAAAGGATAATGGTGATGAATTTATATCAGCAGATGCAGATGCAGCTATAACTATATGGCAAGATAATACAAGTGAAGCTAATGCTGAAAAGGAATTAGCTAGAAAAGTTGAAATTGAAAAAGATCAAGAACTTAGAAATTGTATTGCACATGGTAATTGGGTTGAAGCATTTATGTTGGCATTAGATCTTAATCATCCAATGAGACTTTATAATGTGTTAAAGGAATGTATTGCTCAAAATAAAGATTCAGATTCAACAATTGGATCATTAGAATTAGAGGAATTAATCGGTACTTTAGAAGATGATAAAATTTTATTGTTGTTTAAGAGAATTAGAGATTGGAATACTAATGCTAGATTTTTTGAAGTTTCTCAAAAAGTTATCAGAGTCATTCTTGATCAGTGTGATTTAGAAAAACTTTATCAAATAAAGGGTATTATGCAATATATTGATGCAATTATTCCTTATTCTGAAAGACATTATAATAGATTTGATGGATTAATTGAACAAAGTTATATATTAGATTATGTGTCCAGAAAAATGGATGATTTATCTGCTTAAGATAATAAGTGTAGTTATAAATCTTAGAGTTATAGATAGATCTTGTATATTCTTATAAAAATAGTTAATTGAAAACTTGTTATTAATAAAAAGCACTTAGAGAAGAACCACACAAGCTTAACAGCGAAAAATTATATCCGAAGAGACATGAACTTTTTTTTCAGCAGATCTTGGTTTTTCTATAACAGTATAATATTAACATTGAATTGTTCTTCTTAAAGTCATACACAATTAGCTCATTCTATCGATATGTCGTACCAAAATGAGAATGTAGCACCTAGTTTTAGTGGAAAGAAAGTAGTACCACAAAAACTTGCGGAAGCTACTGAAAAATCAGATTATTGGGAAGAAGTTATTGACATTCCACAAACATCATGGATTTTCGACTTTGAAGAGTTTGAAAATAATACACCGTCAAGAAAGAAGGGTATAAGTTTTACTGATGAAATAACTAAACGTGTTAAAGGTATAACTTTTATTTTTAATTGTTGTAAGCAACTACGATTATCAAGATCTGTAGGATTAACTGCTGCAACATGTTTTCATCGTTTTTATATGTGTGATGATCTCATGAAATATCATTATTTTGAAGTTGCCGGTACAGCTCTTTTTGTTGCATGTAAATCTGAGGAGTGTCGAAGGAGTCTTAAAGATGTTGTGAAAGTTTGTGCAAGAGTTGCATCAGGTAAACCTGATGTAATTGATGAAGAATCAAAAGTTTACTGGAGATGGAAAGATTTGATGGTGAAACTTGAAGAGACCATGCTTTTCCATTTAAATTTTGAAGTTACACCATTAAATCAATATAAATTATCAATGGATGCACTTAAGATAATGGATATAGTAGAGGAACAAAACTCAATTAGTCAAGAAAGGAATGAAAAAGCAAAGAAATTATTTGGTCATTGTACTTATTTGTTTGAACTATTTGCAAGAATTCCAATATGTCTATTATATTCAACTAATTGTATTTGTGCATTAGTATTGGTCCTTGCATGTAAAAAATTTGACGAATCCCTTCCAACAGAATTTATACGAAAAGAATTTGATACATCAGTTGAAGATATTATCAAGTGTTATGATTCAGTGATGTTACTTTCATTAGAAGTAGAATCATTAGATAAGTATTTCAGAATATTACAATTTATCCCACGAGCTACTAAGGATGATATCAATGAAATTTTCACTGGTAAGGGAGAAAATCCCTTTTGATAGAAATTTATATTGAAGAGAATGGTATATTGTTGCCCTGTTCAATATACTGTTTTGATTCATGATATTCTTTCCAGTTTTTCTTTGCCTCCTCTATTATACTTGGTCAATTGGTAACCACTTTGTTAATACAATATGTCTATCGCATCTCCTGTTTCCAATATTAATAACGTATGTATAGTAATTTCTTTACATGAGATTTATACCAAAAAACAGAACTAATCAATACTAACAATTTTCAACTTTTTATTACATGTAGTTTACTGCTGAAGAAATCCGCCAAAGAAAGTTTTTGAAACGTGGATTACAATTATCTATTTTAGTAGTAGGTGAATGTGGTACAGGTAAATCAACATTCATCAATTCATTATGCGATGAGGATATTGTTCCAACTAATAGAGCAGCACCAGCTGAATTAATGTTAGAGGAACACACAGCTAGAATTTATGAAGGGGGTACTCAAATTTCAATGGATATTACAATTGCACCCGGATTTGGTGATTTTATAGATAATAAATTATCAACAGAAAAAGTTGTTGAATTTATTGATAATCAATTTGAAAAAATGTTGAGTGAAGAATGTAGAATTCAAAGAAATACCAAATCAAAGGATACTAGAATTCATGCAGTATTATATTTCATTAGACCAACAGGCAAAGGATTAAGAGAACTTGATATTCATTGTTTAAAATCTTTAAATAATAAATGTAATATTATTCCAATCATGTCAAAGGCTGATTTATTAACAAATGAAGAAAGGGAAATAAATAGAAAGTTAATTATGGAGGATATTGTTAAGAATGATATTAATATTTATGATTTTTCATCATGTTTTGATGATGTTATTGAATCACAGAATGAAAGTATTATGGATTTAGTACCATTTGCAATTGTTTCAGGTACCGAAAGAAAAATTATTGATCAAGTTGAACATAAAGTTAGAGTTGTACCACATGGTGTTATTGAAATTGATAATCCTGAACATTCTGATTTTATGATTTTAAGAACTTGTTTATTAGGTGCTTGTCTTCAAGATTTAAAGGAAATGACGCATAATGTTTATTATGAAAAATATCGTACTGATATGTTAACAAGAGCCAATGTTCTCGGTGTTGTGAATAAAGAACCGGAAACATCTAACAATATCATTTCCAGAATATCTAATTCCAGTAATGTTATCTAAAAAAATTGCTTGTGTAAATGAGTTTATAAGGAATTGCTAGTTAATTAATCGATAATAATAGAATAGATCTCTCAAAAGATTACGTAATATTTTACAAAATAAATTTCAGTGATGAATCAATTGATCTATGAATTGACGTGTTTGAAGATTCGTAGCTCTTTATTTAGATGATACAATACGTGTTGAATAACAACGATGCTATCAAAAGAAGACTTACACGAGCTTACTTTACAATGTCGATATAAAGAAAGAGAATTATTAGAAATAAGTGAACTAGTTTCACCAGATCTTAATGAAAGAAAGCAATCAATAATCATTGAAGGAATGCCTTCAAGTGGTAAAACATTTACAATTACTAAATATCTTGAAAAAATGTATGAAAAGTATAACACAAGTTATATTAACATTAAATGTAAATTTTGTCATTCGCAGAGAGATGTGCTACGACAAATTCAAAAATCACTATTAATACATTATGGATTAGCATATAGTAATGTTGAAAAAAGAATGACAGTTTGTAATAATTTGGACAGTTTCCCCAATTGTTTATCTACAATGATTGATCATACAGAGAAGATAAAGCCCGTTATTATAGTATTAGATGGAATTGATGAGTTACCGGAGAATGAACGTAGTGGAATGTTAGTTGCTGCATTATCTAAATTTCACGAGTTAGGAGAAGTTGGATTTGATACATTATCATTTATAAGTGTTGTTACCAGAGCTGACTTTTTGGGTATTGAAACTTTTAATATACCTATTGTCTCGTTTGACTGTTATAATATGGACCAATTTAAGAATATTTTATGTGATTTACTTTTAGAGAAATTTTGGAGTTTGTATGATAGTAAAAACGAGGTTGGGTCAGGGAGTGATGATAGTGATACGGAAGATTATGAAACTAGTGGTGAGAATGGTGAAATTAGTGACAAAAAGGAAGTTAAAATTGATGAGACGAAGATAATTACGGAAAATGAAAAAAGATCATTTTTCATACAGTTTGTGGATATAATATTACAAACACATAAAAAATATATTCCACTATGTATTGATATTGTTGTACCAATTTTGAAAAAAGCATGGCCATTATTTATTGATCCATTATTGAAAACTAAATCAATTATTAAAGGTAGAAATGATGTTTTCAGTACATTTATGAAAAACAAGAAATTATTGAGTGAAGAATTTGCAATTGTAAATAAAATTAATAACACAGCAACTACATTATTAGATTTTCAAAAATCCGATACGAATATAATTAACAATGATAAAGCAATAAATAACATTGATAATAAAGGATTTTATGATTTAAGTGATAAAACCAAATATTTAATAATTGCATCATATTTAGCATCATATAATGAACCCAAATTTGATAGACAATTTTTCAGTAAAACTGGTGATTATAATAATATCTTAAAACGTCGAAAGAGGAGAATAGTTATTAATGATAAAGGTATTGGTAGAATGAGAAGGAAAACCAAAGCTGCAATGGCATTTACGCTTGAAAGATTATTATCAATTTTAAATGCTATATGGGTAGAAAATGTTGGTGATGATAAATTAATTAATAATGTTGAACTAATTACAGAAATTGGTACTTTATCAACACTGAAAACTTTAATTAAGACAAATAAAGGTAAAATGAGTAGATGGAAATGTAATGTTGATTGGAAAGTTGTTAAGAAATTTTCAGATGATGTAGGTTTTGAAATTTATAATTATCTACAGGATTAATATAGTTTTTATATAAATGGATTTACCACATATTATCTTCTTGACCATTTATTTGAGTTGTTGGTATTTCACCAGCTATTTCCTTACAATTATTTTCAATTTCTGGATAAAACGATTTTTCACCTAACTGAGAGAATAAAATTTTACTCTTTGAACGTATAGTTTTAATATTTTTTTCATAAATATCGACATCTTCAGGTGTATTCGTTACATTTATTAGGGAATCTTTATAAAATTCATTTATTAACGATAAAATATTTGATAATGAGGATAAATATTTTTCAATTTTTGGATTATCATCTTTATTTTCCTTTGATAGTTTAGCATTATTAATTTCCATTAATAAATTTGAAGCTTTTTTCAAAGCACCTATTAGTATAAATCTTTGGAAACCTGTTTGAATACCTAATAATTTTCCATCACGGAAAGAATGTTCTTCACCAATTTTGAATGCTTCATCATAACTTTCTTGATAAAATGATTCCTCTAAATTTAACAGGGAATCAAAATCAATATCTAGATCTTGAGTTGTATTTTTAGGAGATTTGGGTATTATATCTGACATTATTATTGTGGGTGATGTAAATAAAGCGAATATAATCTACAATTTGTAATCACTAAGGTCTTAAACCATTCACAGGAATAAATTTGATTATGTAATTATTTTTTTTGACATGAAGATTTAGTTATTTAGTAGTCACCTAGGGCGCGTTTACATTCAGTAAGACTGAGTTTATTTTCTTCTTTTTTGATAATGAAAAGGAAACAAGAGGAAGTAGAGGATAGTAGTGAAGAAGAAAAAAATGAAGTAAGTGAAACCGAAGAAGATAATGAAGAAGCAGGTAATAATGGAATTGAGGATAAGATTTTAGATGTTTTAATTGGAAAAGATGAAGATAGTAGTAGTGAATCAGATGGTGAAAATAGTGAAGGTGAAATTGTTAATAAATTTTATGAGGAATACGACGATGCGACGGTGGAGCGTGCACGTGAGGCAGAGGCTCAGCGACTTAAAAACATAAAGGAAATTGAAGAAAATAGAGATAAAGAAGGGGATAAAGGTGATGATGATAATAAAGTAACAGAAGCTATCAATTCTATAATTAATATAATGGATGAAGATAGAGAAGGTGAAACAGTTGGTAGTGCGATTCAACGAATTCAAAGACAATTATTACAAGAGAAGAAGAGATTGAAAATACCAAGAAGTAAATTAAGACAACCATTGAATGGGTCACCTTTACAGGATAAAGTTGATTTGGCATCGAATGCGTTGATGGTATTAATGAATAGTGATAGTGATAGTAATAATGATGTAACTAATTTGACTATTAATGAGTTACGTAATATGTTATAATAATATTACGGATAAGTGGGAAGTTGATTATGTAACAATATCGGAAACCCGGAGAGATCAAATAATAAAATAAAAATAAAATAATCAAATTAATTAATTAATCAAATCAGTGAATCATAATAATCTCTTATCAGGGACATCCGGGTGTTTATTAATTAAGTTATTAAGTTATTGAGTAAATTATTATTT
The DNA here is from genome assembly GCA_030062975.1 of Pichia kluyveri. NCBI lineage: Eukaryota > Fungi > Ascomycota > Pichiomycetes > Pichiales > Pichiaceae > Pichia > Pichia kluyveri. The sequence goes on along the minus strand of CP125793.1, from coordinate 175,579 downwards.
AACCTTTCCCCGGATTCCGGTATTCTATATCCGTCCGGGGTTAAGGATCCTATATACTCAAAGTTGTGTCATTAACTGTTGATGATTAATTAATCATTCTATCCTAACTTTATTTAACTTTTGACAGTTGAATATAAAAAGATAGGGTCTTCCCACCCTTCCCATCGATTTTATTATTTCTTTATCTTTCTCATATACTTTTATTCTTTCTTTTGAACATCGATTAATCCATAACAACTAATCAACAATTAATATATAACAAAAACATGTCACCTATTTCAATCTTATCTCTTAATCTTGCAGCAAAAAATATGATTAAATTACAATCAAAGACAACAAAATCTTTTATCTCTTATACTACTCAACTTAGATCTGCACATAATGAACAAACTTATTATGCTTCACAATCTGCTTTATATAATCAACCTTTAAAGACTCAAGTTTCAAATAATGCAGGTGGTCAAATTGAAAGTTCTGAAATGACTTTTGTTAAAAATTCTCATAATTCTCATACTTCAACTTCTGATGAAGACGATGCTGATTTTGTTCCAAGTGTTTCATCTGAAGATAAAGTTAGTGGCCATGGTCATTCAAAGATCTAAATTTAGTATTTAATTCTTATGATAATTAGTTATATGATTTGGTTGGTTCATTTTCTTGATTACTCTTATGGAAATCTGGTTATTTCCGTTGACAAAACAAAAAAAAAATACATCCTTTGTCATTATACTGAGACTGTTGTGACAATATTACTATATTATACCTTTTTGATTCTTTTTACTACTACTTTACTCTTATGAAATCTTTACTCTACTATTATTATCTCTCTATATTTATTTCCTCAGTGCATTTTATTTTTATTTTCAATTCTTTATATTTTTTAATATATTTCATGCCTCTTGCTTTACTAAGATTTTTACATATAACTAATAGTTTTTTAATTATTATTTTATAAAAAAGTTAAAATATTCTAATAATTAATAATAACCCCCAAAACCACCTCTATTAACAAGTACATTCTCAAATTTTTCTCCATTAACATAACCTCCACTTATTGATTGTCTAACATTACGAGCAAATTGATCAGGAAATTTTGCTAAATCATCAGCTGCATCCTTATTTAATGGATCATTAGGATTTGGATGTAAAAATAAATGTAAAATACCTGCAAATATTAATTGTAATGTTAATGTAGGTTTCCAATCATTTCTTAAAATATTTAAACATACATGTCCATTAATATCAATATTTGGATGATAAATTTTATTATAACATTTAAATTCTGGTGCATTATTTGGATAGTTATTTGGTATATTACATTCAAATTTAAATTTCCCACCTTTATAAAATCCTTCATCTGGTTTGATTATTAATTCAATCTTCATTGGATTATTTCGTTCATAAAAAATTGAAATTGATGGTATTTCCTCATATTCTTGTAAATCTCTTTTAGCACGTATAAATGCAACACTACTGATATTATTATTATTATTATTATTATTATTATTATTATTATTATTACTATTGTTACTGTGATTATTACCATTACTGTTCAATGTTTCATTCGCCTTAGCTTTAGCTTTAGCTTCTTGTAGTTTCTTTAAACGAATCATGTTATTTGGTATTTGTATTTACTGTCCTTGTCGTTATATATATAGTTACCCACATTAAAAGATTGTCTGAATTAAACCACAGTAAAAGCGAATTTAATAAATTTTGTAGATCGTATTATGTAATCACAAAATTTGTTGATGTTTTCTTTTTTCTTCTTTTTGATGATCTGAAATTGATGCCCCTTTTTCATTTTGTTTATGTTTTTTTTGCCTTTTATATCTATTTCTTTGAAACATCGCAATTATTATGGAAATGGATGAAACGGATGAGAATCATTCCGGCTTTTATACGGCACCAAGTTCAATGCGTTTAAATCATCAATTTAACTCATTAAGTCAACAACTTAATCCAAATAATTCATATGCTTCATCAAATGAAAATTCAAGTATAACTGAATCAAGTTCAATTTCAAGTTCAAATGATGAATCTGATTATGAATCTGATGTTGAGGATGATGCCATGTTTTTTGGTAATAATAGAGCATTGCAGTCAGTTAATGATTTAAACGAATCATATAATGAAAGTTTACATAGCAATGAAGAAGATGATTTAATAACAGGTGTTAATGATGGACTGTTAGGTTTTTCAAGAGTTTTGGCTAAAGAAAAAGATATATTACAGAAAGAATTAGATTCTTTCAAAGAAGAGAACGCAGACTTACTTAATCAAATCAATAATTTAAAACTTACATCTGAGAAATCAAGTCAACGTTATGAAGATATAAAAGATGAATTACTTGCTTCTGAAAATAAATTAAATGAGAATTCTAAAATGATTCAAAAATATGAAAATAAAATTAAATCATTATGTGATGATTTATCTAGTTCAAAATCTGAAATTATTAAATTAAATAAAACTGTTAAAGAAATCAGTGATAATAAAGAAGATATTTTAAAATCAAATGAAGCTCAAGTTCGAAAATTAAAAAGTCAAATTGATGAATTGAAAAATTTAAATGATTCATTTGAAAAAGAAATTGGAATTCAAACCGAACAAATTTTAGAGCTGAAAAATCAAATTAAAGATTTAAAATCAGAGATTAACAATCTGAAAGTTGCCAAAATTGATGGAAACGTTAATCATGATGATAAAGAAACATCATTTATTGATGATTCTATTTTAATTGATGAATTCCCTCAACTAAATGTTAAAGAATTCAATGAAATCCAATCAGATAAACTTAAAATGAAAATAAAGCAACTGAATTCATATATAAGAGCTATCAAAGATAAAAATGAAAAAATTGATTTAGATTTAAAAAGTTATCAAAAATCTGAATTTATTAGAAAACTGAGTTTTGATAATTCAAAAGAAATTGATAACTCTTTTGATGAAATGGATGTCTCAATTCATTTCTCTGATGATGATGAACAAAATGAAAGTGTTTTAGATACCAAAAATAACAATAATACATCATTCTCCGCAAACATTTTACCCCATAATATTGATTTAAATGGTAGTACACCAATCTCTTCTAGAAAACCGTCAATCTCAACTCCCACAAAACCTCATTACACATTGCTTGTACCTAAAACTATTTTGAATAATGAATTTGTTTTTGATAAATTAGATTTGAATGAATACCATACTATTAACTTATCTGAAACTAATATTACAAAATTAAGCCTTCAACCACAAAATCAATTATCTTATTTGAACTATAATATAGTATCAAATGATTTTGTCAATAATTTAAACAAAGAGATTAAAGAATTGAAAAATAAAGTTGAAAATCCTAATTTATCAGCTTTAAAGGAAAAACATAACCTAATTGACTCTTCAGCATTAGATATTTCACGTAAGGCTTATGAAGCTACATGTTCTATGCTAGAAGTAAAAATTGAGGAATTACAAAAGAAGATTGATAAACCGGATGTTGAATATATAAAAACTAAATGTCATGAAAAAAGTTTTGAAATGATTTCATCTTTAGAGTTGGAGAAGATGAAGAAATCAAAACAAAATGAAGTTAATCAACTTAAACAAAAATTGAGTGTTTTGAATACTACATTTGAATCACCTTCAAAAGAGTACTTATTATCGCATGCTAGTGACCATAAACTAGTAATGGTAGATGAGGATCAATTCAAAACTACTGAAGAAACTATCAAGAGTTTGACGAATTTATTAGAAGAAAGAAATAATGATCTGGAATTCTTCAAAAATAACTTAACCTCATTGCAAAATCAACTTGACTTCCCATCTATTGAATACTTAACAGAAAAGGCGAAATTGAAGAAATGTACCGTTATTACTGACGATGACCTCTCCAACCTGAAATCTACCAAGACTATCTTTGAATCCAGATTAAATGATGCTAATGATTATATTGAAATTCTATTGAGTACGAAATCAAAACTTGAAACTGATAAAACTGAATTAGAAAATAAAATATTAGAGCTGGAAAATAAATGTACCAAGCTTCATGAACTTAATGAAAATCCAACTTTAAAGTATTTAGAATTGAAATCTAATTCACTTGATTTCCTGCTTCTTTCACGTACCTCTCATCAGGCTGAAGTTTCTAAATCAGAGTTTTACTCTAAACAAAATGAAAATCTAATTTCTGAAAATAAAAAGCTGAAACAAAAAATTGATAAGCCTGAGTTTAATTATATTTCAGAAAAATTATTACAATTATACAATTATAGATGTATTTCTAATGAAGAATTTAATTCCATTAATAACGAAAAATCTGATATTGCTCTTAAGTTGGATACTTCCAACAAATTAAATCAAACACTTCAAGAAAAAATTGACAGCAATGTCTCCGAAATTGGTGTTTTGAACTCAAAAATAGTTCTTTTAGAAAATGAAATTGTGAATCTAACTGCTAAGTATGAAACTAAACAAACTAGCTACAATGATTTGAGGAACAGATTAGATTCTCCATCAATTGGTTACTTGAAAGAGAAATGCACCAATCAAGATTTTGTTCTCTTGAAGACAGAAGAATATAAGAATCTACAAACTGATATTAAGTTTGCTAATGAACAATTACAAAAAAGTAATGATGAATTAGAACATACCAAACAATTGAAAATTTCACTGGAGAAGGAGTTTAGAGATAATGTTAACAATACAGTTGCAGCATCATTATTTGATGCTACTAAGTCTGAATTGGAAGACGCTAAGTTGGAAATCTTGTCTCAGGAAAATAAGTTGAAAGAATTAGATTTTATTAAATCTGAACTGATTGATGCCAAATCACAGATTGGTGCCCAAATTATTAAATTGAAAGACTTAGATTCAACTAAATTGGAGCTGGAAGATGCAAAAACACAAATTGAGACGCAAAATTTTAAATTAAAGGAATTCATTTTAACAAAATCGAAATTAACCAATGCTAAATCAGAAATTGAAAATCAAAAAATTGAATTGCAACAATTAGATTCAACTAAAGCAGAGCTGGAAACAAAGTTAGAAGAAGCTTTAAATAAGATCAAGTTGAAAGAATCAGAATTAGATACAACTTCAGCCAAGGTAGAGTCATTGGAGATAATTAAAGATAAATTAAAGGAGAAGAGTGCGCAACTCGAAGATGTGGAAACCGATAAGGTTCAATTGCAAAATGAAATTCATTCACTCGAAGGAATTAGGGAAAAACTGGCAGAATCAGAGAATAAAGTTGTTTCTTTAAATGAAAAACTGGTTAATTTGAACAATACTCACGAAAAACCTAGTGTTGAGTATTTAACAGAAAAAGCTATTGAACAAAATAAAGTTTTATTAACTACTGAAGAAAAGGCAAACTTGGTTACTAATCTGAAAGAGGTTAGTTCCAAAAATGTAAATTTAATCAATTTAAAGGAAACTCTGGAGAATCAAGTTAAGGAGCATGAAACAGAGATCAATTCTTTAAAAATCAATATTCAGAATCTCAAAAGAGAAAATACTGATTTAATCAAACAATTAGAGGAAGTGAAGTCTTTACAAAATAACCCAACTGTTGACTACATCAAATCTAAATCAACTACTTTGGAACTGGTTGCAATTCCAATTAAACAACATTCTGAACTAAAATTAAACAATCAAAAGCAAACATCAATGATACAAACTCATAAGGAGGAAGCTATTAAACTTAAAAAGTCACTAGCAGAAGCTAAAACAGCCATTGACAATCCAAACTTAGAATTTTTGGAAGCTAAATTAAAGAATTTTGATTGCATTCCTGTTAAGAATAAAGAATTAGAAGAATTCAAATTGGCTAAACTTGAAGTTGATAAACACTCTAAGATTCAAAAGCAAAATGCTGAAAAAATCAATATTCTAGAAACTAAAGTTGCTGAAAAAGAAAAACAAATAGATCAGTTAAATCATTTGAAAATTGAAGTATCTACCAAACAAGCTGAACTTGACAAAACTTTATCTCAACTTGATCAAGCGGTTTCACTTTATAATGAACCATCTGTTCAATATCTGATTTCTAAATTAGATTCAAATTCTTATAAAACAATGCCTGCAGCGGAATACACCAAGATTGATGAAGATATCAATGGTTTAGAAAAGAAACTTGAAGATTGTAATAAAAACTTGGGTGAAAAATCAAGTCTATTGGAATCACTTAAATTAGAATTAGAAAATACTAAAGTCGATTATGAAGCTCAAATCAAATTATTAAAGGAAGAGGCGTTTAACACACAAAGCTCTGCTCCTATCTCTGCTATAAAATACACTAATGAAAATAATATTGATTCACACTCTATTGCTGCTGTTAAATCTGAAGATGAAAATACTTCAGAGTTACAAGTACAACATCTTAAAGATCTGGCCTCTAAACATGGTTATGCTATAATTTCATCACAAGATTTCTCTACATTAATTGAATATAAAAATAAGTTTGAAAACGTGGAAACAAAGTCATTTGAAGAACTTAGCGAAAAGATCAAGCAAGCAGAAGAAAAGGTTCATTTATTGACCAAAGAAATAGAGACTTTAAAAAAACAAGTAGAAACAGATTCAACTGACAAAGGTGGAAAATCAAAAAACTCAAAATCAAAGAAAGAATTAAATACACAACTTGAATCAAAGGAAAAAGCTTTAAAATCTGAAAGTGATATTCTTACAGAGTTATACGACAAGCTGAAAAAACTCAAAACTATCGAGTCACCTCACATTAACAATGTTGATGCAGAAGAAATTACCACCTTGAAAAAAGAACTTGCTCAACTTCAAAATAAGTATGAATCTAAGAACAATGAAATGGAGCTTTTAAAATCAAAAATGAATGAAACTTCTGAACCTAGGGTTTTGGCTGATGTATTGAGCTTACTTGGATATTCAATAAGAACACCAGATAAAACGCATATTCAATTAGGATCTATTAAGTTGCATAAACAAAATATTAAACTTAAATCAGTTGTAGATAACAAGTGGTATAATTCTGCTGATGGTGTATTTGATATTGATAGATTGATTAGTGAAGAAAAATACTTATTATTGAATAATCAAGAATTGAAACAAAAATGTGATCTAATGCTCAAATCTATGAAAACAGATGAAATTAAGAAACTAATGATAAATTCAGACATGGTTGTTTTACAAAAGGCTGAATATCAAACTTTGAATGAAGCTATAAATCAAAAGGATGATGTTCCATCAACTTTGACATTACAAGATTTGAAAAAACATGCTGATATATTAGATATAGTAACAATGACCAAATCTGAAGCTGAAAATTTGAAGAATTCAAAAATAACTTCATCCATGCTAACTGATAAAGCAAATGAGCTGGGTATGGTTCTATTTACAAAGGAAGAGGTTCAAAAATTAGAAACTAAGAAACCAGTCACCAAAGAAAATATTGTTGCAAAAGCTAAAGAATTTGACTTATTATGTATTTCTAAATCAAGATATGTTGCAACTTCAATTGCTAGAACTCCAGATGTTGATCATGTTAAAGTTGTTCCAAATAGTTACTATAGTATCCTTGTCAATAGTCATGCATGGTTTAAAAATAATAAAAGATCAATTTCAACCCCAACCAGACCTGAAACTATTACAGAAAATGACAATACTGAGGTTGCATCATTTTCACCTTCTAATATTACTCAAACATTCAGCACCAAAGATAATCAACTGCATTTACCAGCTAAAGTGGATGAAGCTGATTTAATGTCATTAAATTCAGTTGCTACAGAAATCTCCAATAAGGCTGAAATACGTGCTGCAATTACTAAAACTGTTATTGGTGAAACACTGTATAAATATTACAGAAAACTGGGACCTCTTTCAAATGTTTCAGATACAAGACACCCGAAATATTTTTGGATTCATGCACATACATGTACATTATATTGGGCAAAGTCTAATCCTGTTTTATCACCAGATGGTAAAAAGACAATCAAATCAGCTAAAATTTATGGTATTACTTCAGTTGATGATAAGAATCCACTTCCAGTTGGTCTATATTATAAAACGTTAGTTTTGAAAACAAGTAGTAAAACAATGAGAATTACTTGTCCAACTAGACAAATTCATAATATTTGGTATAATGCAATAATTTATTTATTAGAGAGATCCACAGATAATTTAATTAATGATACAAATTTTGAAAATCAATATGAACAAGATTTTTCATTAGATAGAAAAACTGCTCTTGAAAGAACACAATCACAATCTGTTAGACAACACAGTCTTCGTCATTCACCAAGTATGAGAAATAATAGCTTTAGAATCAATCATTCACAATCTACGAGATCAATGCGTAGTATTAGATAAATATATATATATATATATATATAATCGTTAATAAATTGTGTAGATATTATTTAGAATTATATATTAAAAAATGTAAAATAAATCTTGCTACAAAAGTAAATTGTAAATTATGACATTAATTTATTATGTTAAGTAGTATTATAAATAAAAAAGGATATAAAATAAACGGATAAAAATTCAAATTGGTCAATAGTTAAATGGTATTTTCATTAAAATGAACATGGATTGTAAATGGTTTAATTAATATTTAGTTAAAATTGAAGTTATATATTGTTTAACTAATTCTCTTTCTTATTATAGAATGGATTTAATAAAGAAACTGTTAAACATGGTAATGACATACCAATTTCAGCTCTCAAAAGGATTGGAACTTTCTTTAATAACCCAATATCTTGAATATAATCATCACCATTAATAGTTGTTGATAAAGGTTTAATATAAGGATCTAATGCATTTTCCCCTTCTTCAGGTTGCAAAACTTCAACTTTTGGTGCCTTTAAATTTAATTTTGTTAATAATTTTGACATTTCAGGACTTAATAAACTTGAACCATCCGAATTTTTTGAAGTTTCTTGTTTCTTTGCAGCATCAAGTGATGAAACTCTAAATTTATTTTTAATTGATGATCTATATGATAATGGTTCATTTTCATCTTCTGGAATATATGTTGCTGAATCAACATTTGGTTCCCAAAATAATCTCAAAACTTTATTAAATCTATCAAATTCTGCCTTCTTTAATGGTAATTGATCACCATGAACTCTTTTCTCAATACCAAATTCTGGTAAATAAACATCAAATGCAGATTCATAAACTTGTAAAACAATACCAGTACATAAAACTTCCCCTGTTTGTGCACTCATATCATTGATAGTTTGTGAAAGTAATAAATGAATAGCTTGACTTTGAGTTTCACTTGCACAATCTTTCTTAAAGTTACAATAATCACTTAAGACTTTTAATGATTCAACATCTTCATTATATTCAGCAACATTATTTTTAATAACAGCCTTTAATTGTCTATGAACAATAATATCAGCATATCTTCTTAATGGAGCATTAAAATGTGTGTATGTTGGTAAATTAAATAAGTAATGAAGTAATTCTTGCTCTAATTTACCTGCAATAATATATTTACCTCTTCCCATACACTTAACTAATATAGTTTCAACAGCTGCTCTTTTGATTGGATCATCAATACTTAAAATAGAGTTTTGGAAACTACCTGCACTGCTTGTGTCTAAATTAACACCTAATTGTGAAACTTTTTCTTGATAATATTCAAATTTATTTAATGTTGGGATTGAAAACTTTCTTAAAAATGCACGATCGCCTAAAACTGAATGAACTTTTTGAGCAACAGCTGAATTAACCGTATGAAATATTTCATCAAAAACAAATGAGAGTAATGAATCATCATAAATATTCAGACTTAATTTAACATTTTCATCATCTAGTTGATTTAATAATGGTAAAGTATATTCAGTATTTAAATTTGGATTATTCAAACGCTTTTTCTTTAATCTTGAAGAAATCAATTTAAGTGATGCAAAATAACTTGAGATTGCACTATCATCATTACCTGCATTTTTCAAAATTTTATCAATTTCCTCATAATTAATTCTCTTAGTTGGTTGAACGGTAGTTTCACCCATCCAAACATTTTCGATTTCAAATGAAATTGAATCAATTTCAAAAACAACTGATAATGCTGGTGATTTTGAACCTGTCTTAAATGAAATCAATTCATTAACATGATCTGGAAATAAATTAACACTTTTTTGAGGTAAGAAAACACCATGTGATCTTTTCTTAGCACGTTTATCAATATTTGAACCATCAATAACATATTCACTAACATCAACAATATGAACACCTAACTCAATTTTATTATTTGCGATACCTTTAACATGGAATGCATGATCACAAAATAATCCATTTTGAGAACAAGCAATAATATAATCATCAGCAAATTCTCTTCTATTAGAATTAGACAAAATATATTCAGTTGATGGGAAATTTAACATATATTTTTCTTCACCATCAATATATTCATCGCACATAAAATTATTATCTCTTAAAATTGATTCAACTTCAACAGCTTTATCATCGGTTGTACCTAATCTTGAAACTAAAGTACCGAATGGATGTAATGAAGTGATTGGCCATCTTTTAATGGATGCAATAAATGTTTGATTAGCATATTTTTCATGATTCTCTACAAAATCTTTTGGAGCTTGTTCAGTTGGAATTGCAATTAATGGAACTTTCTTATCTATAGGTTTAAACCAAACAATTTTAGGTTTATAATTGTTTTTATTGTTGTTATTATTACTTTCTTTATCTTTACCTTTTTCTTTTTCTTTTTCCTTTTTAGCAGCTTGTGAAGGTCTTAATAAACCTAAAGTACCAGAAAAAAGTTGACCTGGAATACGATCAATAACAGCAACAACGTGACCAGCATATAAAGGTTTAGCATCATCTGTAATTTCTTCTTCTTCAACTAAAAGTAAAGATTGACCTTCAACTTCAACATCATCGTTCTTCTTTTGAATTGGTCTTTGCTTTAATGAGCCTTTTCTGTTAAGCGAGGAGTTATTATTATTTGAACTACTATTAAATTGATCATTATTTGATGAAGTACTTGCATCATTATGAACATCATCATTAAGATCAATATTAACCTTTGAATCTTTTCTTCTCTTTTTTTCTTCCTTTTCACGTTTTGAAGACCAAACTTCATCAACAATTAATAATTCAACTGCAACCAAATCGCCTTCTAAAGCTCTATTACGATCTTTTGAACCACAAATGAAAATATCTGCATCAAGTAAACCATCAGTTGAAACATAAGCATCTGATCTATTTTTTTTATTAACTCTTAAAATACCCGTAACTAATTTTCCTTCATTTATTAAATCGGGTAATGAACTTTGAGGTAAATAAGGAGCAAAAAGTGATTTTCTTTGATTTGGATTATTAGCACCTCCGTTAAATTGTGAAATCGAAGAGATTGAACCACCATAAGAATTTTTTGAACGATGACCTGGTAAAAAGCTTGGAGATTCAAAACTCATGGAATTGGTGTGATTATGATTATTGTGATTATTGGGTGGTGAAGGAGTTTGCGGACTCTTTCTCCAATTTGAATTCAAATCAGAACCAGTACTTCTATGACCTAAATTTGAATTATTTTGATATCTATCAGCAAATGAAGGTTGAGGAGGTTGTAGAGTTTGAGAATGAGAATGATCTCTTGGAGGGAATTGGAAACCTCTTTGAGGAGATTTGTCTGAAACAATTGATCTATTTCTTGAATGAGATGGGGAATTTCTATAACCGAAAGAATCATTATCATTATTTTGAGGAGTTGCCGGGAATTTAAAAGCTGGAGGATTTAACATATTTGGAGAACTAGTTAAATCATAAAGATTTGAATCATTGTGAGTGTTACTTGATTGAGCTGAAATTGATAATTTAGAAGGAGAGTTATATCTTTGAGCATGTGCTTCAGCTGCTGCCTTTTTAGCTTCTGCCAAACCTAATGAGTGTCTTCTTGTATGACCTAAAGCTTGAGGTCTAGAGTCAGTTTTAGAGAAAGGAATACTTCCAATTGAGGTGACAGATGATTGAGATCTTCTATGACTTCTTGGAGATGAATAATTATTAGAGGAGGAAACATTACTATCTAATTGATCTTGATAATTTAAAGTTGAAGCAGATCTTCTGTGATAATTGGAAGGAGAATTAGTTTTAATATTAGCATTTGCGTTTGTATTTGTATTTGAAGTAGAAGCGTAAGTAGTTGTAATAAGTGGTGGAGGTTGAAGACTTGGGAAATTTTGATTTTGATTATTGATTGATTGTTGTTGAGCTTGTTGAGCTTGTTGTTGTAAAATTTGTTGTTGTTGAGCTTGAACAACTTCTAATTGACGTTGTAAACTCAATTGTTCCACTATAATAAAAAAATTTGAAAAGAGAATGTTAGTATAATGTTTTAAAAAATTGGGACAATAAAGTTAAAAAGTACATACGCATCAATGTAGTTAATTCTGAAGGAGATCTTCTATGTGCAACATGTAAAGTTCTTGGTTTATCACCAGTTGTTTGAATGATTGATTGTTGATATAAATCATTTTGGTTTAAATTATTCAAATCATTGGATTCATTTGAAGTATTATTAATATTATTTAAAGTATTAAAACTGTTTAAATTTTTGTAATTATCCATATTGGAATTTTATTATACTAATAATGAAATTTTATATGTTGACTGTATGTTTTTTTTTTCTTTTTCTTTTATATGTTGGTTTAATAATAAGATATATTAGAGAATGTAAATATTAAATTTAGTTTGTAAAGTATGTTTGCTTCTTTTATTATTTTGATGTCAACTGAATTAAAATAAAAAGGGAATGATTTAATTTTATTATAAGCTATTAATAGCAATTGAGTATTAATAAGTCGATATAAAACTTAATATAGTAAATGATAATGATAAGTCTTGATGTGATTGACTAATTGCTATCAACTAATAACCAATTGAGCTAGTGTAAGAAGGAGAGCAAACGACAAAAAGGATGGATATATGTAGAAGTGTAATTTAGCTATTTATTCACACTTCTTAATAATATAAATTTAAAGAATGAACTTTCCTTTTTTTTTGTAAATTAAAGTATGATTATTATATAATAAAAAATTGAAATGATAATTAAATATTATAACAATTGAAATATTACAATGGCAGTAATTGGGGACGTGGAGATACTTGTAATAGAGGGAATATAGATAAATAAATACAAGATAAGAGGGAAGAGAGGGAAGAGATGGAATAGGCAGACAATGAGCCCCAGGAGGGCGTTCGGTCTCGAACTCATAAAAAAAAGAGGGAAAATTTGACAATTTGACACTAAAATAAAATAAAATAAAATTGACACTCACTCTCACAGTGAACATTAAATTAAATTAAAATTAAAACTAAAAAAATTGATGGATCTCTCTAATAGCAAAACTTAAATTAGCAATTACCCCTGTGAGCAATTAATAAAATTTTAAATGAAATCATTGTGTCGTCCCATCGTCGCTGCTTGGAAGACGCGCTACATGAAAATTGAAATTTCTCGAAATTTTGTGATTTTGTGATTTTGAGATTGAAATTTTGAAGTTGGAAAAAATAATATGCCGTCAACAGAAAGGTGAGAACCCACTTCGAAACATAGTGTACAGGATTATCAAATTATCCGTATTTCAGATTTACCCTTTACTACAATATATTAGAGTCATTCTAATACATAGAATCATATTCATCAATAATCACACGTTTTTTTAATATAGGTATGTATCCTCTATATCACTATTTCTCCTTAGTTTTCCATAATTGTTACTCTAAATCAGCAATATCTTCACCAATTTCAATTTTAAACATCCTGATCAAAATTCCGTATTTTATTGAATATTTCAATATACATATGACGTAGTATGATTGTTTCAAATAAAAGGATATTTATACTAACATTACCCTGCTACTTCTCTCTTATTAGTTTTAAATGTCAACTATAACAATAAATGATTTAAACTCAACAACGAGCCCCACACGTAATAATAATGGTTTTACTAAAAAAAATAATGAAAAAAAATTATTATTGAAAAATAAAAATTATCAATATCAATATACCAAAATGAATGTTGATTTATCATTAATTAATGATTTATCAAATAATTTAAATCCAAATGACTATTTTAATGAAGAAATTTTATATCATTATTGTAATTTAATTCTTGATAAATATTATAATACTAATAATCAAAACGATAATGATAATGGTTATAGTGAAACACATCAAAATATCGCATTGTTTAGAAACTACTCCAGTTACGGTCCAAAAGCTAAAAATATTGATATTTATTTACATCCATTTTTATGGAAAAAAGAATGGCATTTAGCTATTGGTTTTAATAAATATAATAAAATTTTATTAATTGATTGTTCAAATTTTAAAATTTCAAATTATAATCAAAATAATGAAAAGGATGAAAATATTGATAATATTGAAAATAATCAAAATAAGGAAATTATATACCCTTCATTTCCAACTAAAACTTCTTTAAGAGTTGAGCAATTTATTTGTTTCTTTAAAAGGAAACTTTCAAAACATTCTTTAAAATATCCAAGATTATATACCGACCTATTTGAACCTGCAACTCCTTATAATTCAATTAATTTATTAACAATTGTATTCAGTTTTTGTTTAGATGCTGTATCATTAACTAGAAGTTTTTGTGATCCTGAATTTTCTCCAAGAAAATTTGATATATCTGATATACATCCTCTGTTAGATAATTTAAATCATTTATTTATAGAAGAGTTAGCTTCAAAGGAAAGAGAAATTGAAAAATTAGCTAAAGTAAAACAATTAGAGGAACAACGATTGAAAGAAAAAAAATTAAAACAGGAAGCAAAGGACAGAGAGAAACAAGAAAAAAGAGAGAGGGAGTTGGAAAGAGCGGAAAGAGTAAGGAAACTTAAATTATTAGAGGAAAAGCAAAAACTGCAAAGAGAAAAGGAAGAAAGAGAAGAAAGAGAAAGAAAAGAGAAAGAAAGAATAGAAAAGGAAAAATTAGAGAAAGAAAGAATAAAACGTTTAAATGAATTAAAAATATTGGAAGAGAGTAAAAGAATAGAAAATGAACGAAAACTGAAAGAACAAAAAAAGTTTGATGAAATTCAAAACCTGGAAAAGATAAAGCAATTAGAAATCATCAAACAAAATGAACAAAGGGGGAAGATCAAAAAACAAAAAGAATTGAAAGAATTGAAAGAACTTAATGAACAAAAACTAAAAGATAAAGCAATAAAAGATAAGATAGAATTATTAAATAATGCACGTAAAAGAGAGGTTGACCTCTCACCTCCAGTTGAAGACAAAAATAATGAATTTATGGTTGATAACATAGCTAAAAGACAAAAATATATGCCAAGAACTAGAGGTACAATATTTACACCAATTGAAATAAATGATTTGGATGATGCAGACGATGATGATGATGATGATGAAAATGTTGATGATGCAGAAGACATAAATGATATCCATATTAAAAACGAAACTGAAATGTCAGTTACACCAAAATTGAAGATAAATAATAAAAGTATAGCTCAAATTAAATCTACGACTTCAACTTCAAAGGATAAACGTATTTTAAAACTCTCATTAATATTTGAAAAAAGAATTGCAATAGCCTTTCAAAAACATTTACAAAATTCAGAACTTTTTGGTAGCAATATTAAACTTGATTTAATGTTTGAGTTTATTCAAAACTTGGTTAATGATCCATTGACAAATTCTTCACTTCTATTAAATCCAAATTCAAATACTAATAATACGTATGATATCAAACCATGTTTGTTAGTCAATTATAAAAGAAGAATGAAACAAGAATTCAATGAAGAAAGATGTTTAGAAATTTTGAAAAAAGATTCATTAAATCAAATTATTCCACTTGTTTTTGAAAATGGTAGTATATTCTTAATCAATATTAAAACTAATGATAAATTCAATTGTATTGTTAAATTAATTTGTGTTTCAAATAGATCAAGTAGATCGGAAAGAGAAATTATGAAAAATTATGCATTTAGAAGATTAATTGAACTTTATGTTGGAAAATATAAGAGATTGATTATTAAAATTAGATCATCTATCATATTAGTGAAAACGCCATCATTTTACAAATTAGCAATGCAATCAATATTTGCTATTCATCATATATTATGGAAGGGTAAATTTGATATGATGTTTAATCCGAAAATTGAAATATTAGATAATTACGTTGCATTTTTTGAAAATATAATGAAATGTACAGTAGAGAATGATATGTTTAAAGCTGAACTTAATTTTAAAAGGCTTACAAAACATATTATTGGTGAATCATAAATTTTGTAAAATATAATAATTTCAAAATAAATAATAAATTTTTATAATTACAATGTAATAGACGATTTATCGAATAAATATTTTTTTTTGAATTTATAACAGTATTATACCATATACATATATCTTTTATGAGTAAGGAATCTATTTAATGAAAACTTCAGCACCACCAGTTAAAACATCATTAATTTCAACATCATTAAGTGGTGTGTATCTAAATCTTTTGGAAAGATTGTTTCTTGATTGGAAAGAAGCTGCATGACCTGAAGTTGGAGCAGATACAATTGCACTAGGTTTTAATCCAGCTGGTGCACATGGGTGGAAAGACACAGGTGTGTGGGCTATACGAATGTAATTATTGATGTTAGTATCCATGTTGTAAAATATAGTGATTCCTTAATCAAAAAAAAGTTCTTTTATAATTGATACTTACTAGCAACGTGTGGACCCCCTACAAATTTAATCAAAGGGACATGTTGTAATACTCTTAAAGTAGCCTTCATTGTTATTCGGGTGTTGGAACGTTAAATAAAGGTTTATCTGAAGTTGAATTGTTAAATCAACATATTGTAATCAATATAATTCATGTTAACAAAACGCCATATTAAACATCTTCCCCGTATAACCGAGTTCGACTCCGGGGGTAAAAAAATTAATAGGTAAGTATATTAGTCGGGTCGATCACGTGATATTTTTATTTTAAAATTACGTAATGATTTTTAATAACATGAATTTCATAATCTCAGGGATTAGAGAATTTGCCCTCAGTTCAGGTTATATAGAAGAGAGTTGTAAGTTAAAATAAAACCGTGTTATTTTATTCAATTGACTAAATAGAGTATTAAACAATAGGCAATGAATCACGATCCTTTCCATTGGGGTAGACCATCTACCAAAACTTACGGTGAGTATAATTATTTAATCTCCAATGCATCAAATGTTGATAGAAGTGTAAAAAGTAATTCTGAATTCCCAAAAATGCATACACAACAACCAATGATTACAGGTACATCCGTTATTGCGATTAAATATAAGGATGGTATAATAATGGCAGCAGATCATATGGGTTCATATGGCTCATTAATGAAATTAGAAGATTTAAAGAGAATAATACAAGTTGGTGATGATGCAGTCGTTGGAATTTCCGGTGATATTAGTGATTTCCAATATTTAGAAAGATTATTAGATGATTTACAAATTGAAGATGCATATGATATGGATCAAGAACATTTAAAGGCAAATCATTTATCTGAATATTTAACTAGAGTAATGTATAATAGAAGAACAAAGATGAATCCACTTTGGAATGCTATTATAGTTGCAGGCTTTGATGATAAAGATGAACCATATCTTAAGCATATTGATTTATTAGGTGTTTCATATACTTCTCCAACTTTAGCTACAGGTTTTGGTAATCATTTAGCAATTCCACTTTTAAGAAAGAAAGTTGAAACTGAAGATGATGTAAAAAAACTTTCAAAGGAAGATGCAATTCAAACTATAAAAGATTGTATGAAAGTTTTATTTTATAGAGATGCTAGATCCTGGAATAAATATTCTCTTTGTGTTATTGAAAAATCAACTAAATCAATTTCACTTGAACATGAAGTTCAAGTTGAAAATATGAAATGGGATTTTGCTCAACATATTACAGGTTATGGTGTTCCACAATTATAAATACTTTTGTAACTATTTTTAAGAATAATAAATAATTATACATAAAGAAGTCATTGATCACATCGTAACTACAAGAACTACAGTAATTTACATTTTATAAAATAATAAGCTATGAATTTATATTTTTAATATTATACAATTAAAGATATGCCAGATAACGCAATGGAAAAGTTAATTCCTAGATTATGAACAGTATTCAACTCGTTTAATTTGGATAGTATTAACTGCCTTGGATTTATATCCTCTAAAGTTTCCTTGACATGAATAATAATGACATTTAAATCCTTTAATGGTTGAAAAATTGAAGATTTATAGTAATCATCATCATAGGGTAATGTTTGATCTATCTGTTTACCAGGATGTTTATTCTTCAAATCAATACATATTTTTCTAAGATTTAACATTTCGTAAATTAAATTTGAAGGTGTCAGGTGACCAAAAAGTGGAGGTGGCATATCAGTTGTTGAACATTCTATTATACATGTATTTAATTTATCTTCATTAATTAAATGTGAGACATTATTCCAGATAATTGAATTATAATTAGTATTTGAGGATAAATCAGATTCTACATCTCCAAAGAATAAAACATTGTAGTCGTGAAGTTTATCCTTTATTAGAAATGCTGTACTAAAGTACCTATCATTGTTAATCAAATGCATTCCGTGACTAACTTTGAACAATGACAATGCATATCTATCAGATAAATCGTTATGGATCACATTCTCTTCCAATATATTCAAGGAAATTAATCCAAGTGAAACAAGGTCTGGCCAAACAGAGTCATTAAATAGATTATTCCGAATAGAAGTCATAGTTTCTGAAATTCCGAAAACTTTCTTGGGTTTTTTAAATGCTGGTGAGTTTATCACCAAACTTGAAACATGATCAAGGTGTGAATGTGTTATAAAATAACCATTTATGGAGTTTAGTATTCTATGGGCTATTTGGAAATTGGTTAAACTTCCTGTAGATTCATCAAGATCGACACAATTATCTAATAACGACTGTTTTATATTACTAAATGGTATCTTTATATCCATGTTATCAGTGCATATGAATTTACTCATACAATTGACAAGTTTATCCATATTATCAAAAGTTTTAGGGTACAATTCCACTAAAAATGAAGATTTCAAATAATCTAATTTATTTTTCTCTTCATTATCTAAAATGTCAAAAATAGAAGTCAGACCAGTTCCGGCATCAATTGCAAGTAAGGGATAATTTTTGGGTCCGTTATTTGTTTCAATATAATCAACATATGCAACATCTGTAGGTTTTAGTAAAAATGAACATGTTTTCCCAGACAATGGACCGCCTGAACAACCTAATATAATCAATTCAAAGTATTTTTTATTTGTAGGCATCACTGAACTTGACTTGTGATTATCTAATTGTTATATTGTAGACGTGACACAACCAGATGAGTTGATACAGATACGGATATTAACCAACTAATTATACATATAAAAAATCTTAAGATATGCAAAAAGAGCAATTAGCTGGTTAAAAGGAAGGAAATTTGATTTTTTTAACAAAATAGTCGTTAGAGAATGTTTAATATTGTTCAACAAAAGGGCTGGGCATCGAAGAAAATTCCATTGCAGCAACATTAAAATAGCTTTTTTTCTACGAAGTACATTTTTTCCTAATTCATTCTTTCCACCAAGCCTGATGAAACATACACTATAAAAAATACTACACCTTTGAATGACTTGTACACATGAAAAAAAGGAATTCAAAGAGGGTGTTACTTTGTATACATAAAAGGTAACCCTACTAAAAAGATAGATATTAGTCCACCCAACAATTTGACTAACATCCAATTGTGTTATAATATGTTGATCACCATAGAGGCCGTATCATATTTTACAAAGTTGCAAAATTTATTATATAAGTACTAATACAATTGGATAAAGTATCACAACGGATATTTTGCCAAGTATGATTATACAAACAAGAGCTTGATGAGTGGCAATATATATACGGAATCTCTTCACTCAACATGCGTGACGGTAAGACAAGTTTTTTTATCCGGAAGCTTTTCTCAGTCAAAGCTGTGTCACCATTATTTTAAATTGAAAGATTGTTAAGGATACATTAAAACATGTCAGCTAAATTGTTTCTAATAAGTTCAAAAAATTGTTGCATGACAAAACTTTTGGCAAATAATAAACCAAAATTTCGATCGTTTTTCAGATATTAAATTAATACATCGATAAACTATTATAGCATATCAAGTATACTATGGCATTGTCACACTCAAAAAATGTTATTTTAACTTGTATTAAAGCTTGAAACTCTTAAAGAATAGAAAGCTTTTTTATATTTTTGAAGTAACAATCTAACATTTTTGTGTAAAACTGAAAGAATAACTTCAGAATGCTAATCAATTTAGTTGCCAAGCCTCCACTGATAAGAAAAATTGAATTTTAAGGTGGCCGCCGCGACGACCCCACCTTTGTAGATAAGCTTTCTGGATAGGGTTTTCGTCTTGCTATCATGGTAATTTATGCTTATTATATTTTGTACCTGTACGTGTTGTCCTGTTTGGCACATGTACTTTGAAGTAATTTGGTTGTTAAAACAACATTGTCCCTTCTCTTTTGTTACCTTTACTACAGCGTAATTTCCACAAATGGAAAATCAGAAAGCAAAATATTATGCGCCAAAAAAAAAATATTTTGTCGGCAAAAACATAATTTGAATCAAAATATTGATAATTCAAGAATCATTCAGTCTTTTTAACATTTACAATCAGTTCCAACACCAGATTCATGACTAGTGAAGGGGTGAATAAGCCAAAAGCCATTGTGAAAAGATCGAGATTAGGTTGCATTAATTGTCGGAAAAGAAAAAAGAAATGTGATGAGATCAAGCCGATTTGTACCGGTTGTTTAAATCGAAATATTGTTTGTGAATATAAGATAAATGAAATAGCAATTATTGGTGAATTATCTTCAAAAGAAAATTTAATCTCCAAAAACGGATCTGAAATTGTTTCTCTTAATGGAACAAAGATATATGATAACGTACCGGAAAAAATAAGTACCATTTCAAGTCTACGAAGTATTGTCGGTGACACTGTCATGCGTATTTTAGAACATAACTACTCAAATTTGAACAGCTTGTTTGATAATGATGAAAATATTAATAACAATAACATAACATTAAACAATGAAAAACATAATTCTAATTCTGAAAATAATACAGAAAACTTCCCGTCATTGGATGACTTATTACCTATTGACTCGGATTTCTTAAACATTATTTTTGAAGATCAACCTCAGTATTTGGATTTGTTCACAAATCCTTCTCCTTCGATACCCCAATCTTTTGATATCAAATTACCTGTATCATTAACATCTGAGGAATTGGGATATTTTGAATTTTATTGTAAAAGCATCTTACCTAACTTATCAATTCTTCCGCAAGAGTTCAACTATTACACAAAAATATATATTCCAATTGCATTTAAAGAAAAATCGGTTTTATACACATTAGTAGGTTGGGGCTGTCGTATGAGAAAGAATATCAACTTAAATTTTCAAATTGAGAATAAAGAAGCTGATAATTACATTGAAATGGTTAATGAAAATATAACTCAAAATGAATTAACATTAGACAGAGAAAAATTCATAACAAATTTTGTTTGTTACATGTTATTAGTTTGTATGGAGATATCATTTGGGGATACATCTAAGTGGTCACATTATTTTACATGCTGTTTTAATATGATTAATAAAATGCCAGGTAATTTTAGATACTTATTATCTGCATGTTCTATTGAAGGTAATTTATTAGCTGAGAATTTTGCTTATTTTGATGTTTTAGCATCACAATCAAATGAAAATGGTACATTTTATCCAATGGCAGATTATCATGATTTGTTCAGTCAAAATAATTCCAATAAAATAGTGCATGATCCTTTCCAAGGATGTATTAGACCAATAATTTTGTTAATAGGTGAGATTGTTAGTATGTTAGTAGAATATAGTTCTCTTCAAATAAGTTTGGAATTGCCAGAATGTGATAAATATGAAGTCATTAGTAAAATGATGAAACAATCTGAAGTTTTAGATAAATCTATACGATTTGCCAAACCAGATTTATCATGTCTTCAGTATCTTGACAGTTCTGATGAGTTGGAATCACATTTGACTTTATTTGAAGTTTATCAGTTATCTTCACAAATTTATCTGCGACAGGTTATTAGAAAGTTACCACCTGTTGTTCCCGAAATTCAAGTGTTGGCATTCAATTTGAAAGAAGATCTGAAAATTCTAATTGAGGCACCCAAATTAAAACATAGTCTAGCATTTCCTATGTTATTATTGGGTATTAGTGCTGTCACTAAAACTGACAGGAAGGAAGTTATACAAATGTTCAAAAAACTAATACAAACTTGTGGTTATTTAAGCAGTTATCAAAAACTACTATTTGTAGTACAAAAAATCTGGGATTTAAATGAAACTGGGTCATTATATATAGATTGGTTTCAAGTTACCAAACAATTAGGTTGGAGGTTAAACTTGGGAAGATAAAATTATTTTTATAAACTTTCAAATATTATATAGAGAATTAATAGAAGAAAAACGTTATTTAATGAATATGTTTAAGAAAAAGCATGGAAATGGTACAAATTTAAATTTTGATTATCTATTTTAACTTTTCATTTGATGAAGATGATAAAATTACATCAACATTTTCTACTTTCCCATTGTCTAGTTCCATACCAATATTATCGTCAAGATCGGGTCTCTTACCTGATTCAAAGTCCATATCCATTAAATTAATAATTCCTTTTTTGAAGTAGAAATAGTCATAACAGAACCAAATAATAAAAAATATTGGAAGCATGATGTAACCATCAATAAATGTTTTATAATCAAATGGTTTGAAACATGACCAACTTTGAACTAATGTTAAAACAATACCAATTACAATACCAATATAATTGGACCATGGGAAAAAGTAAGCCTTGAATGGTAAAGCATCTAATGAGTAACCTTGTGCTATCAAACCTTTTCTGAATCTTAAGTGAGTAATAGAAATGGAAGTCCAGACCATAAAAGCTGCAACACCTGTAACGGAAACAATGTAGGAGTAAGCAACAGTTGAACCAGAGGAGTAAGATAAAATTGATAAAAATCCAAAGATATGAACGAAATGGATAGCAACATAAGGGACACCTCTTTTATTAACAGTGGTGAAAATCTTTGGTCCAAAGCCTGCTTTTGACCATGTAAAAAGTGATCTTGAAGCAAAATAGATTGCTGAGTTAATTGAAGAAAAACAAGTTATCCAAATCATGGTTGTAACAAAATATTTTGAGTTTGGCCAACCAGCTTCAGTTAAGGCAATAGTCATTGGTGATCTCATAACTTTATCAGCTTCTGTAAGGAATGGATCATTGTATGGAACTGTAATACCGTAAAAAATTGATAAACCAAAATAAACAAAAAAAACTCTAAAAACTGTACTTCTAACAGCAGTTGGAATTGCCTTTCTTGGATTTCTAGCTTCTGCAGCAATAACAGAAACACCTTCAATACCTGAATAGAAAACACCGGCATAAACAAAAGAGTTTGCAATACCTTTGAAACCTGATTTAAGAGGGAAGTTTCCAAAAGGATTGTCTGGTTTATGACCAGGAATACCACCTGCAGCATAAATAATTGCAAATATGTAGAAACCAGATAAGAATGATAATTTCAAAAAACCAAGAAAATATTCAGCTTCACCCCACCATGAAACATCAAGACATTGAAAAATGGTGAAAATAAACCAGAAAATCAAATACCAACCATAAGTTGGAACAGTTGTTGAGTATGTTTCCAAAGCTGCTGTCAATGAAGTATATTCAGCAATAATATTTGTAATCCAAATAATGACATAAAAAACTGCGACTGTTGCACCAAAACCTTTAGAAACATATTTAGAAGCTAAAATAGCAAAATTTTGATCAAAAGCTGCATTCATTTCACCAATTGAAGCCATCATTGAGAACACTAATATACCAACAATTGCAAAACCAACAAGTAAACCAACTGGACCACCGGATGCTAATGCATTACCCATACCAATAAAAACACCGGGACCAATCAAACCACATAATGCAATAAGATTGATCATTCTATTTTTAAGACCTGCTTTCAAACCTGAATCTAAAACATCGTCGATTCTTTCATTTTCATCTTCAAAAAAAGCACTTGACAGTTCAGCATTTGCTGAAACGTGTGAGGCCTGTTGTGTTATATTTAACATGACTTTATTTGTTTAAAAAAATAATAATTTTTTATGTATAATATTAATAAAACATAAGACGGATCAAGTACGATCTAAATTATAACGACGGTTAGCTTTGTATTTATAGAAGCTTAAAATTAATTTGAATCAAAAGATATAATGACTGATAACGAGAAGATTTGGGACGTTCAAGACAATCAAAATTATAATAACAATTTATCTTATCTCCCCAGTAATTATTGAAATGTAACCGAGAGTGACAATCTGTGTGAAATACCTGTCAAAACAAGTACAAAATCTATCAAAAATACCCGTATCACCAAAACTTTTCAAAAACTAAATTTTAAAAAACTATTGTTGATAAGAGTAATATTGCCAATTTGGGAACTGTTGCCGCTGTTTCTATGCGACATTTGGCGCTTAAGTGAGGGTGACTTTATTTGACGTTAATTTGACTTCACATTAGCCGTTAAATGTCGCCAATTAACGGCGCTTGTGTCAAATCAGTAAAGTGTCGTTGGGTTATTAGTCTGATTGTCTAAATGAGACAACTAAATAAAATTCATTATATAATTAATGGTATATTTGCCTTCAAACGACAAAAAACAAATTAAACTAACTTTTCCACAATAAGAACTTTGATTTTTAAGTGTATCATGACTGTTAATAAAGTTGAGAATATAGAGGAAAGATTTAATGAACTTGTAAAGAAATTTCCTATCTTAGATACACATAATGATTTTCCATATAATTTACGTGTCCAATTACATTATGAATTCGAATCTACAAAAGAGTTCAATTTTGATTCATTATTAACATCACAAACTGATCTTGTTAGAATGAGAGAAGGTAAAATCGGTGTTCAATTTTTCAGTTGTTGGATTGAATGTAAAGAAGATGATATGTACTATCAGGACTTTAATAAGCCAAATAGTGTTGTTAGAGATACTTTAGAACAAATTGACGTAGTTAAGAGACTTGTGGATGAATATTCTCATAGCTTTAAGTTTGTTCATACTGCTGATGAAGCACTAAAAAGCTTCCGAGATAGTGAAACCAAAAAGATATCCATCACATTAGGTGTCGAAGGTCTTCATCAAGTCGATCTCTCTCTTGCTGTTGTTAGACAATATTACGATCTAGGTGTTAGATACATCACACTTACACATAACTGTGATAATCCGTTTGCTACTGCTGCATCTTCTGTTACTGGTGGTTTACCTGATAAGGGATTAAGTGACTATGGTAGAGATTGTGTCAAAGAAATGAACAGACTGGGTATGATGGTAGATTTAAGTCATGTTTCTCATAAAACTATGTTGGATGTTTTGGAAGTTACTCAAGCACCTGTCATTTTCTCCCATAGCTCTGTATATTCACTTACTAAGCATGAAAGAAATGTTAGAGATGATGTGTTGAAATTAGTTAAAGATAATGGTGGTGTTGTATGTATTAATTTTTTACCTATATTTTTGAAACAGCCTGGACATGACGAAGTTACAGTTGAAGATGCTGTTGATCATATCAAACATATCGTCAATCTTATTGGATGGGATCATGTTGGGTTTGGTTCTGATTTCGATGGTATACCAAAAGGACCAGTAGGTCTTGAAGATGTTTCCAAATATCCAAATTTAATTAAAAAAGTTTGGGGAGCAACTGGTGCTACAGAGGAAGATATTGTTAAAATGATGGGTATGAATGTTTTGAGAGTATGGAAAGAATGTGAAATAGTTTCCGAAAGAATGAAAAATAAAATAAAACCCGTTGAGTCTAATTGGGACCAAAGAGAATGGATATTCTACGAATACTGTAGAGAATTTCCTGAATTATTCCCTGGTGCATATAAAATCAAAGAAAAGGAAAATATTTACAAAGATACTCAAAAGCTTGTTTAATTTTTATCAAGTATATAGCATTTAGAACTAAAAGTTATGTGAGAGTTTGAGCAATAATAATGTTAGTAATATATTGTCTACCAAGCTTCGGAGTTTCCTAGTCATTAACCCATCTCATCTCATCCCCGGTGTAAACTATGTATTTTATAAACTTACGTAATATAAAATGTTTTCTGGCATACTGATTTAAAGCCGTTCTTGTGCCGTATGGATTTTCCGTATTGGTTTAAGACACTCTAATCGGATAATCAACAAATAATTTTGATAATCAAGGTGTAGGAAGCCTGTTTCATTAACCTTAAAAAAATTACTAATTATAATTGCTTCTTTCTAGTTGAAAGTTACAACAAATGACTGTTAACAACATAGACGAAAGACTGGATAAATTGGTCACTCAATATCCTATTATCGATACACATAATGATTTTCCTTATGCCTTAAGATTACATTTACATAATGAAATAAAAACTAAGGAATTTAATTTTGATTCTTTACTTACATCCCATACCGATTTAATTCGTATGAGAGAAGGAAAGATCGGCATTCAATTTTTCAGTTGTTTCATTGAATGTAAAGATGATGATTATTTATATCAAGACTTCAACAAACCGAATAGTGCTGTTAGAGATACATTAGAGCAAATCGATGTTGTTCAGAGACTTGTAGATGAATACTCTCATAGTTTCAAGTTTGTCTATACTGCTGATGAAGCTTTAAAGAGTTTCAGAGAAACCAAAGGTAAAAAAATTTCTGTTACTTTAGGTGTTGAAGGTCTTCATCAAGTCGATCTCTCTCTTGCTGTTGTTAGACAATATTATGCTTTAGGCGTTAGATATATCACACTTACACATAACTGTGATAATCCATTTGCTACTGCTGCATCTTCTGTTACTGGTGGTTTACCTGATAAGGGATTAAGTGACTATGGTAGAGATTGTGTCAAAGAGATGAACAGACTGGGTATGATGGTAGATTTAAGTCATGTTTCTCATAAAACTATGTTGGATGTTTTGGAAGTTACTCAAGCACCTGTTATTTTCTCCCACAGTTCAGTTTACAAATTGTCAAAACATGAGAGAAATGTTAGAGATGATGTATTGAAATTAGTTAAAGATAATGGTGGTGTTGTTTGTGTTAATTTTTACCCTGACTTTTTAATACAGGAAGGTCATAGTGATATTACCATTGAAGATGCTGTTGACCACATTAAATATATTATTAATCTTATTGGATGGGATCATGTTGGTTTTGGGTCTGATTTTGATGGAATGCCATGTGGTCCTGTTGGTTTGGAAGATGTCTCTAAGTACCCTACCCTTGTGAAAAAAGTTTGGGAGGCAACTAACGCGAATGAAGAAGATATCATTAAAATGATGGGACTAAACGTTCTTAGAGTCTGGAAAGAATGTGAATTAGTCTCCAATAATCTTAAAAATAAAATTAGTCCTATTGAAACAAACTGGGATCAAAGAAAATGGATTTTCAGTGAATATTGTAAACAAATGCCTGTATTATTCCCAGGTGTTGAAGACGTTATTGAAAACAAAAACATTTATGTAAATCATCATGAATAATTGGGTGTAATGCCTTGGACTTTTTTAGTTTAATACCATTAGTTTAAAATTTTTTGACGTGATATTTTACCGCCCGCATTTTTTATCAACTGCGCTTATCAACCGCCAATTCGATTCCTAATCTTCTCCAAAAAACTTGGAAATTCTTCTTTATAAAGGGATCTAAATTCTTCTTTCTTTTTTAGATTAATATTTTATTAGTCTTATCAAACAAGCAAAAAAAAAAGTAATGCCAGAAGTAGTTGTTTTAGGTTGTGGTATTGTTGGTTTATACACCACATATTGTTTAATAAATGACGCAGGTGTTTCTCCTAAAAACATTACTGTTATGGCTAAGTATATGCCTGGTGATCAATCCATCAATTATACCTCTCCTTGGGCTGGTGGTAACTTTTCCTGTATTACCCCAAATGACAAAGAAACTTTAGCTTTAGATAAATTTACATACACTAATTTAGCCACAATTCAAAAAAAATTAGGTGGTCCTTCATGTGGTTTAGATATGTATCCAAGTACTGAATTATGGGATGAATATCCTGGTGACGAAAAAATCCTATCACTAAAGAGTTATATCAAAGACTTCAAAGTTATTCCAAAATCAAAATTACCTGAGGGTGTTGAGTTTGGTATTAATCTAACTACATGGGATTTCAATTGTCCATATTTCTTAGCTAATTTTAAAAAATACTTTGAAGGTCTTGGTGTTAAATTTATACAAACTGAATTAACTCACATAAGTCAAGCTTACAAACCTGATACTAAGGTTGTTTTTAACTGTACTGGTATTGGTGCATTTTCATTATCCGGTGTTAAGGATGATAAAGTATATCCAACTAGAGGTCAAGTTGTTGTTATTAAAGCACCACACATTAAACAAAATAAAATGAGATGGGGCTCTGATTATGCAACATATATCATTCCTAGACCTTTTTCTAATGATGAACTTGTTCTTGGTGGATTCTTACAAAAGTACAACTGGACTGCTGATACCTTTGAAACTCAAACTGCAGATATTATCAAGAGAACTACTGAGTTATTACCAGAAATCTTAGACAGACCTTTAGAAATCATTAGAGTTGCAGCTGGCTTAAGACCAAGTAGACATGGTGGTCCAAGAATTGAAGTTGAACATATTGAAGATAAATTATTAGTACATAATTATGGTGCTAGTGGTTATGGATACCAAGCTGGTTTCGGTATGTCCCATAAAGCAGTTGCTCTTTACACAAAAGCTAAGAGACAACAATCAGGAAAGCTTTAACTTTTTAGAAAATTTATAAACTTTTTTATTTATATTACTGTCCTTTAAATTATTACTCTACAACTATATTTGATTTTAAACGGTATACTCAGTTTTTCGAAAAGACCGTTTGATTAAGGTCGGACTCAACAAAGCAACTCCGAAAAAAACATCGTGACAGTTCAAAAAATTTAAGCGCAAATTCAAGCGCTTAATGTCGCTTACGATTCAGCTTACATTAACGCTTATATTATGCATGAATCATATAGGTTGCTTTATTACTCCTAACATGCCATTTATGGCAAAGTGGTACGACTTGGATATCAATTTTTAGGGTCTGGTTTACTATTGATACATTAATCGAAGTATAAAAGGGAGAATAGTTTCAATGTTGAATCAAATATGATCTTTGGAAATATTAAATTAGACAAGATCAAAAAAAAGTGAAAAATGTCCAATGTTGTGGTTTTAGGTTCAGGTATTGTTGGTTTATATACTGCGTGGTGCTTAATTCATTATGCAAATGTAAGTCCAACTAAAATCAATGTTATTGCAGAATTCCTTCCAGGTGATACATCAATAAAATTTACATCTCCTTGGGCAGGTGGTAATTTTTCATGTATTTCACCAAACGATCCAGATACATTAGCATACGATAAATTTACTTACACTCATCTAAAAGATATCAAACAAGCATTAGGGCAAGAATGTGGTTTAGACATGAGACCAAGTACTGAATTTTGGGATGTTTATCCGGGTGATGAAAAAATCAATTCTTTAAAAAGCTATTTAAAAGATTTTAAAGTTGTACCAAAATCAAAACTACCTGAAGGTGTTGCATACGGAATTACATTCACAACATGGAATTTTTATTGTCCTTTTTTTATTTCAAAGTTAAGAGCTCATCTTGAAAAGTTAGGTGTGCAATTCAAAAGACAAAAGCTAACACATATTTCCCAAGCTTACATTCCACATACACTTGCTGTATTTAATTGTACTGGTATTGGTGCAGTTTCTTTATCTGGTGTAAAAGACACCAATGTTTATCCAACAAGAGGTCAAGTTTTAGTTGTGAAAGCCCCACATATTCAAGAAAATAAAATGAGATGGGGAGCAGATTTTGCAACTTATATTATTCCAAGACCAAATTCTGGTGGGCAACTTATTTTAGGAGGGTTTTTGCAAAAGGATAATTGGACTACAGATACTTTTGAAGAGGAGTCCAAAGATATTATTGAAAGAACAACCAAATTATTACCTAAAATTTTAGATAAACCAATTGAAGTATTGGGAGTTGCAGCAGGTTTACGTCCAAGTAGATATGGTAATGCTAGGATCGAAGCAGAAATAATTGAAGATAGACTTTTAATTCATAATTACGGTGCTGGTGGTTATGGTTATCAGGCTGGATTCGGTATGTCCCACAAAGCAGTTGAACTGTTCATTCAAAATAAAAAACTTTCCTCAAAATTATAAGTTAAATTTTTCTGTCTTTTCAACATTCAATTAGTTCGTTTCTTTATAAAATCTTATTCAGTAAACTATTTTTAATATATAAATCTAATTAGAATTAATCATCTATCTATGATGCAAAAATCTAGCAAAATATTTATGTGGGCTCTACCAATATTTCCAAGAGTCAATAGAACCACAACCAATTGAGTTTTCAATTTCATTTGTGTCGTTAAAATTAATAAAACTTTCAACAGTCATATATTCCAAAAGCTCAGCTTGAGGTTTAGTTAACAAACCAACCCCCTTACCACCTAAAGTAGTTTTAAAGGTTTCAAACCCATTATCGTCAGATTTTTTCAAAAGTTTTTCATAAGCTTCTGTATCGTAATCATCATGTAATAGTGTGATTGCACATCCACCACCACCGGCACCTGTTAGTTTTGTTTCACCTATTTTAAGTTCATCGCAATAAAGTTTAATTCTTTCTAAATTTGGATGTGATACACCTAATGAAACTAGCAAGCCGTGGTTGATTCGAATTAATTCCATTAATCTTTGCTTTGATTCCGGATCTAGGAATGGGCGAACCATTAAATTATAAGCTTCACGAGCAATAGCTTCAAGTGATTCCAAAATACAACCTGTTGTCTTTGGGAAATCGTTAACAATTCTAGCAACATTTGAAACTAAATCTGCTGTTCTTCTAGGAGTTTTAGTATTTGTTAAAAGAAGATTGATTGAAGGTAAATTTCTCATTGATGTACGAACACTTGGCATGGAATTTGTCATTCTTTGGAACATAACGGCACCACCATGAGTTGCAACGGCATTATCAATACCACTTGGGTTACCATGGATACATTTTTCACCCATGTAAGACCAAGCATCAATAAATTTACATTCATCTGAATCTTTTACAATTTTTGAAGATTTTTCCAATGATGCTTCTTTGATATGACCACCTATATATGCAAAACCACTTGCAAGACAAACTGAAATAGATGCTGAAGATCCTAATCCGGCACCAATAGGTAATGTTGATCTAACAGTAAATGTAACACCACTTTCAACCGAATTATTACATAGTGACACAAATAAGTATAAGAAACAATATGCAGCTGTGTAGTGTAAAGGTGATGAGATTGTAGTTAATAAAGGTGTAAGACCATCGACTAGTTCAGCATTAAGTTCTTCACTTGCAGGTGGGATACCTTGTTCATGTGTAGTTAAATGCCATGGTAGTTGAGACTTTTTCCATTTATGGCTCAACCCTATATCTGGGAACTCCAGATAAATATGTTCATCTGCTGGATCATCATTTTTGGTAACAAGTAGATATGTTCGTAAAGAAAGAGCTGCTGCAATTGCTGGCTATATTTTATTAAAAGTTTGGGTGTGTTAGTTTCTAGAAATCATAGATTGAACAACATGTTTATGTTGAATGTTGAATGTTCGAAGATATACGTACCTTATTATAAACTGCTGAATGTTCACCGAAAAGAATAACTTTTCCAGGAGCACTGGTCAAAAATGGATAATCTACCATATTTTTTTTTTCAATTGTTTAAGTGACTAAGTGACGAAGTGTGAATTGATCAATTAAAGATATATCGACATCTAAATATACTTCTCTCTAATCGTATAGCCAGCTTAACGACAGTGTCAGTCTTGAAAATGGAAAGTTTTCAAAATTATACGACGCGACCTGCTCCAAATACGGAATTTAATTTTTTTGCTTTCACTGCCTGAAAAATTTTGATACTAAAAAATTTTTTATTAACAAAAATTTAATTCTTTAAACAAAGTATAGAATAGAGACCTTAAGACAGTTACAGTTAGATACTTTACTATCATTAAGGAACAATGTCTACAACCGAAAAACAATCAAAGGATCAAATTAAAGTGAAGTTTTTCACCAGAGATGAAGATGAATCACTTCATGTTTCCTCAAATCCTATTTATATTCCAGTAACATTGAAAAGATTTGGTTTATCAGAGATTGTTAACCATTTATTAGAAACAGAAACTGCAGTCCCTTTTGAATTTTTAATTGATGGAACTATTATAAAAACAGACATTCAAGATTATTTAGTCAAAAACGGTTTATCAACAGAAGCCTTTTTAACATTAGAATATACAAGAGCTGTTTTACCACCAAAATTTTTATCAAGTTTTAATAATGATGATTGGCTTTCATCTATAGATTCCATAGGATCAATGGAATTACCAGGTGCTAATAATGGTGAAGCTGTTGTTACTGCTCCAAAGATTTTAACTGGTTCATATGATGGTATTGTTAGAATTTATAATGCATCAGGTAAAGTTGAAACACAATTAACTGGACATTCACAACCAGTTAAAGCTGTTAAATTTATAAGTCCTAACAAGTTTATAACAGCAGGTATGGATAGATCTATCAGATTATGGAGATCAGGTATTATAAGTGATGAAGATGTTGAAAAAGATACCCAACAAGGTTCAACTTATGCATTGCTTGACTATCATAAAAGTACAGTTTCAAGTTTGGCATTAAATATTTCAACAAATAGAATTCTTTCTGGTTCATATGATAACTCTATTGCATTTTGGTCAACTAATCCAAAAGAAATGAATACTTCAGCTCCAATTGATATTTCAGAAAAATTATCATCATCTTCAAGAAAGAGATTAAAGCTTGCAATAAATGATTCCACAATTAGAAGAAAGGCACCATTGGCAATTCTTGAATCACATAGTGCTCCTGTTGAAGATGTTCTATTTTCAAATAATGACCCAACTATTGCATATTCTGTATCACAAGATCATACTATAAAAACATGGGATTTAATGACTGCACGTTGTGTTGATACAAAGCAAACTAACTACTCGTTACTTTCATTAGTTTCTTTAAATAATATGAATATTCTAGCAACAGGTTCATCTGCAAGACATATAAACTTACATGATCCAAGATCTTCAAAGGTTACAAGTAGTCAACTTATTGGACATACAAATTTTGTTGTTTCTTTAGCAACAACTGATAATGAATATATGCTCATCTCTGGTTCTCATGATGGAACTGCTAAAGTTTGGGATATTAGAGCAAATAAAGCAATGTATACAATCACTAGAGAATCTGGGGAACCAAAGAGTAAGGTTTTCTCAGTTAACTGGAATAAAGAAATAGGTATTATGAGTACTGGTAGTGATAAAAAGCTTCAAATCAATTCAAGTGCTGAATTTAAATAAGAATCTATGTGTAATATTAATTGATTGTTTATTTATACATGTTTATAAAACTAACATTATCGTAATTTATAGGGGAATGAATCAGTTTATGGCTTTACAGCAGTCCATTTAGTAACATTATAGTAACCTTGCCATAAACCTTTCCTATCAGTTAAATAACCTAAGAGTTCAGGTTCTACTTCATCTGTGACTTTCCATCCTAAACTTTTAATCAATTTTTTGAGTTCTTCGTCTGATAGTTCAATCTGTGCTGCAGTTCCATACTTCAATGGACCTACATTAATCCATTTTGTTGTTCCTTCAACTTGGGCAGCAATTCTATCAATTGATTGAATATATTCAACCAAGTTCTCAGCAGTATCCAAGAAAAAACATGTAACGATAACAGCATTTTTGGGTTTTTCATTAGCTCTTAAATGTTCATTTATGTCAAATTTTGTAAAATCGGCTGTATGAATAAATAAATTTTCCGGTTTTTCTAAATCATGTTGAATTTCAACTGAACGGATTTGATCATTCGTACTTAAATGATTCGAATATGTATGTAAATAAGGATAAATTTCAACTTGTTTTCCTTTGTTTTCCTTCATGAACAAGTATTCGTTCATTAAAACCATCAACCAAGAAAATTCAACTGCATGAACAGATGAAAAATTTAAATCGTTTGCTAATGTATGTGCAACTTTACCTAAACCTGAACCTGGCACTATTGCTATGGTGTGTTCATTGTTTAATTCGTCTGCTTGTTTTTTGATATAATTTATTAATGGAGTTATTTCATCACAAGGTTTTAATGGCCAATCACGAGCATAATGACATAAACTTTCAACAACTCTAAAATAATTGTTTTTTTTATTCAACTTATACTGTTCCTCAACAATTTTCAGTTCATAATCTTTAATTTTGTATTTTTCAATTGAGTTAGATACGATTGTTGATAATATTTTATTATTTTTTTCAAAATATTTATCTACCATGTTTAATTTCTTGGCATAATTTGTGACACTTGCAATTTGTTGTTGTAATGGTGACATTTTCTTGAAAAGTATTCTACGCTTATTATTCCATTTATAAGCATTTTGTAAATAACTTTTAAGATCAAAAATTGAATAAAGCAAATCTGTTCTTGATTGATCCAGTTTAATTTCCTTGACTTCATTTATTTCATATGCATATTTATAAATTTTCCTTTTAAAACTTTGCAGCATTGTTGTTTGACTTATAACCGTTGTAAATAATAATGTACAAATTATAAGTTTTATTTGGTGTAACGATTGAGGTAGTATAGAATCGAATACAAGGTACAATATTAAGATAATTGATATTCTAGATAAAAATATAGAAGTTTCTCCAAGTGTTTCTTTATTTATATTCACTCTGGACATTCCCTTATTGAGCTAAAATGCATATATGCATGTATGAACATTAAAAAAATCAAATTCTAAATTGTTAAAACCATTGGGGTAACAAAATTTAATAATGTTATAGTATGGGAAATTTCCCAAAACGGAAAAGCTATTTTTTTGCAGAACTCCCCGGATAGAACGCGCATTATTAAAATTCCTTTAAAATACTATGTACGGCTCAATTGCATTTTAGTACTGGTAAAGTTCTGCAAATTTTATAAGCACATAATCACCTTTCACCGTTTGAAAAACGTTTTGTTAGTATTTCAGTTTTAAAAATTATTTATTGTTAGTTTTAAGACTGTTTACGTAAGTTTTCTGATGATTCAAAGCTTCTTCTAGTTTATTCTTATATAGTTTTCAAAATATAAACATTTAATGAAGTCTATCATAAACATAGGAACGGATTTACATAAACTTAGTCGTTTCACTGAAATATTGAAAAGAAATGGACCCCTTTCAGCTTTCAAAACCAAAAGGTTCTCCGAACGAGTATTGAACAAAACACATGAGATGCCTCTATTAGAAAAATACATCAGTATGAATGATATAGAGAACTGTTCAAAAATATTGTCAGTTTCTTGGTGTGTTAAGGAATCCATTTACAAAACATTAGATGATGCTGATCAAACTAATTTCAAAATGTCTGACTGGTATAAAATTAATGATGAAAGAGGTCGACCTATAATAGGTAATGAAAATTATAAACTATTACATCCAAATGAAGAGTTTATTTGTAGTATAAGTCATGATGGTGGTTTAATCACATCATGTATCATTCGTCAGAGTATGTGAAATGTTTAGTAGTTCTTTATGTGAACCTTAGTATATAAATTATTAATATTAGTATAAAATTTCAGTGTCTAGAAAATAAATGAAGAAAAGTTAAACAATTAATCTATTCCCATTCGACAGTTGCAGGTGGTTTAGAAGTAATATCGTAAGTAACTCTAGCAACACCATCAACTTCGTTAACAATTCTAGAAGCAACTTTCTTTAAAAATGCAGCTTCAAATACAAACCAATCTGCAGTCATGAAATCAGTAGTTTCAATTGCTCTTAATGCAATAACTTGTTCGTAAGTTCTTTGATCACCAACAACACCAACAGATTTAACAGGTAAAAGAGCTGCAAATGCTTGAGAAATTTGGTTGTATAAACCATGAGCTTTAATTTCTTCAATGAAGATATAATCTGCTTCTCTAGCAATTTTAACTTGAGATGGAGTAACTTCACCTAAAACTCTGATACCGATACCTGGACCTGGGAATGGATGTCTCCAAACTAATTCATCTGGAATACCTAAGATTTTACCTAAACTTCTAACTTCATCTTTAAATAATTCTCTTAATGGTTCGATTAACTTTAATTTCATATCTTCTAATAAACCACCAACATTATGATGAGTTTTAATAGTTTGAGATGGACCCTTAAAAGAAATTGATTCAATAACATCTGGGTATAAAGTACCTTGTAATAAATATTCAATATCTGAACCATCCTTTGGCTTAATTTCAGCTGCAACTCTTTCAAAAACGTGAATGAAAGTGTTACCAATAATCTTTCTCTTCTTTTCTGGATCAGTAATACCCTTTAATTTACCTAAGAATTCATCACCTGCTTCAACAACAGTCAGATTTATACCTAAACCTTCATCTAAAGTTTTCTTAACAGTAACAGTTTCATTCTTTCTCATTAAACCATTATCAACATAAATAGCATGAAATCTATCACCAATTGCTTCCTTCATTAATTTAGCACCAACAGTAGAATCAACACCACCAGAGACAGCACCAATAACTTCAGCAGTTGGACCAACTAATTGTCTAATTCTCTTAATTTCAGTTTCAATAAAGTTTGCCATTGTCCAGTTTTGGTTTGCTTTACAGATTGAAACTGCAAAATTCTTTAATAAGATTTTACCTTGTAAAGAATGGGTAACTTCAGGGTGGAATTGAAGACCAAAAATTGGTTTTTCAGTATGTGCAATACTTGCATATGGGGAGTTACCAGTTTCTGCGACAGTCTTAAAACCATTTGGAAGAGCAGTTAATTTATCATTATGAGACATCCAAACTTGAGAGTTGTTAACACCTTTGAATAATTCACAAGCTTCATCAACAACGTTAACAACAGCTGGACCATATTCTCTCTTTAAACCTCTACCAACACCTTTACCATTAATCCAAGCTAATTCTTGCATACCATAACAAATACCTAAAACTGGAACATTCAGGTCGAAAACTGCTGGATCAACATGAGGTGCACCTTCTTCATATACTGAATATGGACCACCAGAAAGAATAACACCAACTGGTTTGAATGGTAATTCACTGATTTTTTGAGTACATGGTAACATTTCAGCGTAAACATTAAATTCTCTTAATCTTCTAATGATTAAATGAGAATATTGGGAACCAAAATCTAAGACTAAGATAGTGTCGAAAACTTGGTGAGCTGGAGCAGTTTCTTCAATAGCAGACATGGTTAAATGAAGGTTCTTTTTTTACTTATTAAAGATTAAAATAAAATAGAGATTTATAGAAATACATCAGAGCAATGAAGAAGCCCAAAAGAAGAAACCAAACCAATTAAAAATAAAAGAAGAAAAAGCAACATTAGATTGGAATAAAAAAAAATTTTTAATGAAATATTAATTAGTCAAGATAAAATTAGAATTCCAAAAGAAAAGAGCAGCGCTTTCAGTAAATTTTTTGGCTAACGAATTTATAAATTTTTATTTGAGCGCTCCAGTATAATTTTGAAGAGTCACATTGGTGGCTCAACGGTTTTTTTACTGAGCTTAACTTTGTTTTATTTCATTTGCATGATTGGATGTATGGTTGTAGATTGATTAAATGGTAGTGTAATTTATATTTTTTCAGACCTTTGTAAACTAACTGTGTTTTTTGCCGAAAAACTTTTAAATGAAATTTTTAATTTTTATCATCAAAAATAATTTAAAGATTTTAAAAACACAATTGATATTTGTAAAAAGATTATTTTTTTTTTAAAAATGCATTATCTTTTGAGCATAAAAAACATCCAATGAACAAACAGCAGCTTCAACATTGTAGTTTACTTTAATAATGCATCATTGCAGTTGAAATAAGACATTATTTTGTCAAATTGACCTCAGATTACAACATTATGAATGTCGTGGGTATATTGCATTGAAAATGACGGCGTGGAGTCGCTATACATCGGTTAGTGAGATCAGTCTACACGAAACACCAAAAGATGAAATCAATTGAAATGCAATTTATGATCTTTTTAATTAAATAAAAAACGATTTAATGAAGAGAGGATCACTAATTGCAATTGAAGGTTTGGATCGTACAGGTAAAACTACGCAAGCTGAATTTTTACTAAATAAGTTTAAAGAGTTAAATATTAAACATAAACTTGTAAAATTCCCACAAAGAGATACCCAAATAGGTAAATTGATTAATCAATACTTAACTGATAAATCATTTGAACTAAGTGATGAAGCTGCTCATTTAATATTTAGTGCTAATCGCTGGGAATTAGCTTCACAAATTAAAGATGATTTGAATAATGGTATAAATATCGTTCTTGATAGATACGTATATTCTGGTGTTGCATATTCCTCAGCTAAAGGATTAGATTTTGAGTGGTGTTTATCTCCTGACAAGGGACTTCCTAAACCTGATGTTACGATTTTCTTAAAATTTCAAAATATAGATGAAATTTCTACTAGAAAAGGTTTCGGTGATGAGAGGTATGAAGTTGCCGAATTTCAAGATAAAGTTAGAATGATGTTTGAAAAATTCGAAAATAATAAAGAATTTTCAAAAGTTTTTGTTGATAACTTAGGTAAAGAAGAAGTTCATAATAAAATATGGCAAATAATAAAACCTTTATCCGAAGGATGTGATGAAGAACTTTCTTTTTTCTAACTTGTATAATATTCTTTGATCTAATAACAAAAATTTATTACATTCTATTTAGAATAAAGAGACAATTACTAAAATACACACACTAAAATTCATTTTCTGATAAGCTACGTTATTCAGAAGTGAAAAAAGTAAAAAAGGACAAGTAAAAACAAAAGAGACAATGAACAATCAATATTGAAAAAAAAAACTATTATACATTATATTGCAGAAATAGTAAAGTTTATTAACTCACTTTAAACACTAAATAATAAAACCAAATTGTTTCCATGTATATTAAATAACTTCGAGCTTTCTTCATCATTATTTTCAAACAAAAGCCAAGTTTGCGTACAGTGATAATATTGATATGAAAAGTGCATCAAGTAAAATCCAGTTTCCAAAAACGTTTCTTAAGTTAAAGACAGCAATGAGGAAAAAGTGTTTGAAAGTAACAAATTTGATATCACCAATCGAGAAAACATATTTAATTTCATCCTTTAAGTTAGCTAAATCAATATCAGTCTTGAAAACTAAGATAGCTAAGAATAATTTAGCAAGAGATTCAGTGAATGCATCTCTATCAAAATCGTAAGTGAAATTAACATAGTATGAGAACACTAATGGTAAAGCTTTTGAAATTAAACCCCAGAGTAAGAATGTTGAAACTGATGCAGTACTGAAGATTTCAGATGAAAGCACAGGAATTTTAGAAATAGTAGTTGGTAAATATTCAAGTGCTTTACTAGGCAAGTATGAATCAAGAGGGGTAAGTGAAATTAAAGAGTAAAATAAGTATGTTGTTTCAATATAATAAGCTAACTCATTGAGGGTGTATGGATCACCTAAATAATCTCTAATTTCATAGTTCTTTAACTCAAAGTATTCTGATAAGTTGTTAGTTTTGAATGCTTTGACAATGTTGGTATAATTTTCGTAATCAAAATCATCATCATCATCGTCATATTCATAAGTATCATCATCATCGTCATCATCATCTTCCTCATTTTCGACTTTCTCATCACTATCATCATCTTCAGCTTCTTCAGTTTCATCGTCATCATCATCATTGTTTTTGTTTTCAGTTTCTTCAATATCAATGTAGACAGTCTTCTTTGGTGATCCAAGTTTAGCTAATGAGGCAATTTCATAGTATTTTGAATTTTCATCAAATTTATCTGCATTGTTGACAAAGTAAGCATGAACTACTTCGTAGATTTCCTTCTTGACTTTACAGTCAGTGATATCAATATTGAGATCCTCAGCTATTTCAACTAATTGACCCTTTGTTTTCTTAGATAAGGTTGACATTTTTTCTTAATGAATTGAGTTTTTCTGTGGATTGGTTTTCAAAGATAAACAATAATATGTGACTTATAAAAATATATCAAAACAAATAATTAGCCAATTCCTGAACAAAATAAACAAAGAATGAAAACATTGGGAACTTTGAAAGAAAAATATAAACATTCAATCAGATCTTTATACAGTGAAACTCAAAAAAATAAGTTTCGCCCTACATTGTTATTTATCTTTTACCTGATTAGGAAATTTGTTTTACTTTTGTTTCCAACATGTTTTGTTGAAGATTGAATTTACAGACAAAATTTTATGTTGGTACACGTGAAGACCAGTTATATTAAGATTCTAAGTGTAATTGAATGGTGTTTAGCATATGTTAAATACACATTAATTTTATTTAGAAATATCACAGAAGTGTGCTTTTATATGCCCAGTAATTTTTACGTATAGGATCTAGCCTTTCCCCCAAAAGTGTGAAGATTTCTCTTTGTTTATCTGATAATCCTTGGGTTCCGTAGATTGTCGATAACAATTCAAATGCTGGAATAGAAACTCTTTCTATGTTTTGATCTAATTTAGATTTGTCAAGATCGGCACTGAATTTGTATACTATTTTCTCTATATCAGTAACATCATAATTCACGTTAATACTCATATCATATAATGATTTCATGTAATTCCATGATGATGGGTTAGTAATTGACAATTCAATCATCTTTATAGTAAAATTAATCTCAGAACTTAATACATCTGTTGATATTGTTTTGATTTCAGGATTTCCAAATAAAAGAAAATGCCTAAAGTTCCAAGCTGAATTGTTTCGTATATCGTCTTGTATCAGTTTAGTAGCATACTCAAGTTCTGTTTCATCATTGAAGAGAGAAAAATATTGCACAAACCAACGTTTATATGACCAAACATGATAGTTTTTTTCGTCTTTCTCAAGCATAGTTCCGACAATTTCACGTTCTTTCTCAAGATCGTATTGGCTTTTATCACCATCAAGTTCCTTTTTGATTATCAATTCAATTATCATTTCACGATAATGCCATATTTGATAATTTTTTTGATTATTAATAGCAGTATTTGAACACCATTTTAATTCATCTGATAAATTGAAATTTTCAGTTTCTATTAATTTTTTGACAATATCTAACTTGTATTCCCAAACTGTATAATGCGCAGGAACTAACTCAATAGCACGACATGCAACATATAACGCTCTTTCACTTAGCTCTTTTTTTAAAAGTAATGCACGTAAGTAACCAAATACTGTCTTGAATTCTTCAGTGTACATGATTTTACATAAAACTACATCATTGTCATCGATAACTGGCACTGGTGTGATATCGTCAAAATTATATTCTTCTGTATTCATTGTCATTTTTGGAAACTTTCTATTCCTCTGTAAAATGTTTAATACTAGCTATATCTTGAAGTCAACTATTGAGCGAACTTTTATTGAAAGAACAAAGTTCTAAGATGTTATATAATAAAAATAATCTCCATAAACTGAAGGAGGGTATGAAATTTAAAAAATTTCCTATTCCGGCGAACTCAATATAGCTTATCTTTACAATTTCAGATAACATGATCGTAAACGATGGAACAATTATCTTTTTACTGTCTTTTTAAAAAATGGATACTCATATTAATACATAATAAACTTTTAGTACACTCAAAATAAACTTACTACTTGATAAAATAATCATTAAAACATCATTTTACTTTCATTTTTGCTAAACAATCATCACAATACCATTCACCTTTAGGTAATTCTTTCAGGCCAGTACACGGTAAATGAAACCATTCTTTTTCACAACTTTCACCATCACAACCGACCATTTCACCATATGACACTTGTTGACAATAACAGTAGACTGGCTCACCATCATAATTGATTGGTGATGTAGCTTCTTCGGTTTTAGTTTCTTTCTTTGATCTATTACCACGACTATTACTATCAGATACACCACCATTTTTACTCTTACCACTGGCACTAGCATTCAAGTTCGAGCTATTAGTTTCTTTCTTAGTCTCTTTTCTTCTTGATGTTTTACCTCTCTTAGAAGTGCTATCACTATTATTATTATTATTATTATTATTATTATTGTTATTATTATTATTCACTAAAACAGAGGCAGAATTATAAGTTTGTTCATTTTCTCCAGATTTTCTCTTTCTTGAAGAGTTTGACGCTCCGTTTGCACTAGAACCATTGGTCTTGTGATTATTATTATTTTCATTGTTAGTGTTATTTTGATAATTTTGGTATTCAGTTTCTTGAGATTTATGTACTCCAGTGTTCAAAGCTTTGAGATCCTTTCTTGAACCTCTAGACGATTTCTTAGAAGGACCAGATGATTCTTCACCTGCAGTATTTTCATGATCATCTTCAAATCCTCCTTTAGCTCGTTTAGCAGCCAAAGCTTCTCTTCTACTTTCACTACGTTGTTGATGCGTACTCTTTGGTTCACTTACCTTCATACATGATTCCCACATTGGTCCAATTCTAATAATTTCGGGTATTTCATGGTTAATTACAATATTGTATGCTCGATCCATTCTTTTCGTATATTTTTTAACATGGTCTGATGCAATTGTTGCAACATGCATTTTTTCTTCCAAACATGGCATTAACTCACGTATACAATCTCTTATTCTAGTTAATAATAACCCTCTTTTAGGATGATCTTTTCTCATGGTTAGAAGCCTTTTAATATATGCTTCTAAATGAGGAACAGTGTAGACACATTTTGCTTCAATTTCTTTTAATAAAGTAAAATAGTTTATAATATCATTTGGAAGAGCACTAATATTATCAGTAAGTTCATTTAATCCATAACAAATATCTGAAGGTTGTGGATTCGTGATAGGATCATGTATACTCTTATATGCAGAGTCATCAATTTGTTTTAAACTCATTTTACTCTTTTTCAAAGCTTCCCTCTGTTTTCGATCTTGTATCCTAATAGATTTGTTACGTGGTGGTAGATTTTCAGCACTCATTGATTGATACAAAATATGTTATTGTTGAATTGCAGATAAAACTCAGTGCAATCTAAATGTAAAATACTCAGTGTTTTATTCTGCAGAAGAAATTTCTTTATCGATGATGTCCTTAGTTAGTTAAAAAAGTTAAATTTCATTAGCTAAGCCGACGTAACGACGCTGACGGATCAGTATTATATTTTTTAAATCTACTAACATGAAATTTTTCATTTTTTCGATTGATAGAAATTTGAATGTTAAACTGTTGAACTTTCAGAGTAAACAACGTTATGTTGTCATTATTAGTACGAAAACACCAATGTCAAAGTTACAATAGTTTTGGAAATATACTTACACGTTTTTTTCAAACAAAAAATGCTGGTCCATGGGCAAGAATTCAAATAGATAATGTCAGTGTTGAAGAAAGATCAATTTTATACGAATTAGAGGATCTTGAAATGACTGAACCACCACAAAGTAATATACCGTTTTTAGTATATAAATCCTTTCCTAATGAAGTTAAGTATCCTAAAAAACCAAAAAATTGGAACGATGAGAATCTATCATCATATATGGATTCTATAATTAGTAAACATCATCTTCGTAGTCAATGGAAACAAATAAATGATGATATCAAGAAATTGACATATGAATTTCCAACTGCTTTTAGCAAAGAACAATATATCAAAATGCTTTTGTTTCTTCATTATACCAATAATCATAAATTGAAATTTGAAGTTTTGAACCATATGCTAGAGAATACAAATATCAAACAAGATATTGATTTTCATAATATTATGATATCTCCAACTACTAAACCACCAAATTATCCAAATTTCATCGATAGACTATCATCGATTCGTGAAAGAAAACAAAAAATTAATCTGAACACATGGTATTATTCATTTTTAACCTTAAAGTCCGAAGATGCAAAATTCCAATTACTTGAATATATGCATGATAATAAATTATCAATCTTACCATTATTATCACACCTAACACCAATTGCCCACAAAATTTCTCCTCATGATATGAAATTAATATTGGAGGAAAACAACATAGA
Source organism: Pichia kluyveri (assembly GCA_030062975.1). Lineage (NCBI taxonomy): Eukaryota > Fungi > Ascomycota > Pichiomycetes > Pichiales > Pichiaceae > Pichia > Pichia kluyveri. The sequence goes on along the minus strand of CP125793.1, from coordinate 131,339 downwards.
TTTAGAAATTGGTACTGGAGACAAAAGACTCGATTCAATTTACTTTGATGAAATGTTAATTTCATATTTGAATTGGGAAGGTCCAGAGGAAGCATGGAAATTTTTGAAATCATCTAAAAAATTTGAAAAGTATTTCAATATTACCACATTTGTTACTCTTGTTAATTATTTCAGAAAAAAAAATCAACTGGGTTTTTGCTTTGCTTTATCAAATTATTTTTACACTCGTTATCATGTTAATACTTCAATGGTTTTGTTAAGTATTTTGTTCAATACACATTTAACAGCATGCGAACCATTTGATAAGTGGCGTGAATTGACAATGGTTGCATATGATGCTAAAGATAAATTCTTTGTCAGTTCAGGAACGTTATCAAGTTTACATGATTATGCAACGTTACACAAATTTGATCCACATTTTGAAAATTTTACAGATGATGAAAAAAAGTTTAGAAGTAACTTATTTTATTCTCTTCGATGGAGTAAAGAACCTATTTTTGAATTATCCAAAAATAACAATGTTTTTAAAAAGATGGCTAAACTAATTGGCCAGAAAGAATAATTTATAAAATGCTACTAGATGTTCAATATTTACTAAAAATTCGTCAATCAATTTGAAAATTTTAAATGCATGTAGTTATAAAATTAAAGAAACGTAAGAGAAAGAAAGGAGAAAAAGAGAAATGTAGATTTATAGAAAACTAATGAAACGAAAAAAATTAGTTGAAATTCTATTGTTAAATTATGATTATGTAGCAAAATTTGAGTAAACTGAACCATTTATAAAGGTCTTTGTTTTTTATTTGGATTCAATCCAGGATCATAATTGGTCTGATATAATCTCTTATTATTGTTAGATTGGTCAATACTTTGATTATCCCGTATCATTTGGTTATTAACATTATCATTTATCAATGTATTTGACGGTGCTAAAGTATTTAGTTGGGCATTTGTAAAGTTTGGCGTGTGCAATGGTGTCTCTGTATTGATAAATCCATCAATATTATTCAGATCAATAGGTGTGGCATTCAAACTTAAGTCCAATGGTTGTTGAAAAAAGTCATCAACTTCAAAGTTCTCTGGTAAATCAATTTCATTGGGATCCAAATTATCATTATATTTGTTGAGCCAATTGTTTGCATTTTTTAAAGTACTTTCATTTTTATGAAGTTGATTTTGAATATGCGTAATTATATTAGATGAGTTTTGATTCCTTTGTTCTGATAGAGAACTATTTGATGATTCATTTAAACTTTGTATTTGATTGTTGCTTGCTTCAGACATTGAATTTCTTTGATCGACATCAGAAAATTGTCTTGGAGTGTTAATGAAGTCTGGCATTTGTCTTACATAGTTTGTTTGCACATTGGAATTTCTATTCTCAGGGCCTCTTTGAATTTCATGAATTGAAGAGTCAACAGTACTGTCATTAGTGGCTGTTTCATAATTTAAATTATTCATTCTAACTTCATTTGGAGATCTAGCTGATTTAGATGATGGTGTTGGTGCGTTCGAATTGAATCCAGCACTTAAATCAACTGAACCATTTGAACGATTTGTTATCATTAATCTTCGTCCATTAGTACCATTGTCGTTCATATTATTGTTACCATTATGCATAGATGGCGATCCATAGGAGTTATAGTACGTTGCAGCCTGAATAGCATTACTGCGGTAATCTGGGCTCGCAAATTGTTGATTTGGACTAGTATTACTTTCTGCATAATAGTTGTTGTAACGATTATTTTGTAAAGCTACTTGATTTCCACCTTGATAGTTTGAATATTGATTTTGTTGATCATACCTTCTAGAATATTGATCACTTGTCATCACCATAGAGTTAGGAATATTTGAACTTCTATTACGATTCATGTTATTATTATCATTCATGTTGTTGCCATAGTTGTTGTTATCATTGGTATTTAGATTTGTATTATTTTTGGATCTGCCATTCATGTTGTTACCATTATTAAAACCGAAACGATTCGAATTGGGGTAATCAAATGAATTGATTTCAACCAAATCCCCCGTGTTACCATTATGCATTTGTTCAAGTAAATTATTGGTGTTATTACCATATATGCTTGCCAAGAATCTCATGATTTTATCTAATGTATCAGATTGTATTTTATGACGTTCTCTTGCAATAAAGTTTTCCTTCCACAACAGCTCATTATCATGTCGAACTCTTCTTAGATCTTCAGTTATCAAAAGTTGATTCCTTTTCATAAGCTCTAATTGCTCCATCAAAGCTTTTATATCATATTCTTCCTCTTCTGCATGATTAGCTGGTTTATTTCTGACTATATTATCTAGTAAGTCTTCTCTTCCTTTGATGAAATTTTTGTTTTCAAATTGCCATATTTCCTCTGATTGTATCAGTGATCCAGCAGTAGGATCTTGGACTTTTCTCCAACCATACATATTAAGTTGTCTAACAAATGATGCAAAATTATTATGCTTAAAATATTTAGGTAAAACTTCCTTCATAAATTGTTCTCTATCAAACACTTGAATCACATCTCCTGGATCAACCCATCTTATGTATTTTGAATTCGAATCATCATTCATCATTTGCCATAACTTTATAACAAACGCAGGTCTTTTATTGGATTGTTGAGACGATATCTTTTTAACAGCTTTGGGTTTCTTAATAACAGGTAAGAGTTTTGTATGATTCGGTATATTCCCAGCATCATTGCTAGAGTCAACAACAGTTTGAAGTAAATCATTGTTACCCAATTTATTATTAACAGTTGTTAAAGAAGAATTGATATCATCTGCTGGAATACCATCAATCGTATTGATAAAGGTGGAATCTTTCAGCAGCTCATTTGAAACATCATCATTTTCTATACTAATTGAATTCAATATATCATCCTTATCAAGAATTTCATTACTAAGGACATCATCAATATCGTCATCAATAGTACGAATTTTTGCCTTTCTTTCATTTTTTGTATTCTTTTTATCTTTAATATCTTTAGTATGTTTTGAGTTTGAGAGATTGTAGGCACCGGTAATATCTGGATCAATGGGAGTAATATCTTTCAAATGAGTTGATGAAACATTAGTACTTACGGGTGATATTACAGGAGGATTCACTTTGTCATTTATGATTATCTCATTACTGTTGTTATCTGGGATGAGTGATACATTAGACTCCGTATTTGAAATAGAAGTTGATGAGATTCTATGACTACTACCTTTGAGATTATCTGCCATTATTTGCAGATATTATATGATTGTTAACCGGGTATTGTCTCTAAGCCTTTGAAGAAAATCGATGAATTATTTGACAACTCTTCAACAAGGAACTACCGGTTCAAAAAAAAGCTAGCGGGGTTCTTCAAAAAATACACACTTCACTCGCTCTATTACAGCAAACATTAAATTTTATAGTGTGAAGTGTTTGCAAATTGATAATTACAATAGATTATCTCATGATTTGGTTACTTCCACTGGGTTACATAATTGTTATACCATCGGAAATGATTATGCATTATATTTACAGGATTGAAATGTTACACAAAGTTTATACAAAATGAGTCTATTGGCTGAGAACACGGGAAGTATCTACAGCTAAACGAAGTCGACGAACAAGGGCATCTTCTATTTCTTCAGTATCAGCATCAGTGGTATTTTGATCAGAATTTAAATTGAATGTTTTGTAGTAAGTTTTATTTTGTCCATCAGGTCCCTTGACAATAATACATTCACCACCAGATGATATCTTATCAGAGAAAAAAACAGTTTTCAATGGTATCTCTTGTTCTGCAATTGGGATCTTCATGATATTTGAAATATTCTTGATACGACTGAAATCTCCATCGTTAAGTTTCATGACCGCAAAAGTGCTAAAACTACCATACTTTGTACTGATAGTATCTTGTATCGAATTTCCAGAGTTTGTGACATGATCAATAACTGAGATATCAACACCCGGGACACGTTTACGAACTGCTGACAAAGTTTCCCCCAATTCAGCTAAATTATTACTTCCCACACAAATCAAACTCATATTCTCTCCATTGTTTTCTTTGATATTCTTTTTGATTATGACTTTGGTAATGATACATAATTGATTTTGAAACCTTGAAAGTGTATGAAACAACTTATTACTGTTGTCTGTAGATTGTGAATCATTATAGACGTTTAAGATGTTACCATCCGGTAAAACACATTCAAAACCTGAAATGTCATTGATATCAAATTTATTAGCAATGATTTTAGTATCAGAGTTATTTGTCCTAATACCACATCCCATCATGAATAAATCAACTGGACTCAAGTTGTTATTTAGTTTGTATGGAACAGCATGTTTTTTGAAAGTTTCCCTTATTTCATCATGGGTCATAGTAAATGTTAAAGCAAATGCATCCACGTATTTGGAAGAATCATCTTCCTTTTTGAACTTACTGAAGTTCATTTGAAAGGTGATTAAGTTATTATTACTACTAGTAATATCACCAACATATAATGGGATTTTAAATTCAGAACAATTTTGCATTATATTAGAAACATCCTGTGTAGTTTCGGGATACCAAACAAACGCCTTACCTTCCCATGATTTAGGGTCTTTACCAAAGAAGACTTGACTCATACTTTCATCATCATTCATGACATCAGCAATATGTGAGTTACAGAACTCACAATCATATAATGATTCATTTTCACCATATTTTACATCAACTTTGACACCTTTATTCTCTAATATTCTTAATGCACACCTCTTAAACATATCATATTGTTTGTTCTCTCTTTCTTTATCTTCTTTTTCATATCCAACTAACACGTTTTTAGGTGTTATTGATCCGTTAGGAAATAATGTATCAGGCGGTGAAGTTAAAATGGTAGTTTTACCTAATGTATAACCTGCACCCATGGCACCAACAATTAGGAATAATTGAAATGAGAATGATGAATCAAGTGGTGAAGATGATTTTGACGATTTATTATTCCCTGAACCACCAGTGGTATTCTTGTTTAGTATATTATTTGGAGAACCGGTTTTAGTTGGACCTGCAATAATAGTCCTTCTGAACCCATTACGAAGCAATTTATTTGATTTATCAATAGATGCCAATCTATTGAATTGCTGTATTCTGATCATAGCAGTTATAGTTGTTTGTTTATTGAATTATTCTACTCGAAATTTTGTTCACAAAAGTAGATTCATCGATTAAACATGAAATTTTTGCTACACTGTGCACGTCGTGATGAAATTGTGAATAATTTCATCCGTTATGAATAGTTGATTTTACTGAAAATATTAAATGTTACTAAAATCTATACACGACTTAAAGTAAACCTGGTATATGTCTAAGTAGAAGACAATACATAATCTATATACAATTTGCAATTTGAACTTTCATAAAATAGAGATTTGGCACTTTTATTTCATATTTTGCATAAAATTCTTCATCTTTATACGTTCAACATTTTGTTTCTTGATGATTTTACGATTGTATCTGTACCAATCTTCATTTTTAAGTTGTTCCATTTGTAAATCTTTATCAAGCAACCCCCAGAGCCAGTCTGGATATTCTTCATCTTTTAATGCAACAATTGGTTTCCCCGTCTTGTACACATTTATATTGATTTTAGTTCCTTCTTTACAGGATGACTCTAAGGCTCTACAGCTAGTACTAAATAATCTTGCTGCTTGTTTAAACATCCTTGCCACTGATCTATTGATTACAATCAAATGAAAATCAAAAGTTTTCTTCCTTTTCACTTAAGGTGAAATTTCACCACTGAAAATCCATAATAATTATATTCAGTGTGTGAGAAGTTGAAAGAGAAACAAACTATCATTTTAAAGCAGTCGCGTCTTTTTACGTAAAATCACTAATATTATGTAAGTACACACAGTTAAAACGTTATTGAACCCTTTTCAAGAGAGAGTTGGGGTGGTATCTGATTAATATCAAAGTCTTTGGACTTATCAGTGAACTTTTTACTTAAAATGATGTTTTTATATTTCTCTTTTACAATTAAATCCATTTGCTCATCGGAGGAAATCAACAATGTAGATAAATATTCATCAACGAATGCAAAACGTAATTTAACTTTATTTGCTATATTTTTCATTATCCTGGAGTAAAGATCATCAACACTCATTTTTGATTCATTAATTAACTCTAGTTTTCCCATTCTTGCCTTACGAGCTAAATGTTTGTGTATTGCCTTATATCGATTCATTAAAGAAAAAGCTATGATTGCTAATTCTTTTTTCTCATACTTCTTTTGTTTGCAGATGTAATTAAAAGTAGCAATGCATTTCCAAATTTTACCATCATTAAGCAGTCCTTCGATAAATAGTATCCATGTCTCTTTTGTTACAAGCTCTTCATATTTACGCAGTTCCCTAAATGTGATACCATCCAATCTATAATGAACACAGTTTTTAATGTAGATTTTAAATGCTTCAATTTTATCTTCTCTACTATCATCAATTATTTTCTTTCTAACAAGATATTTAGAGAATCTATCAAAAGTGAACTTCTTATTCTTTTCGGAGAACTCAATTGTAGTATAGTCTTCACATATTTGCCATTTGACATCTTTATATACCAATCCTTCATTAACTAATGCTTTGAGCATGGATAATCTCTTCTTTGATGAATTTTGAGAAATACAAATCAAAGTTTTCGTTACAACATCAGTAGGAATTTCCCATTTTTTAATTCCCATCTGAATGTATCTTTCAACAATTCTTTTACGAACAAATTTATCCCTTATTTTTCTCGATTCATAAATTAATAAATGCAATGTATCTTTAGTTGGAATAATATTCATTTTTTCAAATCTGAATAATAATAAGAAAATTACTTTGTTATTCCTTGATTCTAAATAAAACTTGAGAAATTCATGCATAGTATTAACATCCAAAATGCCTTCCAGCTTTAAAATATTATGAACCAAATTATTCATTTGTGCATGTATAGTTTTTCCAGCATTATTCAAATCATAATTTAAGTTTATTGAATTCACATTCTTCAAATATTCGTATACATTTTCATTATTGATATGTTTTGGAAATTGAGGTACCTCAAATGTAAAATCAATATTTTTCGTCTTATCTTTGACAACTTTCCCATAAAAGTCGTCAAGTGAATACTCTTTTTCACAATTTTTATTTTTGTCAAGCTTATATTTAGCTTTCAAAAAATTAGTTCTCGTTAATTTTATCACTGGGTCTTCACATGGATTCATCTTTAAAGCATGTTCACTGGATTTATCATGTTGTTCAGAATTTTCATCATTTTTACCTATATTATCTTCATGAAACAACTTCTGTATCTCAAGGTTGCCACTTTTTGATTCTTCATGCTCCTTCATTTTAAGTAAATTATTCACATAATTTAGATCAACATTTAACCCATCTTCACTAAATTCATCAAAATGTTCATCAGATTCTTCTATGTCATCATAATTATTGTGATTCTTATCGTTAATCTCATTTTGCAGTAACGATCCATCGTCAGACAAAGTTAATGATTCAAATTTAGAATTTTGAAATATATTTCCACGTTGATATAATGATTCCGACAAATCATTGTACTCATTACTTTCTTGAATATGCGTGGATTGAGTATCTTTCTTTTTGCTGGTCTTTGTCGTTTGATATCTCAAAAATTCATGTATATTGGGTATTCTCTCTCTATATCGTAGTATATTCAGTCTATAAGACTGTCGTACCCCTCCAGCAAGATGGTTCATCAATGTATTATCTATAACTATATTTTATGATTAATTTTTACAAAATACTTGTTTTTCAAAGAAAAAACCTTTTTATGAAACATTGACTGACATGAAACTAAAATTGAAATATAAATTTCAAATACTCAAATGAAAAAAAAAATAGGTTAAGATATAGAAGTTTTACTCTCTTTTAAGGCTATATAAAAGCATTAAACAAAAGGTCAACTATTTACAGATCATTGTAAAGGTTCAGTAGATCCACTAAGACGGTTCAAATGAAGATAAACATCAGTACCATAACCTTCCATACTGATTAATTTTAAATCACCTGAAAAATATCTAGCGTATAATCTTGAATGTGGTAAACCAACACCAAGACCCATGAAAGGAACTTTATGATTATTAAGGTCAAATAGTTCTTCCTCTTCTTTAATTTGCTTTTCTGCAGAGGTATAGAAATAGGTCCAAATTAAAGAAACTGCAGATCTTGGAATTCCACCACCTTCATCAGATATTTTAATTGTGATATCTTCATCACCTTTGGCAACAATAATTTTAATTGGTGGATATTTGATATCATCAAGGTCGACACCTGGATTTAACTTACTGTGATGTTCAATGGTAGCTCTTAAACTGTTTTTCAATGTTTCATACAGCATATGAACCAAATGCCCTGGAACGTATCTGAATGATAGATCAGATGGACAATAAAGTTTCACTTTTGGAACATCCATAATATTGAAATGTTCTTCACATGCAAATCTAGCTGCATCGATGGCATCATGGATAATTTCCTTTATATTACAATGTAAACAAATAATTCCAACATAATCATCATTTTGCATATTTTTATCAGACTGTTGGTTGATTGCAATTGTTTGTCCAATTAACATTCTAATTCCAATTCTACTCATATAGAATCTATCCAAAAATTGATTAATCGGTGAATTCAAATATTTATAATTATTTTTTTGTTTCCAATTTTGAACACCCCTTGCTAATGTTGTGACAGTTGCATCATGTCTTCTTTTAATTTTGACTAACGTTTTAGTAACCAACTTATTATAATCAATTACTTCTTTTGGGTATATAATATCATTTGGAGCATCTTGAAAATATGTTGTTAATCCAATAGGCTTAGCAAAACTATCATCAATATTTCGATTTTCACCTTCAATATTAAAATTAATATCATTATCAAACGTTGAATTAATATTTATATCATTATTGGTTAATTTACCCTTTAATTGATGATTGTTTTTTGTTTTATGTTCGTGTTTAATTTCATTTTCTATATCCATTTTCCTTACTTTCCTTTTTAAATTTTTACCAATAACTATCCCATCATCTTCAAATATAAAATTACTTGTCCTACGACCTAATTCAGTATAATTTTCGTTATTATTACCCAATTTCCCATCATTAAATTCATCCTTCAAATCAGTAAATCCATCAGTACCCCAAATTAAATCATCCTTTTGATTTTTTAATAGCATATCCCTCATTTTATCATCTAGTACAGGTTCTTCAAGATTCATTAATTCTTCAAAACTTTGTGCATACCAATCACGTACTAATTTAATTGAAGTTTCATCACTTAAACCCATTGGTAAATTTTCCAATTCTCTGACCCTATGACTCAACCTAATTGGTAATTCATGTACAGCAAAATATGAAGCATGAAATAATGTACCCTGTGACGGTCTTGGCCCAAATTGAACCATTTGTCGTAGTGAAACACCAGTTTGTGGCAGTTTTGCATATTTATATATCTGATGCCTTAAGGCTTCACTAATTTTCCATCCGGACATACTTGCTAAAATATCAATTGATTTGATTTACAAAGTAATTTAACAAAAAGGATCATCTTGTCAATGAAATTTTTACTTAACGGACTCATTATGACACAATCACACCCCCACGAAAAATCAGATTAAATTTCTCGGAGGAACGGACCTTGTTGTATGCATTTAGTTGATATTTATCAAAGAAAAGTTGACATTTATTTCAATTTAAAGAGTGTTATACAAAAGTTCCTACAAAAAAATCATCTACCAACACCTGTTACTGCAGTAAGAACAGCCCCATTCACATCATTAAATAGTTCCTCCACTCTTTCACGACCATAATTGATATTTTCATTGATTAAATTAGTGAAACGATCTTTACCAAGCATAAAAGATCCAACAATTTCACGGATTTTCGAAAGAATAACAGTCATGAATTGGAAATTATCCAACGTGATTATATTCAAATTATTACCAACAACAATCAATGACAATAATAACATACATGGTAACCAGAAGAATAAAAGTTTTGTATCTGAATTAATTGATGTACGTAAATTATCTGCAATTATATCAACATCACTGTCTTTGAAACTAGAATCAAGTTCTTCATTCATTATTTCACTATTTTTAGTTATTTGGTGTTGTTGGTGTTGCTTCTTAATACTATCATCACCATGCCCTCTGAAATTGATCAATGATCTTAATGAGGATCCATCAGGGAATAAATCATCATACGAAGGTAATGGTTCATCATTAGAATTACCATTTTCATCTCCAGATTTGTTATCAACAATATTATCACCATTTTTCATCTTCTCTTTAGTAATTTGTTTCTTACATTTTTTCTTAGAATCTCGAGAATTATCAATTTCGTTAATTTTATTCTTAATTGCTTCTTTCATTGCAATCCATAAATTATAACCAAATGAATTAGTATCTCTATCATTTTTTACAGTATCTTGTTGTAAATCAATACTATCATCCAAACTATCATCTTCATTATCGGCTTCTGAATCATTATCATCCCTTTCAAGAATTACATGGTGTTTAACCTTATTATTTTTGAATTTACGTTTAGTAGATGATTTATAATAATCACCGATTTGAACTTCATCGAATTCCTCAACTTCAGAACTGTCAATATTATCATTAATATCAATTTCCCCTTCTTCATAATCATCATCATCATCAAATTCCATATCTGTTGATGTATCGGATAATCTTCTTTTAGCATTGATTAAATCTAAAACATTTGAATCAGCTATATCACTTAATAAAATACCATTATCCAATTTGGTTGAAATATTAGCTTTGAATTTAATCAAAATATTAATAATCTTTCTATTACCTTTAATAAATGCCAAACTTAATGGTGTAAAACCATTCTTATCCTTATAATCAACTCTTGAACCATTCATAATTAAAAATTCAGTTAATTTAGAATAATTCTTTAAACATGCTAAATGTAACATTGTTTGACCTTCTAAATTACAAATTGCCCAATTAGGACTTGAAATTAAAGAATTTGGTATTCTGATCATATTTAAAAATCTAATCAAAATTTCTTCATGATTAAGTGAAGTTTTAGATAATTCTTTAATTTTATTTGACGCAACTGCCATCCAATTTAATTGTAATTGTTGATGGATTTGTGTTAAATTATCAGTTGATTGGGTTTGCGATTGACTTGGTGAATTTGATTGATTTTCTTGATTATTACCAACAATTCTCTTTGCAATATTTTTGGCATCCTCTAATTTACCATTCATCTTTAATCCAACAATTTGTAAAGCCAATTCAATCAATTGTCTATCACTATCATCAGTATATGTAAAGATTTGATGAGGAGCATTAGAATTTGTAAAATCATAATCTGGATCATCAAATGTAACTAATACAGGTCCAGCCTGTGAAGCAGGTGGTAAATATGTAACAATAGTCGAATCAGACCAACATTGTGTAGCTAATGCCACATTACTACCAAATTTAACATTCATACCTGGTTTGAAATTAGATCCTAATAATGTAATTTCAATACCACCTCTAATTGGACCTTGTGCAGGAATAATTCTTCTGATGACAGGTACCTCTGGTGTATCAACATCCATATTCAAATTAAGATCTATGCCTAAAGCTCTGTTGATATCATCATTCAAATCTGTATCTATTTCACTGATTAAATTATTAGAGCTACTTGAACTGTTATTATTTTTATGAGTATTTGATGCACCAAATATTTCAGCACCTGATAAACTCGATATTTGATTATCATAAATTTTAGTTTGCTCAGGAGTTGCGGAGAATACGCTTGTTGCTGAAGAAATAAAATTATTATTAGGAGATACCGCATCTGAAGTTAATGGAGAAACAGCTTCTTTTTTAATTGATATTTTGGATTCACCATTTGTATCAACATTACTACTACTATTGTTCAATTGATCATTTATAATTTTCATCGATGTTGATTGCGGTTGAGAGTGTGTTTCATTATTTAAACTTTCAAAGAAGCTTGTGGATTCAAATTGAGACCAAGGTCTTTTTTGTCTTTTAGTTTGTCGACTGGATTCATCACCTAAAATATTTGAAGGGTCAAATGAGAATATTGAAGAAAACATACCTGTCTTATTTTTAGGTTTAACTGAAGTGTTTGATGCATTTGTATTTATATTTGGAATTGAGTTTAGATTTGTATTTGTATTAATGTTCATATTCGTGTTCATATTGGTATCCGTGATTATATTTGTGTTATTAATATTGGAAGATATTTGCGGTATTGTTTTCTTTGAATTTTTAGATAATAAATCTGTAGCAATAACTGTAGTCGAAGTAGCTGTAGTTGCTACACTCATATCACTTGAAGAGTCATTCATTGAAGTAATTGAATTTTTATATGCCATTTTGGTATCTTTATTTTTATTTGAGAAATCATTCGAATTAGTTGTTGAAGATTTGTGAGACTTTTTCCTATCCATTATTAAAATAGGGGTTGAACAAACTTTACCAACAATTTTATTATTTTGATCTTTTAAAAATATTAAGATTTTAAAACCATTAGCTTCTTGATGATGTCTTGAATAACAAACAATTCTTGATAATAATTCTAAATGACGTTCATTTGAATTACCATTTGGGGGAGGAAATGAAACAATTTCTTTACTATTTATTAATATTGCTCTCTTTGGTAATGTTACATCCCAATTTGATGAATCATCTAGTAATCCAGCTTTCCTACGAGAAGCTCTTTTCAATTCTCTTCTCATACAACGTTTACAAACATTGCAGGATTTGACTTTATTATCATTTTGTTTTGAAAGTTGATTAGTTTCAGATCCTATAACAAATAAATCCATATATAATAAATGTTGTTTAATAGATTCAGGTATACTATTATCAGCCAGTGTAAATTTAGGTTTAGTTATTGCATCTCTTGGAATATGAATCAAAAATTGTGGAGGTGGAGGGGAAACTGATATTTCTAACTTTATTTGAGTTTCAACTCTTGAATTTGGACATAAATCTTTTAATGATAATTTATAAGGGAAGGAGTCATCCGATTTGAAAAAAGCATCTTGATATTCTTGTGGTAATATAGTTGTTGTAACATCAGTATCTTCTGGATTAGTTGTTGTTTGTGCTTTTGTGTAGGGAAAATTACCAACATTAGAATGATGAATATATTTTGAATCAGCATTTAAACCAAATTGTATTTTCAAAAGTTCATCCTTTGATTCTTCAAATAATTTAAGTTCTTTTGTAGGTGAGATGGTTGGAGTCTCAAGTACTGTCATTGATTCCATTGGAGATTCCATATCTATATCCATTTTTAAGCCTTTATCATCATTTGAAGAAATATTTTCTTTTTTAATAGTAGTATAATCATTATTATTATTAATGTTATGATTAGCATTATTAATGGTATTATCATTATTGTTTTCGTTGTTTATATTATTAATGTTATTATTTTCATCATTATTATGAGTTTTCTTAGCATTTGTAGCAGTATTATCAATAAAATCTAGTATTTCTCCGTTTAAACATTGAGGGTCTAGAAACTCATCCAATACTTCATCATTAAATGAAGATAGGGGGGAGTTTTCACGTTTAACAGGATAAGACCCTGATGAGATAAAAGTCATAAGGGTATCCATGGTATATAAGTTGATGTATAGTGTAAGAGAGAGTAGAACAAATAGATCCAAACAGAGTAAATATTCAAGCCAAGTCTTAAACTCTTGTTCTTATTCTTGTTCTCGTTCTTATTATTAGGTCAAAGTCAAAAAATTCAACAAAACGCCATCGAGCGACCCATAATTTTTTCAAATTTTTCTCACTTTTTTTTTACCTTATGTCACCTTCCTATTGGGGAAGTATTTCATTACCACTTTACATAATTTACAATTAATTAACTTATTTATACACTTTATTAACTATTAAACATCAACATCCACATCTCCCGGATCAACCACTTCATCTCTATCTCTTGATGATGACGACACCCTTCGTTTAAATCTCATTCCTTTTCTTGTTCCCCTTTTCTTTCCACTATTTTGATCTATATCTCTTCCTCTACTTCTATCCCTACTTTCATCTCTACTTCCATCTCGATTATCTGACTTTAGTCTTTTTTCAAATCTATCATACCTTTCATCAGTTTTACGTGATCTCGATATCTCAATATGAATCCCCCTTTCATATCCACAAATATCGGCATTACCTAATTTTTTACCTTCTTTATAATCTTTTAAAACTGTTAACATATCCTCCTCCTTTCGAAATTCAACAAATGCATATGGTCCCGATCTGTTGGGGAATAGGTGAACTTTCTCTAATTGACCATATTCTTCAAATACTAACCCAATATCACGCGCACTAACATGATCATAGAATTTAGAAACGTGAAGTGTTCTGATTGTTGTAGATGACGAAGGTAATCGTATTAATGAGGAAGACGATATTGGTGATGGTATTGGAGATGCCAATGACGTAACTGTTGAGTCTATAGGAGGAGGAGGAGGAGGAGGAGGAGGAGGAGGAGGTGGTGGTGGTGGTTGTAGTAATTCTGAATCCATGTCAATTGTGATTTTTTATTTATAGTTTATCTCTATTTAGTAATTGTATCTTCACTTGAATTTATTATAGGAAATACCTTTCTTAATTTTCAATTTTCCAATTACACCAATGTTATAATTATAGTATCAGTTATTCAAGAAAATGGAGTTCCAAACAATAGCCCGCAATGCATCATTAAGATAGTAACATATAATAATGATCTTATATAAGAGAATAACGTAATTATTTTCCCGAATGTGGTCTCAGCCGCGTCGTAGTTGAACTTAAGCTTTTTAACCAACATTTTGTATGCATGCTCTAAGGGCCCACTTAACCACACGTATGTATCTTGTTGAGCTAGTCATCAAGACAGTGATAAGGTTTTGGAATTATCAAACTTAAGAAGTGAATTATCATAATCATTATCAATTTCCTTATGGTACATGGAAGAGGTAATGCCTTATTTTTCAAAATGTCATTACGTAACAACATTTAAGTATACCCCTAATGAAAAATTTATCTTATATAGTCTTCAAATAAGTATAACATGAAAAAAAATATTTTTTTTAAATTTCAATCATTAAATTTCATTAAAGTTCATTAAAATTTCAATCTCCAATAAACAATACCGAAATGCCAAACGAAATACAATTTAGAGTAATTGTTGGATCTTATGAACATTCATTACTATGTTTATCTGCAAGAATTCCACTTACTGAAAATGATAAAGACATTAGAAAACCTCATTTCCAAACAATTTTCCATTTTCAAGCACATTCATTATCAATCAGATCAATCGATATTGCTAAACGATATCTTGTAACTGGTTCAAATGATGAACATATCAGAATTTATGATTTACAAAAAAGAAAAGAATTAGGTACTTTATTACAACATCAAGGTTCAATTACTAAATTATTATTTTCAAATGAATTATTAAATGATAATAATAAGAAAGAAGAAGATAATGAAGAAAATATTTCAAAAAATGAAACAATTACATATCCATCACATAAAAGTGGTAAATGGTTATT
This sequence comes from Pichia kluyveri, assembly GCA_030062975.1. Taxonomy (NCBI): domain Eukaryota; kingdom Fungi; phylum Ascomycota; class Pichiomycetes; order Pichiales; family Pichiaceae; genus Pichia; species Pichia kluyveri. The sequence goes on along the minus strand of CP125793.1, from coordinate 115,759 downwards.
ATCAGGTTCTGAAGATGGTAATATAATTATATGGAGAACTAAAGATTGGGAAAAATTTGGTGTTTTAAAAGGTCATAAAGGTGCAGTTAATGATATTTCAATTCACCCAACCGGTAGAGTTGCAATTTCAGTTGGTGTTGATCAAACTGTTAGATTATGGAATTTAATGACTGCTAAAAAGGCAAGCAGTTTAAAACTAAGAGGTACTTATACAAGAGGTCAAGAAGCAACATTTGTCAAATTTAATTTATCAGGTGATTTCTTTGTTGTTGGATTTAGAGATAGATTAATGTTTTGGAATACAAGAGAAGCTAAATTAATAAATTTATTAGGTACAAATAAATTAACAATTATGGATATTAAATTTGTTAAATTAGATGATAATAATGAATATTTGATTATTGCTTTTAGTAATGGTTCAATTAATTTATATAATTTCAATTTATCATTATTTGAGATAGATGATGTTAAAAACATTGATGGTGGTAATTTAGTTAATATAAGGGAACCTGATTTTAAATTATTAGGTCATTCATCAAGAGTTAAGGGTATTTCAATTTATCAAGAAATTAATGATGGTAAACAATTTAATTTTATGACATCAATTTCATCTGATGGTCAAATAGTTATTTGGAATTTAGATACTAAAATAATGGACCAAGTTGCAGTTTATACAACTGGTGAAAGATTAAATGTTGTTACAACAATTCAAGAATCTGTTGAAAAGGCAGATACAATGAAACCAATTTATAATCCTGAACTTGATGATAAATTAAATGATATTGCAACTGATAGTGAATGTGAGAGTGATGGTGAAAGTTTATCTCATATAATGAAAGGTCGTAAAAAGAAATTATCAAAGAAGAAACAAAAGCAAGAAAGAAAGAAACTTTTAAAAGTTGAAATTGAATCTTAGTATGTACATTTTATGTCTACATTTGTAATTTTTTTTTTCGAATTATTACTATATTAAAAAGGATATTATATAAGGAATGTTAAATCAATTAAATTAGTTTAGTTTATTTAATTAGTAAAAAGAATATTAGAATTTTGGTTTGTTTAATCTTGCGACATGATGTTTGTAAAGATCTTCCGCCTTCTTCCATACAGGTGCAGTTGCCTTGTTTGGTAATTGCTTTAATGAAGGTAATAAATCTCTAGCGAAAAATTCAGAAGATTCTCTTGGTAATAATGAAGGTAAATGATCAATTGAAATAACTGATAATTTTGGACCTTTAGTTGTTTCAACTAAAACAGTTGGATCATCAAATTGAGTTGCAATTGAATAGACAGGAACTGGATTATGAGGATTAGTTGTATCAGCTGAGACATCAACAATAGTTCTTAATTTTCTATTTTCATTATTTAATAAATCATAATTAATAAATGGTGGGATTGGTTTTGATAAATAAATACAATTGATGAAAATATCAGAATCTGCAATTTCTTGGAATGGACCACCCTTTTTAGTTTCATTCATATCCCATTTTAATAAATTAGATTCTGGAATACCAACTTTTGTACAAAGGTCAATTGCACCTGAACCACATCTACCTAATGCACCAATAATTAAAACAGTTGGATATTTACCAGTTTTTTTGTGAGCTTTTGATAATTCAGTTTTGACATGATTAATTAATAAATCTTCATTTGGATAAGGTGAAACACCTGGTAGATTTTTAGAATCTGAATTTAATTGTTTAAATGACCAATCTAAAACACCTAAAGCTGCACCTGCAAAACCTGCATAATAACCAAATGCTGCAACTCTTCTACCTTGATCATTTTCTAAAAACTCTAAATCATATAATGTACCACCACCATATGGGAATCTTGATAAAACATCTTCCCAACCAGCTTGATTTTTATAACAATGAGCAAATTGAATATGATCATGAATTAATGGGAAAGTTTCTTCAGGTAATTCTTTTAAACCATAAATAATTCTATTCTTTGGAGCAGTTTTCCATGATTCGAATGGAACAATTTTTGCACCAACTTTAGCATATTCTTCTGTTTTAAAAGTAGATTGTGGAGCTTCTTCAACATAAATTTCAAAATTTCCTGTATCTAATAATTCTTTAACAGTTTTAGGAGTAAGAGCAGCTCTTGCTTCTCTTGGTTTAGTTTCAGCTCTTAAGTGAAGGATAACTTTGTTTCCAGCCATAGTTGTGTTTTGATGTTTTGTTTAGATAGACTAAGTTAATAAGTGAGTAAATGAAAAAAGAAAGAAGAAACAATATAAAAAAGAAGTGGCAAATGAAAAACTAAATACCAAAATAAAAAAATATCTCCAAAATATTCACTTATCTTCTGAAATTGACTCTTAGTACTGTGATTCATCGAAATTAAACAATGATGACTGATTCTTCAAAAAATTGGAAAAAAGAGCGCCTACACAGAATTACCCTTTTGGGGATACAATGCTGGGTTTCGGAAATTTAGAGGGAATTTTTAAGATTTTGGGGTAAATAGATGTCTCAAATTTGCGAAATTTGCTAAGAGTTGAAATCTCATGAAATTTTGGAAATTTTGGAAATTTTAAAAATTGATTTATATTCCCCAATTAGGAAGGTGCCTTGTCTTAAATTATCATTCTGCTCATCCACTTTGGTTTATTATTCCTCAAATATTGATACAAAACTCACTTAATATGCCCAATGATAGCCCTAATAACTCTATGCTCACATTTTCACCTCTCTTAACAACTAAAAGAGTACGAGACCATTTTCAAACACCTCCAAATCCCTTTAAAGACACGCCAAAAGATTTAAATATTTCAAATAATAATCACAACCAAAACACTGGTAATACATTACTATTACCTAACTCATATATCCATCAGTCGTCTCCTCAAAACTCAAAACTTGTTAATCTTATTATTTCTGAATCGATACCTGATAGTAATTCAACAATTATACATGATAATGAATCCAATACTACCAAACAAGAAATTAATAGTAATTCTAATAATATAAGGACCAATATGACCGCCGATGTTACTGGACTTCCTGATATGAGTAATATACATGAAAATAGTACAACATCTAATAATATTAACCCAATTACCAATAATAATGGTAATAATAATAATAATAATAACAACAACAACAACAATAATAACAACAATAATAATAATAACCTTAACAACAATAATAATAGCAACACCAATAATAACAATAACAATACATCTCATAATAACCTCGAATCTTCAACAATTGTCGATGCTAATCAACCTTTAACTCAAGCTGATAAATTAAGATTGTGGAGACATGATGCATTGCTTCAACATCATTATAAGACTGCAGTTTATATTGGTGATAAAATCTTGTCATTAACTAATGATCCAAATGATGCTTTTTGGCTAGCACAAGTTCATTACGCTGCAAATAATTATCAATTAGCAAGAAATTTACTTACTGGTCCTAAATTTGAAGCTTCTGTAGGATGTAGATATCTTGCAGGATTATGTCTTTACAAATTGGATAAAATGGATGAAGCATTAGATATTATTGGTGAAGTAAATCCATTTAAGAAGGATCACTCAATTAGAAATCCAGATGGGGGAATCAAACTTGAAGCTTCAATGTGCTATCTTAGAGGTTTAGTTTATTCAAAACAAAATAATTTTGATAAGGCTAAATATTGTTTTAAAGAAGCTGTACTGGTTGATGCAAAATGTTTTGAAGCTTTTGATGAGCTGATATCTAATCATTTGTTAACTCCTGATGAAGAATGGGATCTTTTAGAAAATATAAACTTTGACGATGCTGATAATAATAACGAATTGGTTAAACTTTTATACACTACACATATTAATAAATATAAAAAGTTGAATTTATATGAAGATGCCAAACAAAGACTAATTGATGAATTTGATTTGGGTGATAATATTGATATTTTGTTAAGTCAAGCAGAATTATTGTTTGTTAAGTGTAAATTTCAAGATTGTTTAGATTTATGTGCTAAAATCATCGATCGTGATGAATTAAATATCTCTGCGTTATCTAATTATTTAAGTTGCTTGTATGAATTAGGTGGTAAAAATAAATTATTTCTGATGGCTCATAAACTAGCTGAAAATTATCCAAATCATTATATTACATGGGTTGCTATTGGTATTTACTATTTTTCAATAAAGCAAATAACAGAGGCAAGAGTTTTTTTTTCAAAAGCTTCAATGATGAACCCAAATTTTGCTTCAGCTTGGATTGGATTTGCTCATACTTTTGCTGCTGATGGTGAACACGAACAAGCAGTTAGTGCTTATGCCACTGCTTCAAGATTATTCCCTGGTACTCATTTACCCAATTTGTTCCTTGGTATGCAATATTTACAAATGAATAATTTCACCTTAGCCTGGGAATACTTGAGCTATTCATATTCAATTTGTCCAACTGATCCTCTACTTTTGAATGAAATAGGGGTTTTAAATTATCATAAAAATGAATTACAGAGAGCTGAAGTCTATCTACGTCAAGCTTTAATATCATCGAAATCATTAGAATATGGATCAAAAGCTTGGTGTTCAATTCATTGTAATTTAGCTCATGTTTATAGAAGAATGAACATGTTTGAAAAAGCTGTCAATCATTTCAATGAAGTTTTAAAAATAGCTAAAAATGATGTGAATATTTTTTCAACATTAGGTTTAATAAATTTAAAGCAAGGTAAAATTGCAAACGCCATTGAATATTTGCATACAGCACTCTCTATCCAACCCAATGATGCAATGGCTACCGATCTTTTAGATAAGGCTTTGGATTTGAATGCTAGAATTGCAAATAAGAAGTTTTTAGATGAAGCAATGAAAAGTACAGCTATAAACAACTTCAAAAGAGGTCATAGTAAGGTCACAGAAGTTTTAAAGTCATCAATGAGCAAAAGAAAAATATCTGGAAACCTTTCAAATAATCTAAGTGATGAGTTGATGGATATAGAAAGCGATTAGTTTTATTATTATCATTATCATTATGATTAAATAAATTATATAACATTTGATTCAATTCAATTCCCTTGAGCGTAAAATTTCTAGCTGAAATATGGCTTTGTTTGCCCTTTCTACAAAATCTAAACTTTTTGATGATTCAGCCAATGATTTAAGAGTATCATGAAACCCCATTTTCATTAAGATTTTGCATCTAATTAAAGGAAGATTCAGATCACCATCTATATTCCTTCCATCATTGACGTAAGGAATATCATTTTTCAAATCAGGTGAATTTAATAAGTTTATGATGATCCATGCAATACCTGTTTTGATTTCCCAAAACTCATCATTTAGTATGTAAGGCGTCTTTGGTGAATTTAATAAATATGATAAATGTTTTAAAATATTCTTTTTACATATAAGTGCTTTAATAAATGTTGCAGATGTAGATAAATGTATCAGGTTGTATAGTAATGTAATTGTTAATGTATTTGATTTAGATTCTTTAAGGAAATCTCCAACGAAATCAACAAAATTTTGTCCAGAAGAAAATCTTTCAAATGCTTTATTTATTTTAACAGTATCTGATATGGAAGTAGTAAGTAGATTTCTAAAGACATTAAAAGTTTCAATCTGTATATCGACGTTCTCTGAAGCAGCTAATGAAAATAAGCGATCTAATGTCACTATTTCCAAGCATTTAGATTTGAAATACATATCATCACCAAATAATGCATTTCTGAGTAATGCCAATGATGCAATGACAATCTCATCACAATCCCTATCATCCAAATATTTCTTAATAAGCAACAATATTTCATGAACTTTAAAATAATCTCTAGTTGATGAGAACTCAATGATCAAGTTAGATATTATACCAAGTATCAGAATATGAAGTGATTTTTCAGCATTATAGAAACCAATATTATTTAAATTATTATCAATAGAATGACCAGCTTTTAAAATTTTCAATAATGCATTACTGAGAGTGTCTGTTGTGAAGTATACTCTTAAAAGAGGTGCAGATCTAGATAATGATTTCAAAAATGAGCATGCCGCAAATGTCAGTCTATTAGATGTTTCAAGTACTCTCAAATATAATGAGCTTGACAAGTTTGGCTTTGAAATAATTAATACATGTTCCTCGAGTATTTTCTTCACTAAAACATCACTTGTACCATTTGCAATTACTGATTTACATTCATCATTGATTACTGCCATGTAACTTAAACATGTTAAATACATTGCAAAATTATAGGCCTGTCGCATACTCATTGCATTATGACATTTTGAAGATTCTAAATTAATGCAAGTTTCAATTGTCTTCTCAAAATGTATGTCATATAACATTTCTGCAAATTTTGGATTAATACTCAATAATTGAACAATCAATGAGATGGGTGGTAAATCAAATGGTACTTTAAAATCTTTTAAAATCATTTGAGTTCGATAACAACTTTCTTCCGGTACATAATCTAATCGAAATACTCGTAACACAACAAGAAAGATTTTCTTAACAAACATCTGTGAACTAAATTTTGTACCATTGAAAGCAGCAAGTTTGACAAAAACCGAAGAAGCGGCGCATACTACATCAAAATCAGAAACTTGTAGTAAGCTAAGAATAAACTTTTCAGCAGTAATATCAAAATAAATGCCAATTTCAATGTCAGGATTAGAGAACATACGTGCAAGAATAAATAAGTAATGTGATAATTGTTTTGAAATTTCTTTGACTTTATAATCAAAACTAACAGGAAATGTGGAATGAATTATCTTTGCCTTGGTATCAATATTCTTTGATGAATATTCCCAAATATCAGTATAGTTTAGATGCAAAATTTCCAATAATTGTTTAACGTTACTTTCATCATAATAGCAAGGATCCACTAATAACAAAAAGTTTCCAAAGATCTTACGGATATGAGGAGGTGTATTCAAATCAGCATTAAACTCTAATAAAATTTTGACAAATGCTTCGATGTTTTCCACTTTATTAAAATGTAACGTATTTATGTCATTATTATTGCAATATTTTATGATATGAAAACAACACAATGCTAAAGTATCACCATGTATTGCCAATAATGTTATTTCGATAATATTATCCATAGTAATATTTAATTCTTCATTTGTGCATTTGATAGGTATTTTGAAGTTATCTAAGAAATATATCGTATTTGACGCTCTTATCTCTGGTTCTGTTTTATTTGTTAGGAGAGTTATTATTTCATTATACAATTTGGTCAACTCATTAAAATCTCGTGTTTTGTTCAATTCCTTACAAAGTGCTTCAAACTCTATTGAATGGTGTATCATATTTAGTGAATTATCCTTTACAAATGAGACTTTACTTCGATAATAAAAATTAACAATAAAGAACCGGGGTCTTTTATTTTATCTCCTCCTTCTAATTGTAATGAAGCACCGCACTGCAAAATCTTTAATGCGAAGTCAGACTGATGATTATGTCAGGTCTGTAGATGGTTAGTTTGTATACGAAGTGTTAGAAGGATGGGTATATGTGTTTTTACACTGTCCTTTGTATATTTTCATATGAGGGAGAAATAAAAACATGTTTTACACATAAAACAAATTATCATACATTAATGATGTTATTCAAATGTATTTTTTCGTTTTTGTAGATTTCTCTTAGTTCTTTTCAATTTTGTCTTGTTTCATTGTGATTGGGTCTTGATAAACACCCGGATATCGATGTTTATAATACTGAAAATTGAGTTCATGAAGTATATCCCAGATAGATAGCTAGAAACTATACCATACTTATTGCATGAACAAATTTTTCAAACTGATTGAAGAACTCTCACAAAAAAAATATTTCTCCATGTTGCTGAAAAGTTCGGCCTTAACATTGCATTTTTAATATCTACTTTCTTTTGCAAACATAGAAAACCAGACATGCCTAGGGATCCCTTGATTGGTATAGTTGGGAAACCATCCAGTGGTAAATCCACAACTCTTAACTCTCTTACAGACGCAAATGCGAAAATGGGATCTTTCCCATTCACAACTATTGAACCAAATAGAGCAACAGGTTACTTGAAAATTGATTGTGCATGTGCCAGATATGGTAAACAAGATTTATGTAAACCAAACTATGGTTGGTGTGAAAATGGTAAAAGACATGTTCCTATTGATTTATTAGACGTCGCAGGTTTGATTCCTGGTGCTTCTCAAGGTTTAGGTTTAGGTAATAAATTCTTGGATGATTTAAGACATGCTGATGCATTAATTCATGTTGTTGATGTTTCAGGAACAACTAATGCAGAAGGTAAAGCTACAAGAGGTTACGATCCATTGAAAGATATCGAATGGTTACAAGATGAAATTAGATTATGGATTGAAAATAACTTAAATAAAAGATGGGGTTCAATTGTTAGACGACATACATCTACAAAATCAAGTATCGTTGATACTTTAAGAGCACAATTCGGTGGTTATGGTGCTAATTTGAGTTTGGTCAAAGAAGCAGTTGATTCTATCGAAGGTTTACCACCTTTAGAAGAATGGACATCTGAATGGATAACAACTGTTGTGAAAGCATTTATGAGATTTAAATTCCCAACAGTTTTGGCATTAAACAAAATTGATCACCCTGATGCTGATAAAAATGTCTCTAAAATTTTACTCAAGCATCCAGATACTAGAGCTGTCGTTACAAGTGCTATAACAGAAATATTCCTAAGAAAACTTAAAAAGCAACATTATATCCAATATGAAGAAGGAACTGAATTTGTTGACACATTAGAAGATTTACCTGATTCTGATTTGAAACCATTGGATGAAAAATTACAAGAAAAAATTGAAAACATTAGAGATTTAGTTTTATATAGATTTGGTTCAACAGGTGTCGTTCAAGTTTTACAAGAAGCTGCTAATGTTTTAGATTTAATTCCAATTTTTACTGTTAGAAATATCAATTCATTTACAGGTAACAGTGGATCAAACGTTTTCAGAGATTGTATGTTATTTAAAAGAGGTACTAAAGTTGGTGCAGTCGCAAGAAGTATCATGGGAGAGGTTACAATTGCTGTTATAGAAGGTGTTGGAGGAAAGAGGATTTCCCCTGATGATACAATTGATAATGGTAAAAATGATATATTGACATTTAAAGTTGCACCAGGAGGGGTTGTTAACAATGAATAAACGAACATTTTTTTTAATAGAACGCCAATACGTATAGAGAGTAAATAATTTTATAATTAAGAAAAATAAGATTGAAGAAACGAAAAGAAATAATTTATTAAAATGAAAATACTAAACAAAAGTAATTCTAAAAAAGAGAAACGCTAAGCTTATAAATGTATTTAAATGTAAAAATGAAAGCAAATATGATTATAATTTATATCTGAAATTAACATTTTCTTTATCAGTTAAATCTGCAAATTCGATATTATCAATATGAGGTAATTCTAATTTACCTTCAGCTTGAAGTTGATCTCTTCTCTTATTTTCAGCCCAATAATTGTAGTATAACCAAAGGTTAAGTACAACAGAAACTGCATAACAGACAACCATTGAAATTTGACCACCTCTATATTCTGGTGCTTGTTTTGCAATAAAAGTTTGTGGACCAACCAAGTTACCAACACAATAACCAATTAAATATAATGCATTAACTGTAATCTTCTTAGTATGACCAGCAACATTTGAAGTAAAGCAGGATAAACAACAAATCATACCAACAGGTGAGATATAGAATAAATAGTAACCTGCAAGTCTAGCATTTGGAGAATCAAGTGCAAATGCTAACATACAAACAGCAACTAAAGTAAGTATCATTGAACCAGCTGAAATGGCTAATTTATGTTTGAAATACTTTTGTAAATAAGCAAATAAAATACAACCAACAAGTTCAACTGCACCACCTGGCATGTTCATTAACAAACTCTTTGTTGGTGAATAACCAAAAGTTTCAGATAATAAAATGGAACCAAAATTAGTCAATGCACCATTTGGAATATCTGTTGCAACTGCAAAGAAGAAATAAATCCATGTATTAACATCTAATAATGCTTCCTTTAATTGATGGAATTTAAAATGTCTATTACCGAAACCTTGTTGATTTGATTTAATTCTAACAACAACTTGTTTCTTTTCAGTTTCATTTAAGAACCATGCTTTAACAGGTAAATCTGGAATATGGAAGAAAATCATTATACCAACAGAGATAGTCATACAACCAATAACAATAAATAAAACTTTCCATGCATCCATTGAATAAGAACCTTGACGAATTGCTAAACCATATGCAATTGATGAACCTAAAATTGTACCAAAACCATTACAAGCAAACCAATAAGCAGTTCTTAAGAATTGTTCATCAGCTTTATACCATTGACCAGTGATGATAACCATTGCTGGAGTAACTGCAGATTCAAAAATACCTAATAAAGTTCTTAAAGTAATGAAACCTGCGTAATTAGCAGGAGTTGCATGTAAACATAAAATAGTACCCCATAAAACAATGAAAATACCTGTCATTTTAGCAACTGGGAATCTTTGTAATGCCATACTAATTGGGAATTCAAAAATTAAATAACCTAAATAGAAAGAAGAACCGGCCCAAGAATATTGATCACCATGCATATTGTAATAAGTTCTTAAACCCATAATTGCAGCATAACTGGAAGAAACTTTATCCATGAATTGTAATGCATATAATAAACAAATTAATGGTAATAAGAAAATATCAATTTTTCTTAATAATTTCTTTGCATCTGCATCAGTCAATTCAACAGTCTTCTGTATCCAGAGCATATTTCATCGCTTCATCAACATCACCAGTTATATCGACAACTCTACCATTAATTGATGTAATTTGTGATAAGATTTGATGAGTATCAATGTTATCTTTTGAAAATGTTGAATGTAATTCAACATACTCTTCCTTTTTCTCAATATCAGACATTTTTGTTTTAACAAACAACAAAAAATAAATAAATAAATAAAAGCTTAAATAATCTTAAATAAAGCAGATAGGAAAAAAAATGAAAAAGAAAATTATCTATCTTTTTATACAATTGAAGGAAAAGGGTGAATCAAATTTCTTATCAGCGACCTATAAAGTTACACAATATAGATATCAAAAAAATCAAAAGAAAAGTGATTTTAAACTTTTACTATCTAAAATTGATAAGTGATCACCCTATATAGTAGTAATCGTCAGTTTCTGATAAAGTGTGGCAGGGTATTGATAAGGGTAAGCTGCCATATTTCCCGATAATATAGTACTAAACACTTTATTCGGTGGTTTAAATATTTTACAGAAGGAGTTTTCAATTTTATTGGCATATTTGCGGTATCTCCCATTTGGGAAAGACCGATTGATAAATTTTTTTTTTAAATTTACTTTTGTATATTGATATGGTATTATTGTTTTTGAATTGATAGTTTACGATAAGTGAAAACTTTAATAAAATGGTAAGATAATAGGTATTGTTAATCATGGCTGTTTGATTGTAAACCCTTTTCTTTAACACAGGATAAAGATTATGGGGTACCTTAAACGGAGAATATCAAAAATTTAATAGTATGTATGAAAAGTGATAAACCCGCCGAGAAGTGACGTCTGCGGAACTTCCGAATAAGGCAATTCTTGTCTGGACCCTGAATAGTTTATAATTATTCAAATAACCCGTGGAAAAGGATATTTTAAGTGTGACGTTCACGTTTATATTATGATTATTGTGCAATAACTCTCAACTATTTAATGATAGTCACATCATACTATTTAATTACACAGATCTATTTTAAAACAGTTTTATAACAGTAATTTCATCTTTTTTTTTCCAACAAACGAAGTTTAGCTTTATACCTGCTTACATAATACTATCTACTATTTTCAAATTTGTTGCTGGAACGGAGAAATTGACTTATTCAGAATTCACCGAATGTCGGACTTTTCATAACCGGGTGTGTTGGTAACATGAATGATTTTATAAATGTGATTCGATTTCCTTCATGAATGTTTTAATTAATCAAAATTAATTGATACAATTCACCTTCTTTCTTTTAACAAACAAAAAATGGCAAAAAGTCACACACCACGTTGTATTCTTATTAGACATGGACAAACAGAATGGTCTAAAACAGGTCAATATACATCAATTACAGATTTATCACTTACACCATATGGTGTTAAACAAATGAAAATGACAGGTTCAAAATTGATCGGTCCAACTAATAATAAGTTAATTAATCCAAATGATGTTAAATTAATTATTACATCACCACGTAAACGTGCAATTGAAACAAAAGATTTATTATTTGAGTCAATCAAAGATTCTCAAAATATACCAACTAAAATTGATGAAAATATTAGAGAATGGGAATATGGTGATTATGAAGGTTTATTAACACAACAAATTATTGATTTAAGAGCTTCAAGAGGATTACCAAATGCAGAGAAATGGAATATTTGGGAATATGGTTGTGAAAATGGTGAAACTGCAGATGAAGTTACAATTAGAGTTGATAAAATAATTTCAGAAATTAGAGCAATTCATGAAAAATATTTAAATAATAATGAAAATTGTGATATTTTAGTTATTGCTCATGGTCATATTTTAAGATGTTTTGCTGCAAGATGGATTGATGTCCCAATTAATAAAAACCCTAAATTTATGCTTGATGCGGGTGGTGTTTGTGTTTTAAGTTATCAACATCATAATATCAACGAACCTGCATTATATTTAACAGGTGCATTTACAGCACCAGTTGAAGAAGAAGGTGCAGATATTTAGAATGAGGGTATACTATATTATTATTTATTTATCAACTATATAAAAATTATTTCTTTAAAACATTTAACAGTTCGTTCTGTTCAAATGATAACACACGTTGATGTGAGTGTAACTTTCTTGTCGGGTATTCACCTGCAGTGATTGTGACTCTTCTCAGGTCATCATATTTACGTTGGGGCGGTTTGGCAAAGTTGGCAAATTCTGAAATACGTGTCTTTTTCACTTTAAGTTTATTATTTAGATGTTGATTTACATTCTGAATTGTTGGTGAAGGGATTTTCACATCATAATGGTTCAATTGATTTTGTAATTCATCAAATGTGTTATTGAAAGAATAATTAAAATTATTATTTGGATTATAATCTTCATCAATATTGATACTATTATCAAAACTATTATCAACATTGGTATTAATTGTTAAATCATTATTAAATCTATTTTTCGATTTCAGTATAGATTTAATTCTTTGTTCATTTGTATTTTCATAATTACTATTAAATTTTTTCAATGAAAATGGTAATGACATAACTGATTTATATGAAGATGAAACAACATCTTCAACTTTATTGGAAATATCAGTTGTTGATGTCTTTTTGATTTTACTAAATAGTGGTTGTAAAATATTTTGTGTTATTGTATTTGTACTATCAACAGTTTCATTATTATTTTCATTATTATAATAACTATTTGTATCATTTGCTGTAATATTATGATTTGAGACATTTTGAATATCTATTGAATTATTTGATTCATTAATATCGGGTAATAAATTAAACGAAATAGAATTTGTGGATTTTTTATGATTTAAAAGATTGATATTATTATTACTATTATTCAGTTCTCCACGTAGTGAATCAAATGAAATATATTGATGTAATTTATTATTGTTATTGTTATTAATATTTGTGTTTGTATTTAACGAGTGATCAAAATTTTCCTTTTCTGGAATAGTTGGACTTGATAATCTAGATGTTGAATATGGTTTAGAATCATTTAATGAACTATTTGATTTCCTCCAAAATTTAGATGCTGTGTTATTGAGGTTATCTTTTGTTCTTTGAAAAAAATGCGATGCTGAATTATTTGAAGATGTTGATAATCTATCTGTATCATTATCTTGGTCTGAATCCAACATTATAGAGACATTATTTGAATCATAATTTTTGGTCATATTTGGAGTTAATAAAGGGTTTGATTCAATATCTACTACTGATGAATCATAATTTAGAGATATTGTTTTATCTTTATTTATATTTTGGAAACTCAATAGGAAAACACCCATCATGACTAAAACTGAACCAAATATAAGTAGTATAAAAGTTCCATAAGATAATTGACTCCATTGTTGGAAAAAAATCAAACTATTAGCAATTGTTGTTATGTTATAAATGAAAAACACTAATGGGTATAAAATTGAAGTTGAAACATTTTTCAATCCTTTATTTAATAAAAACAATTGACTTATGGCTAATGTAAGAAATAATGATACAATGAAATAAGTTGAAACATTATTTAATGAAGATAAATCATTATTTATGAAAGTATGAACTAATATTTCAATTGTTGATTTAGCTAATAAAAGTGAAAAAGCTGATAATATACCTGATATAATACCAAAAATGATTCCCTTTATTTGTAATAAGATATCAGTTGGGTGATTAAATAGAAAAGAATAATACCTATTTGATTGTATGTTCATTTGATTTCGTATTTTCAAATCAATGGTAAATAAATAAGTTGATAGTAAAGATATAATTAAAATTAATAAACCAATCCAGTGAATAAAATTTTTATTTGAACATAAGATTAAAAACTCATTCAAATCATAATTTGGTTCAGATAATGAATAAGCACAATAAGTATTTAAAAATGCACCTATTGAAATTATTATTGTTGCATATAATGAATTATCAGTAAATGGTTCATTTAATATAAGTGAATGAAATATTGTATTAAATAATAAACCAATTGATTGTAATGGAGATAATATTATCAAAGGTAAAGAAGTTATTTGAATTGAAGATCCTAATATATTAGCAGTTATAAATAAAAATAAACCAAAATGCCAAAGTGAACGATTATAAATTGAATTATTTGTGATATTATCAGTTGAAAGGTATGATTTACGTTGTAATATAAGACCAATTGATTGACAAGCTGACGATATGACAGCTGCAATACATCCTAGAGCTATATGTGATGTTAATGGCATATTGTCTCTCTCTCTACAGCTAAATCTCAAGACACAATAGATACTTGTTTTATATAGTAATTTAAGTTTGTGAAGTATATTCGGTATTATTAGATAGTATATATCACACATTTTTAACAGCCCCCTACATAGACACATAGACGCGACACAACAAATGTCGTGCGTACGTAATCCACCGACGCGTCTACTCCATTTATAAATTTTTTTTAAAATTTCTAAAAGTAGGCATTTCCGTAATTCCACCGAATATTTATAAAATCACTATGCGTCCCGGAGATGAAAGTCGGGACCGTGGCCGGGGTTATAATTATGTGATTTATTTATGTATGGGATGTATATGAGGTGTAATTACATCAAGGGTTTATTAGTGATGTAGTATGTAAAGATATACTCTATACCATACAAAACTGTCTACACACTAATAAACACACAGTTATCAGTGTATACACCATTCCACTACATGTAACAACAACAGTAACCAACGATAGGACGTGTCCGAAACGGATTGCTCGCTCTAGTGGGAAAAAGAAAAAGGCAAAGCGCAGGAAGAACTGGGCTCTCTCTATAAAACCCCTCCCTCTTCCCCCGGGGATGAGGAAAATGTTGACGGCGGGAATCTTTACTGGGGTCTTCCCCCGTAAGTTGTCAATTGATTTACCCACTATATTCTCAAATTGTGAAAAAATATTATCATTTTCTCTGGGTTTTGATGGTATTTTTTTTTTCTATTATTGTAGCTCTCCCAATTATTCCCCTTTCTTAGTAGTAAAAATACTTTACAATCTTTTAGGTGATTAGATTTTCTGTATTACACAAACAAGTTTTTATATTCACATCTACCTGATATAATGTTCTCCTCTTTATACAAGTCCTCCCTTCGTCAAGCTTCAATGTCTTCAAGAACTATGGCAACTCATTCCCTTCCAAAGAAATATGGTGGTAAATATACTGTTACTTTAATTCCAGGTGATGGTATTGGTAAAGAAATTACTGATTCAGTTAGAAAAATTTTCGATCATGAAAATGTTCCTGTTGAATTTGAAACTATTGAAATGTCAGGTTTAGAAGGTCATGAATCAAAAATTGATGAAGCTGTTTTATCCTTAAAGAGAAATAAAATTGGTTTAAAGGGTATTACTTATACTCCAACTGATCCTTTCATTAAATCTCTTAATGTTGCTTTCAGAAAAGAATTAGATATTTATGCTTCACTTGTTTTCATTAAAAATATCCCAGGTGTTCCATCAAAATTAAATGATATTGATTTTGTTTTAGTTAGAGAAAATACTGAAGCAGAATATTCAGGTTTAGAACATCAATCAGTTCCAGGTGTTGTTGAATCATTAAAAATTATTACTAAATATAAGACTGAAAGAATTGCAAGATTCGCTTTTGATTTTGCAAAGAGAAATGATAGAAAATTAGTTACTGCAATTCATAAGGCAAATATTATGAAATTAGGTGATGGTCTTTTCAGAAATACTATTAAAGAAATTGGTGCAACTGAATACCCAGATTTAGAAGTTAAAGATTTAATTGTTGATAATGCTTCTATGCAAGCTGTCTCAAAACCACAACAATTCGATGTTATGGTTACTCCAAATATGTATGGTGCAATTCTTTCAAATATTGGTGCTGCATTAGTTGGTGGTCCAGGTTTCGTACCTGGTGCTTCATATGGTAGAGAATATGCTGTTTTCGAACCAGGTTGTAGACATGTTGGTTTAGATATCACCGGTCAAAATGTTGCTAACCCAACTGCAATGATCTTATCTGCTGTTAAGATGTTAGAACATTTAGGTTTACAAGAACAAGCTGATAGAATTGCTAATGCAACTAAGGAAGTTTTATCAGAAGGTAAAACCGTCACTAAAGATATTGGTGGTTCCGCTTCAACAACTGAATTCACTGATGCAATCTTATCTAAATTAAATTAAATTTAGTTTAATTTAATTTAAAACTCATATATAATTATAATAAGTTATGTCCATTTATTTATTTATTTATTTCATATTCCAATTAATACAATCTTATAAGGTATAAACCATTACTTGATTCTTCTTTTTTATCTTTTTTTATACAGTTTTTTTAACATAGAAAATCTATAAAAACAAAGTGTCACGTCAACATCTAAGAGCTGCTGATAAGCGACATGACGTTAATAATATTTTTTTGGAGGCTCTGATATAACATTGTTAATTTATATATGTGCAACTCCTTACTCCTTTCATCAAAACATCCCGAGCAAATGGCATTGATAAAAGACCCCGACTTCTATATTACATTGAAAAATCATCAATTTAAAACTCCATTAGAAATACTACGTAAAAACTTTAAAAATCTACAAAAATTAACAGAGAAGAATCAAGTTCAAATAACTCATTTTTTAAATGAAATTCAAACAACTAATGATACAACAAAGAAGAAGCAATTAATTGATGAATTGATTAAAGCTCAAGAATCTTTTCATAAGAAGTTATCAAGTAGAGTTAAGCAACATAATTCACATGTTGATAAATTATTATACAGAGTTAAGAGAATTGAACATATTGACAAACTACACGAAAACTACTCCAGTTGGTCATCGGTTGATATTAATAAAAATAAATTAACTTTGGAATTGGTAAATTTTTATAGAGAGGAGAATAATCTCATGATTGTTGATTATATATTATGGAACAGTGTTTTAATTACAACTAATCCTGAATTAGTAGATAAACTATTGAATATTAACAATGGAAGTCATTACAATGATTTAAGTAAACTTATAGATTTTGATATTATCCAACAAGCACTAAGAATCAAAAATGATATAGCAGTTAAAAAAGATTTGAAGTTACTTAAAATGTGGTGTGTTGAAAATCGGAGAAGGTTACAAATTTTAAGGGATTCACCAGATAATAATTTAGAAAATGATATAGAATTTGAATGTGATTTTCAACATTTTTTGAGTTTAATAAAGGAAAAAAAATATGTTGATGCAATTGTATATGCCAAGACAAATTTGAAAGATCATGATGTTCTACATAAATTAGAGAAATTATCAAAAGGTTTATCAATAATTTGGTCAAATTATGTTCTTCAACAATATGAAGAAGAAAAATTAGAGAGAAATAATGAAGAATCATACTATTATACATCAGTACCAAGTGATGCAGAATTAAACAATACTGAAAAATTTAAAGAGATTAATATGTTACAATCATTATTATCTGATGATAAATGCGTTGAGTTATCTGAATATTTTATTATGAATTTTAAACTAATTTATGGAATTAACCAAATCCAACCATTTAAAACATTCCTAAATATTGGTGGTTCAGTACTCAAAACAAGATCATGTAATAATCCATCGCATAACTATGATAAATCAGTTTTCCAACAATTTATTGGTACAAATATGGTTAGTTTTGAGAAATTTTACAATAATATTGAATGTCCTGTTTGTTCTGTTGAATTATCTAATATTTTAAAACCATTACCATATTCATTACAAACAAAATCAACATTATTTGATGATCCGATACTTTTACATCAAAAGTATGTTCATTCATTTAAATCATTATTTATGTTTAATAGATCAATCTTCCTACCAATTGGTGGGGCCGATGATCCTGATAGATGTTTTGATCTTATAGAAATCTCACCAAAGAATATTCATTTTAAGGATCATAAGCGTTCAATTGAAGAAGTTGTTGATCCATTAACTGGTACAAAACTTTTATTTAAAGATTGTCAGACTGTTTTTCCCACATAAACTTCTCGACTGATGGAAATATTTTTTTTTATTTTATTTTTCACTGGATACATTTTTGCTTTAAAATCGTCTATAATATTTTTATTAATAGAGTAACATATACGTTTATAAATGGCTAGAGGTAAGGGTAGATTATCAGATGCATTAGTTAAACAACAATCACAAACGAAACATAATGTTTCGTTAAAACGTAAAATGGAAAACCGAGATATACATTATTCCAAAGATTCAAAGAAGAAGAAGTTTGAAAAGAAAGAAATTCCTAAAAATGTTGAAGAACTACCACCAGTTGATGAAAGAAAAGTTTTTATACCGTTTCAATATAATGATAGAATTTTAATTATTGGAGATGGTGATTTTTCATATAGTTTGAGTGTTATAAAATTAAACCTTATAAAAAGTGCTAATTTGATTACTACATCATTTGATTCTTATGAGGAATTGATTGAAAAATATGGAAAAGAATTGATTGATAGTAATTTGAATGAATTAAAGGAATTGGGTGTTACTAAAATTTATCATAATATTGATGGATGTAAATTAAGTGAAAGTTTAGGTATCTCAGTGGGGAATAAAAGAGTTGGTAACAAAAGTGGTAAAACAATTGAAATTTTAGGTGGATTAACTGTTAATAATATTATTTTTAATTTCCCCCATGTTGGACAGCATATCAAAGATGTTAATAGAAATATAATCAAAAATCAACAGTTAGTTGCAAATTTTATGAAAAGTTGTATTGAATTTTACTCTATTTTGAAAAAACAAAGAGATGCTACTGGGATTGTTGATGAAAAAAAAGATTTTAATAGGTATAATAAAGACGAGTATGAAGAATATGGCGAAGATGTAGGAGAAAATGAAACTGATGGTAATTCCACTAAACCTATTTTGAATAATAATAATTTAAATGATACTGAGGTTATAACAATAACCTTATTTGAAGGTGAACCTTATGACTCATGGAAGATTAAAAAGATTGCTAAAGATAGTATTAAATACTGTGTTCAAAGATCTGGAGTTCTGGAATGGAGATTTTATAAGGATTACCATCATAGACGTACGGCTGGTCTTGGTGAAACTAATAAACAATCACAAACTAGACGTGCAAGAATTTACAAATTTGAAAAATTTCTTCAAAGTAATTCAAAGAGTAAAAAGAATAGAGTTGTTGATAGCGATGATGAAGAGTAAGATAAATTCAGAGATATACTATTAATATATAGCTTATGTGTAACCTTTTTAAATGTTAAATCAATAAACATAGACTTAGACTTTTTATAACATACGATCAAGACCTTCTATTTTCTAATTTTAATACACTGTGGATACTTTATTTCTCAATATTCCATTTGATTAATAAAAGTATACTTATTATCGACATATAAATAATATTAGTTGAGTAGGTATTATTGTTTAATACACGATCTATTTATTACTTGCTAACGATAAACGCTATTTGTTTATCTCGTTCTGTAAGAATAAGAGCCACTTGCGGATATTGATTATTGATAAAACCTTGATCAATAAATACCAATATATTAATGCACCTCTGTCTTGCTGAATCACATCATCAAGTTACGTACTGGTGGCTAACCAGCAGTAACTTCACGTTCAATTATATTAGTTGTATTGACCTCTTATTTACCTGAGCCTCCAGCGCACCGGAGATATGAACCTATCATACCTCTGATACCTTTCCCGGTATGTTAACTCCGGTTAATAGTTTTATCCTAGACTATCGACCACCGGAGTTACTGTATTGGGTATGGCCCGAGGTTTAGGTTTTAAGTTAATTGTAGTACATTCTCATAAATGACTTCACGGCTGTAAATATACAGCCCCTATCTTATGACCACAATTGGTATAATAGGGAAAGAATTATATTATTCATTACATTGTTACAGCAAATAATACATTATTTCCATGGTGGTTCCGATGAAGAACCATATTTGCGCTTATTGTTACCCATCCAATAACCTAAGACAAATTAAACTCTAAAATCCGCCCAACGTAAAAGTCTAATTGTTCCAAGTTGGTATTCTCGCAAATCTTAAAAAATACGATTGTTTTTTGTGCGACGAGGAACTTTTCTTGTACGGGTTAAAATCGGGCTTCCCTTTTCAGAGCATGAGATTGCGATTGATCATCATCATGCATAACTCATTAGGGATTGGAGGATCACTTATTTTCTTTCTATATGGGTTTTATCTGGTATGATTTGTATAAACTCACGTGTAGATATTAATACAGTCACTCTATAGAATATTTGACAACAATTTAGAGTATAGACTTGCTATTCAACAGTGACATGTCACTCAACTATTGTAACTTTTGATAATAAGCTGTATAATTATAATCTTTTTTAAGATATACTCTAAAATCATTTCATTTTTGGAGTATTTATTTGTCAAATTTGTTTATAAAAAACACCACACAAATTTAAAAGAATTAATCATAAAAATACTGTTTACAGTGATATAGCTATAATTGCTTTTCTTTTTGATTCTTAAAATAATAAGGTGACGAGATTGATAATACTATATATACTTCATATAACCCTTTAAACAAAGGTAGCCTTTAAATCCGTTTTTACAAATACATAACCGTATATCCAAGACACTGAAACCATAGGGATATTCGCCGGAAAGGAAAAAAAATTCGATATATACAATGGCAGATTCTTTACAAGAGCAATCAATAGAGAAATCTCAGTTTAGCTCGCCAAATGAAAAAAAAATGAGAACAATAATAAGTGAGGATGAGATGCATGAAAAAAAAGGGCTCAATAATGTTCACTCAATCTTGATGAATAACGATGATATGGTAACTAATTCTGATAGTATGACATCCAATGGAACGCACAACTTATCAATGGCTTCAACTATGTCTTCCATAGATGATAAATCAACAAATCATATGGAATTCTCTCATAAGAAGAAAAGGTTTAGACGTTCATATAATTGTGGCCCCTGTAAACGTCATAAAATAAAATGTAATATGAAAACCCCGTGTGGGAATTGTGAAAAATATAATCGAATAGATGAATGTCTAAAAGATCCATCAAATCCACCAACTTTTGAGCAATCATTAGTTAAACATCAAAGGAAGCAGAAGTATCTTGAGCGGAAGAAGAAACTTCGCCAAGAAATAGATGCACAACATATGAACCAAATAGAATTAAACAACAAGGTACCTAAACCAAAAGCTGTTGATGGTACTATTAATAAAGAATTTGATATAGAAAATGCTAATTCTAATGGATCATCAACATATCATAAATCACCCAGTTTTATATCGCCAACTAACACAATAACACAAAGCTCTTTATCAAGATATTCAACTAGGCAAGATTTGAAAGATACAACCCAATTTATAGAAACAACAACAAACATCAACTCATCAACCCCTGATATTAGTACTCCTTTCTTAAAGAATAAAATGCAAGATATATCTGAAATAAACACAGCAACAAACAATGAACACATAAATAAAATTCAAATGGACATAAGTCAGGGAGCAAATAATTCAAACCCAGACTATTTTCAACAACCAGATATGTTCAACTTGAGGAAACAAATAGGTGGATACCAATTTTCATACCTTCATGACAATTTTTCGCCACCACAGTCATCACCAATACCTAAACAGCAGCACCAAGTTGTTCCACTCCCTCATCATCAAATTACACCACAACAACCAAATACATTACACACTAATATGATACATCCAATAATTCCGGTGCATTTTGATCAACCTTTCATGTATAATAATACATATAACCAACCACCATACCAGTCACAATACCAGCCAATATATCAACAAAGGTCTATAAGTCAGCTATCACAACCTAACACCATACATTTAAATCATAATTCTAATTCTTCATATGGTTATCCTTCAGTCCAAATAAATTCACAAATAAATTCACAAATAAATCCGCAATATCAATACATGATGGTACCATCCTCCAAACCACTGATGCAACAATCAAGCTCTCCGCCAATTATGCAAAATAATTTACCACAACAAAGTCAACCACAACAAGCGCTACCACCATTACATATGTTAATAAACAATGATAATCAAAATGATCCTAACACAACTTATCCTTTAATTTATGAAAAATTACCAATGTATGGCTTTGAAGGAGGGAATATTGGACCACCAAATATGAAAATACAGATGATGCAACCACCAAATTCATTTATCGATACTGCTGGTCAGAAAAATTTTGAATCGGATAGACTTGATAATAATATTAGACCCAATTACAGAATTAGTAATAGTAGTTCGTCTAATGTTGGTAGTAGTTTTGCAGATTCACAAAAATCTAAAAGCTCAATGACAACTTATTCTTCAATTGATGAAACTAAACAAAATTAAAACAACATGCAAAGTATGTATGATAAAAAGTTAACTAGCAATATATAGGCTTGCATAATATAATAGGTCTAAAAACCTGTTGAAATTCAAAATAAGTCATCAAAAAGATATATAGAGCTAGTATGGATTGAAGTTTTTAAATTACAGAAAATACATGTATAACTTTATTTTTCTAACAACTATTTAACATTAAATTTAATCCATCTTATAATTTATCTTAACAATTCATACAATGCGTTATTATCTATTGGTGAATCGAATCATTAATTGTGGTATAGGATCGATGATCAAGATTTTGTGTTCTGTAATAACGCGACTTTAAAGTATATCAAGAAAAATGAAAATAAAGAATACAATCCTTCATCGTCATGACATTCATTTTTAGCAAGTTTCCTTTGTATACCCACAATAATATCAAACATGTCATTCTTTAACAAAAATAGATTCTCTCGTAGTAGGGATCAAGAAATAAATACAAATCAAACTTCAAGAAGCTCAACTCCAATTGAAAATATTTCCAAAAATAGTTTGTCAAGTCTAAGAACTGAGCCTACGTCAATCTCAACTACAACAACACCATCATTATCACAAACGCCATTAATTAAACGACAACAACAATCATCTCCAACAAATTTACAAAACCAAGTTATCAAACCACAAACCAATGATCCTAACGTTTTACGTGAAGTTGAAAATTTAAGGTCGTCCTACAGACAACAGAATTTTTGGAAATATCATATTGTGAAGATAGCACCTTTTGAATTTTATATGACAACCAATCCAGATAAAAGGCATAGACTTGTGCGTAATGCGCCTAGTTATTTTATAAAAGTTGAACTTCCAAATGATCCGAAAGTAAAAATTAAGGGAAGTCAAGTTGATAAAGGGTATAGATTAGTTTTTCAACAACAACAAGTTATTGGAATTAATGGGTTTGATGGAAATTATAAACCATTTGTAATTGAAAAACTGCCAGCTGATAAAGGTGGTCATTTTAAAATTTTGTGTCAATATAATGAGTTTCAACAAGACTGGAATATTTATAATAACATCAATAATTCAAATAAAGGACATTCTAAAAACTTGAATTTCCAATTCTCAAATACTGACAACAATAAGGATGATTTATATGATACTAATAACAATCTTTTACTATTGGATGATTACACAATGGGTGATTTTTTACATGTTTGTTCAATAAAAGAGAAAAAGAAATCATTATTCATTAAAAACAAAATTGATGGTATTAAATTAGCTAAGGAGAATTCAGTTTACTTTTTAGATACCGGATTTTTTAAGAAAGTGAAATGGTTCGATCCCGTAATTGCTGTTTTCAGACCATGTAATAGAAATACAAAAAATAAGATTGCTAAATACGTGCTGTTGAACTCTAAAATGGATTCATCTAATGGGAATACTAAAAAAATGTTTAGTTCCAGCAGACTTACTGTTGATTTTTCCAATATGAACATTAATAATAAAAAAGAGGGTGTTTCAGATGCTAATGATGATGACGATGATGAAGATTACGATAATGATGATGAGGATAATGATGAATATGAAGATGGGTCAGATAATGTTATTGATGAAGATTCTTCATCCTCTTCAAATCTTTCCAAATTTTACACAGCAAAAGATGGATTGTTTAGTCGACATCCAAAAGATGATTCACCTAATGATTATAAATTAGGTTGGTTAACAATTTATGAAAAGGGAAGATATTTTGAAAAAATACCTAATGGGGGTAACTGGCAAATGGTTGTTGGTATGACATTTGCAGTTTCTTTTGAAAAGCTTATTGATAAGTATATTAAAGAAATAAATGAACAATTTGATGTATAATTTGTACACTTAAAATTTATTTACCATGTGTATATTTATAAAATTTAAGAAAATTATCGATATGCATGATGACTGATAAAAGAATTTGATCCCAAAATCATGTAAACTTTCGTGTGTATAGATAAAACCGAAATTTCAACAGAGTTTCAATATACGCATGCATGCCCATTTCCTCTCCTTTCATTGACGCATAGACATGGAATATCAAACACTAATTTGTTATTCTACCCAATCTGGAACTTCAGAAGATTTAGCTAATGCATTTTCTTCTGAGTTGAATAACCTAACGAATGATCAAAATAGTAGTATAAGTCGAGATTTAAATAGTTTTTCAACCAATATCGATGAATTTAAAAATGAAATTTCAAATTATAAAATAGTTATATTTTTCATTAGTTCATATGGTGAAGGAGAACCATGTGATGATTCAGTAAAGCTTTTTGAATCATTAGAAAAATATGTTAGTTCTAAAAACTCCAAGCTTGATCCACTAATACCATATTACTCAATATTTGGATGTGGTAATTCATACTATGATCAATATCAGGCTGCTGCATTATGTTTTAAAAAAATGTTAGATTTAGATGGTAGTCAACAAATTGGTGACTTTGGGTATGGAAATGAAGCAAAGAATGGTATATTTGACGATTACACAGCGTGGAGTTTTGACTACTTTAACGTTTTATCACAATTTCTAGATGTTAAGTTTAATAAAATTGAATCATACAATCCTATGTATTCTGTCATTGAATATAATGAAACTAAACCAGAAAGACCAACCAATCCACCTTATCAAGAACTTAAACCATTTATTGCAGATATAAATATCGATTCTGTAAAAAAGTATGGAGATGATTACTTAGAATTTGAAGTTAATCTACACAAAAATAAAAGTCGTTTGAAATATCAAACAGGGGATCATGTTGGTATATATCCACAAAATGATGATGAAAATGTAAAGAAAGTTCTTAAAATTTTGAAACTTGATAAAAACATTAAAAACGGTGATAAATTAAAAGTTGTTCCTGTTAACAGAATGGAATCCAATAGATGGTTAGACTTGACTTTTATTTCATATTATGATTTGCTACTTAATTCTGTCGAAATAAATGGAGTGCTTACCAGAACATTTATTAAAAACTTAATCACATATTTCATGAAGAATGAAACTGTGATAGAGCGATTGAATCATGTTATATCATCCGCTGAAGTTTTCAAAACTAACATAATCGATAAACGAATTACACTAATAAAGTTATTTGAAAACTATGAAATACAACAAGATGACTATGACACCATACCGTTATCATTCATAATGGAAAACTTTGGATATTTAAAACCAAGATTGTTTTCAATTACCACAAGTGATTCTGTTAATTCTGGTAGTGTTGGTGTTATCATGAAACTTGTCAAGGAAGAAAATAGTGGATTCTATGGAGTTTGTAGCAAGTTTCTTGAAAACATTATCACAGGTAAGATTGAAAACAGAGTACCTATATTTATTAGAAAATCCAAATTTAAATTACCAATGACACTTTCTAAGCCATTGGTGTTTATTGGTGCAGGTACTGGTATTGCACCTTTTAGAGGATTTTTACAAGATATATGTTCACAATCTCACAAATTAAAACAAGTTGAAAAGATAGTTATATTCTTTGGTCTTAAAGAATTAAATGAGAAATACTGGTTATTTGCACAAGATATTGAAAAATTTCAGAAAATTCTTGGCAATGAAAAACTTGAATTTGTTCACGTCCAAAGTAGTATATCAAGAGAGTATGTACAAGATGTGATCAAAAAACCTCCATTTTGTGAAAATATATCGAATTATCTACATGAAAAGCAAGGGAATATTTTTATCTGTGGAGATAAAAGTGGTATGGCAGCTGGTGTCCGTCGTAGTTTAGTTTCGATTCTAGGTAACGATAATGTCAAAGACGGAGACAAATACCTTAGATACTTACAGAGTATGGGTCGTTTCAAAGAGGATGTCTGGTAGTTGTTATGATTAGTAATGTGTAGATACTGTTTATAAAGCCACAATTAACATTTCCTACCCGTTATACGGAGAACAATGAGCTTTGGGAGTTTTCGGACATTATTTTTTTGTTTCTTAGCAGTAAAGAGAAAAGGCTGGGTAACTAATTTCATAACCATTATCCTTTCCTGCTAAAATTTAATATTCCTTTTATCAGTCATCTTCTCTCATTTTACGTGTTCAATTGCTTTTTCTTCAACAAATAACCAATTAGTTATGGACTCTTGGACTAACGGATCAGTATCATCAGAATCATTATCAAGAAAATCATCTGAATATTCATTTCATATTGCAGACACGTCTTCTCCGCTATTGGATAACGCCATCCGTAATATTGATTTAATATTATCAAATCAAACCAAAGCATTGTCATTTATTACTTCACAATATCGAAATTCAACATGGTCAGTTCAAAATATGAAAAATTCATTACGTATATTAAACAATTCACTGAAATCCGGTGGCAAAATTGTTATTTCCGGTATGGGAAAATCGTATAAAATTGCAAGTAAGACTGTTGCAACACTGAATTCGTTAAGAATGCATTCTGCTTTGTTACATCCATCAGAGGCTTTACATGGTGATCTTGGGATGATTAGAGAAGATCATGGAGATTCATTGATCATAATATCTGCATCAGGAAATTCTCCAGAATTATTACAAATGCTTGAACATACACCAATAACCGTCCCTGTTGTATTGATGACTTGTAATAAAAATTCCATATTATCTAAACATCCAAAAGTGATGTCATTGTTATTGGCTGAAATACCATCAAGTTTGTCTGAGACAAATCTTTATGGTTTAAGTGCACCTACTATTTCTACTACATTATGTTTAACATTACTTGATGCAGTATGTATTTCATTAAGTGAGTTACATATTAATGACTATACAACTAGAAAAGAGGTGTTTAGAGTATATCATCCTGGTGGAGCCATTGGTATTGATTACAAACTTGAGCAAATTAAGAGTGATAAACAAGAAAACACCATTGAAAAAGAAGATTTAAAAGATATTAACCATAATGAAAAGGATATAATTGATGGATCATGTGTTGATCCGAACGGCAAGGGTAGTGTTTCTAGTGCAACAACTACTAATTCAGATGATGATTGTTTCGATATTGAGGAACTCATCCTTATGAAAAAAGTTAAAGACACGAAATATAAATCTATAATTGACAAGTTTCCTGAAAATGAGTCTGATTTTCACAAACTTGTTATCCTCAATGACTATATTATCATCCAAGATAAAGAAAATAGTTCACTTTTAGATTGTGAATTGGTGCGTATTGTAATTCGAGACTGTGAATCGAATGAAGACGACTGGTCAGAAGCCATTTGGAAAATAAAGGCACTTGCGCACCCATTCAATTTAGAAGTGTGACAACTTCTATACTTGATAGAAACATTTTTTTTGTATTAAAAACCCTAAATAACACTTTGTACTTAATTAAAACATGAACTCTACTGACAATTTCCAAAAAGAGAATAGTATTTCCCAAACGGGTAGCTAAAGGTGCGAGTTCTGGACTTTCCTCATGTTGAAACTGAAAATATAATTTGAATATGACGACATCCGTTTACTTGATATATTTTTTCCTTTCTGAACAACCTCTGCTTACAGTTTTTTGTATATAAAATATCTATCAGTAACGATTAATATAGTGAACCAATGGCCTCAATATTTAAAAAGGCTAAAGATAGGTCCTCAAGGGACAAGATGAGAACAACTTCCGGAACTTCTATTCATTCTTATAACCCAAATAACCCTCTTAATGCACCAACTGAAGTAGCACAGGCAACTCAGTCTCATATTGCTAGAAATGCTAATGAGTTATCATTCAAGAAGGGTGATTTTTTTCATATCTTTAACAATAATAACAATGTTTCTCTTGATGGTACTATCGAAATATTTGATCCTATACATAATACTAAAGGTAGAGCTCCTGCTAGTTGTTTTAAGATATTTGAAAAAACTCATAGATCTGGGGAAGTTGGAGACAAAAGACTATCAAGTAATAATTCAACTACAAATTCATTTTCTAATTCTTCTATACAACAGGGAAATAGACAAAGTGGTCAAAGACAAGTTTCTACTTCTTCATATAGTTCAGAAAAGGAGAAAGCTTTAGGTAACCTATTTGGTGTGGTTTTATATGATTTTAATGCTGAAAGATCAGATGAATTATCGGTTGTAGCGGGTGATATTATATTCATATGTGCACATCATGATTATGAATGGTATATTGCTAAATTTCTGAATAAAGTTGGTGAAGTTGGTTTGGTTCCTGTCTCTTATGTTCAATTAATTGATGCTGTAACTAGAATTCCTTTTAAGGAATCGCCTAGATTGATAATTGAAAATGAAAATTTACCTACAGTTGATGAATGGAAAGCTGTTAAAAATAAACATAAAGCAAGTAGTAGAGTTGTTGGTATACATAGTAATGACCAATATACAAACAATGATCATGGAACATTATCAAGAAATGGATCAGCTCGCTCAGGGGGAATAGCATCAAAACCATTTGGTAAAAGACCTATACCAGTTCAAACAAATATTGAATATTTTACAAGTACTCCAAATACAAATAAGTTTTGGTTCCTAGTCAAGGTTATTATGTCAGACGGTCATGTCAGGTATTTATGTAGATTCTATGAAGATTTCTTCAATTTCCATCAGAAATTATTATCATCATGGCCTCGTGAAGGAGGTAAGTTTGATACAAAGGAAAAGAGAGAAAGAATTTTACCATTTATTCCAGGTCCCATCATTGATGTCACTGAGAGTTTATGCCATAAAAGAATGGTCGATTTAAATGAATACTTAATAATACTACTTCAATTACCTGATTATATCTCTAAATCAAGTTTAGTGCTTTCCTTCTTTGATTTATTGGATGGTGATGAAACAGCTGCTAATCCAAATGAACATGTCTCTGTGAAACCAAATAGGGCTGCACCAAATTTAAAAATAATAAATACTGACAATAGACAATCTCAACAAAATAAGTTCAACTCTATGAGTTCCACAAACTCAACTACACAACAGTATACTGAAAATCCGTCACAGTCCAATTATGATAGAAGATCGCAATATGATATCAGAAATAGTTCTTATTCCAATAAATTTAGTGATTTGGCTAGAAAAAGTTCTTCAGCTTCAAGTTTAACACAAAGTTTTCAACAAATGAACATACAACATCAGCCTATACCGGATGCAAGAGAGCAACATGAGCCATCCAATAATGATCAATTATTATATAATCAAAATAAGACAACAAAATCTTCTACATCTCTGTCTGTATCTTCAAAACCATCATCTGGATCAAAATTCAAACTTAAATTCTATTATTTAGATGACATTTTTGCAATAGTGGTTCCATCAGATACGACGTTATCTAATTTGAAATCATTAATCACACCAAAGATAAATGAAGCGGATATTCCAGGAATTGAATCTAAAATTCAAATTTACTCTAAAAATTCTATTAATACAGATTATCAAAATTACAATGAATCTGAATGTATCAGATCAGATACCGACCTTTGGAATGATGAAAATTTCACAGATAAGGGTAAATTCTTGATAATCGTATAATTTTAATTTGTATAATGTTAGTTTGTATTGTATTCAATTTGTTTAATAGACATGTTTTACTAGTATATTATTTACATAAATTTAGTTGTACAACCAGTCCTCTATTCTATACACATTATAATTATTTACAGATTTGTGTTCAAAAAATTGACATCATTTTTTATTCGATTTGAATACAGCTTCTCTCTTTTTAGCTTTAGCACTGTATGCTCTTGTAACATTTTGAATTGGAGTCGCATTTACATCTAACTTTACAGTTCCATCTTCATTATAAACGTCATGGTTAGGATCGACGTCTGCCCTTCTATATACATTTGTTCCTATGTCCTTGATAAATTTCATGTACAAGTATATTTTATCAGCCATTCTATTTATTTTATTAATGGAATACCTTAAATCCCAATTTGTTTGGGTATTTTTTTCTAAGATATCAAGCGGTGGTGTTGGGTATCCTGATGCATTTTCACCGTTGAATAAATGTTCAGCTTGAATTTCATAAGCAAAAAATCCATTTTCTAAACTATCTTTTAATATGTGTCTGTTTAATGCATAGTACTTACTTTTAAATTCAGATGCATATTTGGTAAAAAACTTAATCTTGTCACTTGGCTTTTGTGGATGTTTTTCATCTTGTAAAGCTATTGTATAAGATGTGCTACGTGTTAGTTTCTCATCAGATAATAATTGGGATTCTTTCAGTGTATTTGCTTCCAAAGTATTAACGACAGCAACTATACTGTACTGAATTTCATCCTTATCATTTGATTTTTCTTCAATTTTTTCTGTTTGTTCAGGTTTTTCATTTACAACATCATCTTGTTCTGTTGTATCATTTTGAATTTCTACTTTACTATTTTTATCAGTAACTTCCTCATCTGTGGTAGTATCAACACTCACTTTTCTTCTAATATCAGATGTTTTCATTCTCTTGAACAAAATTCTAAATGGTTTACCTTTAGTATCCTTAACAATATTATCTAAAAGTTTCTGCATGAGATTCATGGAAAATTCCAACTCTCGATCGGCCATAAATGTGGATAATGCTTCTCTTTTTGTTTGGAAATGATTTCCAAAGTCATCTACAATATTGTGAAGCAATTCTTGATTCGAGACACTGACATCATCAACTTGCTCTATTTCTTTGCTGTTTTTTGTTTCTTTCAAAGATTTAGCATCATTATTGTTACGATCAAAGGTACGTTCAAACTTTCTCTTTTTGAATAAAGAAGCTCTATACCTTTGATTATCGATATTATGTTCTCCAAAGAAATAATTATCAATTTGAGATAGCGGTAAATATTGGAAACCTAAAAATTTTTTAATATTATGAAATGCCATAAAAATACCATCCATATTACCCAATCTAGCTTGTAAACTGTATTTGAACATAACAATTCTTGCAGCATCAAATAATTCTCTTTCAAAACTTTCAAATAAACCTGTGTTTTTATTTATTTCATAATTAGTTGGAAAATAATCGGTATGTTCAATGTCAAATCTAATGGCACAAACAGCTCTGGTTTTAATATCAAAAGTACCAGTTCCTGGTAATCTTGTATCAATAGCATCAAGTTGAGATCTAACTAAGAACTTTCCAATTCTAGCATAATGATATGCAGATTTATCTTCTTGAACCGGTGCAGTACTTGATTTCAAATATTTCTCAAACTCTTTTGGTGTTTTGGTGAGCATTAACTCTAAAGCATTACCTAGTACTGAAAGTGTTATTTCAGTATCATTTACACGGTCTGCATCAACTGAAAAAACACTCGCATCATCATTCTTTGGGGTAACAATTACTGATGTTGGTAAATCGGAAGTCATTGAGAAGTTAGTATAATCTGGATATATTTTTGAAAATGATGTAGTGTTGATTGGTCTATTTTTACTCAATAATTTATGAAACTTAATTAAAACGCTTGTCATAGAGGAAGTTGATGAGTAGTATGATATGTCTTGATAATGAGAATTTTTGTTTTCAAATGTTTTGTTTAATTTATTAACTTCTGATGCAATTTTTAACAATTTATTATCTCTGGATGATGGTGTAAAGTTACTAATCTTATCCATTTTAAAATCATCGATATGTGGTATTGTTGTAAGGGATTGATCAAAATTACAAAAACGTGTTCTTGGATCGCATAAAAAATGTGAGCCAGGAGAGAATAGCGTAGATTGTAAATTATGCTTGAGCTGAGGCACCATAAAGGGCTTATCATTGTACTTTGCCAAAGAAATGTATTTAGGTAAGTTGTGTTTGTTGATAAAGCCATCGTCCAATTTTGTAAATTGTTCAATATCTTCGCTTTCTGTGGTTTCGTTACTGACAGATTTCAATTTATTCTTCAAACTTTTCAACACATGGTTATTTGATTCAAGTTGTGATTCAGCCGCTGTCTTTATTCCATTCAAGTTATGGAAATTTTTCAAGTGTTGAAAGTTCACCTTAGAAGGATCAAAACTTTGATGCAGCCTCTTATGTATACTTAACATATATTTAATGTGTTTTGACAGTGAAATCAAATGCTTTTCTTAGTGTGCATCTGAAATTATAGGTAATATTATTTTAATGTGTTTTTTCATAATCTTGAAAAAAATGTTTTCATCATTAGATGAAAAATTTCCCAAAACGGAAAAGCTATTTTTTTGCAGAACTCCCCGGATAGAACGCGCATTATTAAAATTCCTTTAAAATACTATGTACGGCTCAATTGCATTTTAGGTAAAGTTCTGCAAATTTTATAAGCACATAATCACCTTTCACCGTTTGAAAAACGTTTTGTTAGTATTTCAGTTTTAAAAATTATTCATTGTTAGTTTTAAGACTGTTTACGTAAGTTTTCTGATGATAATTAGGCGTACAGAATCGGTGTTGATCAAAAAAGAGTCTTCAGAAAAATGTACTGGATAATCGAAGTTTTTAATGATATATATAAAAAGTAGGGATTAAAGAGTGGTATTCTAATATAAAGTAGCTTTATAATTTTATAATTTATACTTGATCTATCTTTTCTTCCATGGTTTCCTCAACAGGTTCCTCAACAGGTTCCTCAACAGGTTCCTCAACAGGTTCCTCAACAGGTTCCTCAACAGGTTCCTCAACAGGTTCCTCAACAGGTTCCTCAACAGGTTCCTCAACAGGTTCCTCAACAGGTGTTTCTTCATTTGATGTTTCTTCATTCAATTGATTTGTATGTTCCACTTCAATTTCCTCATCTAATTGGTTCACATCATTATCATCATCATCCTCTTCGATAATTGCGGAACTGTTTTTTGAAACGTTAGAGATGGTCGCAGATACATCGTAATTTGTTTCAATCTCTTTATTTTGATCAGTTTTTTCAGCATCATTTAAAGTATCTGGTAAAATAGTGAATTCGTTACTGTCAAGAGTATTTTCACCTTTCTCGTTGGTTATGTTATCCGAAAAATCATGTATGCTCTTTGAAACCTCTTCTGGAATTTCTTCGGTTATTTCTAATGTTTGATCTATTGGTTTACTCATATCTAAACACCACATTTCTTTACTAACAAAAGTCAATGTATTTCCCAACGTCACATCATTTACTTCTACAACTTTCTTGACTTCACCTGGTAACTTCCTACCCCTTGGACCCCTTGCCCTGCTTCTTCTTACATCAGCAACTACTAGCTCCGCTTTTGTACTTTCACTTGCTTCGTGATCATTTATCTTTTTTTCTTCCCCATCATCCACTTTTCTAATTCCAGTTAATGGATTACCTCCAAACGCCATTCCGGGAAGTGCCATACCAATCATGCCATTCAAGTTTTGGGCAAATTGTGATTGGACTCTATTGATTTTAGGAACAGTTTTTTCAACCTCCTTCTCTTCATCATTTTGTTTCAAGTTAACTTCGAAATGTCTGGTTGGTCTTTTGACTGGTAGTTTCGGTTTTTGTTTATTTTGCAGTAATCCCAAGTCTGCCTTTTGTTGTTGCTCTAGCATCTCTTGAAATTGTGCAATTCTTGATGATGGCTTTTTTGGTACCATAGGCGAAGGCTTTTTATTGATTATCTGTTCAGTTACTTCTGTTTTCAAAATATTGCTTGGTCTTTTGTTTGGTACTTGAGGTAACTGTTGTTCAGAGTTTATCTTTGGTGTTCCAGCTAGGGGGATATCTAAGTTGGCTGTTGTTTCTACTTCTTTTTCTTGTTTTGTTTTTAAATCAGAGTCCATATTCATCCTACCAGTGTTATTATTTCCAAGTTGATCTGGAATCTCCTCATTACTTGAATCTTTTGATTTTGGTTCAAGTTTGGATTCAACAAAATTTACAATATCATCTAAACTATCCCTTTTTGGTGTGTCAGTTTCTTGTTGTGGTCCGGTTTCAATGAATTCTTCCTTTTCTGTAACTTCTCTATTTTGGGTGAATTCTTCTTTTTCGGTTGATTCCTCTTTCAAATTTTCTGCGTCATTTGTTGGAAATTGATCTGTATTATTAATGAATTCTTGAGATTCTAATGCTACTTCTACTTTTGATTTTTGTGCATCTTTAGTTTCGATATCCGTATCGTTTGATTCATATATTTTATCAAATTCATCTTTCTCCATAAATCTTTCAGTTTGGGTTTCTTTCTCTAAATTATTGATATCCCCTAAAATTTCATCTGCAGTTTCATCTTCCTGCTCATTTGGTTCAACAACTAAATCAATTTCATCACCGACGTTTTCGGGTTCCTCTTTAACTTGAATGGATGTTTTTTCCTTTTGAGTAGGAAATTTTTCTGTAGATATATGGTCATCGACAATTTCTTTTTCAGTAAGTTCATCTTCTTCTTCTTCTTCTTCTTCTTCTTCTTCTTCTTCAGATTTAGTTGACTCAACTTTTTTTGAAAATATTTCCGCTGACTTGGATTTAGGTCTGCTGGATGGGACAACTGGCATTGGTTTCCTTTCGTTGCTTAGTGCTTCATCTAGTGTAGTTACTACCTTGGGTCTAGAAGATGGAATGGAAGGCGGAGTATCTACTATAGATTCACAGCTTTTCTTTGCGGGTCTATGTGAAGGAATTGATGGTTGATTTCCTTTAGTGATTTCATTAGTATAAATTTCACCAGTAACTACTCTCTTTGGTCGAGATGCCGGTATTTTGGGAGTTAAGTCCGAATTGTTGATAGGTCTAGTGTCTGATGATTCTGAATTATCAGATCTTGAATGTGGTCTCTATGAAAGTACGAAATATGAGATTGTTTGTTAGTATTAGCATTTTTACATTCAATTGATTATCGTGATACTTACAGTTGAAGGAATTCTTGGGGAATCCATTGTGGTTGTTTGTTTACGATAAAGTTCAACATGAAGTGAATCTGGAAATTAAGGATCAATATCAAGGAGTTCCAAAAATCAAAGCGAGGAGTGTCTACTAATTAAATTTACCGATTAGATTTAAATTATTGTTCAATGTGACAGCCATACCAACAAACACTAGGTATACGTAATATTATAGTGAGTTTACATTGTTTGAAGGCTACAGTTCACAATAAATAATGATAAATGGAAATATTAGCTAAAAGAGGTGTATTTGAACAGAATTGCCTAAAATATACAATAATGATTTTTAATAAATCTGAACTCTATATAAATTGATTTAAGCATAGTTTAATCTAAAGATATCGTTTAAAACGTAATAAGAGCCGTTATCTGGCATTAAGTGGAAAACTTGGGAGTATCTTTGAGGGTTTTGTTCATCATCAATTAATAATTCACCAGTGACCATGACTAAAACATCACCAGCTTCAGAAGCAGGTTGTGCATCTAAAGTGGAAATTCTGTGTTGAACCTTTTGGAATGGTAAAGATGTAAGTTTTTCAATAATGTTTCTTGCACCTTGCATTTGAGATGATTCAAAGGTTAACATTGAGTGATCTCTCTGTAAAAAAAATGATAAATAACAATTAGAAATTGTCAATTAATATGTTAGTATTTCAGTTTCATATGCTGAAATTGGTAGAAAAGTACGGGCATCTCAGTTCATATTCTACTCTTTTGAAGATACATACGTAAAGGTTACCTAAAGATGATCTATCTTGATCAAATTGTTTGTAATAAAAATCACAGAATTGTTGGGATAAGGTATTGAAATCGACAGACATTTTCTTTAGGTTTTTTCTTTGGTGAAATTGAGTAAATTCAAATTGATGCAGAAGCTATTCAGTAGATGTCAAAGATCATTTATGCACTGCAATTTTAATTTTAATGACATGAAGGCATGCACAATTCTGCAGGATTCTAAATCTAAAAAATATTTTTACTTCAAATTTACTATGTGCACGGGTGGACATTCTAGCATTTTCGTCGCGTCTAGTTAACAAGTTGACTTCCCAGGTTTAAAATAAAGACCAATGTTTCCTTTTATATACATTATCACATTATGCATGCATGTATGAGAGATTGACCACTTTACTGGCATGTAGAATAGCATGTAAGGATTCACCCTTTTTTAAAAAATCAAAAAAAAAAAATATTTTTACCTAAATATTACAAAGAAAATAAATAAGAACGCTACCACCATAAATGTCTAATAACCTTACCTTTGAAACTGTTATCAACCTTCTCTTCATGTGTAGCATAGAATTCTGCTTCGTGTTCGTCAATTTCAGCTAATCCGGAAAATAAATCAGCTTCTTCAGGTTTGATAAATTTGGTTCTGAAAGTAATTTTCCAAAATAAGAAAGTACCAACTGCAATGAAAAACATTAAATAATAATAGAGGAATGAATTGATGTCAAATGTAGGTATAAAAGCTTGACAACCAAGAAACATAATAATCAGCCAAGTAGTTAATAATCCAAATATAGCTGGATAGGGTTGTAGTTTTGTAGTCCATGCTTGTAATGGCATTGTGAATCGATCAACATTTTGTGATTTACATGCTCTGTAGAATCCTAAATAAGTAATCATCATGAAAAAGTAGTTAAGAATTTGACCACCAGTACATAAGTTAATCATCCAATCTAATGCAACTGATGCGGCGTCACCTAATTGAAGTAATGATAAACATGACCAACCAACAGCTAACGCAATACCATAAATTGGAACACCATTTTTCAAACAGATACTAAAACATTTTGGAGCAAAACCACGTTTTGATAATGCGTATAATGATCTACTTGAACAATAAATATAGGAATTACCTGCTGAAAATGATGCAGTAATACATAAAACATTAACGATATCTGGTAATACTGTAATTCCCATATTTCTCATTGCAATAACATAAGGTGAAACATTGGCACCTGCAGCACCTTCGGTAACAGCTTTGACTAAAGTTGGATCATTGTGTTTTAATAAAATACCAACAGATAAAGCACCTAAGATATAAAAAAACGCAAGTCTATAAATGATTGTCTTAAAAGCTCTTGGCATTGTCTTTCTTGGATCTGCAGCTTCACCAGCTACCATACCCAAATACTCTGGCGCAACTTCAGTAAAGACTGCTTTCATATATGCTGCCCAAAATGCGGAAGCTCCACTACCAAGGTATTGAGGAAATGCATTTTCAACACCTTTAAAGTTATGGAAGCCAAAAGCCCAATGCTGTGGATTACCACCAACCATGGTGATAAATGTGAAAAACATTAAACCAACAGCTAATATTAATTTTCCAATTGATAAGAAAAATTCTGATTCACCATACCATTTAACAGCAAATATATTTAAAACTAAATAGATAACGATTTGTGGAACAAAAGCCTCTGCAGCATTATAATCAGTTCTCCAAAAATGAATCATTGCATTAACAGATGTAATTTCAAAGGGTATATAAAGGGATATCATAATGTAAAAATTCATTCCACAACAAAACTCAAAAGCAGGATCAACAAATCTTCCTGCATGTGTGATAAATGGAGAATCAACTGGTAAATAACAAATGAGTTCACCAATGGTTAAAGTGACAACATAAATAATAAGACCTTGAATAAAGAATGCAATCAAAAGATTACCACAACCACCATTCATCAAACCATAACCTATAGTAACAAATAAACCGGTACCAATAGATCCACCAATTGCTATAAGATCAATATGCCTTGGTTTAAGTAAACGTTGTGTACCTTCACTTTTAACCAACGTAATGGTAGATTCATCAGATTTTGATGATGAGGATAGATTATTTAAACTGCTTTTTTCTTTATGTATTACTTTACTATCTGAATCATATGGAACAAAATCTGGTGTTTGTGAATCTCTCTGTGCATTATCATCAAAATCAGATTGTGATTTATGAACAATATTTTTTTTCTTTTGTTGACGGTTAAAAAATTTCATTCTCTTGTGCAATATTCTATATTCAAAAGATATCAGCTTGTTTATATGAAAAATACAAAAGAAACTAGTATGATAAATGTTAGTAGAACAATATATTCCTATTCAACAAAAAGTTATGTGAACAAGAAAGCAAAATTAACAGGGGAATGAACCGGATTAATGGATTAAAAGCTTGTACAAATCATTTTAATCAATTCAGGCTGTACATTTATCTTAAATCGACATCACATTGACTTGGTAGATTGTTTGATCCTTTTGTTCGTTGATTTCTGTTTTTCTTTCTATATTATAGTGTACATACTGATTAATGACAACAGCTATTGTTTGTCACGGTGGAAGGTGTGGGGTAAACATGATTAATCAATCTTTAAGAAAGAGGGTCCACTGATCGTTCGAGCTGTCAACTTGATGAAAATAATAAGAAAAATCATTGCGGGATATCCCTATATTATGTCCTATTAAGGCATTAACATGTTTAATGACGTAACTGTTTTGTTCTTTTTCTGCTAAAACATCTCGGAATTATTTTAAGTAACTGATTTTCGGAGTTGTAAATATTCTCGCTTTTATCACTTTAATAGTGGGGGTTATAATGAATAAAATAAATAATAATATACACTAAAGTAAATATAAGAATGTTAAAATTAAAATTTGTGTAAAAGAAAAGAGTTGAAAAGAAAACTATAAAATCCAAGATATCATTCTCGTCCATCTGCTCTCCTTCTCATCTTTACCTTGACGTTTCTTTTCATAGAACTCTAATTCATGTTGATCAATTTCGGCTAATCCGGTAAATAAATCTGCTTCCTCAGGTTTGACCATTTTAGTTTTGAAAACCAACTTGTACACAACGAAAATACCGATATCAACAAAAACCATTAAGTAAGAGTATAAGAATGAATCAACATCAAATGATGGTGATGGTAAGAATGCTTGGCAACCAAGGAACATAATGATTATGAATGTTGTTATCAAACCAAAAATTGCAGGATATGGTTGTAACTTTGTAGTCCATGCTTGTAATGGCATTGTAAATCTACTGACATTCTGAGCTTTACAAGCTCTGTAGAACGATAAGTATGTAATCATCATGAAGAAATAGTTCATCACTTGACAACCAGTACATAAGTTAATCATCCAGTCTAATGCAACACCAGCGGAGCTACCTAGTTGTAAAAGTGATAAACATGACCATGCAACAGCAACAAAGATACAGAAAATTGGACAACCGTTCTTCAAGCAATAAGTAAAAATCTTAGGAGCTTTTTTATTCTTAGCCAATGCATATAGTGCTCTACTTGAGCAGTAAATATATGAATTACCAGCAGAAAATGTAGAACTAATACATAAAACATTAACAATGTGAGGTAAAACTTTAATATTCATGTTTTGCATTGCAATAACGTAAGGAGAAACATTTGCACCAGCTGCACCTTCTGTAACTGCTTCAACTAAAGTTGGATCATCATGTCTTAATAAAATACCAACGGACATAGCACCTAAAACATAAAAAATGGATAATCTATAAATAATACCTTTAAATGCTCTTGGCATTGTCTTTCTTGGATTTTCAGCTTCACCGGCAGCCATTCCTAAATATTCTGGTGCAACTTCTGTAAAGACAGCCTTTAAATAAGCTGCCCAAAATGCTGATGCTCCGGAACCTAAATAATCTGGGAATGCATTATGAACACCCTTAAAATTATGGAAACCAAATGCCCAATGTAGAGGGTTACCACCAACCATAGTAATAAATGTAAAAAATAATAAACCAATGGCAAGTATTAATTTACCAATTGCTAAGAAAAATTCTGCTTCACCATAAAGATTAACAGCAAAGATGTTTAAAAGAACATAAATAACGATTTGAGGAACAAATGCATCAGCGGGACTATATTCACTCCCATCTCTCCAAAAATGAATCATTGAATTGACAGATGTAATTTCAAAGGGGATATAAAGCGAAACCATAATATAGAAATTGTAACCACAAACAACTTCAAATGCGGGATCAACAAATCTACCAGCGTGAGTAATAAATGGAGAATCAACTGGTAAATAACAAACTAATTCACCAATACTTAAAGTAACGGGATAAATAACAAAAATACCATGAATGAAGAATGCAATTAATAAATTACCACAGCCACCATTCATTAAGGCAATACCAATAGTGACAAATAATGCAGTACCAATTGAACCACCAATCGCAATTAAGTCGACATGTCTTTGTTTTAATTTTCTTTCAGTTTTAGCAGTTGCATCAGCTTTAAATGGATTCATAAATGAAAATTTAC
The DNA here is from genome assembly GCA_030062975.1 of Pichia kluyveri. Taxonomy (NCBI): domain Eukaryota; kingdom Fungi; phylum Ascomycota; class Pichiomycetes; order Pichiales; family Pichiaceae; genus Pichia; species Pichia kluyveri. The sequence continues at coordinate 74,635 of CP125793.1, read as the reverse complement.
CCTTTTTAACATCTTTTTCTTCAATTTCATCATCTAAAGAATCTGATTCAATATCATAATGAACTGATGTTTCGAAGTTTTTCTTGTCTGTTAATGAGTTTCCATTGGATGATGAATTTACATGAGTTTCATCTAATATTTCAATGTTTGAATCATTGTTTTTTGAATTTGAAAAATTAAACAACCCCATCAATATAATATGATTTGGTTTGATGAAATAAATGAATTAAATGGAACTAACAATATATAAATATTTAGATTTTATCACCTTCATTCAAACTTCCAAAGAGTGGATCAAGGAGTATTTATAACTGATTTCAAAATAACCATTACGATTAATCAAAGTATTCCAAGAATGGTTAATATTCGGTGAAAATATACAAATATGGACAATATTATGTTATCAATAGTATCAATAGATAAGAAAATAAATTTGGTATATAGTTAACAATAGAAATTGTTGATAAAATAATACAAGCCGAACACATCCTATTGTGAAAATTCAATGTTGATAAGCTACCTTATCTCTATGTTTAACAAACACGAGGAAGCGATGCTGATGTGAAGTCATTAACTAGCAAAATAAACTTTGAAAAACAAAATTGAGAGATACGACCCTTTATGGACACGCACTGATAAGGGGTAATTTTACTTTTTATGTGTTTTATCAGGGCTGAGGGGGATCGGATTATCTCGGATATATATTGTCCTTAAGTGGATGTTTAAACACGTTTTTTAGATTGTCTGTTATTATACTAAACTATAATAGAGTGTTAGAATAGAAGATAGTAATACATAATAATAGATAAACAAGTTTTGTGGGGCATTAGATATACGCTGAGTTACACATTATAAAATCCATGATATTACACTTGACCATCGGCCCTCTGCTTTATCACCTTTTTTCAATGCTAATTTTTCATAATATTTCCTCTCGTGCACATCGATCTCCGCTAAACCAGTAAACAAATCTGCCTCTTCTGGTTTGATAAATTTAGTTTTTTAGACCAACTTGTAAGTGAAAAAGATTGCAATATCAACGGTATAAGAATGAATCAATATCAAAAATTGGAAGAAAAGCTTGAGCTCCGAAAAATGTAATAACAAGGAATGTAGCACAAAGACAAAATATTGCAGGGTATGGTTGTAACTTTGTAGTCCATGCTTGTAATGGCATTGTAAATATGCTGGCATTTTGAGCTTTCCATGCTCTGTAAAAGCCCAAATAAGTAATGCACATAAAGAAGTAGTTCAACACTTGACAACCAGTACATAAGTTAATCATCCAGTCTAATGCAACACCAGCGGGGCTTCTTGTGATGGCAGTAACTAAAGTTAAATCGTCATGTTTCAACAATACACCAACAGAAATTGAGCCTAGCACAAAGAAAATTGACAATCTGTAACAAATACTTCACATCTACTTCACATCTACTTCACTTACCCCCCCCCCCCCCCTGCAATCTACTTCACTACTTCACAATTTACAAACTGTTAATGTAAGTGAATAAGTGATAAAAAAACCGTTGATAAAAGAAAGAAACCACAAAATTACCACAATTACCTTTCATAAGTACTGTACCAATAGTAACCAATAATGCAGTACCAATTGAACCACCATTTGCAATTAAATTAACATGTCCTTCTTTTAATTTTCTTTTGGTTTTAGCAGCTGCATTAACTTTGAAAGGATTCATGAAAGATTGGTTTTCTTTTATTTGACGTTTGAAACATTTGTATTATTATTAAAATCTTCATCATCTATTGAGGCTGAATCAATTTCAGTAACCGCTGAAGTTTTAATAAATTAGCTTTTTCTGAGAATAAAACATTATTTGATGAATAGCCACCCTTATCAGTATCAAGGAATTCAATTGTAGATTCATTTTTCCAAGGTTTTGAAAAGTTGAAAAATTCCACGATTTGTTAAGAAAGCCTATTTCTTTGATTAAGAGGATAACGGGTTTTTATGCTATCCAAGGGTGGTATATACTACTTTTGTATAGGGCTTTATTGATCAATTACAAATCAACATTAATAACTATATAAAGATTCAAGTTAACTTGCCCGTAGATAAGATGTATACGATAAGAAAAGATAAGAAAAGATAAGAAAACACACAAGGGGACAATCTGATATATTATTTGATTAACAATAGATTTACCTCTTGCATAGTAAATTACAATAAAAAGTTTTGGGTTCTTTTGGGAATACCCGACTGTATATAACATATTTTTGTGATGTTTAAGATTGATTATACAGATTGACGTATTGTTATCAATTTGGAATCGATCTGTGATAAGAGGATATTATTGTCTATTTAGGAAATGATAGTGTTAAGAAAAATAGAGGGGCCGACGTTGCGTCGACAGCAGACTTAAAGGTGTAATAGCAATGTGTTGGGGTTGCTATGCATGTTATGTAGATGAAGAGTACATGTAGTGTGTATAGTATTTCTGGTGTTGTAAATACAGGTTCAAACCAATGAAACTCTATTGAATTGAACCGGCTTTTTTCAAAGAGTTAAAAAATGCATATTCAAGGTTATTGTATCAATATTATCAAAATAAGATCATTGGGCAACAAAGTACAAATACTTGTAAATTAAACGATAGTTTAATGATGACACAAGCTGTGAGGTTCATGTGTATAAAAAGATAATAGAAAGTGTAACATTACAAAATTGGAGGTACTCAAATCATTGATAGTTAACAGAGTTAGCATCAGCCACATTGAACAATTTGCTGAAGATGCGAAGTTGATTGCTTAACTTTTGGAATTGGAACATGCATCTCACTCACTTTTCAGAACTCAGCTCTACACGTGATACTTAAGTTGAATTACCCCCCAACCGTTCTTGTCAGTTCATTCAACCAACAGCGCATTACTCAATTGAATTATCTATAGACAAACCAACATCAACAATACAATGTCAACTTTAGATACTAGTGCTAGACCGTCATTTGCAGGTGGTACACGTTTATCAAATATATCAACAAGCCAATCAAATACTCAATCAACATCATCAACATTTAATGGGAAATCGAAACCTAATATTATTACACCAAAAATTCAAGAAAATCATTTAGGTGAAGCAATTCAATATAGAACTCAAATACTCTCTGATTTTAGAGATTTAGGTCAACCTGATTTAGTACATTTATCAAAATATGATAAATCAATAAAATCTGAAGTTGGTGAATATCATTATGTTACAGGTATCAACACATTAAATGTTATACAACCTTTTATGTACTTACAAACTATTCAATTAAATGATAAAGTAGTTGCAACTAATAAACATATGAAAGTTGGTACATATTGCTGTTATAATATATTTAGTAAAGGTGATTTAAGAATTAGATGTCAATTTCCTGGTTCTACATCACCAATGATTCAATTTGTACCATCAAATAAAAATAAGATTACAATTAATTTAAGTTCATCAGATAGTTCAGCAGTAAATTCATCAAATAATTCAACACACGATCTTAATGAATCTAATGGTAATTTATCAAGTAATAATAGAAGTCAAAATATATGGATTGAAACATATGTTTCATCATTAATTCGTTCCATATTATTTCCAGATTTAATTGATAGACAATTACCAGGTATGTGTAAATTTAATCCGATTCAATCAACCAAGGATGCTAAGGAAGCAATTAAATTAATGTGCTCAATGCTATTCAGAGGTGTCGAAACTGGTTGTACTGATATTTATAACAGACCATCATTGATCAATAATCATTTAGTTGATGCATTGTTAAAATTACTATCGATTACTAAATATTATAATATTGCAATAAAGGAAATTGAAAATTTAATGACTAAAAAATTAATCAATTTAAATGTTTTAATTGTTAAAATTTTAATTCTCAAAAATGATTATGCAAAAGCAGTTAGATTAATGCATGATTGTCTTATTAAAATACCAAGAGATGGATGGATGTTAACTGAACAAACAATATTTTTAATTAATCAAAATAGATTAGATTTAGCGCTTATACCTGCACAAATTGCAATTGAATGTTTACCAAGTGAATTTTTATGTTGGAAAAATTTAATTTTAATTTATATTTTGAAGAAAGATTTTAAAAATGCATTATTAGCATTAAATTCATCACCAATGTATACAAATAAAAGAAAAGATATTTTTTCTGCAATTAAACCAAAATCATATGAATTTTCATTCCCATTAGAGGGTAAAATCGAAAGTATTTGGAAAGATTGTGAATATTTTGGTTGTATATCAGGTATTGGAGATATAGTTGAATTCACACCTAATTTAGAGATTAATAAGATTAATAGTTATAGATTAAAAGTTTATGAAGAGACAAAACTCAATTGTACATTTAAGGAAGCATATGATCTATTAGCATTAATGACACAAAAATGTGGTTGGGGTGAATTATTGAAAATTAGAAGTGAAATCTTTGTTATGGAAGATGAATATAATGAGGTGGTTAAGAATGAGCAGAATTTAGAAAATCAAAAAAGTGATGTTAATGGAGGTGATAATGAAGATAATAAAAATGATGAGGATACTAATAATGGTTTGGATATCAAACATATTAAAAATTCATCTACTATTTCATTAACTGATATTTCTAATAAATTTAAATCTAAAAGATTAAGTGAAAAATGGTTAGATTCATTATTTTTAATATACTATGAGAACTTGAAGAATGTTTTAATTTATGAAAATGATATTAAGAATAAACCTAATATTCAATATAGTACAACTGAATGGGAATTAATAGCAAATGAATGTTTTAAAGTTCATTATTTTAAAGAAGGGTTAATTCCATTTCAAACATGTTTAAATAAAAGATTTAGTATTTTTGCGTGTTATAAACTTCTCAATTATTACCTTGATTATTCTAAACATGAAAAACTTTTTAAAGAATTGAATGGAAAGGAATCAAATGATAAGAATGCTAATGATGAATACATAAATGAGATTAAGATTAATACAGATGAAATTTTGAAATTATGTTGTAAATTAATTAGTTGGAGTGCAAGATATTATGGAGAATTTCCGATATTATGTTTACAAGTATTTGATGAATTGAAGAATACAACAGATTTGGATAGTGTTGTATTAAAGAATAAGATTGAAGTTATTTTATTAGATTTAGAAACTGAGGAAAAGAAAATACGTAAAGAAGCTACAAGTTCTGAAAAAACGCTGTATAAAGATATGGACATTGGACAAAATGTTATGGGATTAGTGGATAGATATATTTCTTGGTTAGATCAGTTTACAGATGATGAAATGTAGTTTAAAATTGTATAGAATAAAATAAATTAAAATATAAGGTAAAACAAGTAATACTAATACTAAAGACAACCAAATAGATTACAAAACGTCGATGCGTCGAAGCCATGAAAAATTAGCTGTTTTCGTAAAAAATGAAAATTGTCGAGCGAGAGAGGCCCTCTCAGAGTCGAGAAGCGAGAAGAGAGAGAGAATATTATTATTATGATGATGATGATATTTATACTGTTGAAATTGAAATGTAATTGGAATGTAATTGGAAAATTATGTTGATTGGATTAATTTCGTATTTTGCATTTTGCATTTTTGTAATTTTATATCTATTATTTCTTATTATCTTACTCTATAAGTAACTGTTATTGTCAGTCTTTGGTAGAACAGACATAACTGCCCCCCTTTTGTTTTTATTTTAAATCACATTGTTGTTTATTGGAAGAATTTAACTCTATTGGTGTCCATTAATTAAGTCAATCATTTTTTTTTATTTCTAATTATAACAATTAATATACATACTACCCATACATCACATAAACATATCATCTACATATCTACATTTGCATTAATTTGATCAATTAAGGTTTTATTGTATCATTTTAAAATATATTTCATCTTTACTAATCATAAATACTATTTTCTATTTCAATCACAAACTAAAACCCTAATTATTTTTTAAATTTTATTCCCTGTATATTTTGTCTTTACCAATTGAAAAAAAAAAGAAACCAGAAAAGAAGAACCTCTTATAATATCTAATAATTAATAATAATAATCAATTATGTCAGGATTTTGGAAATTTACAAGTAATTATGCCTCAAGAGTCAGCAAAATTTTAGAGAGTAAAAATATTGTTTTAGAAGATTTATTAGATGAAAGGGAAATTGTATCTGAATTATTAGCTTCTAATGCAAAATTAGTTGAATATCTCAGACGACCTGAAATACTAGAAAAATTGGTAGATTATGTCGTTGAAGATGATGAATATCAACGTAAAGAAATTGAAATGGATTTACAAGCTCGTGAAGAATTGGAATTTGATGAAGAAAATAAATTAAATAATAATAATGATACTAATAATGATAATAGTGATGATCATGATCAGTCTGAAAATAATAATAATAATAATCAAGAAGATGATGGTGATGATTTTAAAAATGAAAAGCAAAATGACATCTCACAGAATGACAATGATATCAATAATAAAACTGAAAAAGCTGATACTGATTCTGAAAGTTCAAATGAAAATAAAAAGACAAATCATCATGAAGAAAATGAGCAAAATGATGATGAAGAGGATGATAATGACGATGATGACGAAGACGATGATGAGATGACGACGAAGATGATGATGATGACGATGATGATGATGATGATGATGATGATGATGACGATGACGATGATGATGCTGAAAATGTTGAAGAAACCGAAGTCGAAAAACACACAAGAAGAGCTCAGGTTGCTGCTGAAATATTATCCATTGATGTTTGGTCTATAACTGATGCATTTATGGAAAATATTGAATTATTACAAAAACTTTGGTGTATTCTTGATAAACCTGCTCCATTACCTATTTTCTCTGCTACATATTTTATGAAAATTAATGAACATTTGCTTGATATGAAAACTGATGAAATGATTCAATTTATTCATCAAGAATCAAATTTAGTTGAAAGATTTATGAGACATATTGAAACTCCCCCATTAATGGATTTCTTACTTAAAGTAATATCAACTGATAAACCAGATGATTTAACTGGTATAATTGATGTTTTAAAAGATCAAGGTTTAATTCCTTCATTGATAAATTTTCTTTCATCGGATGTTCCATCATCAATACAAAGTGCTGCTGGTGATTTCTTAAAAGCTTTCATTACAATTTCCGCTAATAATGCTGAGAATACAACTATCGGACCAAATGAACTTACAAGACAATTAGTCAGTGAACCAATTGTTAGACTTTTAGTTGACAAAATGTTACAAGGTGGTACAGGTTTATCAAATGGTGTTGGTATTGTAATTGAAATTATACGTAAAAATAATTCAGATTATGATCCGGTACCAATTGTTTATGTTACAGTCGAATCACATCCTCCAACACCAAGAGATCCAATTTATTTAGGTACATTAGTTGAAATTTTTGCTGAATCATTACCAAAATTTAATGAATTATTAAATAAAAAAGTTGAAAAACAATTAAATACACCATTTGGTACAATTGAACCTTTAGGATTTGAAAGATTCAAAATCTGTGAATTGGTTGCAGAATTAATTCATTGTTCTAACATGGCACTTTTAAATGATCAAAATGGTGCAGAATTAGTTAAAGAAAGAGATGAAATTCGTGAATTATTAATTGAAAAACATAAAGAGTTAATGAATTTATCTGATGTTAATTCAAATAATTCACTTGATGCATCAGATGTTTTAAAAGCTGTTGAAAATTTAAGATTATCAAAACAAAGTGAAGAAACAGATGAAAATTCAAATAAAGAAGAAGTTGAAGATGGTGAAAATGCTACTAATGATGAATTGAGTCAGAAAGAAAATGATGGTGATGAAGATGATGATGAACTCATATTAAGAAAGAAACCAGTTGTTGGTGATCAATTAAAAATTTCATTATATGATAATAAAATCATAGTTACTATATTGGATATGTTTTTCAAATTTCCATGGAATAACTTTTTACATAATGTTGTATTTGATATAGTTCAACAAATTTTAAATGCAACAATGGAAATTGGATATAATAAATATCTTGCAATTGATTTATTTGATAGATGTCACATAACTCGTGCAATTATTGAAGGACATAAAAAGTGTACTGAATATGAAGAAGAATTTGGTTTAAGATTAGGATATATGGGACATTTATCATTAATTGCAGAAGAAGTCGTTAAATTCATTTCATTAGAAATTCATCACACCACACCAAAATCTAGTAAAATTGATGAAAGTGTTGAAAATGAGGAATGGAAAGAATATGTTGATGATATCTTAGCAGATATTAGAAATAAATATAATGCAGTTTTAGGTAGTGATGGTAAACAAATGAATGAACATGATATGAATTTATTCCAAAAAGTCTATGGAACTAGTGAATATGCAGATGATGACGATGAAGATGATGATGATGTTATCTTAGATAATAATGAAAACGGTTTTATAGATGCTGAAGCTGATGACGATGAAGATGAAAACAATAATAATAAAAATAAAAATGAAATTGAATCTGACAAATTCACAAGATATATAGGTGAAGAAATTACAGGAGATTTACCTGATAGATTTGGATCATCAGATGATGAATCAGAAGATGAAAATGATGTTTTGATTGGCAACAATAGTAATCATAACGATAATAATAATATTGATAATTATAATGAAAATAATGAAATTATAACTGATGATATTGAAGGTATTGTTGATTCACAAATGGGTGGACATCCATATCATGAAATGTCAGCTGGTGAATTGGATGATCAAACAATTGATATTGATGATGACATGTATGATGAAGATGAAGTTGATATAAATGGTCTAGATGATGAAGATAATGGACGTTATAATGGAAATAATAGTTATGATGATTATGATGATTACGATGATTATGAAGATCCTAATGATGATGGTCAATCATATAAAAGAAATGATCATCCATTATATCAATCAGATGGTTCATTAAGATCATCAAGTAGTGAACAAATTTTAGGTATTGATGACAACAATTCTGAATAGATAAAAATTGAGTTTACACCATTTCATTCATGTATTATCTGTCAATGATTAATTCGTTTTTCAATTTTATAAATTTATGTACATAATTTATGACATCGTCGGTTTTAGTTCAGTTTAATTTATTTTAGTTTAGTTTAGTTTAGTTTTAGTTTAATTTAGTTTAGTTTAATGTTTTATAATTTTATGTTTTATATTCAATTGTTATACTATGTAGCTTCCGGAAAAAATAAAATACTTATTTTGAAATTTAGCTTTCTCTTCTATAAATGGCTTTGATACAATTAATTAATGATAATACACAGTTTTTTTTTTATACGAGAGTAATCTGATTAACGAGTTTTACTTATAGTGTCACCAACTTCCAGTATCAAGGAATTGACAAGTTCCACCAATTTCTCCTTTTTATCTATTGCTTTTGATTTTTCAATTTCAGCATTTTTCAATTGATTTCGTAGATCTTTTATAGTTGATAATTGTTCAGCTTTTGTAACTCCGACACCGGGTAACGTATCAATAATAGTTAATATTTGACGAGTTTTCAATATTATATCAGTTGCTAGTTCTTGTTGACTTGATTGGAAATCAAATTCAGTTGGTGGATTACGATTTGGATCAATCTCTTTTGGATCTGCAGGGTTTAACGGAACGGTATCGTGATTTTGATCAACGTAAGAAAGTGCAGAGAACAGTATATCTATCAGTTGATCCATGCATAGTTGTAGTTGTGTAAGACGGTCCGTCATTGTCTTTATATGAATAATGGTGTTGAGTTTCTTTTATCTTATAATATTGAAGTTCTTCACAGTTACAGATTCATGTTAATAAATGAGGTATCGTAATCGGCGCGTCGATTCTGTAATTTTAACTGAAACATGTAATAAGATTTAAAAATTTATAGTTTTTATTCAGTTTTTTCTTGATTTACTGTTTAAACTTATTTTCTTCTTCCTTTGTAACACCTTTATTAGTAAATTTGAATGGATAATTTATGACCCAGTAGTATTATAACACCTCCATTTATATTCAATAGTGATTTAAGGGCCCAATTAATAGGATAAAGAGGTATAATGTCAAATTAATAATATATTGAAAAAAATTACGACATTAATTCTTGTTGTAACTAGTTTATACTTATAGTAATTATTGTAGAAGCGAGATTCACTACTGATGAATTAATAGATTATTAAAGGAATCTCAGTTTTATTCAGTTATATGAGTAGTATGGGTAATAATGTCTGCTGATTTCTGGGTATCTACACAAAGATCACATTGGCAATTCACCAAGGAACAATTATCAAATGCAAGATTATCTATATCAACATGGGAAAAACAGAAATTTTCAAATAATGCAATAATTGTTCGATATGACACAAATGTAAGAATTTATATTCATCAAATGATTGCAAAATTAGGACGAAGACTTTGTTTAAGACAAATTATTTTGGTTACAGCAGAAGTTTATATCTCAAGATTTTTAACAAAAGTTTCATTAATTGAAGTTAATTTTTATATGTTAATAACTACTGCAGTTTATCTTGCATGTAAAATATGTGAGTGTCCACAACATATTAGATCAGTTTTATCAGAGGCACGTAATTGTTGGCCTGAATTTATATCAATTGATTTTACTAAATTAGCAGAGTTTGAATTTTATTTAATTGAAGAATTAAATTGTTTCTTAATTTTACATCATCCATATGATTCATTAATACAATTGGTAAAAGTATTAGGAAGTGAATCATCAATTGAAAAATCTTTATCATCAAATTCTAAATATCGTTTAAATTTAACTGATAAAGAAATTGGACATTCATGGCAAATAATTAATGATAGTTATATGACAGATTTACCATTATTATACCCACCTCATATAATTGCCATTGCATCATTACATTTAGTGTTAATATTACAATTAGATTTAAGTGATTTAGACAATACACAGATTTCAAAAACAAAAAGCACTAGAGCTAATAGTAATGGAAGCAATGGAAGTAATACTAGTGCCAATATGAATATGAATACGAATACGAATACGAATATGAATATGAATTTGAATTTGAATTTGAATTTGAACTCCAATATTACAAAGAACAACCAACCTTTAATATCGGGCTTAAATATCAAACTCCCATCACTCGATTTCAACAAACAAACTACAATTAATGATAATAAGGTTAAAGCTACAAATAAAAAAAACATTAGTGGACAATATGGACTACGAAGGAAATTAAGTCATACATTGCGTCAAAGGATGACAAATAGTTTGAGTCCAGAGAAGTTTGCCTCAAGTCAAATGGAAAATAGTAGCAATAGCAATAATAATACCAGTAATATTGCTAATGGAGTTAATAATTCAAGAATTGAAGCATTTAGTAACTTTTTAGCAGGATCTAATGTTAATTTAGGACAAGTTATGGAAGCAGTGCAATCATTATTATACCTCTATGAGGAATGGCAACATTATGATGAAGTTGCAGTTCGTCAAAGTATCAAGACATTGGTTATGACAATTTCCAGTATCACCACTAACATGTAATTTGAACATGTTGTAATAGTTATGTAATATTACGTAAACAATTATCAATTACCTGGGTTATTTAAAGAAGTTTTTCAAAATCTTACGTTATACGAGAGAGGCATGTTTTTTTTGCTGATTCGAAATCTTGAAAATTTGACTTTTCATGCATTATATTTTGAAGTAAAGTCATAATATAAATTTACTTTGGAATACTGTGTTCATTTCATTAGTTATACAGGTTATATCTTACAAATACTACGCGTCTGCTCATAATAAACATTTATTTATTGATTGATGCATTTAATGAGCTGCGATTCTACCTCTTTCGAACCATTATCATCGAGTTCCGATGAAACAAGACAGCGATCTGCATTAGAGAAAGGTGTTGTCTCCGAAACCGTCGTTAAAGAAATTAATGCCGAAGAAGACAGCGTTAAAGAAGAAACTGAACATATGAAAAGTTCTAACTCTAATATAAAATCAAAAGCTAAAAGTGAAAAATATATTGCTAACTTAAGAGCAATTCAAAATTCTGAAAAACTTGATATCAAAACTATTCAATTTAGTTTACTTTTCTACGTATTATTATTCTTAACATCCAAATATATCAATTCCTCCTTTCAAGTATTTTATCAATTATCTTATAATTATCCTAATGATGATAACTCATACGATATTGGATTAAATGATATCTATTTTACTATATTTTGGATAATTAATTTAATTTTTTTGAGAAGTTTCCTCATAATTTATCTTTTCAAACCATGTGCAAAACTATTAGGTATTAAGAAGTTTGTTGCAACTCAAAGATTCATTGAACAAAGTTGGTCAATAATATATTATGTTCTATCATGGGGGTTTGGATTTTATCTTTACTATAAATCAGATTATTTTTTCAATTGTTATAATATTTATGCAAATTGGCCACATGACAAACTATCATCTGAATTTAAATTCTATTATTTAGTTCAAACTGCAAATTGGTTTCAACAATGCATTGTTATCTTTCTTGAAGCAAGAAGAAAAGATCATATTCAAATGGTTTCTCACCATATTATAACCATTTTATTATGTACTGGTTCATATATTTCATATTTTACTAGAATTGGTCACATAATTTTACTTATAATGGACATTGTTGACGTTTTCTTATCAGGTGCTAAAATATTGAAGTATTGCGGTTTTCAAACTATTTGTGATGTAATGTTTGTTATTTTCATGGTGGTATGGATAATATTAAGACATGGTGTTTATGTTTATGTTCTCTGGTTTAGTTGGATTAAAGCTAGAGATATAATGGATATGAATTGTGCTAAATTCTTACCAGGTCAGTTTGTTAAAGCTTGTTATACAGATTTTCAAATTGACTTTTTATTAATTTTATTGGCTTTCTTACAAATTATAATGTGCATTTGGATGTATATGATCTTAAGGGTTGCAATACGTGTCATTAGTGGTGGTCCCGCTGATGATGTAAGAAGTGATAGTGAAGAATGATATTTCATTGGTCCACACATACTCTAATAATCATCTTTACTATCCTATACTTTCGTTAATTAATTACTTTATCATTCGTTACTTAATATTTTAGATTTTTTTTGTAAATCATTTATAGAATGTGCATAATCTCAAAAACAAATATACATAATATATATATCAAGATAAAAGAAAAAATGTATGATCTTATTCAAAAATTGAGGAGTATAAACATATAACCATTGCAATTAACCCCCAAATAATTAAAAATAGTGAAATGTTTTTCAGTAATTTACTCTTAAAAATTGGATTATCTGATTCCTCCAGGGAATACTTATTTAATCTATTGCTAATTTCATCATCATCACTAGCTAATAATTTATAACCATAAAAACCAGGTAAGATGAAACTAATTAAAACACCACCAGTAGATCCAACAATGGCTAAGATTAATTCAAATGAGTTTAATAAGATCGCAAAGGTATAATTTCCAAACAATAAAACAAAACTAATGGTATAGAATGCCAAGTTGGATAATGGGACATCTTCATCTTCCATTTTCACTATATAATCAGCAGAATCAAAACTTGAACTCAGATGAGGTAATAGTGGTGATCTATCATCAGTACCACTTGATGTTCTTTTCCTTTGATAATCCACCCACTTTTTAGTCATAACATGATAAATGTTGTTGAAAGATACTCTTGATGGATGAAATATTAGAGGAAATGATAAAATAACCATCAAGATCAATAATGCACGTCCAGTTTGTGTAAATATATCATTCTTATACATAAGTAAAATATTACCTTCTAATGCATTACCGAATGTCAAATATCCAGATAGTCCAACTGAAATAAATAATATAGCAGTTATTGTCATTGAAATAGTTGTAATTTTTGCAATTCTTTTCATTGTTGGATTACGAAGTTCACCAACAATTGAGAATTGAGTTGGACATGTGTATGCTAAAACAATTATACCAAATGTTTTACAAACAGGTTTGAACCCCTGAGGTTTAATCAATGAAAAATCACCCAATTTATCTTGAGGAATTGATTTGTAATCTGTTGAAACTGCAATAATGAAATTGCAATAAATTAAAAAGCAAATATAGACAATTGATGTCAATGCCACAATTGATGTATATCTTAAATTATCAAGTTTCTTTGTTAAACTTAGTGGAACAACTAAAACTGTACTAATTAAAATATAGAAAAGACTCATAGACTTCGTATCCCATCCATCAAATGTATAGACAAGGGGTAAAATATCACCAGTTAGTACTAAATATGAAATATTAACACCAAAACATTGCAGAAAAATTGCTAAATCAAATAATACTGATAAATTTGGATATGTAATTCTACAAACAGTAAAGAAAGTAGCTGATCCACGTGGAAGGAACTTGGATGATGCACCTTGTAAAACCATTCCAATACCATTTAGAATTCCTGCAAATAAAAGGACGAAAACCCCTAGCAAAATACCATCTGTTCTAATTGCATACGGAAGAACTAAAATTCCAGAACCAATTATAGTATTAACAGTGTTCACCACTGACGACAATGTAGTTGCTCCAGTATATTCAGGCATAATGATCAATTGGAATGAAGAGTGTCGATCTACTTATATAAGTAAGGCTTTGTTAGAATTATTCAAAGATCACAAACCACACTCGGCATGATTAGTAAAATTACTTTAATGTCATGTAACACGGCAAATCAAGTTCTGACTCCGGGCATGAGTCTTTTTTTCATTCCAAAATCAAAAGTTTATTGTCTTCAGGATATACTCAGCTAGATATCAACAGAAACTATGTTGAATAATACTAGATTACAATCGAAGAGTAGAGCAGTCTCAAAAGAAAGAAGAAAAAGGGCCCTTTTTTCATGTGACAGATGTAAGTTACGGAAATCTAAATGTAATAGAATACAGAATAATGATTTGAAATACGATAATATAACGCCATGTGCACAATGTGTAAAAGCTGGGGTATCATGTGTGACATCAATACCCAGAAAGAGAAGATTTTATGGATCAGTAAAGAATATATCATTACATTATAAATGTCTTTTAGCTCTTGTGACAGGAATTTTCCCCAACAATGATATCTATAATATCGATGAACTAATGAGTTTAGGGCATGAATTAAAGTTGGAAATGCCTACCCTTGATAATTTTGATTATGGAGAGAAGGGAACTTTTGCAAATCTTAAAAAGGAAGCTGAAGAAGAAGCTCTAGCAGAGGAAGCAGCGGAAGCCGAGACGGAGGCAGAACTTCGACATCAAAATGAACATAATAAAATCATTATTGAAAAAAACGTTGAAAATTCACAAAACGAAAAAGTTAATCAGATTGATAAAGAAGAAACTGTTTTGAGTAGTGACCAATCTAATTATACTAAAAATGAAGTTAACGAAGAGAATGTAACTATCAAAATTAAAAAAGAGATTGATAATACTTCAAGTGATTATTCCAGTGATACTTGCAAAACTTTAAAATTGATGAAAAAACTGAATTTAAATAGCAGTGAAAAGGAAAATGATACTGAAATCAAAGATTCTGACAAATTACCAGTCGAAACAAAAACAAATATTAAATTACCACCGAATGTTAAAATTCCTGCAAGCAATCTGGATCGTGAACGTTTGATTATGGATAGGTTTGGTCATACCCATTTCATTGGTAACTTCGGTACAGCATCTTTATTAAATGGATTGTGTGATATTATTATCAAAAGATCGTATAATAAAGTATCTCCACCAACGTCTACACAAGATATACGTGACAGTTCAGTTCAAACAATTACTTCAGAAACGACGCCTGTTTACCAATATCCGACACATTTATACAATATGGATGAAATTAATGTTGACAGATTCCCATTGATTAATATCGTGGGAAGAGAAGAGGCAGATGTTTATGTTAGTGTTTTCTTTGAAAAGGTTCATCCATATTATTTTATTTTTAATGAAGACAGTTTTATGGCAAAATACGAAATATTTTATGAAGATTTGGATATTGACATTACAAAAGACAGTAAGAATAGAACACACACACTTTCAAGATTAAGCAGTGCCGAGATTTGTTCAATTTACACAGTTTGGATCTTAGGCAGAAGATTTCAGCAATATTCTAACCCAGAAAATCTTCCAACGGATGCTGTATTAGATGAGGAAATGATTGGAAAATTTATAGATATTATTAAACTTTCATTAGCTGATGTAGTGTTGACTCCTTCAATTGATGGTATTAGATTATTAATCTTATTCTCAGTTTATTTATCCAGTATCAAGATTAGAGAAAGTGGTTATTGTTTGATGGAACTTGCATCAATTCAAGCTAAAAGTTTAGGGTTGCATAGAAAATCAATTGTTAACAAATTTAATGATGAAAAATCAGATGTTATGAAACGTATTTTATGGTCATTGACTAAATCCGAAACTACATTATGTTGTTCATTTGGACGTGCAAGTGCAATTCCATGGGAAGAAATTGATATTGACTTCCCGGAAATCAATGATGTGAAAGATGAACATTTCAAAATCTTCTATCTACAAAGTTGTAAATTAACTAAAATTATCTTTGAAATTTTAGATTATAAGAAAAAGAATCAAAAAGATCCATTAAGTCTAGCAAGTGTTGAAAAGGCATTATACTTTAAAAATAAGATGCAAAACTTCTGGAACAATTTACCTGAAAAATGGAAAGATTATAAGTCTTTACCAATAAAACGTTACAAACCTAAATTACACATTCAATATCACTATTATCATATCACACTCACATTGCCAATGTTTTTGTACATTGTCAATTCACATAATTATATCATCAAAAATGATGATCCATTTTTATCATTATTGGTATGTGGTATACAGTCTTCTTTCAAAACCGCAGAACTTGTCAGTTTTACAGACTCTAAAGGTTTTTTCAATGGTACAATTTATTATGACGTATTCTATTGCTACAATGCTATCATGGTTTTAACATTAACATATATTCTTTTCAAAACAAAGGCAGTAGGTAAATGTAAAGAAAAGATCGATCTGAAGAATTTAAATGACCAATATGGTATTAATCTTGAAGAAATTTTAAAGTCCATTAATTTAATTAGAAAGTTGGTTCTAGGTAACTTGCATAAAATTGATGGTACAATGAAGAGAATGTCAGACATTATTGAAACATTACTTGCTGATCTTGGGATTATTCAAACTTTAGTTGTGAAATATAATGCACCAAAGAGTAATGTTAAAAAGATTGAAGATAGACAAGAAAGTGGTAATACAAGTGTTACAAGTATTCCATCTGGTTATAGTCGTATTAAGTTACGTTATAACAAATCTGAGAAAAGGAAGAGATCACCTGTTTCAAGTTCTACTTCAAGTAAAATAACCAAAGAAGAAAATATTGTTACAGATAATACTGAAACTAAAAATAAATCAGTATTGAAAACAACTGATGATTTGTCAATTCATAAAATAAATGCTGACCCAGAAAAAATATATCCAGCATCGAAACGTTCAAAGTCAAATCCACCAATGACGGCTAGTTCATCTGATGATATAATGAATTTGATGAATTTCAAACCAAATGCAGCACAGAATAAACTGATAGATGAAATGAAAAATCCATTGATTGATTTGGAGTCAAGCACAAATATATTCCAACAATATTCCGAAATGAGCAATTCTTCGACTAATATGTTATTCAATAATACACCATCAATTACAAATACTCCAGTTTATAGTGGAGATGGTATACATGTTGAAAATGAACAATCAAGCAATTCTTCTGATATTAATGGAGTGTTAAGTTCATTGAGTTTGAATACTGATCTTATGGATGCATTATTTGGTACAGATATACTTAATTTAGATATGGATGCCGATGAACATCTTTTTATGTAGAAATCTATGTAGTGAAAGCCAACACAACCTATATCAGGTATAAAACACCATACATCCTGTGTATTATATAGAATAAATCATACCATAATTGTAAATGGCTTCATATAATGATGAGAAATAGGAAACCTGTTCAGGTAATAGTAACCCGATAAGAGATGCGAATACGCTATCTTTTACTCGATTAGGAAATTTTGTGCATATTTTTTTCTGCTGATAAAGATGGTTACTGATGATGGATCTCTGGTACAAGTTATAATAAAAGCACTTTACCATCCCTGTTATTTCATTTTTCTATGTACTATTGGTGTATAATTATCTGAGAATATTAAATACTTCATTTTTACTCAAATAAAGTTAAACAATATCTGCAAAGAAATCACATTAATCAATAACCTCAGTCTTTTTTTTTGTTTTGCTACCAATTTTGATACCTATAAACAACATGCAATCAGATAACGATAACTACTACAAATTACTTGGTGCAGGTACTGCAATAACAACCGTACTTTATTTTGGAAAATACGCTTATGATAAGTTTAATGACTCAAGGAAATTGAAAGTTAGAAGTAGAAGTAAAGGATATGGTACAAGTGAGAATGAACCAGTTCCTAAACCTACACCATTAATGATTACACCAGAGCAAGTTAAAACTAGAGAT
Organism: Pichia kluyveri; assembly: GCA_030062975.1. Classification (NCBI taxonomy): domain Eukaryota; kingdom Fungi; phylum Ascomycota; class Pichiomycetes; order Pichiales; family Pichiaceae; genus Pichia; species Pichia kluyveri. The sequence goes on along the minus strand of CP125793.1, from coordinate 56,056 downwards.
GATAGACCATGGAGACCTTTCAGATGGCCATACCATCAAACCATGTCAATCTTTAAATTAGACGTTAACAATTGGCTTGACATGGATAAATACTATTACCAATATATTAAAGAAAAAGAAAGAGTTATCCATACCTATGGACCAGATAATTTTGATTGGTTACCAGGAAGTGAAGAAGCTTGTAGGGAATTAATGGATATTGTTAAAGAACATATGATGTTAAGGTACCCATTATTATTTACAACTATTGATAATGGTGATCATGTTACAAATGAATTAACTGGTGAAGTTTTAGATTTTTCCGAACCATTAAAAGATCATCCATTGGTTTATGTTTCTAAAATGGCAAAGGAAGATTTCTATATTGTTTTAAAGGGTGATGATGGAATTCATAGATTAGTTGCAGCTGCAGTTCCATTTCCAGGTGGTTCATTTGGTATTAAATACAAATTAGGTAAAACTTTAGATGTTATTCATAGTGAAGTTCCATATTATACAGAAAAATTAAAGCCATCAATGGAAAAATGGTTTGGTAGAATGAAACCAGCAGATTTAGTTGAAAGAGCATCCTGGTATATTTCATGGGATCATAAATTATTATTGAACAATGTTTATGCATTAAAAGAAGGTGATAAAGTTAATAGCGATGTTTTACCAACTGAATTTAATGTTAGAGTTGAACGTCAAACTTTAAGAAGATTACCAAAATCACAAGCAATTATTTTCACTAATCATCCAATTTTTTATTCAATTGAAGAAATGAAAGATGAACCATTGGTTCCATCATTAATTAGAAAAATTATATATGAAGCACCAGAAGGAATTTGTAAGTATAAAAACTTTCAATCATTTAGAGATCATATTCTTCCATATCTTAATAAACTGGTTGATAGACAAATTGAAAAAGGACTTATAACAGAGGAAACACCTGTGAAAACATTACCAACATATCCATTTGCATATTTCTTGGGTAATTCAACCTCAGAGAAAGGCTGGGCCAATCCTACATACCCAAATAATTACAGTGCTAAATTTGAAGAAGAAATTAAGAATGCAACAGAGTTGGAAAGAGAAACTTTTAGCAGAGCTGCTGAAGTTGGTACTGTTGCATTTTGATGATTACTTTATTCTTTATATTATTACGTTCTGCTTTTCCCATGTGTATTTTTTTATTTGAATTTTAAGTTCTATTTTATTTATGATTGATTATTTAGTAAAAAGTTATATTATATAATTCAAAAACTACTATAAATTATTTTCTTTAACAATACAATGTCACTGACATTTTTGATAAATTCATGTTTTGGTAACGAGGGAGTTATTTTATAGTTATCAAAATTTAAAGAAACATTACGATTCTTTATCAGATTGGAAGTTGATGTAGTTACGCCAATCATTGATAAGTTAACTATACCTTGATTATCGAGAGATGAAATTATCTCTAAAAATTCAGATCTTTTCAGTAATGTGACATGATCCAAATCTTTACATTTTTCAATATAATATTCGAAAAATGATTTTAATGAGATGTCGTTAGCAGAGGAAATGGTTTTGACTGTATTTGAGTTTGAATTTGCAGTAGTTTTTGATTTTAGTTTTAATTTTTGTAATTCAGCTTCAATTTTTTCTTCATGTTTGAAAAGGAACGCTAATATCATCTTTTGTTGAATTGTTAAAAGTTTAAGTTTGAGGTCAAAGTTAGCATTGAAAGATTGAGAACAAACTTTAACAACCGAAGTAATTGTCATTTTTGGTATTTTTTCCAATGGTGTAATTGAAGAATCAAGTAAAATTTTTAAATCTTCAATATCAGTTGATTTGAAAAGATTTTCTTGAAATAAATTTAATGAACTATACATAATGTCAAAAGCTCTTCTTAAATCACCGTTAGTTACAGCTGCCTTTTTAGAACAAAATTGAATTGCAGCAGGATGAACAATTGGTATTGAGTTGTTTTTAGTTGAAGATGGCTGAAGTGAAATTAATTTATTTGAAATGACTGATTTTATTTGATCTGCTGTGTAAGGTAAGAAAGAAACTAATTTCGGATTTATACAATTAGCTCTCAATCTTGGTAAAAAACGATCAGTCAAGTTTAAAGAATTAGCAATACCTATTAATAAAATATTTGGTTTATTTTCAGTTTGAATAATATCTGAAGCCCAAGTAAATAATTCAAATAATGATTGTTGAGATTTTGTTATAATATTATCCATTTCATCTAATATAAGTATATTCATATCACAACTATTTTTTGAATTTTTAGTGAATAAATTATAAATATTTTGATTATCAAGTTCACTTCTATATGATAAACCTGTTATATTTTGATAAATTTCTTTAAATAATTCAGTTGGAGAATTAATTGACATACAATTAAATTTAATAATTCTAACTTTTTTATTTAATTTTTCATTATTTAATGATCGTATGAAATAAATATTTTGAGATTCATCAATTAAATCAGCATCATTGGTTAATTCATTTAAAGTTGCATTCATTTGAGCTGATTTACCAGTACCTGGAGCACCAGAAACGTAGATAGAATTTGATTTTATTAAATTTAAACTTTCAAAAATATAATCTTTCAGTATTGAAGCTTCCTTTTCTCTACCACTAAGGACAAATTTTGAAATTGAGTAAGGATTTGAACTTCTTAAGAAAAGATTTCTAGCTTTAGAATATGGTGAATTATCCTTTAAATCTGAATATATTATTGATTTTTGATTATATGAACTATCTTCAGATTTTAATGATTGTGTAAGATTTTTACTTACACTTTTCAATGTTGAAGTTGTTAAATTTTGAGATTTTGAAATCAAATGTTTAGGAGTTACAGGTGGAGATAATAAACCTAAATCATTCGTTACTTTCAATATTGAGCTGTTATTATTTAAATCAGTTTTTTTTCTTTTAATATTATAAGATTTTTTAGGTGAATTTTCCGGACTGTAAATTAGGTTTTCATCATTTTCATTATTAATGTGATTATTTGATCTTTTCTTTGTTGATTGAATTAGAGACATTGGTTATTGATTAATGATATTATGATAGATAGAATGAGTGAAAGAATGATATGAAAAGAAAGAGAGATGAAAGGGGAGTACACGAAAAACACGTAAAAGATGAAGTGAAATCAATGCAAAGTGGTTTAATTCAGGATTAATTAGTATAAAATCAATAAAATCAATTTGAAACACGAAATCTGAATTAAAAAATTGATATTTACGCATCACTTAAAGTCTCTACCCCTTGAATTGGTGGCTGGTATTTCATTATAATGAATATTTAATTAATTCCCAAAAGGGAAGGTGTCCCAAAAGGGAAATAAAAGCGAAAATAACAATAAAATAAAATAAAAAAATAAAAAAATAAAATAGACGCGACTACCTTATTACGTAAAGAAGTAAGAAAGAAAAAATTTCCAAGGCAAACTTTCAAGGAAATGAGGAAATAGGAAATGAGGAAATTGAAGATTATAATAATAATAATACTGAATTTATTATTGAATTAAGTAACAACAATATTAATAAATTATTATACCCCATTTTCAATTTCTAAATTTAATTAAAATTTATGAGCCAGTTGTCGTACTTTCTTTTACCGTTTCCCTTCATTTTACACTCCAAATCTGCTTTTCTTCTTAATATAGATTGTTAATTCATCTACTATCTCTTTGAGCTATCGATAGACATCCATTTTAGATAGGTTTAAAGTATTTTAAACTACAATTTATCCCCTTAAAAATTATATTATATATCCTCCTAAATTTTATCTTTGTACATTACAATTTTATGAAATTCAATTATATATACAACATTCGATCATAAATATAATATAATTTAATATAATATAGAATGGCTCAAGATCATTATAAGTCTGGAGGAGGACGATATTATAAAGATGAATCCTCCAAAAGACATCAAAATTATTATTCAAATTCTAATAACAATAATAATAATAATAACAATAATAATAACAATAATTATAATTCTTCATCTTATTCATCATATAATTCAAAATTTTCTTCTTTAAAGGGGAAATCTGATAATAAATTAAATAATTCAAATCCTTTTTCTTCTAGAAGAGATGTTGATTATAATAATAAATCAATGAATGAATCAAATCAATCACGTATATGGCATAATAACAATATAAATAATCCAAATTCAATTAATAATAATATTAATAATATTAATATTAACAATAATTCATATTCAAATTCTTATAGACCTTCCTCAGGATCATATCGTCGACCCTCATCAATATCAAACAATTTACATTCTTCATCTTCATCTTCTTCATCACCATCTTCTTCAATTCATCATAATAGAAGATTAAATTCAAATCAACGATATAATGATTATAGCTCTTATTCAAATTCTTATGATAATAATAAATATCATAATAATATGAAAAATTCAAGAAATAATGGATTCTATAATTCTAATTTCTCAAATCATTCAATTGATAATACTCAAAATATTTCATCACCAGCAAGATCATCATATTCTTCATCAAAATTATCATATCATGAAAATATACATTCTTCTCAATCATTGGATTCCAAACCCAACAATGAATTGAAATTAAAGAATAATGATAATTCAAACGATGATAAAGATAAAGATAAAGGTAAAGATGAAGATGTTAAAAATAAAGATAATACTGTACATAATAAAGAAATTGATGATAATATTGAAAGAGGAGAAAAAAATGTTGATCACAAAGATGATGAAAATGATGAAATTGATGAAGATACTGAATATGAACCTTCATTAAGCTTTAATGTCAATGTTAAGTCTGAAGAAATACGATCAGATTCTGAAATTAAACCAAATACTAATGAAATACTTGTAAATATCTATAATAGCTCAACATCCAAAGATGATCACGAGAAGAAGTTTATTCAAAATTTAAATGGAAACAATGATAATAATACTAATGAAAATACTGAAAAGATTAATAAGACAGAACCTGTTGAAGAAATTAAAACTGAAAAGTTAGATTCCAATAATGAGGAAAATCTTGAAAATAGTAATGTAAATAATAATAATAGTAATGAAGATTCACAGAATAATGAAAGTTCACAAAATATAGAAGTTGAGGAATCAAATGATGACATAAATAAACCTATCATTGAAGGATGTATTTTTCCAATGAATAAATTAGAATATAAATTATGGGAATTGAAAAATACTCCAAAATCCATCAGAAGGAAAAATTTGAAGTATTTAAATGAGAAAAAACTTGACAGTTCACATCAATATAATTTTTCTGCAGATTCTTTCCTTATATTTAAACAAGCAGATGCCTTTGTTTTATTTAATGCTTTCAAAGAAATTGAACATAAGGTAAAGTATAAAAAATCAAAATTAACCGATCAATATATCTATAATAAACATTTATGGGAAAAAGATGTCTCATTTTATGATAAACAATTAGAGTCAATTTATGGATCAAATAATGAAAAGGAGAAAACTATTAAACCTCAAGATGAAAAGGTTGAAAACCCTAATCCATTACAAACAGGTAAAACAACTAGAAGAAGTAGACATCATGGTGACTCTGTTAGAACTGAAGCGGAATTTTTGGAAATATTAGCATCTTTAGAACAAGAAAGAGAGAGAGATCCTTTAGTCAGAGCTCAATATGGTGCTGCAATTATACCTGATATGATTATGAATCCAATTGAAAAATATGCAACTCTAAGAGTTTTAGATTCCAATAATTTAATTAAGGATAAAAATCAATGGGCAAGTAGAATTTCAACTGATAAAATTGATACATTTTCTGAAGCTGAGCATGCTAGATTTTGTGAAGTATATGCTAATTATCCTAAAAATTTTGGTCGTATATCTAATGAATTGGGTACTTTAAGAACATCTGAAGATTGTGTTTTACATTATTATAGAACAAAGAAGGAAACTAATTATAAACAACTTGTTTTAAATAAAAATAAAAGATTGAAGAAGAAAAATGTTTCTAAGAAGAAGAAAGAAATAAAGGGTAAAGGTGAAATTTCTACTGGTGAAGATTCAAATGTTGATATAAATAATAGTTTCAATAATACAAGAGAAGGTGATGATTTAACTTTTGATGATGAAGGTGATGATACTAAGAATAATGATGATGAAAGTAACTTAAGTAAAAGAAAAACCATTGGTATTACTGTTCCACCCCATCCAGAAAAACTTCATCATACTGTAGAGGTAGATAAAAAAACTTCAAGTGTACAAGAAAATATTAGTAGGGCAACTGAAACTCCAACTACTGAAGTACAAACAACGGAAATTCAAAAACCCGAAACTGAGACAAGTGAGGTTCAAACACCTGTTGAATTGAAAAGAAAGGCAGAATCTCCAGAAACTCCGAATAAACATATTAAAGTTGATAATGCTGGACATTCACCATCATTTGTTCATCAAGAAAAAAGCATCGTAAGTTCCATTGAAGTTATAGAAAATGATAATAACACATCCAATGCCGAACCGATATCAACCGAAAACCCTATTGTTCCAATACCTGAGATTATTGTTGCAAATGCCGATAAAGATCTTCATCAAGAAGAAGCTAGTACTAAGAATAATACCAATAATATTTCTAATCTTACAAATGCTTCTACTATAGCTGCTCCAACATTTACAACTGAAGATGATATGGAAAAAAGATTTAAAAAATTTAAACCAAGAAGTGATCATATTTCAAGTTATTGGAGTGTGCATGATATTACTAAATTCCCTTTGCTATTGAAAGAATTTGGATCAAATTGGAATGATATTGCTGATGCAATTGGTACAAAATCGGTTACTATGGTTAAAAATTATTATCAAAGGGGTTTAGTTGATCATCCTGAATGGCAAACGATTGTTCAAATGAAAAAGACACAAATTGCTAAACAAATTCAACCAATACAACAACCTACAGGTCAATTAAATACATTACCACAAGTAACACCATCTAGTCAACAAATTATATCACCAACTAATGATCAAAACATAGCTACTCAATTTGTTCCACAAATTTCAAGCTTAAATTCAAATCCACCATTACACAATGGACCATCAATGGGTTATTTTTTCAAACCTGAAAATGCATATTCAGCAAGTCTCCCAAGAGATCATGTTCCGCCTGTACTTCAACATCGTGAAGAACATTTACCTCACTTAGAGAATATTCCACAATTTGTTCCAATAACTCAAACTACACCATTATACTCAAGATTCAATTTCAATGAATCAATTCAACAACATCATATAAATCAGCCGTCAAGTTCTAATCAGCCACATCAATTAAACCCAGTTAGGAATAAGATGATGAATATGTCTTCACTATTGAATGCAAGTAATAATGCTCCACCTGTTTCAGCAGTTAGGCCTAATATTCAATTACCTCCATTAAGTATGTTTGGTAGTGGCAATACTATCTCGAATCCAATCCCACCACCATCGAGTACTGTTAATAGTACTGGACCAAGAATAATGAATTTGTTGAATAATGATAATATCACATCTGAACAATCTACAGTACCCCCATTCAATCCACAACCGAATAATCTATTAAATGTTTCTACAACAATCAAACACGAACCTCAACAAGATCAACCACAACAGCAACAACAGTCAAATGCTAACTCACAGTATCAAAACACAATGTTTTCTGGAGGTACAAGTGCGTTAGATGCTCTTGCTCGTATTGCGTTTGAAAGGAAATAATTTTATGTTAATATAAATCATTTTTGTATATTTAAATCTCATTAGATAATTGTATATTATAGTTGAATTAAATTATTTATTATAATTTATTTATTTAAAAAAATAACATACTTGAATGAAATTAAACAAACGATACATATTGCTTTTATAGAAGATATAAAGCTTCAAATATAATAGAATTCAGTTAAGCGGCTACAGCTTGAACTACAATTGGTTCACATTCTGTGAAACTTGTACCAGTGAATGCCAATTGTGGTATGTTTGTAGAATAATTGTAAGGATCACTAGTATTCTTACAAGCAAGCCAACCACTAGTTTCACCATCAATTGCTAAATAACTATCGTCAATAGTGAAATCACCATTTGGACCAACAACAGAAAATTGAACAAATCCATCAACTTCACTAAAGAAAAATTTATAATTTTCTTCAAAAGTACTGTAGATTTGATTATTACAATGATTGTAAGTATAAACAGGGGAATTTTCACCTGCTAAGAACAAGTAATTTATACCTGCACCTTCATGATAATATGAAATACCAGTTCTAGTACCATTATTTGATATTGCAAATAATTCAATTGCATGTTCACATGAATTATTTGTGGCATTTGAACTTGATGAAATTGTAGGTGGTGGTGTTGGTACAATTGTTGAAGCAGAAGTCGCAATTGTTGTACCAATAAAAGTAATGAATTTTGCTAATGTGGAAAATTTCATGTTTGCTGGTTGAACTACAATATTACTTTTCTGACATCTTTCTAAATTAGTGTCTGATTCGTAGGATATGTCTTAGTTTATATAGTTTTGTACATAGTTGTAAATTGTATGCCGATCAGTGACTGGAACAATTTCTGGCTTCGTAAAGATTCAAAGAAATAAAAATCTGAAGATCGTTGGGCCCTGATTTTTGGTAGCAGAAAAAACATGCTTTCTAAATAAAGAAACAAATTTAAGGTCCAGATTTGAGATTCCAGAATTATTTTCAGTATGATTCATATTTTATAATGCTTTTATTCAGTTGTAAATAACATATTTAGGGATATACGTACAAATTTCACATATTTATTACTGTTACATTGATGATTTTTCTTTTTTCTTGATTTTGTGTATATAATTTATTAATTTTAATAAAGGTCATCAATCAACCTTATGCCTCAGAATCACTATCACTATCATAATCTTCCATCGATTCTTGAATGAATGTACAAACTTCATCAAATCTTTCATCTATTATACCATCTAAACCTTCAACATCAGCTCTTAAAACTCTACCATATTTCTTTCTCGGTCTCTTAGAATTTGCTGAATCTTTATCACCCCAACAACTATGTTTATTACTTGTAAAAACTAATGAGTTTCTGAAAAACCAATCCACTATAGATTCATCAATTGTTGAAATAATTGCTCTTAATGCTGTAGCTTTATCAACAAAATTTATGCTTGCTTTAACTAATTTTCTTACATCTCTATGTCCACATAAATGAATTATACCATTATAAGCTTCACCAACACCAACGAATGCAATTTTTTCAACTTTGAAAAATTTAAGGAAATTATCCCATAAATAAAGCATAATATCCTGTGATGTTGTAATATTATTATATTTTATATCATCTTTACCTGAAACTGTTATTGGTATATTTATATCAATGACACCCCATTTTTCCTTTAATGCCCATTGAATAAAATTTAATGATTTATCAACAGTTACTGCATTTGCAGAATCTAAATCACCAGTAATTGGATCACGTCTTGCCCAAATACGTGAAGGATCATGAACTATTATAACTAATTTATCATTATTATAAATATCAGGTGAACATAAAATTGTTGATTCATTTATTGATGTTGAATTTGGTAATTTTTCTGTAAGTAAAGGTAATGTACTAAAGTTGAATTTTTCAAATAAATCTAATCTTTGTGAATCTCTTATTGAATCATTAATTCTTTTATGTTTAGCAGCAACTTCAATAAATGTTGGATCGGGTGATGATTTAATTAAATTATCATAATTACCCATTATGTTGGGTAAATTAAAGTCTAAACCTAAATATCCAGGACTTAAAGATTTCCAATATTTTGATTGAATTTTAATAACATCATCAATAACTTCAATTGATTCAGTTTTAGGAAATTGAACTTTTAATTCCTCTGGAGGTTCACCAATTAAAACTTTTGCAACTCTTAAAGCGGATTTAGCAATCGAATCTAAATTATAACCACCTTCTAAAACAACACATAAATTACCCTTTGCTAAACTTTTCAACATATGTGTCATTTGACCATAGCCTGCCGGGGAAACGTGACAGCCTCCGATAACGTCACCATCAGCTGCATCAAAACCTGATGAAATTATAACTAAATCAGGTTGAAATTCATTACATATTGGCATAACAACTTTACGAAATGCATAAATATAATCAGCATCACCAACACCGCCAACAGGCCAAGGTATATTGACATTTCTACCTTCACCCAAACCTTCACCAACTTGATCTGCACCACCAGCATTTGTACCAGGATAATATTTACCCTGTTCATATCTATGTAATGAAATATATAAAACTCTTGGATCATTAAAGAAAACTTTTTGAGTACCATTACCATGATGAATATCCCAATCTATTATAACAATTTTTCTAACACTTTCAGGATAAGATTTTAAAATTGCAGTTGCAGCAACTGCAACATTTGAGAATAAACAAAATCCACCAGGTGCTTGAGGTTCAGCATGATGACCTGGAGGTCTAACAACTGCTAGAGCATTTTTAACTTTTCCTTCAACGACTGCTTTACAAGCTTCAATTGCACCACCACACGATAATTTTGCAGATAAAAGAGAATCATTATTAAAATAAACAGAATCACCGTTTTCAGTTTGTTTTAAAAGTTCTTCCTTATTCATATTATGAGTTGATTCAATAAATTTTAAATGTTCTTCAGTATGAACTGCTAAGATTTCTTCCTTTGAAGCTTCTCTGATTGGTAATTTTAACATATAATCACCAATTTCATCAGATCCTGATAATGTTGGATCAGTTATTAAACCATGTTCAGCTAAAATTTTATAAATTCTATAAATTCTTCTTGGATCTTCAGGATGTGGATCAATATATTCAAAATATGATGTATAAATTTTAGCATGATATCTCATCCTAACATCATAAACTAAACCAGTTTTCAATAATATATATGATAAATCAGGTTTTTGAGGTGAAACTATTATATCTGAATCTTCATGTACAACTAATTTTTCCTTTAATGTTTCAACAATTTGATTTAATTTATCTTTATTATTACCATTATTATTATTGTTATTATTATTATCTTCATCTGAATCTCTCATTGCAATATCACCATTTGAATCTTCAGTTTTTATTGAAACTGATGTTGGAGCAGTTAATTGACCATTTTCAATTATGATTTCATTTTCCAGTTGATCATGATTTCTTTTCGTCGACACGGGGTTTTCCATGACCATGATTATTTCCCAAAAGAGATGGATAGGTAAAGAACGAAGTCAAAGAAAAAGATATACCCAAAATCAAAAGAAGAAAACTGTTACTGTTAAACTGTATTATCACTCCATCGCTGCGATCTGCTCTTATAAGAGATTCTTCTGTATACTGTAAATAAAAATTATTTTTATTTTTATTTTTCAAATTTTTTCACTGAAGAATTAATTATTTTTCAGTTATTAACTTAACAAGACAAAGATGCAGGTTTATAGAGATGCACAACAGTTTTTATTACCATCTCAAAAGAAAGGTTCATTACAGAGTAGAGTTTTTGAAACATGTAAAAATAATAAGAATATTAAAACCAATCCAAAACATTTATTTGCATTAGTTTCATCAACTTTAAAATATAAACCATTTATTTTACATATACTGAAAAAGTCGAAAATAATGGAATTAGAGAAAAAATCTAAGATACCTGAACCAATTTTCATATTAATGGTTCATGATTTATTATTTTCTAAAACAAAACGTATTCAAAGTAAACAACATGCATGGAAGGATGCAATAATTAAAAATAGAGCAAGACTTGAAGCTGAATTAGCTAGATTAAAGATTAAACATGCAGTTAAATCACTTGATGAATTAATTGAAGATGATGATACACCTGTTAGATGGTTTAGAACCAATTTAATTAAAACTAATACTGATTCATTATTAAGAGAATTTTCGCATTTAAGGAAAGTTAATTCAATTGATGAAATTACTAATACAGGAGTTATTTATCATGATGAATTTATACCAAATTTATTTGGTATTCATCCAAGGGAGAAATTAACTTCAACTGATGCCTATAAACAAGGTAGAGTTATTATTCAAGATAGAGCATCATGTTTCCCTGCACAAATTTTAAATCCAATACCTGGTAAAGATAAAGTAATTGATGCATGTGCAGCACCTGGTAATAAAACAACTCATTTAGCATCATTATTAAAAAATTCTAAGAGATCTATTGTTGCATTTGAGAGAGATAATAAACGTATAAATACAATTAAAATGATGGTTGAAAAAGCTGGTGGATTAGATTGTATAACGATTCATCATGCAGATTTTACAAGTACAAGACCACAAGATTTTAAAGAAATAACAGGTATGTTAGTTGATCCATCATGTTCAGGTAGTGGTATTTTTGGACGTGCATTTGATGAACAAGATTCAACAATTAATGAAGATGAAGCAAGGGAAAAATTAAATGAAAGATTAGTTAAATTAAGTTCATTTCAATGTACAATTGTTAAACATGCATTAAGTTTCCCAAATGTACGTAAAGTTGTTTATAGTACATGTTCAATTCATGATGAAGAAAATGAAGGTGTTGTAAGGCAATTAATTGAAGATGAAGAAGTTAAGAAACAAGGTTGGAAAGTTAGTAAACGAGAGAATGTTTTACCAACATGGTCAAGAAGAGGACATCCTGAAGTTTTCAAAGGTTATGAAAATGCAAAAGAACTGGCTGAAGGATGTGTTAGATCATTACCAAAAGTTGATGGAGGTATTGGATTTTTTGCAGTTTGTTTTGAACGTAAATTAGATGGTGATGATGATGATAATGATGATGATGGAGAAGAATGGACAGGTATAGAAGATTAATAAAAATAAATAGATTGTTTAATAATTTTATAGAGTTTAAATATTATATATTTTATTGGAATTATACTTAATTAAAATCTCTTAATAATATCATCAATAACTTCTTGAGTTGATGAATTACCACCTAAATCAGGAGTTTTAATTGTATCTGCCATTAAATTAGCATCAACAGCTGCATTTATTTTAACAGCTGGATCAGTATAACCCATAAATTCTAACATAAGAGCAGTTGATCTAATAGTTGCAATTGGATTTGCAATACCTTTACCTTCAATATCAGGAGCTGAACCATGACATGGTTCACCAATAACAAAATTATCACCAACATTAGCAGATGGAACAACACCTAATGAACCAACTAATGCAGCTGCACCATCTGATAAAATATCACCATATAAATTTGGAGCAACGACAACATCGAAAATTTCTGGTTCTCTAAACATTCTATAAACCATTGAATCGACAATTTGTTCCTTATAATCAATTATATTATATTTTTCTTTATTTTCTTCATAAACTTTTTTACAAGTTTCTCTAAATAAACCATCAGAAATTGATAAAACATTTGATTTATGAACAACTGTAACTGAAGGTTTTGAATGTAAAGATTTAGCACCTAAATCAGCTGCTTGTTTTCTTTGTAATGCAATTTCATAAGCAATTTTAGCAATTCTTTTAGTTGCAACTTCTGAAATTCTTTTAATTGCTTCAGCAATTTTTTGACCATCTTTTTCATAAATTTTTTCTTCTTTAATATATAAATCTTCAGTATTTTCTCTAACGATAACCATATCAACTGGTCTACCAATACCAGCAACAGATTTAACAGGTCTAACATTTGCATAAAGACCCATTTTTTTTCTTAATGCAACAATTGGAGATGAATAACCTGCAACTTTAACAGTTGGTGATGAAACAGCACCGAATAAAGCACCATCACAATTATTTTTCAATTCAGTAACAGTTTCATCTGGTAAAGCAGTACCAGTTTTTTTAAATAATTCAAAACCTGCATCTAAAGTTTTAAATTTAAAATTTAAACCAAATTCTTTTGGTAAATTTTCTAAAATTTGTTTACCAGCTGGAATAACTTCACGACCGATACCATCACCTGGAATAAGACCGATAGTAAGAGTTTTACTTGCAGTAGTATAAGATCTAGCTAATCTAAGCATTATTTGATAGTTATTGAAGGAAAGAGAATAACAAAAAGAGAATATGTCAATGTCAAATAATGAATTAAAACAACTAATTAATAATGATTAATGCTGAAAAGTGAAAAATTACATAAAATTCAACGTGAAATCATCATAATAATTAGTAAGAGTCATTTTATTATAAGAGAAAATGCGCGTTGCCTGATTAGGAAATATCGGAATTAATCTATATTTGGTGATTTTATAATCATTATAATAATCATTAAGTATCAGGGTGTATAAACAAGTAGAATATATAGAATAAATAGAATATATATTGGTCGTTAAGTTAGTAATGAGGAACAAGAAAGAATAAATGACATTAAATAAGTAAAAGATAAAAGGAAAAAAAAAGACAACAAAGAATGATTTGATAACATAACATAGCAGGCATAAGAATAAATAATATTGACTATTATAAAATTAAATCTTTTCTTTCCCAACCTTGAGCTTTATGATTTTCTAAAGTATTTGAAGGTTGAGGTCTTGGATCAGATTTAATTTGTAAAGCAAAAGGATTTCTATCATCACCATTTAATTGTAAATTTGCAATTGTATGATTAACTTCTCTATGTTTTGCTTCATCAGCTCTAATATATTGAATTAAATCATAAAATTTTGCATTTTCAGGTAATTTCCAATAATCAATTGCAATTTTTGGTACAATTGCATCCTCTAATTCAGGGCATAAACCTAATTCTATATCTTTTAAACATCTTGAATAAGTATTAACAGCTTCCTCTTCTAAATAACCAACAAATCTATGAGCAGTTTTAGGTGAAAATAAATAAGTTAAAAAGAATAAATTTGCGAAAACACCTTGACCAACCCAAAGTAAAGCTCTTGTAAATTCTGTTGGTTTTGCCATTTTAAGGAATGTTAATAAATGCATTCTTTCATTAAAAGCTTCATCTAATAAAGTATCAATAAAAGCTTTATCCCTTCTAAATAATCTAATTGCATGTAAATGTCTTAAGAAAGCAGCAACTGCACCGGGAATACCTGCAATACTTTCAAGAACAACAAATCTAGTTAACCATTTCTCCAAAGTCATTCTATTTTCACTATTTGCAATTTTAATTCTATGATTTTCATCAATTGGTTCAATATAACCAGTGAAATAATCAAATGATTTACGTAAATATTTCATAAAATTATAAGTTATAAAATCTCTTGGAGATTTAACAGGTCTATGTTCAAATTTAATTGCATGCATTTGATCAATATCATAACCATGATGTTTGAAAACTGATTCAGTTAAAAATTCACCTTCTCTTTGTTCCTCTAATGTTGTAAGTCTAACTAAATGAGTATTATTTGAAGGTGGTAAATGATTAAGATCTAATAATTGTTGTTGTTGATGATTAGATGTGGGAGTTGGAGTTGTTGTTAAAGATCTTGATATTGATCTTGATAATATATTAGATACAATATTTGAAGAGGATTTAAGTGATAATTTGATTGCATTTCTAGCAATATGACGATGAGGTGTATAAGTATAGATCATTGTTTATTATTTAAGAGAAGAAAAAGGAAAAGAAAAAGAAAAAGGGGAATATTGGGAGCAAAAGCAACAGCAAAGTGAAAATAAAACACACACCAGAAAGGATGGATATAGTTGGTGAAATAAAAGGTTAGGAATAAGAAGGGATATTTATAATAGAAATAAATGAGCAAATATAGAAGTAAGAGTATGAATATGAATATGAATAAAGGAGAGCAAATAACAAGTTAAAGGTAAATTATGAAAATATAGAACTTTAATCATGTATGTAATCATGTAAAAAAATGAATATCGTAGAAATACGGACGGAACAACGCAGAATACAATAGAAATACCAATAAAGTTGAAACTCCGTACTGATTATAATAATAACAATCAACAAAAGAAATGATAGCAGAAATAAAAAGAGAGATGGAAATAGAAATAGAAACCTATATAATAAAGTCAATGACCGTTTCCCGTTAAAATGACAGGTCAATCTCCGGAGCATTACGTAATCTTGCGGGCTTTTCCCTCCTTTTTCCATTTTCCTTTTTCTATTACGTATTTTCCCGTTATTTGGTCATTTACTGTCTTATTAATTGTCATTAGAAGGTCATCACATCACATAACATATCAGATGTATGGTACATTAATTGATACAATATGTGTGACAATAGTGGGATTATTGATAATTTTAATTATTTTATATAAAATTATTAATATTGAAAAATTTAATGTAGATAGGAAAGGTTTAATATGGATTCGTAAATCACCTAATCATGTATTACGTCCAATACGACAATCAAATTTTAAAATTATTGAACCTTTACCAAGTGTACTTGAGAGAAGTATAGAACATAGAATTAAGTATTATTAGTATATTAATTATATAATATTATTATAATTATAATTATAATTATAATTATGTATCATTTATATATTATAAGACAAATAAAGAAGGGAAAAAAAGGGGGTATACTATACTATATTACATATTAGTTATTCTAACTATCCACGTAGTAATTCACGTAATAAACACATAAATGATCTTGATCTTGAACTTTTAGTGATTTTACCTTCCATATTACTATTAATATCACTATCATCATCATCAATATAAACAAATGAATCAATTGTGTAAAGTGAACAATTATCAGTTAAATTATTAATATTACCTTGTTTATCAATAATTGTTTCCTTTAAATTATTTGTAACCCATTTACCATCAACTAAAAATTTATAAATTAATGGTAATTTATTTGTTTTAATTGATATAACAAATTTATCAATTTTATTTAAATATTCCATTTGATGAATTTTTGTCCATTCATCAAAATCTCCTGCTAAATAAACTTCATTTGCTTTATATGGCCTATGTATTATATTATATGTTAGTATTTTCATTTTTATTTATATTTATTTATATTTATTTTTTTACTATACTAATACTAATACAGATACATACCAAGTTATTGTAACAGTGTACATTGTCCTTCCTATATGAATATTATATTATTCTAATGAGATAAGACAGACATTATGATAATACCTGATAGCAGAGCCGCCAATGAAGATTTATTTTTCAGCGAAATTTCACTCTCTCTCAGTGATGAAGTTGCCATAAAGAGAAGAGCTCCTGCTGTTAGTGATGATAGTAGTGTGTTATGATTATGAGAGTGTGTATGTGTATGTGTATGACTGTGACTGTGACTGTAATTATTACTCTCATTAGTTAAAAGATTTGATGATAATGATCCAATTAAAACACCTGATGATGCTAATAATGTGAAAAATATTGATTTAAATTTCCCATTACCTGATTGTACCCTTAATGCATAATCTCCAACTGAATGTGGTATAGAATGTAATAATGTTGCAATTGCAGTTGATACTCCAACTGAATGTGATGTTGCAAATGCTCCTGATAATGCTAATCCATCAGTTACATTATGTGCAAAATCTGAAATTAATGCTAAATTATTATGATGTGAATGTCCTTTATGATTATGTTCACCATGATCATGGTTATGATTATGATTATGATTATGTCCTTCACCACTTATTATGGAAAAGATCAAAAATCCAACTAATATAATTAATCCTTGATTATAATTATTTTCACCATTATTATTACTATTTTCAAAACATTCAGGTAACATATGTAAAAATACATCTCCTAATAATGCACCAACTGCAAATGACGCAGCTGGTTTCATTATGATTGGACTTGCTAATTTTGGTATTATAATTAATAAAAATAATGCAATTGAAGGTCCAATAATTGAATAAATTGCACCTAATAATGCATTCTCTGATGATGTTAATGGGAATGCACTAATTGAAATAAATTGAATTATATCACTTAAATCAAATACATTATATGATAATCTATTAACTGCAAATACTTGATCCATTTTCTGTTACTTTATAGAGAATATAATATAAGCTTAAGCTATTAGAAAAAGACTTGAGTGCATGTCCAAAAACCATTAGAAACTGACACAGAATAAATTTAACAGTCTCAAAGTCTCTCATAATAGTAATTTTCAAATTTATACCCTATTTCTTACTTCTTATTTCTTTTTATCTACTTTTATCTACTTTTATATTATTATTTTATCACTGATTATACACTCAAATAATGCCTGCCCTTGCAACTCATACGGAGGATGGGCGGATTATGTTGAAGATTTCTTTAAATCAAAATTTAAGTTCAGATTTAAATTCAAATTCAAATATACCACCAACTTCACCTGATTTATCTGATATTTCATTATCTGATATTGAAAATGCTGTAATTACAACTGAAAAATTATCAAATCGAATATCAAAAATTAAAACTAATAAATCATTTATTATTTCAATGAAGTTACCAAAGGATAAACTGATGAAAAGTTTAACTCCAATAAATTTACCTCCAATTTTCCAACCTCAAGAACTGCAATCTCATATAACTCCATCAAATAAACCTCCATCAAATAAACCTCCACAATTACAACCTCATTTATTACCAACTTTACAATCTCTCTTACCTCCAACTTTCCAACCTCGACCTGATACAAATTCTTCTGTTGAGACACAACTTCAATCACATATTCAACCTCAACCTCAACCCCAACCTGAAGCTCAACCTCAACCTCAATCTCAACATCAACCTGAAGCAGCTCAGGCTCAGGATCAGCCACAGGCACAACTTTTACCATCACCAACATTTCAACCTAAAGCTCAACCAGAATCCCAACCATCAGATAAATCTCAACAAACAAATGAATCACAACCACCTTTACCACCACCAGTACGAGCTCCAACACCTCCAACTTCTCAACCTTCTTTCTTAGAAACTACTCCAAAGGGTAAAAAGAAACGACCTAAACCATTATATTCAAGATTAATGATTAGATACAATGTACCATTTATAAATCCTACTAATGATGCAGAAGAAGATAATGATGATGAAGATCTTATAGAAAAATATTTTAAACTATCATTAAAGGATCCATTAACTGGTTCAAGAATTCAAATACCTATTAGATCAAGATTTTGTTCACATGCTGAATGTTTTGATTATATTACATTTCTTTCATTATATAATTTAAGACCATTTCGAATACATTTAAGAAGACAAATATCAAATTTACCTCCTGGTCCATTAGGTGTTTCAAGTGATAATATCAAACCAGTTGTTTTATCAGTTTTAAATGATACAAAGAGACCATTTTTAGAAGCTAAAAAGCATAATTTTAATACATCATCATTTGAATATAAAAATAAAATGAAAAATTTTAAATATTATCATAAACCATTAAATGATCTAGAATGGTTTTGTTGTCCAATTTGTAATTTAGAATTTAATATTAAAAAATTAGGTGATATTTATGTTGTTGGTGAATTAATTGATTTATTATTAGATGTTAATGATTTATCATTTAATATTTTACAAATTGATTTAACAAATGGTGAAACTAAATGGATTAATGATGATGAAGAGGAAGCAAAGCCTATAAAGGAAACCGAAATTCAAACTATAGATTTAGATGATGAAGATGAAGATTATGATGATAATATTATTAATACTAATACTAATATGAATACAAATACAAATATTAATATGACAATTCCAAAATCAATTATAATACCCACAGATAGTTCAACTCCTACAACTGGAGTTGATGAAGAAGCTCAAATGTTAGAAGAAATAGATGCATTATTTGATGAATTACCACCATCACCAGATTCTCAATCACCAATTAGACAGAATCAAATACCCACAACATTACCAATTCCTAAACATATTCAACCTTATCCACCAAATGTTCCTGTTTTCATGCCAATTTCCAATTATTCAGGGGTTGTTGCATTTCGTCCAACACCTTTCACGCCAGATACTCAACAACAGAACCATGTATTCATGAGTGGAGAGGGTGTACCGGATGATCCCATAGTGTTAGATTAGCAGACTTAAAAGTATGTAAGATTAATGTAGTACGTAATATAATTAAAATAGGTAAGCGACTTTTTTATAATCTTCAAATCAGCAATCACCCTCCATCACCCCAGGTCTTCATCTTCATCATCTCGTGTTTTTATATAGTATATCATACAGGATATAGGATAATAAAGCATAGTATCATATACTCTAATAGATGGATAGAGATATTTACCCGCCTGGAACTCAATTAACTGTTGGTTCACATTTAATTTCAATTATTAAATATTTTAGTAAGGGTGGCTTTGCACAAGTTTATACATGTTCAATAACACCAAAATGGAATAATAAATCGATTGTTTGTCTAAAGAGGGTTAAAGTACCTGATAAACCTTCATTAAATATTTTACGTAAAGAAGTTGATGCAATGAGAAAATTACAAGGTCATGATTGTATTGTTTCATATATTGATTCTCATGCAACTAGATCAAATAATGGTATAGGACCAGGTTATGAAGTTTTCATGTTAATGGAATATTGTTCAAATAAAGGTTTAATTGATTTCATGAATACAAGATTAGTTAATAAATTAAATGAAAATGAAATTTTAAATATAATGGAACAAATTACTCATGCAGTTGCATTTATGCATTCATTAAATCCTCCATTAATTCATAGAGATATTAAAATTGAAAATGTTTTAATTGATGAAAATTTTAAATTTAAATTATGTGATTTTGGTTCTGTTTCAACAATTATAAATCCACCTAAAAATATTGAAGAATTTAAATCAATTCAAGATGATATAATGCAAAATACAACACCTCAATATAGATGTCCTGAAATGTTAGATTTATATAGTGGTAAAAAAATTGATGAAAAATCAGATATTTGGGCATTAGGTGTTTTCCTTTATAAATTATGTTTTTATACAACACCATTTGAATCAAATTCAATTAATGGTAATTTTAATGGTGATTATGCAATTATGAAAGGAATTTATAAAATTCCAAATATACCAATTTATAGTGAAAGATTGAAAAATGTTATAATGAAATTGTTAATGGTTGATCCAAATTTAAGACCAAATGTTTTCCAATTATTAGATGAAATACGTAAAATGAGAGGTAAAAATCCAATTCATATGGAAGTTAAGGTACCACCAAAGACTAATTATTTACCAGTTCCAATGCAGCAACAGCAAATCAATAACTCAGTTACAGGCTTTAATAATATGGTTTCATCATCATCATCATCATCTAAATCATCCCAATTAAAACCATCGGGACATTCAAATACAAGTTTATTCAAATATAATGAACTGAAAAAGTCAATTACGAATACAATAGAGGATAAAATTCCAAACGATCAAAATACAATTCATTCATTATCACCGACTAAATTAAGAAATAAAAATAGACCATTATCAGTATATGAAAAGAAAACTGATGATATTAATAATATAACAAGTTCGATGGATTTTATCAAGGCAATATCGAGAGAGAATACATCATCAGGTAATTCAAGACAAACTTCAAGATCAAAGAAACGTTCAAGTATTACATCACTTAAAAATCTTTTAACAGGTGGATCTATGAAAGGTAGTAGTAGTGGTAATTATAATTATAACAATAATAATGGTAGTAGCAGTAGTAGTAGTAGTAGTGGAAGCAATGAAAGTTATAGTAAGAGAAGTATTAGTAATGAATTACTTAATAATACATTGGGTGATTTACAGGAGATGTCACCAGAAACTAAGAAACCACAAAGTTTTGAAATAAATAAATTACCAAAACCTATTTCAATTGAAATTATACCAACTATTAAACGTACAAATTCTATTCAGAATAGAGTTAAAACATTATTTAGAAATACTTCACCACCAACAATTAAAACAGCTCAAGGTTATGGTAAATATACTGAGGAACAATTAAAAAAATCAGTTTCAACTAAAAAGCCATTACCACCTCCAAAACCTAAAAAGCCAGATCATTTGAAAACTTTAGATAATAATGAACTTAGAAATTTTGAACTTAAATATCCTGGAACTGTTTAATTTTATTTCTATAAAAATTATTAATACATTTATTTATTTGTTATTTATTATTTGATTATCTATCTACTTAATTAGTATGGTTTAAACCTTTTACTAGATTTAGTTGATGATTTACTCTTTTTCAATGATTTCTTAAGTCTTTTACGTTCTTCTTTATCTTTCTTTTTCTTATCCTTTTCAGGTTTATTTTCTTCATCATTGTTAGTATCATTATCATTAATATCATGAAATGTGAAATTATCTTGTGTATTTTGTAATCCTTCCATTGCCCAAGCACATATTTTACTATCTTCACCAGCGGTAAATACTGTATTATTTATAATACTTATATCACGTACAATATCATCACCATGACCACCTTGTAAATTCCAACATTTAGAAGGATTAAAATTTTCATTTTGGGCATCAAATTCAAATAATTTAACAATATTTTCAGAATTTGAACCACATGCAACATAACCTGGTGCATATAGATCAATTACGTATTCACAATTCCATTTTTCTCTAATATCACCAAAATCTTTATCACCACGTTTGTTATTTTGAATATTGTTATTATTAATTTCAGGATCTAAATCATTTTCTGTACTTAAATCGAAAATACCAAAAGTTTCCATATGTGATAAAACATAAATTCTATTTGATGATAAAAAGTTAGCTGAATGAACACTAGCAAAATTAATACATTGTAATTGAGCATCATCCTCAATTTCTATATTAGTATCATAAATATTAACATAATTATCAGTTGCACCGGATAATAAAATATTTTTCCTTAAAGGATGAAATTTAACATCAGTTATATCATCATTATGAGAATCAATAAATGATCTTAAAGGTTTATCTAATTTACGTTCATCCCAAAGAATTAATTCTGAATCTGTACCCTTTAATTGACTACCTGATGCAATTAGTCCATGATTTACATCAAGACTATAAAATGGTAAATTACGTGAATTATTCAAAATGTGAATTGGTTTAAATTCAATTCTTGAATCCCATAATTTAACTGTTGAATCTTCTGAACATGAAATTAAAATATTTGAATTATTTGGATTTGATTTTAATTTATGAATTGGACCATTATGTGCATTAAATGATGAAATTGATGACCATTTCAATGGATCTGTTGATAATGAATGAATTTGTCCATTAGATGATGAAGCATATATGGAAGATGTATTTGTTGAACATAATGATAATATCCAGTCAGGTAATGTTATTGATTGCATTGTTCATATACAAAAGAAGGAAGGTAAATAATATTTATTTAGTAAGAAAAAAAAATTTGGTGTTTTTTCATGTAACCTCCATAAATCTGTTTCTGATTGTTTTTATTAATTTAATTGCTTTCTTTCTTCTCATATTTCCGTAAGACGATGTCAAGTATTAATAAATCAGGTAAGAGATTCACTCCTAAACTCACCCAAAGAGGTAGGAAAGGATTAGTTACACCACAATCTTCACAAGTAACCACTACAAGTCAAAGGGATATTTCACCAACAAGAGTAGTTTCACCATCACCACCAATATCACCAGTTTCACAAAAAACTGTAGCTACTCCAACAACAACAACACAACAACAACAACAACAACAACACCTGCTTTGAGAACGGCATCATTATCATCAAGTATACCAATAACTAATAATACTAATAAAATAAGAACTGCATCATTATCAACAAATAACACTAATACATCAACAACATCATTACGTCGTCCGAGTTATCAATTTACTGCACCTACACCAAATTCAAGAACTGGAGGTAGGAAAAGATTAAATTCATTATCATCTAATACTATGCCTAGAAGAGCATCATTATCACTAGTTGCAAGAAGAGAGAGTCAAAGTCTAGGACAAGGACAAGGACAAGGACAATTACAAGATCAAATACCAATACAGACACAACAAGAAGTTAAGAAAATACCTATTGTTTCTAAAAAAGTAAATGTACCAATTATTATCAAACAAAGGGAAAAAGAGGAAGTTAAAGTTAAAATACCTATTAAAGATACTGAGATAGATCCACTTGTTAAACCTGATATTGAACCAAAAGAAGTGGTAGATGAGGTAGAAAATGTTGTTGAAACCGTACCTGAGCCAACACAGCCTATTGAGGCATTTATAACAGAAGCTGAATTAGCCAAAAATTCTAAATGGGTTTTAAATAGGGAGACTAGAAGGTATGAATTAGTTAAAATTGAAGATATTAAGGATAATACAAGTGCAGCTGAGAGATATGAGATTGGGCATAAATTAGAGAATATACTTGAAATTCAAAAGATTTTTAAAGATAGTGATTCAACACTTACTAGTAGTATTGAAATCAATGAGAATAAGATGACAATGAGAGATTTATGTAAACCATCATTCCCAATTGGGAAAACTTCTAAAAATTTTGAAGCTGCAATTGCAGGAGAACGTAAATTAGCAGAGGAAAGAATTAATAGAAGAAAGATACGTGAGAGGGCTAAAAGGTTAAGAATGAGTGAAGATAAAGTTATTAGAGTTTTCGGAGATGAAGGATTTGAAGAGATGAATGAAAAGGAGAGATTAGCCAAAGTTAAAGAGATGATGGATAAAAAGGAAGAAGTTGAGAAACATAATGTTGTTCAATTACAAATTAGTGATGGTAAATTAACATATAATCAAGAGAGTACAGTTGTTGATAGACATATTGGTAGGAATGAACAAAATAAGGAAGTTGTTGAAGAAAATCTATTTGAACATATAGTTACAAGTGAGACATATACGAAGAGAAAAGTTACGAGTAAATGGAGTCCACATGAAGTTGCAGAATTATTTAAAGCGGTTAGTATATTTGGTACAGATTTTGAAATGATTGCTAAATTATTCCCATATAGGACAAGGAAACAAATTAAGGCTAAATTTTTATTAGAAGAGAAGAAGAGGCCACATTTAGTTGAATTTGCATTATTAAGGAAATTACCAGTTAATTTTGAAGAATTTAGTGGTAAAAGTGGATTTAAATTTAATGAATTAAGTGAATATGAGAAAGAGATTGAGAATTTAAGGGAGAAACATAATGAAGAATTAAAATTAATGGAAATTGAAAGGGTTAAAGCACAAATTGAGGATAGTGGAGTTAATAAAGTTAAAAAGAGTCGTAAGACTATATTAGCAGAATTTAGAAAGAATGAAGAAGTTGTTGGTACAATTGATTAATTGATGTTTTATAAGCTGTATAATAAAAGTGTATTTAAAGATATAAAGATAAAGATCCAGTAAGATCAGTGAAAAATTTAAAATAATATTTCGCATATTAATTTATATCCATGTCTTTTACTATAGGGGTATAGGATAGGATAGTATAGTATAGTATAGTATAGTATATAATGTTAGAGATTGATAAATCTAGTGATGATAAGTATGTTAAGTTTACAGTACGAAAGAAGGTAAATAATTGGAAATATTTTAAGATAATTATAATGATAATGATGTTAATGGGTAATAATATGATTATATCGGATATTATTAGTGAGTATATTGAACATTATACTGATATTAATATTAAAATGGTAATTAATATAATCATTATAGGGATGATTATAAGAGAAATTATCAATAGGGATACAATTAAAGAGGAAAAACTATTAATTATCCCAACATTAGGTATTCAAATTGAAGATATTAGAGGTAATAAGAAATTTATACCAAGGGAGAATATCAAGGATATTGTGATTAATGAAGGATTTAAAGGTAATAAAGTTATTTATTATATGTGTGTTATCAATAGGGATAATAATAATAATAATAATAATAATAATAATAATAATAATATTGAAGTTGTGTTCCCCAATATATTACCAAGTATAAGTATATTAGAGGAAGTGTATAGAGATACAAGGAAATACATATCAGATATCATATGATGATACGTAATGACCGAAAGAGGTAATAATCAATCATATAGTAAATAATAATAATAATAATAATAATATTAGCAAATGAAACAAAAGCAGTGCGAAAAATGGAATTTGTAAGAGAAATTCTCAAATGGAAAAATTTGCTATAAAACCACTCGCTTTTCCCACTTTTTTCATTGTTTACTATTTTACTGTGTGTTATGGATGTATTTTGTATGCTCTTTTGATTTTACTCTCTTTGAATCTTATCTTTTAGCATAGCTTTATTTAAATAAATCAAAACTACACTCCCACTTTAGTCATTCCTTTAATTATTATTTTTAATTTAATTAAATAAAAGCAAATTCTACTTATTATTACTATCATTATGTTATTTTCATCCGTTGTTAATTCACTCATTATTGCACTTTGTGCTTCAAATCAAGTAAATGCTTCACCTGTTGCACATTTACATCATATGCATAAAAGAGATGTTGTTCATGTTACTGAAACTGTTGTTGTTACTGTTGGTGGTGATAATACTTCTTTAGCTCAAGCTCCAGCTGCAACTCAAGCAACTTTAGATACTCAAACTGAAGGTACTCAAACTGCTTATGCTTATACTGTTACATCTGCTACAGATGCTTCTACTACTTCAGCAGCAACTACTGAAGCAGCAGCTACTACATCAGCACCAGCTACAGAAGATGTCACATCATCAGCTGGTACTAAGGGTATTACCTATTCACCATACAATTCTGACGGTACCTGTAAAAATTTAGCGCAAGTTAAGGAAGATTTCGCGAAAATTTCCGATTATGGCCTTATTAGATTATATGGTGTTGATTGTAATCAAGTTGAGAATGTTATGCAAGCTAAGGGTTCAAATCAAAAATTATTCTTAGGTATCTTCTTTATGGATCAAATTAGTCAAGGTATTGAACAATTATCAAATGCTGTTAAAACTTATGGTTCTTGGGATGATGTTTATACCGTTTCAATTGGTAATGAATTAGTTAATTCTGGTGAAGCTTCAGTTGAACAAATTGCTTCATATGTTTCAACTGGTAAATCATTATTATCTTCAAATGGTTATAGTGGTCCTGTTGTCTCAGTTGATACTCATGTTGCTATCTTAAATAATCCTGCATTATGTGAATATTCTGATTATATTGCTTTCAATGCTCATGCTTATTGGGATGGTACAATTGTTGGTTCAGATGCAGGTCCTTGGTTATTATTACAAATGCAAAGAGTTTCAAATGCTTGTAATAAACATGTTATGTGTGTTGAATCTGGTTGGCCTCATGCTGGTGATGCAAATGGTGTTGCTGTTGCTTCAAAATCTGAACAATCAAATGCAATTAATTCAATTTCTTCAACTTGTGGTGATGATACTATCGCTTTCACCGCTTTTGATGATATGTGGAAAAATCCTGGTTCAAAAAATGTTGAACAATTCTGGGGTTTATTCTAAATTAATTAAAAATAAAACATTATATATAACAATATTATATTTTAACATTATTTCGTTCTTTTTTCAAATAAATAAATTATATTACCACTTTATCTTATATCATCTCATCTTATCTTATTTCTATATTATCTTATATAACTAATCAAACATCTTCGTTTGATTATCTTCTCCGTGATTCCCTTTGGTAATATTATATTATATTATTTTATATCTTTCAAATAAATCAATCAAATCAAATATCTAACTATTAGTAATATCATAGTATACAAAGCGACATTTCAAAAAAATTCAAAAATTATTTTTCACTTAGCCTTT
The DNA here is from genome assembly GCA_030062975.1 of Pichia kluyveri. Lineage (NCBI taxonomy): Eukaryota > Fungi > Ascomycota > Pichiomycetes > Pichiales > Pichiaceae > Pichia > Pichia kluyveri. The sequence goes on along the minus strand of CP125793.1, from coordinate 28,409 downwards.
ATATACTCCACTTGAATCATCTTAAACCCAATAACATACACTACACATACACATATAATGAACTCATTAAGATTATTTATACGTTCATATTCAACTTCCAATCTTAACAAGGCAGAATTACATATTTATGAAAAATTGAAAAATCATTTATCTCCAACTTCTTTAGAGGTAAGGGATATTTCAGGTGGTTGTGGTTCAATGTATTCAATTAATATTATAAGTGAAAAATTTAATAATACTTCAATGATTAAACAACATAGATTAGTTAATTCAATTTTAAAGGATGAAATTAAAACTTGGCATGGTTTACAATTAAAAACAAAAGCTTCTAATAAAGTTTAAACAATATATATTATAGTAAATCTTATAAAAATTACTAAATTATTCAATTTATTCAATAACTTCTTCATTCTCTTCAATTATAACTTCTTTAATAGTTTTAACTTTCTCTAATTCAATTTCTTTCCTTTTAATAATAAATTTATCAAGTTTTTCAATTGTTTTAGATCTATAAGATTTCCAATCATTTAATAATTTCTTTCTTTGTAAAATTAATTCCCTTAATGCAGCATTTGTATCCATTGTATCACTCTCTTCAAATTGTGCAGCATATTCTTTTAAGTTTTTACGAACTCTCTTTTTATCATTATTTGTTAATAATTTAATTGGTCTTGGTCTCCATAAAAATTCTTTAAATGAATTAATATGTTCCTCCTTTAAAATATGTCCAACACAATCATAAATTGTATAACCATTATTAATTTTAGTTTTCCAAAATGATGAAATTGCTGTAACAAATCTACCTGATGATTCCCATTGAATATCTGTTAAACCTGCAAATTCATTAGTTTTCAATAATTTTAAATTAGATGAAACTTTCTTATTTTGTTCCTTTGATTTTTCACCATCAAATTCAACATCATAAAATTTTAATTTACTTAAATTTTCATTTAATGATGTTAAAATTACAAATCTACCATTTGGTGACCAAATTATATCATTTAATGAATCTGAAAAATTTGTTAACGGAACCCATTTCTTTAATGATGAATTATTACTAACTTTAACTTCTTCAATATCGAAAATTGTAATTGTATTAATACTACTTGAAGTTGCAATATTTGATTGATTATTAATTTCACCTTTATCAATTTTACTAATTGTAATAAATTTATTTGATTTTGGTTCCCATTTAAAATTTAAAATTAAATCAGTTAATTCAATTTTATCAACTGGTAAATCTTTTTCAGTTAATTTAAAAATTTGTAAATTTGAAAAGAAAGATTTTTTGGATTTTGTATGTCTTGTAACATTACAACATAAATATTTACCTGATTCATTCCAATTTAATTTAATATCTTTAACTTGAACTAATGGAATTGTTCTTAAAATTGTCTTTGAAGGAATATTCATAACACTAACTTTTGCACTTTGATTTTCACTTTCTGGTGTCCAATATGATAAAATAATATCTAATGGATCATCTTTCTTTGAATTTGCTAATTTAATACCTGATGGTGCAAATTCAAAATCAACAATTCCATCAATTTTAACTAATTTTTTATCTAATAATTGGAAATCTTTTTCAGTTTCATAAATACCAATTGCATCAGGTCCTTGTCTTGCACAATATTTATCATCATATGACCATTTAATTAATGGCCATGGCATTCTATTAGTATTTTCTAAATTTGGTGGTAATGCAAAAGTTTTAACAGGTAAACCAATTGAAATATCCCAAATAATTAATTTTTTACCAATATCTTCATCTTTAAATGGATAATCATTTCTTAATTCAGGTTTTAAATCTAATTTATTCATAATTGGTTCAGGTGATAAAGTAACTAAAAATTTTTCATTTGGTGAAATATCAATTAATCTAACACCTGGATGTAAATATTTATGAATTCTATCAAAATTTGATCCACCCCATGATTGAACACCTTGTGGGAACATTGAAAATAAATATTTACCCTTTGGTGACCATTTCATATAAGTTGAAGTCCATTGATTTCTAAATGGTATAACAGGTTCATTTTCTAAATTTTTTCTAAACCAATTAATTCCAACTGATTGATCATAATTAATTAAAAATTGATCTCTAACATTATTATCAATTAACCAAGAATTTAAATAACCAATTTCTTTAAATTTTGGGAATAAAGGTTCCTCAAATTCATTAGAAATTTTACCTGATAAAACAAATTCTTCAATATCATTTAATTTATTAACTAATAATCTATGTTTAATATCTAATTTTTTACCATTAAGTGAATTAACTGCCTTTGATGCTTCAATTGAATTAGAATATCTAATAATTAAATAACCTTTAGTTTTACCATCTTCAATTGGTAAATAAATATCTTCAATTTTACCACATTGGGAAAATAATTTATTTAAAACTTTCTTTAAAACTGGTGCTTTACTTTCAGGTGCAATTGGTGCTCCATCACAAAGTACACATCTATCAATTAAACTATTTTCTTCTTTGACATTATATTTAGATTCTAAATCACTAAAATCTAATGAACTTAAATCAACACTGTTGACATCAAACTCTGCAACTTCAGTCATTGTCTATATGTCTATCACCAAAAGCAAAAATATCAACAATAAACGTGTATAATTGAAAATTTTTTATTTATTAATTGAAAAGACATGAAAAATTGGAAAAGTTGAAAAATCGTCCATTTCACAAATTTCATTCACTTTTCAAGTCCCGTCGACTCAACATGTCTTCTTTTAAGTAGACTTGTACACTTATCTACTGACAAATGGTACAACAACTGTCATTGGTATCACATATAGATGATAAACAATTAAATAAACTATTGCTAACATTACAGGCATTAACCGGTACAAAACCATTTGAAATTAAACGTCATACAATCATTTTAAAACCAAGAAATCCATTTTTACCTGATCCAATACCTGGTAAAATTAATCAAATTGAAAGTTATAAGGCAAGAATAACTAGAATTTGGAATGAAAATGATGGTTATCCATTAAAGGGTGATTCAATAATTAATCAAAATAATGGATTAAATGAATCAATTTGGACATTACAAATTAGTGATATACCTGCAGGTGGTGAAAATAATGTTTTAATACAAAATATTTATGAAACAACAATTTATAAAACTGATGATATAATTGGTTATTTAGAGGAATTAGGTTATATGCATGAAGTTGAATTTTGGGTTAAAGGTTGGAGATTTTATTATAATAATATAATTTTTGAAATAAGTAAATTATTATTAATTGATAATAATAATAATAATGATGATGATGATGTTATTAATATTGATAATGATAATGAAAATACTACTAATATAAATAACTTAACAAAATTAAAAGATTTTGATGATAAGGGAGTTTATTCTATAAAGGCGTTTGTTAATATAAGTTCATTTAATGATTTAGAGAGTGTTGCAATTGGTAAAAAGAATTCACTTGATTTAAAATCTCAATTACAAGACTTAATTGATTTACATATACCTGATAGATTATTAATGGATAGTAGAATTAATTATACAAATCATAAAATTATATAATTATATATCAAACACTACTCTTCATCACTTTCGTATAATCCTCCATTTATAATATACTCTCCATCAATATCACTATCATTTCCTTCAATATCTTCAAAATCTTCAAAATCTTCAAAATTATTAAATTTAGTAGTTTGATTAGTTTGATAATTATTTAATTGATTGAAAATCTTTGGTGAATTCATTTCAACTGGTCTAGTAAGTATATTCATTAATGATTGTGATTGTAATTGATTTGTATCTTGAACAATAAGTTCAGGTTTCTTCAGTATGTTTAATAATTGTGATGATGGATCAGACACAACACTTTCTGGACTTTTAGGACTATTAATTGAAGGACTCTTTAACATATTTAATAATTGTAATGATGGATCAGTATTAGGAGTTTCAGGTTTCTTTAAAATATTAAGTAAATTTGCTGATGGATCAGTATTTGTAGTTTCTGGCTTTTTCAGAATATTTAGTAACTGTGCAGATGGATCAACTTTTGGTGTTTCTGGTTTCTTTAAAATATTTAATAATTGTGATGATGGATCAATAGATTTATTCTCTGGAGTTTTGATTATATTTAATAACTGTGATGATGTAGATGATGGTGGAGGTGGAGGTGATGATAAATCGTTGCCATTTGTTGGTTTTTTCAATAAATTCAATAAATTAGCAGATGGATCAATAGGTGCAGATTTTATTTCAGTTTCAAATTCAGGTTTTTTCAATATATTTAATAATTGACCAGATGAATCATTATTTGATTGTTGTGAATGAATTGGAGTTTCAGGTTTTTTTAAAATATTTAATAATTGTGCAGATGGGTCATTATTTTTACTATCATTTGGTTCTGTTAAGAAACTTAATGAATCAACTGAAATATTATCTTGAGTTCTTGGTTTTAAAGTTTTAAAATTAGGTTCTGTTGATTCTATTTCTTTTTGGATTTGTTCGGGTTCATCATTTTTTTCATTATCATTTTCATTAGTTTTTTGATTATTCATAAATTCATTAATATTTGATTTTTTCAGTAATAAAATTGGTTTACCATTAGAAATATTTGATCTAATTGATGATGAAGTTGTTGAATTAGCAGGTTGTGTAATATCTAATGGAATTTCCTTTTCAATTGGTTTAGTAATTGATTCTTTAATTGATTCTTTGATTATTTTTGGTTCTAATTTATTTTCAATTGGTTTTTCACGTTTAAGTATTCTAATTGGGGTATTTGATGATGATAAGGATGAAGATGGTGGTGATAATGATGATGATGATTGAGAAGTTGTTGGATTTTTCAAAAGATTCAATAAATCAGCACTTTTATTATTATTATTATTATTATTATTATTATTATCTTTTGGTGAAGATGAAGGTTTTAATTTTAAAATATTCAACAATTCTTTACTATTTTCAGGATTTAATTTTTTATGAGACATTGAAAATTGAGGTTTTGCAAATGTTGAAGCAGATGGTGAATTTGTCATATTTGGTGCAATTAAACTATTTTGTTGTAATAATTGAGGTAATGGTTGAATGTTATTATTATTATTATTGTGATTAGATTGTAAATGAGGTAAATGATTAATATTTAATTGATTAGCAAATGGTGAAAAATATGGGTTAAACATTTGTAATGGGAAATGAGCATGTTGACTATTTGGGAATGGAGGTTGTTGAGTAAATCTATTTTGTAATGAATGAGGTGGTAATAAATGATAAGGTAATGAAGGATTAAGTGTTCTATATTGTTGTTGATATAACATTTGTTGTTGTTGTTGAAGAATAGGGTTATTGATTTGTTGATTAATATTGTTATTAGTATCATTAGAAGAAACATTTGAATCTGAAGTTGTAGGTAAATTATCAGTTGAATCATTTTGAGGTTTAGTTGCAGATTTAAGTATTGCTAATAATTCTCTACCCGGATCATTAATTTGATCATTATTTGTAGTATTGTCTGTAACTTCATTAACAATATTATTATTATTAGTAGTAGTAGTGGTAGTATTAGAATTATTACTATCATTTTCAATTGAATAACCATCTAAACCTAAAATTTTCTTTAATTGAATAGTTGCTAATTGTTTTAATTTTTCATCAGATTCATTATTCTTTATTCTTTTAATATAAGAACTAATTTGTTTTAACATTGCACCAACTAAATAAAAATTACTTGTATTTTTAGTTGCTTTATTTAAATATTTAATATCCATCCATTGAATATCAACAATTTCATATCTAACTTTTGGTATAAATTTAATATTATCAGGTACATTTTTAATAATATAAATTTTATAATTTTTACCCTTAATTGTTCTTTCAACGAAAATTTCTTCATCAATTAAATTTGAAGCATCAAAACCTGTTTCTTCCTCTAATTCTCTTAATGCACAATCTAAATCAGATTCATCTTTTGAAATTTTACCTCTCGGGAATCCCCAACTTGAACTTTCAATACCTTTAACTAATAATATTTTATCTAATGAATTATTTAATAAACAACAACCTCTAACAGGTATAGTTGATTTATACTTACCAAATAATGTTAAAGCATTATTTGGATCTCCCCATTTCCAAATAAGTGGACATTGATCAATTAATTTATTTGTAAATTGTTTCATTTTCATTGAAGGTAAAAGAGGATTTAAAGTTCTAAGGAAATCTTGATAAAACCAATGAGCTTCCTCAATTTGAAATAAAACTCTTTCAATTGAAGATAAATCTTCCTCTGGACAATTAACGATAAATCTAACTAATAAATCTTCCAAACATCTCTCCAAAGATTCATTAACAAACCCTTCCTTTAATGGGATTGACATTGTATTCTATGTATTGTATATAATATAATATAATAAGCTGTGTGTGCTATACTAAAAGAAGGTATAATTACAATACCAATAATAAAATAAGGACAGATACCAAATAATCGACGTTGATAATATTTCATCATAATAAGTGAATGTCTCACATAGTGAAAATTTACAACTTCGCGGGTTTTCACTTGTAACAAAGTGGTATTCTTTATATTCTAATTAAAAATTTTACAGTTATAGATCAAGAATTATTTGTAAAGTTAGTTATATTGTGTATGTATGTGTTTATGTTTATATTTATATTTATTAACAACTTCTTCTATCTCTCCAAACATCTCTCTCATTTCTGTAGAATCAAGTTGTTTATCAAAGAGATATTTGATACAACTTTCAAGATCATCACATTTTTCTTGGTGTTTAAGTTGATACGTATTACCAGGAATAACTTCTTCTTCATCTTCATCTTTTTCGTAATTTAATTCATCATCACTGTTTTTATCATCTTGAATATCTTCATTACTTTGGTCATTAATTTCTAAATCGTATTCATCATCATTGATTTCAATAACATCTTCATTTTCTTCCTCTGGAAATCTATACTTCATCAATTTTCTATCCATCACATGAATAATCTTTCTCATCATTTTCACCTTCTTGTTTTTCTGATTAATCGTTTCATTTGATAATATCTCATTACTTTTATAGAAATCAAACATAACATGACTACATGGAATATTAAGAACTCGAGGAATGATACATTCAACACATGGTTTCAACTTTTCTATTGCAAATTTACTTCTACTGAATACTTTTGCTAAATCAACACCTTCTTTCTTATTAATACATTCAAAAAAATTGTTAAATTCCGAAACAAAGCAACTTTTTCCTATATAATCAAGTTTACTATAGTATCTCATATCTTTAATAATTGGATTTGGATTTAAAGATTGTAACTTTTCAGTTAACAATCTTTCTTGTTTGTTGAAAAAAATTTCAAGTTTATCAAATAAATTAATTAAATTGTTCTCATTTTTAATTTTATTGATTTTCAAATCATTATGGGATATTTCACTTGGTTCTATGGTTCTAGCAAATGATTGAAACTCCTTTGCTATTTCAATAAGATTCTTTTGATCAGTATTGTCACGGGAAATAGAAATTTCTTGACAAATACTGGGCAAATCACCTTCATTTCCATTATAAATAACATTATCATTATCATCATCAACAGCATTCAACAAAGTATTCGTAACCTTTATACCATGCTTTTCGAACACCGTTTTCAATATGAATAAAAGCTTGTTAGATTTCATTGCAAAAAGAGAGTATTTTTCATTCATTTCATCAAATTCTTCTTGTGAATTCAATTTTATCACCATTTTTCGTTTTTTGGTAAGTTTCAGTTTCGAAATTCTAAAATACAAAGCCCATCCTGCTCTTGAAATAAAAAGTATGTTCAATTGATAGATACAATTTTGGTAAAACTTAATAGCTTCTTCAATAGTTTCTTTAGTATACACTACTTTTCTCCCCTTCATATTAGTAGATCTTTTAATCATTTTTATATGACAGGTTTCAAAAAACCCCATACACAACTTTTGCTTCAATTCATCCAACCTTTTATCACACCTAACAACAACAGAAGCAAAAATTCTCAAAAAATTTGCTCTTGAAAAAGCATACATTGCATCAATAACACCAAAAGTAGTGAACATATCAAAGTTTTTCTCCATGTTCATAATCTTATTCTTAACACAATGTGTAATCCTAACTTTGTTACTAAAAGCTCTTGAAGTACTAATAACCCCTGCTTTTGATTCATCAATAATTACGGTATCTACTTTAAGTGGTCCTTTGTGATTTTCCTTTATCAGTTCAAGTAACTTCTTGAAAAACTGAGTATAGTTAGCAGTATTTCCTCTTCCAGGAAATGTTGCAACAGCGCATAGGATAACTGAACTCTTCTTACCAATCATTTCCCTTTCAATGGAAACTGTGATGAGTTTAACATTACAATCTTGTAGTGTACTTAAAGTAATATCTGAACTCCACCATGAAGCATTTGCAAGTGCTTCCAAACATTTCTTTGATGAAAATATAAGTGCCCTTTCAAAATCTAATGACTCTGAATAACTGAACGAGCTAATAACATTATCTTTCCTCATATCTACTAACCTAAATCGACCATTCAATTTACCTACAACTTGATCAACTGCTAAAGCTTTCTCAAATTCATGCAAAGAGACGTTATAGTCTCCCCAGTTTATCCCTTTGAAAATATGTTCTGATTTTACATTTCTTCTGTGAGCCCAAGAATGAACAATTTTGTTATCTGGAAAGGGACCTATATCATCGATTATTCCCATATTTTGATAATATTTTTCTTGAATTGATTTATAGGTTTTATTATATCTTTTGTAATTATCAATAGCAATATTTTGAAAAGCTCTATATCCAACGTTTTTATTTCTTTCATAACATTCTTCAACGTGTTTACCTGTGACTTTCATTATTACAACTTGATGAAGACAATCAATAATAATCGTTATTTTCCGATCACAACCATCACAAGAAAAGAAACATTCCTTTTCAATAAGTGATACATAACCTAAAAATTTTTCTGTAATATAAGGTCTCTTATCATCTTTCATTTTCATCAATAAGCCACTTAATTCTTGCATTTGTGCAAAAGTTAAAGCACAGTATCTCCCTGAAGCCATATTATTTATCTGAGCTGCTTGTTCATATCTTGCCTTTAAAATTGAAGGTAGAATAACGAGATTATGTGTGAATATTGTTTTATAAGCAAGCAATGGATCTAAAGTTTCTGATTCTGATGTGAAATCGTGTCTCCAAATTGATTCTATACAATTGAGTTTATCATCATGACAATCAATCCCCTTGATTGATGGAGCAAATACTATTCCAACAGTTGTAGGATCTAGCACATGTTTTACTAAATATTTGATATATTTAGAATATGGAAATCCACCCTCTTGCATAACAGGATAAAAAGTACAACTTCCAATACTCAAGCAATAATCTTTAAATTCATCAACTGTTGTGAAAGTTGATGGAATGAAATCGTAGAAATAATTGTCATCATCAATTGCATATTTAGAGCATATTATTTCCTTTTTTTTATCAAGTATTTAATGTCAGGCATGTCAACTTGATCTAAATCAAATGGCATATTTGCTTGTTTAAACAAAATGGGATTCACAGTAGCATTGCTTGTACAAAGAAGATTCGTTCAGTCTGTTGAAATTAATTATTACAATTCTCTAATTTAAAATGTCTTCACATTATGTAAGCAGTTTTCAAAAATTGCACTTATACTTGCTGATTCTGCTCAATGTGATTTAGTATTTAAAATAATTTATTAGGAAGGATCAATGTAAATGATGATATTTGTGCCTTTGGTGGACAGATTAGAATATTAGTGGAGTATTGTGGTGTATTTCGTTGATTTGATTGGTTTTTGATAAATTTGAATATGTGGATGGTGATATTACATTCATTAATAACATGTCTAATTGGCTTCCCATTGAATGGAAGGCCACATAGACAGCTACTATAAAATTGTTGTTTTTTAACGAAATGCACCACAATACTCTACTAATATTCTAATCTGTCCTCCAAAGGCACAAATATCATCATTTACATTTATCAACAATTTCATTAAATTTCTTGTCTATTGTCATAGGGTAGCTTATGCCAAGAGACCTGAAATATTACAATGGGAAAATGAGAATATTATAGAAGATACTTACTGGGATTTCAAATACCGGTAAGGCTTCCATCTTATTCTTAGGTTTCAACACTTCACAATAATCACACAAAATAATAAACAATTTAACCATCTATTACATTTCTATATCAGTTCATTTACTCTTTAAGTTCTTTTTCATTTTTCATTTAATTTTACAATATAACAAAAGGGTTTTATAGGATTTTCCATTCCCTTAACCGGACTGAATGTTTTATTATATAGCATTTATTTTAAGAGAAAAATATTTATAGTATCTTTTATAAATTTATAGTAATACAGAAGTTGACTGGGTAAATGAACTGATAGAGCTTGTAGTTTAAGCTTTGTTTTGAAAAAGAAATGTAATAGATGGTTAAATTGTTTATTATTTTGTGTGATTATTGTGAAGTGTGGAAACCTAAGAATAAGATGGAAGCCTTTTTTTTTTTTACATTAATTTCATTAAAATATACAATTTTATACAGATTGATTACTTATACGCATATATTATTCATGCTTCATCAATTCAATATATCTTCATATACTGAACTCAATGTAAATTATTTCTATTAGGTCATTCTTTAACCTTTTTCTTCTAATTTAGATCTAATAAGAACTAAATTTTTCATATTTGAATAACAAATATGTATCTTTAATATATCTTTTTGTAATCTTAAACTCTGGATCATTCTTCTTGCTTTTGTAGCATTTTTTGTTGAAAAATACAATTAACTTGATTATTATATTTGCCTTATAAGCATCTTTCTTTGTTGATATTAAACCAACAATATTCTTTAGATCAATTTTTATCTCTAATTCTTTTAGAATTATTTCAATTCCTTTACAGTTGAAAAAGACATGATGAGTCCCACCTTCCCCTTCGCAGAATTGGCAAGGGTGATAAAAATGGGAATTCAACATTCCTGTTTGTAATTCAAATAATTCATTAAAATCAACATGGTTTTGATTGGTGATTCTACCCAACCAACCAAAGCATGTTTCCCAATCCAGTTGATGGTCTAGTTTACCATCCCAATAATCAGCATTAAATTTATTTTTAAATTCTTCTTTGTAAAATCTTTTAGAAAAGTGTTTAAATGATTCAACATTGATTTCCTGATTTTTATTGAAAATTTCTACAATTTTCCATTTTTGAACATTTTTTTCTACCATTGAAAATAACGATGTTGCATTGAAATCTGTAGTTTCTTTAACCTGAAAATCTGAGTGAATATTAGTTAAATAATACCATCCTTGTAAATAAGGGAAAATATTAGAGTACACCATTAATGGTGCTAATGTTTTTGAAGAAGCTTCATCCATGTTGTAATTCACAGGGTGTTCGATAATGAAATTGATATTTGGTTCAAGATCGATTATTATTTTCCCTGTATTTACATTTATTATTTTAGGTTTTGCAACCTTTAACATTTCATTTGAAAGAGTTTCTTCAATAGTAATATCACTTCCCCATATTTTATGATTTTTATGCAGAAGAAGACTGAACGGATATGTTGAAATCAATCCATTTGAAATAGTGCCTGGTATTTTTATTTTTGGTAAAGTTCCAGGTACAGCTCTATTTGATAGTATGTAATTTTCAACATATTTGTAATAACAATGATAAACGTAGTGATTTCTGATCATAACATTAATAATTCCTTGTAATGAGTGTGAGATTATTAATGTCAAAGGATGTTCATTTATAAATTTTAACTTCTGTTTAATAGTCGTTATATAAATGAAATATGCTCTTCTACCTTGAAGTTGTTTACCAAGGTCGATCAGACCCATACCCCCATTTTTGTGAGGTTGATGCCATTTGATTCTTCTAACTGCAATTTTCAGCGGTAAATATTTAACTAATTCTTTTTTAACATAATTTTCAAAAGAATTTAAAAGAGGATCCGGAATTGGATCATGTTGATCAAAATAATAGATAGTGGAATAAATGTAAGTATTAACAGCTACTACTCTTTGATATAAATTTAGATCCAAAAACATAGTTTTCCTTAGTCTTGTTTTCAATTGGTTTATTTTATTGTACCAGTTGATTTTCAACAAGGGAATTCCTAGATAGATAGGATTTTCTTTGATATCTAAAATTGATAGCTTCAATTGATTTATATTAGCAAATTGTTTGATATTATTGATACCTTTATTATTAATAAAAATTATTGATTTCTTTTCATTTATTTTAAGATCCGAAATTTGAGCAAAATTATTTAAAATTGATAGCGATTTTAATAGTTCATTATTGTTCTGGTGAAACAGACATATATCATCAGCAAAAGCTAGAATATTGATAAAAAGCTTAGCATTTAAACCTCTCTCATTGTATGGATTGTATTTCATTCCTCTAATTGATTGATGGAGTTTAATAATCAGTGGTTGTATTGCAAGATTGAATATCAGGGGTGAGAAAGGTAAACCTTGTCTTACACCTCTCCTTAATGGAATATTAAATTTATGGATCCAATTTTGATTAACTATATTAGCCGATGCTAACCTAGATTGGTTAATAGTTGCTTCAATAGTTGAATTAGGGAACCCAAATTTTTCTAAGATCTTTTTAAGATATTGATGATCAATAGAATCGAAAGCTTTTTTCAAGTCTACTAATAATATATGTTGTTCATTGGATAATGATGGTGATGAATTGATTTGATTAGCAAGAATCCTTGCAGTTTCAATATGTAAATGAATATTTCTGTGAAGCATAAATGCTTGTTGATGATGGGAAATAATCCTGTTTGCAATAGGCATTATTCTATTAGAAATAGAAAAGTTGATTAATCTAAGTGATGAATTTGTAAGACTGATAGGACGTAGATCATCTATTAATGGAAGATCTTGTCGGTAACTCTTTTTGGGAATTAATTTTATCAATACTTTACCAATCTTATCAGTTGTGGTTAAATTGCCTTGAAGAATATAATTTGCCATGTTGGTTAGAATCACAGCAGCAGAAACCCAGTTGTTTTTCCAATCTCTGTAAGTAATACCATCAGTCCCTGGTGATGATGGACCATTTTCATTTAGCCTTAGAAGGTTTTTATATATCTCTTGTTTTGAAAAAGGTTTAATTAAATCATTTTTCTCTTTCTCAGTTAATTGTTCTTTAATATTTTCAGTGAACTTGTCAAATTTGTTATTTAAATTTTGATTTGAATAAATTTCATTTGATGCGAAAAGATTTGAATAAAATGAATTTGCATCATTTATAATATTTTCATCCAAATTTGCTTCATTTGAATGTTTTCCAAATCTAAGTCTAAGTCTCTTGAAGTTTTTTGAGAGATTAGCTGAGATATTATTGAATTGAGGATCATTAAAATCAAATCCTAATTCTTTAGATGATATTTTTTCCTTATATGAAGGTAAATGTTTCATTATCTGAATTACTTTATTTGTTTTCCAGCGAACTCTTTGCATATATGCATTATAATCCATTGATGGGTTTTTAGTATCCAGAATCTCATTGGTGAAAATGTATTTATATAATTGTTTATTTTCAATAATGTAATCAGGAATTGATGGTATTCTTTTGTAAAAATTATCTTTATTAATTATATTATTATTAGAATTTGAATTGATATCTGATAATGTACATACTACCGGTCTATGTGTTGTAAACGGTAGCTTTTGATGTACTCTATATTTAAAATTGATATTTCTTAGCAGATTGAAGGAAACATGGAAACGGTCTAGCCGATTATTTGTTCCATTTGAACCGTGGTTGGTGTAACATATACTTCTTCTATTATTTGGAAGGAAGAAAATATCATATAAATTATTTTCCATTAATTGTTGATGAAGAAATGATTCAATACGATTTAAATTTGTTGCTTCCATAGGATGTGTATTCCAATCACCACAAATGATTAGATTATTTTCACCACGAGATAATGATGATAAAGTTGGACATAATGTGTCAATAAAATCTTTTTTGTTAATGCAGTGGAATCTGTTATCATTAACATTATTGTAAACTGGTACATAAACAGAGATGATAGTTAAGTTTTCTTGTTTGAAATTTATTGTTATATCACAGACATAAAAGTTTGCAAGTTGATTATCACGATTATGCCTTGGAAAAATATTATTTGAAATGATTTCTATTGAAGAATGGTAAATAATTGCTGTTCGATGTTGAACAGATTGAATCGCAATTTTGAAATCGAAATTGGATAATAATTGTTGAATTGAAGATAATTCAGTTGATTGATTTAGATCAAATTCTGTAAGACACATAATTTGAATTTTTTTATTTTTTGCATAATTTAGAATATGAATTAATTTAGAAGGACTAGTTGCCTTCTGAATATTAAAATTTAAAATTTTTAACTTATTCATTATGATATTTTATATTTTTTTTTTAATTTTTATATTTTTATATTTTATTAAACTTGAAGAATTAAATGAATTAGACTTGTGAGTCTAAATCCATTTGAGATTTCTTTTTTTCAAGTTTCTCTTTTCTTTCTAATGCCATTTCTATTTTTTTAGCATCTAATAATGTACCAGTTGCTACACTCTTACCTTGTTTAGAAGATTTAACTAATGTTCTGACATTTCTAGGTTGAGTTGGAGTTTTTGGCATACTTCTTGTAGTTTCGGCATGCTTAGTTTCAACAACCATATCTTCTATCTCTTCATCACTATGGATGTTTTCATCTTCATTTGGAATTTCTGGATCATCCACATTTTCCAATACTTGGAAAGGATTGACCGCATTATCAACGTTACTGACTATTGATGATGATGAATCTGACCTAGATAAGTTCTTAGGTTTAGATGGAATAGAGAAGCCATCTGAATCTACTTTGTCATTATTAATAACAACAGCTGCATCTAGATTTAAAATGTTTGTAGAGGTTTGGGCTCTACTTCTTTTCCCATTACCATTTGTAGTTGATGTTCTTGGAGTAACAGGAGCGTAAAATACTTGATCATTAACCGTTGCGTTTCTAATTCTCAATGCCCACATTGGTAATGATCTTGAGAGAGTTTTTTTGAAGAAATTCTCTCTTGTTTTTGGGTGGAGGGAATTAAATAACCTTTCTTGTTCAGCCTCCGATGATTTTGGACAGAAAATTTCTCTGTGACCATTCTTTGGAATTTCACCTTCTTTGACCTTATGTCTAGGGTTGTAACATCTTCTACAACTTGGTTTCATTGGACATCTAGCTGTAGTGTGGTCTGTACATCTGCAGTATACACAATGTGTAGGTGCAGTAGACAAGTAAGTGATGATGGGGATTTTATGTGTTTTTCCACCTGTTGTGTGTGAGATGGAATGAATTTTAGGTGGTAAAACTGATGATTTTAGTTTTAACACTGTGTAAATAATTTTATTTTGTTCGTAGAACTTCATATTGAATGCCATTTTGGATTCTTTTTCTTGTGGTAATTGACAAGACATAATTTCTCCGTATTCTGAATAGAGATTTTTAATAATTTCATCATATTTAGATTTAATGATGAAAGGAGGGAACTCCGTTTTTAAAACAACAAGTGTGTTGTTTTCTTCAAAAGATTGATCCATTAAGTTAAGATCATATGAATTAAATGTTTCTACTAACATGGTAGAAACTAATTGTAATAATTCCATCGGTGGTTCAGCCAATGGTAGGTTAATTTTTAAACTGTATTTATCAGTATTAAACATGTTTGCACCTTCTTCCATTGTATTCTCAGTTGGTGCATCAATTGGTTTGCACATATTATTATGAACTTTGTTGATTTTTTTATTTTTAATAATATTATTGTTGTTGTTATCTTTGCTTTTGTAATAATCTTCAAAGATAAATTGAAACTCTTTGTGCATTTCTGCTAAATTTGTAGTATTAATATTTCTTTCTAATTCTTTTAAGAAAGAGGATAAAATTTCTTGTAATTTTTCAAGGTCTAAAAATTGATCTTTGCCAACTTTTAGAAAGTATGAAAGGTGATAAAGATGATCTTTATCAACCGTAATATTTGCCTCCGTAATTGTTTTATGGAGTTTTTGAGCCAACGTCATGGTTGGTTGAGGTTCTGCATTTACCTCTTGGACTACTTCATCTTCCTCAGCGCAATCTTGAAATTCAATATCTTCATCTTCGTCTTGAGTTTCATGGTCAGTTTGGTTCAAACCTTCGTTTTCTTTTTCTTCAGCAAAGACTGAAGGTAACTTGTTGAACTCACCATGGGGTAAGTTGGGCGGTTTAGTAACGTTTTGAGGGTCGGGAGGACCTGAATCGTCGATTGTAGTAGCTTTTAGGGCCCCTTTTTCAATCATTTTTTTTTTTTATTTTTATTTTTATTTTATTTTTATTTTTTATTTTTATTTTTATTTTTATTTTTATTTTTATTTTTTTTTTTTTTTTTTTACATTAATTTCATTAAAATATACAATTTTATACAGATTGATTACTTATACGCATATATTATTCATGCTTCATCAATTCAATATATCTTCATATACTGAACTATATGTAAATTATTTCTGTTTGATTATTCTCAATCTTTTTCATCTAATTTAGATCTAATAAGAACTAAATTTTTCATATTTGAATAGCAAATATGTATCTTTAATATATCTTTTTGTTATCCTAAACTCTGGATCATTCTTATTGCTTTTGTAGCATTGTTTGTTAAAAAATATAATTAACTTGATTATTATATTTGCTTTATAAGCATCTTTCTTTGTTGATATTAAACCAACAATATTCTTTAGATCAATTTTTATCTCTAATTCTTTTAGAATTATTTCAATTCCTTTACAGTTGAAAAAGACATGATGAGTCCCACCTTCCCCTTCGCAGAATTGGCAAGGGTGATAAAAATGGGAATTCAACATTCCTGTTTGTAATTCAAATAATTCATTAAAATCAACATGGTTTTGATTGGTGATTCTACCCAACCAACCAAAGCATGTTTCCCAATCCAGTTGATGGTCTAGTTTACCATCCCAATAATCAGCATTAAATTTATTTTTAAATTCTTCTTTGTAAAATCTTTTAGAAAAGTGTTTAAATGATTCAACATTGATTTCCTGATTTTTATTGAAAATTTCTACAATTTTCCATTTTTGAACATTTTTTTCTACCATTGAAAATAACGATGTTGCATTGAAATCTGTAGTTTCTTTAACCTGAAAATCTGAGTGAATATTAGTTAAATAATACCATCCTTGTAAATATGGGAAAATATTAGAGTACACCATTAATGGTGCTAATGTTTTTGAAGAAGCTTCATCCATGTTGTAATTCACAGGGTGTTCGATAATGAAATTGATATTTGGTTCAAGATCGATTATTATTTTCCCTGTATTTACATTTATTATTTTAGGTTTTGCAACCTTTAACATTTCATTTGAAAGAGTTTCTTCAATAGTAATATCACTTCCCCATATTTTATGATTTTTATGCAGAAGAAGACTGAACGGATATGTTGAAATCAATCCATTTGAAATAGTGCCTGGTATTTTTATTTTTGGTAAGTTTCCAGGTACAGCTCTATTTGATAGTATGTAATTTTCAACATATTTGTAATAACAATGATAAACGTAGTGATTTCTGATCATAACATTAATAATTCCTTGTAATGAGTGTGAGATTATTAATGTCAAAGGATGTTCATTTATAAATTTTAACTTCTGTTTAATAGTCGTTATATAAATGAAATATGCTCTTCTACCTTGAAGTTGTTTACCAAGGTCGATCAGACCCATACCCCCATTTTTGTGAGGTTGATGCCATTTGATTCTTCTAACTGCAATTTTCAGCGGTAAATATTTAACTAATTCTTTTTTAACATAATTTTCAAAAGAATTTAAAAGAGGATCCGGAATTGGATCATGTTGATCAAAATAATAGATAGTGGAATAAATGTAAGTATTAACAGCTACTACTCTTTGATATAAATTTAGATCCAAAAACATAGTTTTCCTTAGTCTTGTTTTCAATTGGTTTATTTTATTGTACCAGTTGATTTTCAACAAGGGAATTCCTAGATAGATAGGATTTTCTTTGATATCTAAAATTGATAGCTTCAATTGATTTATATTAGCAAATTGTTTGATATTATTGATACCTTTATTATTAATAAAAATTATTGATTTCTTTTCATTTATTTTAAGATCCGAAATTTGAGCAAAATTATTTAAAATTGATAGTGATTTTAATAGTTCATTATTGTTCTGGTGAAACAGACATATATCATCAGCAAAAGCTAGAATATTGATAAAAAGCTTAGCATTTAAACCTCTCTCATTGTATGGATTGTATTTCATTCCTCTAATTGATTGATGGAGTTTAATAATCAGTGGTTGTATTGCAAGATTGAATATCAGGGGTGAGAAAGGTAAACCTTGTCTTACACCTCTCCTTAATGGAATATTAAATTTATGGATCCAATTTTGATTAACTATATTAGCCGATGCTAACCTAGATTGGTTAATAGTTGCTTCAATAGTTGAATTAGGGAACCCAAATTTTTCTAAGATCTTTTTAAGATATTGATGATCAATAGAATCGAAAGCTTTTTTCAAGTCTACTAATAATATATGTTGTTCATTGGATAATGATGGTGATGAATTGATTTGATTAGCAAGAATCCTTGCAGTTTCAATATGTAAATGAATATTTCTGTGAAGCATAAATGCTTGTTGATGATGGGAAATAATCCTGTTTGCAATAGGCATTATTCTATTAGAAATAGAAAAGTTGATTAATCTAAGTGATGAATTTGTAAGACTGATAGGACGTAGATCATCTATTAATGGAAGATCTTGTCGGTAACTCTTTTTGGGAATTAATTTTATCAATACTTTACCAATCTTATCAGTTGTGGTTAAATTGCCTTGAAGAATGTAATTTGCCATGTTGGTTAGAATCACAGCAGCAGAAACCCAGTTGTTTTTCCAATCTCTGTAAGTAATACCATCAGTCCCTGGTGATGATGGACCATTTTCATTTAGCCTTAGAAGGTTTTTATATATCTCTTGTTTTGAAAAAGGTTTAATTAAATCATTTTTCTCTTTCTCAGTTAATTGTTCTTTAATATTTTCAGTGAACTTGTCAAATTTGTTATTTAAATTTTGATTTGAATAAATTTCATTTGATGCGAAAAGATTTGAATAAAATGAATTTGCATCATTTATAATATTTTCATCCAAATTTGCTTCATTTGAATGTTTTCCAAATCTAAGTCTAAGTCTCTTGAAGTTTTTTGAGAGATTAGCTGAGATATTATTGAATTGAGGATCATTAAAATCAAATCCTAATTCTTTAGATGATATTTTTTCCTTATATGAAGGTAAATGTTTCATTATCTGAATTACTTTATTTGTTTTCCAGCGAACTCTTTGCATATATGCATTATAATCCATTGATGGGTTTTTAGTATCCAGAATCTCATTGGTGAAAATGTATTTATATAATTGTTTATTTTCAATAATGTAATCAGGAATTGATGGTATTCTTTTGTAAAAATTATCTTTATTAATTATATTATTATTAGAATTTGAATTGATATCTGATAATGTACATACTACCGGTCTATGTGTTGTAAACGGTAGCTTTTGATGTACTCTATATTTAAAATTGATATTTCTTAGCAGATTGAAGGAAACATGGAAACGGTCTAGCCGATTATTTGTTCCATTTGAACCGTGGTTGGTGTAACATATACTTCTTCTATTATTTGGAAGGAAGAAAATATCATATAAATTATTTTCCATTAATTGTTGATGAAGAAATGATTCAATACGATTTAAATTTGTTGCTTCCATAGGATGTGTATTCCAATCACCACAAATGATTAGATTATTTTCACCACGAGATAATGATGATAAAGTTGGACATAATGTGTCAATAAAATCTTTTTTGTTAATGCAGTGGAATCTGTTATCATTAACATTATTGTAAACTGGTACATAAACAGAGATGATAGTTAAGTTTTCTTGTTTGAAATTTATTGTTATATCACAGACATAAAAGTTTGCAAGTTGATTATCACGATTATGCCTTGGAAAAATATTATTTGAAATGATTTCTATTGAAGAATGGTAAATAATTGCTGTTCGATGTTGAACAGATTGAATCGCAATTTTGAAATCGAAATTGGATAATAATTGTTGAATTGAAGATAATTCAGTTGATTGATTTAGATCAAATTCTGTAAGACACATAATTTGAATTTTTTTATTTTTTGCATAATTTAGAATATGAATTAATTTAGAAGGACTAGTTGCCTTCTGAATATTAAAATTTAAAATTTTTAACTTATTCATTATGATATTTTATATTTTTTTTTAATTTTTATATTTTTATATTTTATTAAACTTGAAGAATTAAATGAATTAGACTTGTGAGTCTAAATCCATTTGAGATTTCTTTTTTTCAAGTTTCTCTTTTCTTTCTAATGCCATTTCTATTTTTTTAGCATCTAATAATGTACCAGTTGCTACACTCTTACCTTGTTTAGAAGATTTAACTAATGTTCTGACATTTCTAGGTTGAGTTGGAGTTTTTGGCATACTTCTTGTAGTTTCGGCATGCTTAGTTTCAACAACCATATCTTCTATCTCTTCATCACTATGGATGTTTTCATCTTCATTTGGAATTTCTGGATCATCCACATTTTCCAATACTTGGAAAGGATTGACCGCATTATCAACGTTACTGACTATTGATGATGATGAATCTGACCTAGATAAGTTCTTAGGTTTAGATGGAATAGAGAAGCCATCTGAATCTACTTTGTCATTATTAATAACAACAGCTGCATCTAGATTTAAAATGTTTGTAGAGGTTTGGGCTCTACTTCTTTTCCCATTACCATTTGTAGTTGATGTTCTTGGAGTAACAGGAGCGTAAAATACTTGATCATTAACCGTTGCGTTTCTAATTCTCAATGCCCACATTGGTAATGATCTTGAGAGAGTTTTTTTGAAGAAATTCTCTCTTGTTTTTGGGTGGAGGGAATTAAATAACCTTTCTTGTTCAGCCTCCGATGATTTTGGACAGAAAATTTCTCTGTGACCATTCTTTGGAATTTCACCTTCTTTGACCTTATGTCTAGGGTTGTAACATCTTCTACAACTTGGTTTCATTGGACATCTAGCTGTAGTGTGGTCTGTACATCTGCAGTATACACAATGTGTAGGTGCAGTAGACAAGTAAGTGATGATGGGGATTTTATGTGTTTTTCCACCTGTTGTGTGTGAGATGGAATGAATTTTAGGTGGTAAAACTGATGATTTTAGTTTTAACACTGTGTAAATAATTTTATTTTGTTCGTAGAACTTCATATTGAATGCCATTTTGGATTCTTTTTCTTGTGGTAATTGACAAGACATAATTTCTCCGTATTCTGAATAGAGATTTTTAATAATTTCATCATATTTAGATTTAATGATGAAAGGAGGGAACTCCGTTTTTAAAACAACAAGTGTGTTGTTTTCTTCAAAAGATTGATCCATTAAGTTAAGATCATATGAATTAAATGTTTCTACTAACATGGTAGAAACTAATTGTAATAATTCCATCGGTGGTTCAGCCAATGGTAGGTTAATTTTTAAACTGTATTTATCAGTATTAAACATGTTTGCACCTTCTTCCATTGTATTCTCAGTTGGTGCATCAATTGGTTTGCACATATTATTATGAACTTTGTTGATTTTTTTATTTTTAATAATATTATTGTTGTTGTTATCTTTGCTTTTGTAATAATCTTCAAAGATAAATTGAAACTCTTTGTGCATTTCTGCTAAATTTGTAGTATTAATATTTCTTTCTAATTCTTTTAAGAAAGAGGATAAAATTTCTTGTAATTTTTCAAGGTCTAAAAATTGATCTTTGCCAACTTTTAGAAAGTATGAAAGGTGATAAAGATGATCTTTATCAACCGTAATATTTGCCTCCGTAATTGTTTTATGGAGTTTTTGAGCCAACGTCATGGTTGGTTGAGGTTCTGCATTTACCTCTTGGACTACTTCATCTTCCTCAGCGCAATCTTGAAATTCAATATCTTCATCTTCGTCTTGAGTTTCATGGTCAGTTTGGTTCAAACCTTCGTTTTCTTTTTCTTCAGCAAAGACTGAAGGTAACTTGTTGAACTCACCATGGGGTAAGTTGGGCGGTTTAGTAACGTTTTGAGGGTCGGGAGGACCTGAATCGTCGATTGTAGTAGCTTTTAGGGCCCCTTTTTCAATCATTTTTTTTTTGTTTTTATTTTTATTTTTTATTTTTTTATTTTTATTTTTATTTTTATTTTTATTTTTTATTTTATTTTTTATTTTATTTTTATTTTTATTTTTATTTTTATTTTATTTTTTATTTTTATTTTTTTATTTTTTATTTTTATTTTTTTATTTTTTTATTTTGCCTTTTTTTTTTTTACATTAATTTCATTAAAATATACAATTTTATACAGATTGATTACTTATACGCATATATTATTCATGCTTCATCAATTCAATATATCTTCATATACTGAACTCAATGTAAATTATTTCTATTAGGTCATTCTTTAACCTTTTTCTTCTAATTTAGATCTAATAAGAACTAAATTTTTCATATTTGAATAACAAATATGTATCTTTAATATATCTTTTTGTAATCTTAAACTCTGGATCATTCTTCTTGCTTTTGTAGCATTTTTTGTTGAAAAATACAATTAACTTGATTATTATATTTGCCTTATAAGCATCTTTCTTTGTTGATATTAAACCAACAATATTCTTTAGATCAATTTTTATCTCTAATTCTTTTAGAATTATTTCAATTCCTTTACAGTTGAAAAAGACATGATGAGTCCCACCTTCCCCTTCGCAGAATTGGCAAGGGTGATAAAAATGGGAATTCAACATTCCTGTTTGTAATTCAAATAATTCATTAAAATCAACATGGTTTTGATTGGTGATTCTACCCAACCAACCAAAGCATGTTTCCCAATCCAGTTGATGGTCTAGTTTACCATCCCAATAATCAGCATTAAATTTATTTTTAAATTCTTCTTTGTAAAATCTTTTAGAAAAGTGTTTAAATGATTCAACATTGATTTCCTGATTTTTATTGAAAATTTCTACAATTTTCCATTTTTGAACATTTTTTTCTACCATTGAAAATAACGATGTTGCATTGAAATCTGTAGTTTCTTTAACCTGAAAATCTGAGTGAATATTAGTTAAATAATACCATCCTTGTAAATAAGGGAAAATATTAGAGTACACCATTAATGGTGCTAATGTTTTTGAAGAAGCTTCATCCATGTTGTAATTCACAGGGTGTTCGATAATGAAATTGATATTTGGTTCAAGATCGATTATTATTTTCCCTGTATTTACATTTATTATTTTAGGTTTTGCAACCTTTAACATTTCATTTGAAAGAGTTTCTTCAATAGTAATATCACTTCCCCATATTTTATGATTTTTATGCAGAAGAAGACTGAACGGATATGTTGAAATCAATCCATTTGAAATAGTGCCTGGTATTTTTATTTTTGGTAAAGTTCCAGGTACAGCTCTATTTGATAGTATGTAATTTTCAACATATTTGTAATAACAATGATAAACGTAGTGATTTCTGATCATAACATTAATAATTCCTTGTAATGAGTGTGAGATTATTAATGTCAAAGGATGTTCATTTATAAATTTTAACTTCTGTTTAATAGTCGTTATATAAATGAAATATGCTCTTCTACCTTGAAGTTGTTTACCAAGGTCGATCAGACCCATACCCCCATTTTTGTGAGGTTGATGCCATTTGATTCTTCTAACTGCAATTTTCAGCGGTAAATATTTAACTAATTCTTTTTTAACATAATTTTCAAAAGAATTTAAAAGAGGATCCGGAATTGGATCATGTTGATCAAAATAATAGATAGTGGAATAAATGTAAGTATTAACAGCTACTACTCTTTGATATAAATTTAGATCCAAAAACATAGTTTTCCTTAGTCTTGTTTTCAATTGGTTTATTTTATTGTACCAGTTAATTTTCAACAAGGGAATTCCTAGATAGATAGGATTTTCTTTGATATCTAAAATTGATAGCTTCAATTGATTTATATTAGCAAATTGTTTGATATTATTGATACCTTTATTATTAATAAAAATTATTGATTTCTTTTCATTTATTTTAAGATCCGAAATTTGAGCAAAATTATTTAAAATTGATAGCGATTTTAATAGTTCATTATTGTTCTGGTGAAACAGACATATATCATCAGCAAAAGCTAGAATATTGATAAAAAGCTTAGCATTTAAACCTCTCTCATTGTATGGATTGTATTTCATTCCTCTAATTGATTGATGGAGTTTAATAATCAGTGGTTGTATTGCAAGATTGAATATCAGGGGTGAGAAAGGTAAACCTTGTCTTACACCTCTCCTTAATGGAATATTAAATTTATGGATCCAATTTTGATTAACTATATTAGCCGATGCTAACCTAGATTGGTTAATAGTTGCTTCAATAGTTGAATTAGGGAACCCAAATTTTTCTAAGATCTTTTTAAGATATTGATGATCAATAGAATCGAAAGCTTTTTTCAAGTCTACTAATAATATATGTTGTTCATTGGATAATGATGGTGATGAATTGATTTGATTAGCAAGAATCCTTGCAGTTTCAATATGTAAATGAATATTTCTGTGAAGCATAAATGCTTGTTGATGATGGGAAATAATCCTGTTTGCAATAGGCATTATTCTATTAGAAATAGAAAAGTTGATTAATCTAAGTGATGAATTTGTAAGACTGATAGGACGTAGATCATCTATTAATGGAAGATCTTGTCGGTAACTCTTTTTGGGAATTAATTTTATCAATACTTTACCAATCTTATCAGTTGTGGTTAAATTGCCTTGAAGAATATAATTTGCCATGTTGGTTAGAATCACAGCAGCAGAAACCCAGTTGTTTTTCCAATCTCTGTAAGTAATACCATCAGTCCCTGGTGATGATGGACCATTTTCATTTAGCCTTAGAAGGTTTTTATATATCTCTTGTTTTGAAAAAGGTTTAATTAAATCATTTTTCTCTTTCTCAGTTAATTGTTCTTTAATATTTTCAGTGAACTTGTCAAATTTGTTATTTAAATTTTGATTTGAATAAATTTCATTTGATGCGAAAAGATTTGAATAAAATGAATTTGCATCATTTATAATATTTTCATCCAAATTTGCTTCATTTGAATGTTTTCCAAATCTAAGTCTAAGTCTCTTGAAGTTTTTTGAGAGATTAGCTGAGATATTATTGAATTGAGGATCATTAAAATCAAATCCTAATTCTTTAGATGATATTTTTTCCTTATATGAAGGTAAATGTTTCATTATCTGAATTACTTTATTTGTTTTCCAGCGAACTCTTTGCATATATGCATTATAATCCATTGATGGGTTTTTAGTATCCAGAATCTCATTGGTGAAAATGTATTTATATAATTGTTTATTTTCAATAATGTAATCAGGAATTGATGGTATTCTTTTGTAAAAATTATCTTTATTAATTATATTATTATTAGAATTTGAATTGATATCTGATAATGTACATACTACCGGTCTATGTGTTGTAAACGGTAGCTTTTGATGTACTCTATATTTAAAATTGATATTTCTTAGCAGATTGAAGGAAACATGGAAACGGTCTAGCCGATTATTTGTTCCATTTGAACCGTGGTTGGTGTAACATATACTTCTTCTATTATTTGGAAGGAAGAAAATATCATATAAATTATTTTCCATTAATTGTTGATGAAGAAATGATTCAATACGATTTAAATTTGTTGCTTCCATAGGATGTGTATTCCAATCACCACAAATGATTAGATTATTTTCACCACGAGATAATGATGATAAAGTTGGACATAATGTGTCAATAAAATCTTTTTTGTTAATGCAGTGGAATCTGTTATCATTAACATTATTGTAAACTGGTACATAAACAGAGATGATAGTTAAGTTTTCTTGTTTGAAATTTATTGTTATATCACAGACATAAAAGTTTGCAAGTTGATTATCACGATTATGCCTTGGAAAAATATTATTTGAAATGATTTCTATTGAAGAATGGTAAATAATTGCTGTTCGATGTTGAACAGATTGAATCGCAATTTTGAAATCGAAATTGGATAATAATTGTTGAATTGAAGATAATTCAGTTGATTGATTTAGATCAAATTCTGTAAGACACATAATTTGAATTTTTTTATTTTTTGCATAATTTAGAATATGAATTAATTTAGAAGGACTAGTTGCCTTCTGAATATTAAAATTTAAAATTTTTAACTTATTCATTATGATATTTTATATTTTTTTTTAATTTTTATATTTTTATATTTTATTAAACTTGAAGAATTAAATGAATTAGACTTGTGAGTCTAAATCCATTTGAGATTTCTTTTTTTCAAGTTTCTCTTTTCTTTCTAATGCCATTTCTATTTTTTTAGCATCTAATAATGTACCAGTTGCTACACTCTTACCTTGTTTAGAAGATTTAACTAATGTTCTGACATTTCTAGGTTGAGTTGGAGTTTTTGGCATACTTCTTGTAGTTTCGGCATGCTTAGTTTCAACAACCATATCTTCTATCTCTTCATCACTATGGATGTTTTCATCTTCATTTGGAATTTCTGGATCATCCACATTTTCCAATACTTGGAAAGGATTGACCGCATTATCAACGTTACTGACTATTGATGATGATGAATCTGACCTAGATAAGTTCTTAGGTTTAGATGGAATAGAGAAGCCATCTGAATCTACTTTGTCATTATTAATAACAACAGCTGCATCTAGATTTAAAATGTTTGTAGAGGTTTGGGCTCTACTTCTTTTCCCATTACCATTTGTAGTTGATGTTCTTGGAGTAACAGGAGCGTAAAATACTTGATCATTAACCGTTGCGTTTCTAATTCTCAATGCCCACATTGGTAATGATCTTGAGAGAGTTTTTTTGAAGAAATTCTCTCTTGTTTTTGGGTGGAGGGAATTAAATAACCTTTCTTGTTCAGCCTCCGATGATTTTGGACAGAAAATTTCTCTGTGACCATTCTTTGGAATTTCACCTTCTTTGACCTTATGTCTAGGGTTGTAACATCTTCTACAACTTGGTTTCATTGGACATCTAGCTGTAGTGTGGTCTGTACATCTGCAGTATACACAATGTGTAGGTGCAGTAGACAAGTAAGTGATGATGGGGATTTTATGTGTTTTTCCACCTGTTGTGTGTGAGATGGAATGAATTTTAGGTGGTAAAACTGATGATTTTAGTTTTAACACTGTGTAAATAATTTTATTTTGTTCGTAGAACTTCATATTGAATGCCATTTTGGATTCTTTTTCTTGTGGTAATTGACAAGACATAATTTCTCCGTATTCTGAATAGAGATTTTTAATAATTTCATCATATTTAGATTTAATGATGAAAGGAGGGAACTCCGTTTTTAAAACAACAAGTGTGTTGTTTTCTTCAAAAGATTGATCCATTAAGTTAAGATCATATGAATTAAATGTTTCTACTAACATGGTAGAAACTAATTGTAATAATTCCATCGGTGGTTCAGCCAATGGTAGGTTAATTTTTAAACTGTATTTATCAGTATTAAACATGTTTGCACCTTCTTCCATTGTATTCTCAGTTGGTGCATCAATTGGTTTGCACATATTATTATGAACTTTGTTGATTTTTTTATTTTTAATAATATTATTGTTGTTGTTATCTTTGCTTTTGTAATAATCTTCAAAGATAAATTGAAACTCTTTGTGCATTTCTGCTAAATTTGTAGTATTAATATTTCTTTCTAATTCTTTTAAGAAAGAGGATAAAATTTCTTGTAATTTTTCAAGGTCTAAAAATTGATCTTTGCCAACTTTTAGAAAGTATGAAAGGTGATAAAGATGATCTTTATCAACCGTAATATTTGCCTCCGTAATTGTTTTATGGAGTTTTTGAGCCAACGTCATGGTTGGTTGAGGTTCTGCATTTACCTCTTGGACTACTTCATCTTCCTCAGCGCAATCTTGAAATTCAATATCTTCATCTTCGTCTTGAGTTTCATGGTCAGTTTGGTTCAAACCTTCGTTTTCTTTTTCTTCAGCAAAGACTGAAGGTAACTTGTTGAACTCACCATGGGGTAAGTTGGGCGGTTTAGTAACGTTTTGAGGGTCGGGAGGACCTGAATCGTCGATTGTAGTAGCTTTTAGGGCCCCTTTTTCAATCATTTTTTTTTTTATTTTTATTTTTTTATTTTTATTTTTATTTTTATTTTTATTT
This sequence comes from Pichia kluyveri, assembly GCA_030062975.1. Taxonomy (NCBI): domain Eukaryota; kingdom Fungi; phylum Ascomycota; class Pichiomycetes; order Pichiales; family Pichiaceae; genus Pichia; species Pichia kluyveri. Next base: position 31 of record CP125793.1, on the reverse strand, counting down.
TTATTTTTATTTTTATTTTTTTTTTTTTTTT